>JABWHU010000930.1:123894999-123928183 GCA_014189135.1 Dicerorhinus sumatrensis harrissoni
TGGCTGTAGACCCATCACCCATGTCTCTCCCTCCATCTGCCCATGGCCTTCTCCTCTCTCTGTGTGTCTAGTGGCCACTGGCTATCCTTGATGGCTGTAGACCCATCACCCATGTCTCTCCCTCCATCTGCCCATGGCCTTCTCCTCTCTCTGTGTGTCTGGTGCCCACTGGCTATCCTTGGTGGCTGTAGACCCATCACCCATGTCTCTCCCTCGATCTGCCCATGGCTTTCTCCTTTCTCTGTGTGTCTGGTCACTTCTGGCCATCCTTGGTGGCTGTAGACCCATAACCCCGATCTCTGCCTCCATCTCCCCCTGGCCTTCTCCTCTCTCTGTGTGTCTGCCTCACTGTCTCTGCTCTTCTTCTTATAAAGACACCTGTCATAGTGGATTAGGACCCACCCTATCACATATGTATACACCCCACTTCCTCATAAGGTTGCATTCACAGGGGCCAGGATGTGCACAGATCTTTTTGAGGGACACAGTTCTACCCACAACAAGTGTCTTTGCCTCTGTGTTTTCTTATGTGAAGCCCGATGGGATAATGGGGCATGCAATGGGGGCCTGGAGCCTCAGCTCATGCGGTGCCACCTCCCCTATGGGCTCTTGGACACCCACTGCCCCGATCACCGCTGTCACCCCCACCCCTGGTGGGAGCTGGAGGGCCGAGGTGGGAGCATGCACTGAGTCGCAGGTGGACCCCCAAACGGTGGGTCTGTACTTCCAGTGAGCTCCCGTGTCTGAGGGATCTCAGCTTCACATGGACGCAAATGAAACACAGCAGGTCAACTCAAGAGTGGAGACCACGGACCAAGGAGAAGTCCCCTCTGCTTTTTAAACAAGAGGCCCCACACTTTTCCTCTGCACCAGCCTCTCAATTCAGTAGTCGGCGATGAGCTTCCTCACTCCGTGCGTGCCCGCCAGGGCTGGCCCCAGTTTCGTGGGGCTTGAAGCTGTCACAGTTTGGGGGGAGGGTCTAGTTAAAGAAAATAATACCAACATAGTTTTCTAAGATGGTCTTGTGTTATAAAATCCCATCGTCGTGTGAGCACAAGGCCCTGGGAGGGGCTCCCCCAGCCTCATGGTAAGTCCACCCCCAAAGGGGGCTGTGTGGCCATCCTCTCCGTGTGAGATGGAAATACTCTAAAAGCAAGGAGGTGACTTCCTTAGGGGCGTGAACACAGAGCAGCTGCTACGAGCTGAATATGCGGGTCCCGCAAATTCACATGTGGAAGCCCTGACCCCCAATGGGATGGTGTGAGGAGGTGGGGCCTCTGGGAGGCGACTGGGGTTAGACGAGGTCACGAGGGTGTCTGTTGTTACCCCTGAGCCGAGACAGCAGCAGCATCTCATAACCAAGGTTGGGAACGTGAGGGAAGTGTCCCCAGTCGTCACTCACCAATTTCTGATAATTCTTCAAAAATCTCAGAGCAGGGGATTCTGGAGACTTGGCTGGTGCCGTTCACCAGGAAGCGGTAGAACCGATCCGAGAATCTGGAGACGTCATCGAAATGACACCAGGTGTGTGTCCCCCGCTCGTCCGCTCTGTAACGTGCACACTGCCACTCCTCGTAGGTCCTGTAGCCAGTAGGCACGTCCAGGAGTGACCCAGGGGACCCCCGAGCCCGGGAGAGCCCGGCTGTGCCCGAGGACACACTTACTTCAGGTCCTCCACGTAGAGGCGATACTGGACATCGCTGGGGGCCTCCCTGCCCACCGTCCAGCTGCACGTCAGGAAATCCACGTCGTGAACCCAGCACTCCAGGTTCTCGGCAGCTGCCCCAGCCTTCCCTTCTGGGCTTGCAAAGAAGAGGACAGAAAAATGAGTCCCTTTCCAGGATGACGTTATGATGGGGATCCTTGTGAATTCACACACCGTTGCAAGAAATAAGACAGAGACATCCCATGTCCCCTTTATTGAATGTCGTCAATGATGGCACCTCGCAAAACAGTAGGACCATCTCATAACCAGGATGTTGACACATGTACGTGCAACATACAGGACATTTGCATCCCCCATGTGGATCCCCCATCCTTTATAACCTCACCCACTCCCCTCCCGCCCCCAGCCCTGCCAACCACCCATCTGTCTTCCATTTCTACAGACTTATCATCTCAAGAAGGTCACAGAAATAAAATCACACAGCACACGCCTCTCTCGGTGTGTGTATTTCTCACTCGGTGTGCAACGCTGCAGATCCGGCCGAGTTAAAGGTAATTACTTTCATACTGAGAAGACGGACGGATGATTGACACCAAAGCAAACCTAGAAAGAGCGTTTTCCCTCACCTTGCTCGGGGTACAAAATCGACGTCGAGAAGCTCTGACCGCTGGTCACGCTGACCGTGTAGTTCTTCGCTTCGCATGAGGGAAGCACACGAAACTCACAATAGCGGTTGTTTTTTGCCTAAGATGGATAGGGTCATTGATTAGTTGTTTAGAGAACAGACCTACTCAGATATTGGTAATATTTAGGTTTCTTTAAAAAACTGTAGTTCTATAAAATTGACAATCCAAAGAGGCTTATACACACCTATGTTCATTGCAGCATTATTCACAATAGCCAAGACAAGGAAGCAACTCAAGTGCCCATCAACGGATGAATGAATAAAGAAGATGTGGTATACATATGTACAATGGAATACTACTCAGCCATAAAAAAGACAAAATCGCCCCATTTGCGACAACATCAACGCATCTTGAGGATATGATGCTAAGTGAAATAAGCCAGACAGAAAAAGACAAACCCCACATGATTTCACTCATTTGTGGAAGATAAACTTACACATGAACAAGGAGAACAGATTGCTGGTTACCAGAGGGGAAGGGGATTGGAGGGTGAAAGAGGTAAAGGGGCACATGTGTATGGTGACGGATAAAAACTAGACTATTGGTGGTGAGCACAATGCAGTCTACACAGAAACTGATATATAATGATGTACACCTGACATTACACAATGTTATAAGCCGATATGACCTCAATAAAATAAATTTTAAAAGACCCAACTATAGTTCTTGGCAAGTTGATCTATAGATTCAATGCAATCCCTGTCAAAATCCCAGCAAGTTGTTTTGTGGATATAGACAAACTGGAAACAGTAAATAAATCAGTGGTTCCCAGGGGTTGGAGGAAGGAGGGAGGGGCAAATAGGCAGAGCACAGGAATTTTTTTAGGGCAGTTAAACTATTCTGTATGAAATATGTGGTCATGAATTTGCCAAAACCCGCAGAATGTCCAACGCCACGAGTGAACCCTCATGTAAACTACAGACTCTGGGGGACAATGACGTGTCCATGCAGGTTCATCAACTGTGACGAATGTTTATAATGAGAGAGGCTGTGCATGTGGGGGAGGGGGCAGGAGTATATGGGAATCTCTGTACCTTCCTCTCAATTTAGCTATAAACCTTAAATTGCTCTACAAAACAAAGTTTAGTGGCTGGCCCAGTGGTGCAAGCGGTTAAGTGCACGTGCTCCGCTGCGGCGGCCTGTGGTTCGCCAGTTCGGATCCCGGGCGCGCACTGATGCACCGCTTGTCAGGCCATGCTGTGGTGGCGTCCCATATAAAGTAGAGGAAGATGGGCACGGATGTTAGCCCAGGGCCAGTCTTCCTCAGCAAAAAGAGGAGGATTGGCATGGATGTTAGCTCGGGGCTGATCTTCCTCACAAAAAAAAAAAAGTTTATTAATTTACAAAATGTATAGAAAAAGTTGTATAAAAATAATTCCATTTATGTATTAATAGAGAGAGATGGTGCTTTTTCTAAGAATATAATGATAAAAGAATTGCAATGGAAAAGATGGGAAAATTATTTTAAAAAGCGAACACTTCCATGAAACAAAGATGAAAGAAAAACATAGTGGAAAGTGTTGATCCAAATCATGACGTATTCTAGCTTCGTACCTACATTATATAATAAATTAATATAAATACAGAACATCAGGACCCAGACGGATTCGTAGGCAGAGTCTTCGTGAAATAAAGAAGACCCCCATAGAGTGAACCACGTCTACGAAAGATTCACCCAGACTGGTTGTGAAATGCATCCGAAGCTCGGGAAAATGTGCACTCTTGTGCATTTTTGATGCTGCTATAAAGCTTTCTCAGATAATTCATGTTAAGACTCATCACATATTCCCTATCTTTTCTCCCAGGAATCCAGCTCTGAAAATTTATCTAAAAGAAAGTTTACAATGACAAACTATTGGGGCAAAACGGTGTTGTCCCCTCCTGCCTTAGCTCTGCGGGGCACTGTCTCTGAGACCAGCTGTCAGCCCGAGGACGGTGGCCTTCGTGGATGGACATGGTGGAGGACGCCAGTCCAAGCGAAAGAGACCCAAAGGTCCTAGGACACACTTTGCAGGATGCCTTAATGTTTTCAGAGGCGACGTAGCCATTTGACCAAGAGTGTGATGTTAAAGTGTGATGGATATAAGAAAAATGGGGCAAACAGATAAAGACCATTCACAAAAACAAAATTGTTAAGTTCAGGAGAAACAAACACTTGTGCAGGAAGGGAAAAATATTCATAGGTAACCACCTGGCTCGGTGGTGACTCGCATCACAAACAAGAAAATAAATGTATGTTTATTGAGGGAGAGGAGAGGGACAGGGAATGCAGGATGGGAAACATGTGAGAGAGGAGTTAGTTAGGCAGAGGAAACAGAGACCGAAGCCTCGTGTTCCTTAGGAGAAAATCCACAAATTTTGCCTAAACTGAAAGAGTCAAGAGTTTGCGATACCAACCCATTATATGGAGACGTGGAGGTATACAGCAACAGAATCGGGTTCGAGAAGGTGAAAGTGATGTGTCTGGAGAGCCACCTTGAGAACTGGGGGGTCCCTGTCCTCATGAGAGCTAGCTGTGGCCCCCACCTCGTGAGCATGGGGACGCAGCAGACGAGGGAATCACAAGAGAGTCCAATATTTGGAAAGAGTCCTGTGTATTTTCTTCTACTTCTTCAACAGTTAGAAACACATCTAGATCCTTAATGCTTTTAATTTACATTGGCCTATGGGGTAAAGTAGGCATCCAACTTAATTTTAGTCCCTTCTGGATATTGTACTGCCACCATTTATTAACAGTCCCTCATTTCTCCGCTGACTTGAAATGTCATCTTAATGACATGGAAAATTCCCCCAAATGCCTGCTGCTGTTTCTAAACTATAATCTTTACTTTATTTATCCTTTAATTCGTTTGTCCACTTTCATGTCAACAATCACCCAAAGGGTGATTGAAGCTTCTCGGACCATTTTGATATGTGGGAGGGCCAGTCCCTGGTGACTAGCCTTCTTCATCAAAATCTCTTGGTTCTTCTTCGGCAACTGTTGTTCCAGAGAGAGTGTGGGGTCAACTTGCCAAGCTCCATGAACACCCCACTGGGGTTTGTCGTGGAGTGGATTGAGTCCCCCAAAATTTGTATGTTGAAATTCTAACCTCCAATGGGGCTGTATTTGGAGATGGGTCTTTAAAGAGGTGATGAAGATAACATGAGGTCATGAGGGTGGGTCCTGATCCAATAAGACTGGTGTCCTTATGAGAAGAGGAAGATGAGGACACAGACACGCACAGAGGGACGACCACGTGAGGACACGGGGAGAAGACGGCGTCTACACGCCAAGGAGAGAGGCCTCAGGGGAACCAACCATTGATCTTGGACTCCCAGCCTCCAGGAATAAATTCCTGTTGTTTAAGACCCCAGTCTGGGATTCTTCATTCTGGCAGCTCCAGCAGACGAATCCAGGGCTGTGTTTTGGGGTGTGTTAAATCAAGAGTAATTTGAGGAAGCAAGTTTATTCTCAAGGAAGTGACGGATGCTTCTACCTCATGAGACACTTTGAGTTGTAAATGGTTTGGATTCCCACCACGGCTTGCCCACGCGATCTGTCACAGTTCTCAAGACCTCGGAAGCCAGGAAATGACACAGCAGGGGATTCGGATGGGGGTTGGCAGACGATGACGGGAACAGTGATTTCTGAGCATGCCCTCCCGGTCGGGCTTGGTCCTTGTCCTGCCACATCTCAGCCCATTTTCACGTCAATCGTCTCATGTGTGTACCATCTTAGGCATCTGACAGATGAGGAACCCTGAGCCACAGGGTTGCCTGCAATCACGTCACCCCACATTCTACAGAACCCGGGTCTCTGTGATGCCAGAGACGGACTTAACCTTTGGACTCTGCTGGTGTCAGGTCACTGAAAGAGAAGGAAATGTCTACCATGCTACACACAGTGAATATGGTTTACCTTTATGGGATAATTTGGAGTTTCAAAACACTTAATTTCAGTAACATTTCCATTGAGGTCCCAGGTCAATCTTCGACTTCTCGGCTCGATCCTTAAGTTCTTAATCGGTGAGTTTGCGTCTGAAATGTTTATGGGTTAGAGTCAGGAGACACTCAAGATACTTAAACCAGTATCTCGATGGGATGAGTTTCTCCCACCGAGTTGGCCTATATCCTTGGGAAGTGGAGCTCTACACAGACGAGAAAGCCCCAGGAGCTGGCAGAGGCCATGAATCAATACTGCCTTATTGATCTCACGAGCTCACCCTCCCAATGATAGAAAAAACAAGTCAGAAAAGCAGACCCCTTCTGCCATCCCTGTTCATGCAAAATTCACCTTCCGTGACCAGGTATCTCACAGAACGTTTTTCTCGCTGAGAACAAATTCTGGCTTGGCTATCCGGCTCAGAGTCTCCTATCCAGACAGAGATTTTGCAATGGCTTGCAAATTGCAATAAAATATATATTTTTTGCTCTACTTCATAAAATATGAGGCACGATAATTACGCGATGATATTCTTTTTGGGTGTTTCGGCAATCCTAATATTGTTGGGAAATCTCCCAGAGTACTTACGTTTGATTAAGTTTTGAAATGTAATCAAAGCATATATTTCTGTGCCACAGTGTCGATTGGAAGGAGATCGCAGGACTCAATGTATTTTGTCAATGACTTGCTTAACAATGTAGGTGGTGTTACTCAATCACATTGTGCCAATAACTCAAAGCTACAAAGGTACATCGGATACTTTTTCAGGTTTTGTCTGTGACCCTTCATTTGGAGGACTTAGAGAAAATGACTGTTTATAAACTTTTATACAGTTTACAAACTGTAAGTCCCGTGATGCGTTATCAAGATCAATAACCTAGTTGGATGAGCAAGACCGAACCCTATGAATATCTGGGTTTCTGGCATTATATTCTCCTAACCTAATTTATTGCTTAAAAAACTCATCCGGGAAATTTCTTATAAGTTGAACCTGTAATTTTTAATGGATTTTTATGCCTCAAAATTTACATTCCCCTCTGCCAAAACAACACTACATATCACTAAAACAGATATGAGTGATGTTGTAGTAAATATTAGTTTTAGCATGTTTTTATCATATTTTAGGTTATTTCTCTAAATACTACATTTATATAAATAATAAAAGTATTATATTTTATTTTTATAAATACTATATTTATATAAATAAAAGTACGTATGTATATATATACACATATATACAGTGTAAAATGACATAAAAAGGGAGTTTCCTGTCATTAATTATTCAATAAAGTCCACCTATGCTCTTTCAGAGTGGTTATTCTCCACCCAATTACGGTTGTGCTCACAAATAAAAAATTTTAATAAAGAAGAGAGAAAGAAAATCTGTAAAGACAAACACAACAAAATCAATGCAAATATGCACGAGATTGTCTCCTGCAACACACTCACAGGCCTCCAGTGTTCTGAAAGAAGAGAATTGAGAACTAGTGTTCTCCATTCTGAGGCACTTTTAAAAACTATAGATGATGGGAAATACTCTTCCAGTCATGATAAAGTAACTAGTCTCACATTTATCTCTCATCATAAGCAGCTGCAAAACTGGGCAAAATGCATAAATCGACTCCTTTTGGATGTTGGATAAGAGGCAGTGCAGGACTCTGAAAACTACTTGGGAAGAAATGACTTGAGACTCTGAGCTGAGCAATCCTGAGAGTTTATTTGGAGGTGGGAGACATTCAAGTCCCAACCAGACAGGGTGGAGATTCCTTGCCAGGTACGAAAGCCATTAGTAGAGACCCCAGAAAAGTCACGCCTTTGTGTCAGGGAGAAACTAGCGCCAGCTAAGGCTTCTCCAGACTCACCCTGAAAAAGCTTTAAAACAAGGATCCACCAATAAAATAATAGGCTAACAAAACAAACTCAACATCTTTAAAGGAAGACCAAAAAACCAGGCTGTCACCAACCTATCATTTACAACAGGCAGCACCCAATAAAAAATGACTCGATATACAGAGAAGCAGGAATGTGCCTCCTGTGGCCAGGAAGAAACATCAGTCCCTAGAAAGAGTCTCATAAATGACAGATGATGAAGTTAACAGCTGAGGATGTTACAATAGCTGTTACAAATATGTTCAAGGACTTAAAGGAAAAGATGAACACAGTGCAGTGAGAAATGGAAGATATATAAGAAAAAAGAACCAAATAGAACTTCTAGAGGTAGAACATAGAACATCCGAAACAAAAAACTCCCCACATGGGCTTAAAGCAGATAAGACACTGAAGAAGAAAAGGTCGGTGAACTTGAAAACACAGCAATAGAAAGTGTCCACACTGAAGACCCAAGAGAAAAAAGATGGAGACTCAAGAGAAAAAGGCTGAGAAATGAAAACCTCAGTTACTTGTGTGACAATACAAAGTGGATTAGCACATACTTATCTGGGGCCCAAGTGGGTTAGAAAAATATTTGAAGAAATACTGGCTGAAAACTTTCCAAACCTAATGCAATTATAAACCTATGGATCCAAGAAGCTCAGAAACCGTACACAAGATACACACACACAGAGACACACAGACAGACACGTACCAACAAAAAAACAAAAAGAAATTCCAAGAGACATCACAATCAAATTGCGTAAAAAAAGAGTGGCGTAAAGAACATCTTAAAGACTACCAGAGGAAAAAAGACACAGTACATATTAGAGGACAAAGATAAGAATTATCACTGATTTCTCATTAGAAATAATAGAAAACACAAGAAAAGAGAATGACATCTCTAAATGTTGGAAGAAAACAATCATCACAAAACCCCCTGTTGACCTAGCATTTTATATCTACCAATAAATGGAGGGTGAAGTTTTAGACTAACAAAAACTGAAAGAATTTTTTGCCGGAATACCAAGTCTATAAGAAATGTTAATGGAGACTCTTCCGGCTGAAGGAAAATAACACCAGAGGGAAACTCAGACCTGCACAAAGAAATGCGAAAAGAAAGTGAACAGGAATACACAGGGAATGGCCACCAAAATAGTAAATATGTAGGTACACATATAAACCTTTTTCCTCATTTATAATATTTAAACAAGGTGATTATTTAAAATAAAAATAATCAGTGTATTGTGGGCTTTACAAGACGTGTACAAGTAAAATGTGTGACAGAACATAAAGGATGAGATGAGAAGTAAAAGTATACCGTTTCAAGGTTCCTACATCAGATGTGAAGTAGAATAACATTTGAAGATAGTATGTGATCGACAAATGGTGCACACTTTAAACCCAAAGGAACCACAAAATCAATGAAACAAAGAGGGATAGCCAAAAACGAACGGAGGAAAAAAAACTGAACACTAACAAAAAGTTAATTGGAAAGAAGTCAGGAAAAGAGGGGGAAAGAAAACAAAGAAAAACTGAGAAAAATAGCAAAATGGTAGAATTAAACTGAACTATATTAATAATTACTTGTAAATGGTCTAAACACTCCAATGGAAGGAAAAAATTGTCAGACTCGATTAAAAAAGTACCCCGCAGTATGCTGTCTGCAAGAAAGGTACTTTAAATATAGTTTAAATTAAAATAATAGAAAAGCACATTTTATGGAAACTCTAGTCATATAAAACCTGGAATTGCTATGTTCATACAAGTCAAAATAAACTTCAGGACAAGGAGTATTTCCAGGGATAAAAATGGACCTTTCCAAATGATAAAATGGTCATTTCATCTTAATATGTATGCTCCTAATAACAAAGGTTCAAAACACATAAGGCATAAGCATAGCTCCCCTCTCAAAGACATAGAATAAATAGAAAACAGTAAGTCTACAGAGGACTTGATAAAAAATATCAATCAATTTGACATCATTGATGGAACAGCATAATCCATAAGGGCAGAATGAATATTTTTACCAGTTGCACAGGGAAGATTAATTAAAATAGACCACGTACTGGGATGTGAAATAAGTCCTTGTACATTCTAAAAGATTTAAATCACTCAGTATATTCTCTGACTACAATAGGATTAAATTTGAGATCAATAAAAAAAATCTGGAAAATACCAAATATACACAAACGAAACAACACATTTCTAAATTACCACATGGGTCATAGAAGAGATCGCAAGGAAATTTACAAAATGTTTTGACATAAAGAAAAATGAAAACAACAAAAAAATGTGGGGTGCAGCTACAGCAGTGCTCAGAAGGAAATGTGTAAGATTTAATGTTTATGGCAGAAAATGGAAAAACTATATAGATAGTGAAGAAAACCAAAAGCTGGTTCTATGCAAAAACAATATAATTCAAATACCTCGAGCTGGGCTGATGAACAAAAAAAAGAGAAGGGAAAAATGACCGATTTTAGGAATAAAAGAAAGGACAATGATACAGACCCTGTAGATTCTGAAAGAATAATAAAGGGATGGTTTGAACAAATTTATGCCAATACATTCAACAACATAGCACAAGAATAAACTTCTTGAAAGGCACAAATTAACAACACTGACGTGAGAAATACAAAATCTGAATAGCCCGATAAAAGTTAAAGGGATAGAAGATGTAAGGAAAAGCCTTCCCATCAAGAAAGCACATATAACTTTGCTGGCGAATTCTACCAGATATGTAAGGAAGAAATCGTATCAATGTGCACAAACTTTCAGAAGAGAAAAGCAGGGAAACATTTTCTGACTGATTTTATGAGTCCAGCGTTATCCCGATAACAAAATCAGACAAAGACGTTAAAGGTAAACCAGACTCCAATATCCCTTATAAACGTAGACACAAAATTCCTTCACAAAATATCAGGAAATAAAATCCAGCAATAAATAAAACTGGTAATAATACCTCCTGAGCCGAGAGGTTGATTCCAGGAATGCAAGGTTGTCTTAACCATCAATACCATTCACCCTATTAACAGCAAACTGATGATCTTATCAAGAGACAGAAGCAGAAAAGAAATTTAACACCCATTTGGGATTAAAAACTCAGGAAACTAGGAATGAAAGAAAACTTCCTTACCCTGAGGAAAGAAATCTATGACAATCCTTGAGCTAATTCAGACTCAATGGTGGAGGACTAACCACTTCTCCTTAAGACTCAAACAGTTCACTTCCTGCCTGTGGTCAGTGATTCTAAAACACCACGGGCCTGAAGTGACCACAAACATGGTGGCATCCTCGGCCCTGGGTCAGGAGGGCAGGGCAGACGAAGACAGGCACCGGGAGAGGAGTCCAGCTGGTACTGGGACCTGGGGCATGGGGGCCCCTCCCAGACCACCTGCGTCTCTTGCTGTTGGGTGTGGGCTGAATTGTGTCTCCCTCAAATTCATGCTGCGTCCCTAACCCCCAGGACCTCAGAATGGGACCGTGTTTGGAAACAGGGTCTTTGCAGATGTGATTGAGTGAAGGATGGAGATGAAGGCGTCCTGGAGGAGGGTGGCCCTAAATCCAATGACAGTGTCCTCATCAGAGACAGAAGAGGAGACACAGACACAGAGGAGAAGCCACGTGGAGACGGAGGCAGAGATGGAGGGAGGCGGCCACCAGCCCAGGGACGCCTGGAGTCCCAGACGCTGGAAGAGGCAGGAAGGACCCTCCCCTGGAGCCTGTGGAGGGAGCGCAGCCCTGCGACACCTTGACCTCAGACGTCTGGTCTCCAGGACTGAGAGAAATAAATGTCCGTCATTTAAGTCTGGTATATTGTTACGGCTGCCCCAGCCGACAAGGACAGCAGCCCCAGGAGACTGATACACCCCCCACCGCACCCCACAAAACACCTGAATTCCACTATGATTTGGGGAAAGAATGAACTTCTAAAAGGTTACGAGATATCGAGACTGTTACTGCAGCTCACGTCATCGAGAGCCTGGGGATGGCTGGGTAGCTCGGGAGCAGCCTGCAGAACCTCAGTCCACGCCTGCATATTGTGGGACCCGAGGTTAGGCTGCCGTGAAGATGATCCAGTTGAACCCTCTCATGTCAAATCTCTGTGCCCACAGAGCTGAGAGCTTCCCCGGGGTCCCTGCCACCTCGGGGACCCTCCTCAAGCAGCCAGCTGGCGTCCCCTGGGATATTCTCTGCCCCATGTCCATCAGCTGCAGCTGTCACTCAAGGGCAGCCGGACACTGACGGCCGGAAATGGGCGTGGACCGCTCAGGGATCTTAGTCCTCCTTTTCCACCTGATTACTCCGTGTTACTATCGAATCTCATTATCATTCATTAAATCGTCATGACGATTAAATATGCTGAGAGCTTCAGAGAAAGCAAGGAAATCCTAATTGGCTCCGTCCGTCAATCTCCGTCATGCAAGGGAGAAAAACAGGATGGACTTGCCCCAAAAACATGTTGCCTTTTGGATTTAAAAAAAAATATATCTCCTTTAGGAGATTTGAACTACACATTTATCCCCCAAGGGAGAGCAAGACTCGTAAAGACGTCCAGGACCTTGGATGCATCCTGAAGGGGAACCCGAAGCCTGCAACCTTTCTCTGACTGGGCACAGACTGTGGCCTCCGTCCTTGGTCACGGAGGGAACACACTGCCCACCCAGGTGGCCGCTCTGGCCGGCTGAGGTGCGGTTATCCGAAAACACACTGGTTTCGGCAGATGAGGGACGTCGACGCCCCAGACTGCCCGGCTTATGGTGGAAGCGCCATTTCCCGGCACCGAGAGAGCTTGGCACTCTGTGGTTCTAATGGGGTTTTGCATGGGCTTAAAAACAACAAAGCAACTTGTTTGAACTTACTCACATCTGCAAAGACCCTATTTCCAAATAACTCACATCCCCAGGTTCTGAAGGTTGGGACGTCAACCTATGAATTTGGTGGGGACACAATTCAGCCCATAACCACGGGCTTTCCAACGACCCCACCCAAGAATAGGATGATGTGGGTGGAACACAATTTCCCACCAGAATAACAATCCTGGGTGAAGGCAGGCGATCGGTCCTGGCGCCCAAGCTACATCGAAAGACCCGGCATCTTGAGTGTATCAACCTCAAGATCCTGGCTGTGACATTGTATCAGTTTTGCAAGATGATCCTCGTCCCTGAATTACATGTTACGGCTGCGTGTGAATCTACAGCCACCTCACAGTAAACAGTGTATCTGAAAAACGCAACACCCCGCAGACCCGCAGACCGCACGTGGCTCTCCCCGGGTGCCTACCCTGGTCCGTGTGCAGCAGGCAGGAGACGGGCATCAGAAACACGGGCAACCAGAGGAAAGCCATGGAGAAGGCAGGTCCCTGGGGAGGGAGGGTGTGTGCTGGAAGAGAAGAGAGCGTTACCTCGGGGTGTGGTTCTGGGGTGGAGGATGGAGGCGGGGAGGCTGTTGAGCCCCTTAGGGAACAACATTCCAGGCCGTCCAGGAGGAAATTCTCCCGTGCGTGTGCATGCATGCATGTGGTTGTGTGTGCACACATGTACATATGCATGTGTGTACACGTGTGCATATCCATGTGTGTACACATGTGCATGCATGTGTTTATATGCCTGTGTGTACAAATACTTGTGTGCATGCACACTTGTCTTGTGCACATCTGTGTGCATGTGTCTGTCTGTGTGTGTGTGCACGTGTGTGCATCTGTGTGTATCTGTCAGCCCGTCTTGAAAGAGCCCCCGCCCTGGGGTTTGAACATGCTCTTGGCTCCAGCCTCATCCAGAGACCGGGAAAGCGTGCACCACCCGAGTGCCAGGAAACACTTCGATCACAAAGCCGTGGAAGGAAGTTTAATTAAAAGTCTGAAATCGACACAGACCGAGTTTCCTGAGCGGCCGAGTTACAGGAACTGAACGCTGGGCTGTCCCAGCGTCCCAGCTGGGGGTGTTTCCCAGAGTCCCCACGAAGCGCCCCTGTGCAGGCCGGCCCTCCCGGACCCTCACCCAGGTGGCCAGTCTTTTGCACCCACCCGGGCCGTCAGCATCAGGGTCTCCTGGTGGACCCTCATTCCTCCCCACCCTGACGCATCTTTTGTAAATGTCGCGAGCGCCTTGGGGGCCGGCTCGGGGCTGCCACACAAGCAGACGACCCCACAGCAGAGCCTCAGACCCTCGCCTGCCATGGGGACCACCCCCTTCACCAGGGGTCAGGCTCTCTGGGCACAAAACGGCCCCCTCCAGGCCACCCCACCCGGAGAAACCTGGCTGGGATGGAAGATCGGGGCCACGGACACTTCCCACCTCATTCAGGGCCTTCCTCTCCCCCGTCGTGGGACCCAACCCGGACTCCATCGAGGGTCTCACCTGCTCTCCCCACCCAGTCTTGAGGCACCCAGATTTTGCATCTCAACACTGGGACTGACAATGGTCTCCAACAGGTGCCAACTTTTGCACAAATCTGGCAGAAGATGCTGATACCCACAGCGCTTCCCGCTGAACCCAGGGGCAGGCTGACAGACCCCCATCCAGGAGACGGGGAGGGGCAAGACCCAGAATTGCCTGTCCCTCGGGACCCATCCAGGGACAGACATCTCATAATCCATTTGTAACGCAGAGACTCGGGTGAGGAAAGCGAGGCCTCGGGCACAAAGCTGAAGGGGGTGCCCCCAGCCCAACGTCACAATAAATAACATTTTAGTTCAATATTTACAAAAGTTCAAAGTGATAAATGCGTGATGAGAAAAAGATCAGAATTTTAAACAAATACAGGACAAGATGGCCTGGGACACGTCTCTAGTTAATGAAGACATGTCCAGCAGCCCCATGGTGTCCCGGGGGCAGTGGGCATCTGTTCCTGTCTGCTCCGGTGAGTCAAGCCCCCACGTACACAGACGGGGTCCAGCGTAGTGACGCTGACCCCATAAGGCATCTTTCCCCTCTCGAAGAAGTTCACATCCCTTAAAGAGCCAAATTGCTCTAACCACTTCGTCGTAGCTGGCTGTTCCCCAAATTATGAAGGGAAGGGGCCGGCCTGGAGAAAACTCAGCCCCCGGAGGTGAGCATGGGACTGGGGTCAGCAGATAAGGGGCCAGATAAGGGGGAACGGAGCTCAGGACCCTGCTGACTCGGGGGAGGGGACATGAGCCCTTCCCTCCACCAGCGAGAGTGGAGGATGCTGCAGCTAGCCGGTCACGAAGAATCAAAAGTCGTGCCAGAGACTCAGACGGGGTGGGCACTCATGACCAGATGAGGGTCGGGGGTCTGGAGCCCGTACTCCGGGGGAGCCCATGACCAGCCCCGTGAGAGGGCCAGGGGGTGAGTGCCCTGTCTCGGGGCTGCCCCAAATGCAGTCCTCGGCACCCCCATCAACATCATCGCCTAGGACCTCAGTCCCGGCAGCAATCTTGAGGGGAGCCCCAGGGAGTTGCGTTTTTAAACATTTATTTATTAATATTTTTGTCGAGGTGAAATTCACATCCCATAAAATTCACCCTTTTAAAAGGCAAGATGCGGCAGCATTTAGCACATCCACACTGTCAGGCAACCATCGCCTCTATCTGGTTCCGGAACATTCTCATCACCCCAAAAGGAGACCTTGTCCCCATCAGCAGTGACTCCCCATCTCCGACCCCCAGCCCCTGGCAAACACTAATTTCCCTATTCTGGACATTTCATATAAATGGGATCACACACTCTGTGGCCTTTTGCGTCTGGTTTCTCTCACTGAGCATCACGTGTTCAAGGTCCATCCACGTTGCAGCTGTGTCAGTGCTTCACACTTGTTCATGGCTGAGTAATATTCCCCTGCGTGGGTGGACCACGTTCTGTCTGTCCGTTCATCCACCGATGGCTGTGTCCACCTCTTGGCGACCATGAATCGTGGTGCCATGCGGGATCTCTGCTTTCACAAGCCCTTGACGGCCAACTGAGTCCCATTAGGGCTTTGACGACCACGGACCCTGGGGTCCCAGCCCCCAAGCAGCTCCCAGGCAGGCTGCACTGGACATCGGGAACAAGCCCCCCTGCCCAGCCTGGACCAGCGCCCCCCAACAGAAACAGCCGTATAGCTTGATTTGCATGTTTACATTTTCCAGTGGCCACTTCAGAACAGGTGAAAAAGTGTCAAAAATATGTTTTCCTGCTACATTTCTTTAACTGAACACAGCAGCTCGTTCCCCTTTCAGCCTGTAACTCTGATTACATCACTGTCACAATTCTTAGCGAGATACGGAGCATCCTCATGCTGAATCTGGGGTGCGTTGCCCACGAACCCTATATCTCAGGGGAACCAGCCATATTCAGACGCTGGGGGTCCCCCGGGGCTGCAGCCCCCGCCGCCTGCCTTCTCTCCCTTGTCCTGCCCTGAGACGGAGCGGGGTCTTACCTGGGACGCAGAGCAAAGTCCAGGGGACGGAGGCAGCCCCCTCCTGGCCCACGTCCAGCCGTCCTGGAAGTCCTTCCTCCGGGCTCCCCTTTCCCCCGTGTTTTCTCAGCTGTGCTGGACGACGGCTCCCCAAAGAGAAACCGCAGCTTGTTTTCTCCCGATTCAGCTTTTTTATAGCCTCCGGATGGGGCCCCACCCCTGAAAATGCCACCCAATGAGGGCAGGGCGTGTGACCCGGCCAGGGACCCCCGCCCCCACCCCCGTCTGTTTCTGTCTGTGGCTTAGACTTTGGGGTCAGCAGAAAGGGAACAGCTGCGGGCTCTCCCTGGAACCAGCATGCTTTTTCTCAAAAGTGTGCTTTTCTATTCTCATTTTTCTGCGCCTGTTCCTCTTTGTCATCGTCCTAAGCGCTGCTCACCGTTCACCCTGCTTGGGCAACTTCCTGATGCGGTAAATTAAGCCCAGAAGTGTGAATGGCCCCCACCCGGCCGTCTTCCCTCCGCGGTCCCAACGGAAAGACCCCTCCCGCTCTCCGGGGCAGGAAGGTGACCCTGTGTCCCCAATTCGGTAGCTGCTCAGCGCATGCGGGGTCAAGTCCCATCTTCGTGTGACATCTGCCAAGGGCCCCCTGCTTGCCTTTGCAGCCAAAATCCATCACATCCCCTCGCTCAGCCCCTCCTGGCCATCCCTGGTCCTCACGTACAGCGGCCACCTCTGCGGTCCTTCTGGTCATGGCTCCCAAGTTCAAGCCCCACCCCCCTTCCCTGCAGCCTTCTCCCCCGAAGCTGGCTCCTTTATGGGCCCCTCATCCCCTCAGATGTACGTCCACCTGGGATCTTGGCAGGCGAGTTTATCCGGAAACAGGGACATCAAAGGCGTCCTTGAGTAAGTGAACAGAGTCGCACTGGAAGCGGGTGGTTGATGGGTCCAGCGGGACCAGGGTTCTTATAAGAAGATGGTCAGGGGGGCATACAGACCCACAAGGAGAACACAGCCACGTGGAGACGGAGGCAGAGATGGGAGGGAGGCGGCCACCAGCCCAGGGACGCCTGGAGCCCCAGAAGCTGGGAGAGGCAGGAGGGACCCTCCCCTGGGGCCTCTGGAGGGAGCGCGGCCCTGCGACCCCTTCATCTCAGACGTCTGGTCTCCAGGACTGGAGGAGGGTGAATTCCTGTGGTTTAAGCCCCTGGTTGGGGGTCCTTGGTTACGGCCGCCCCAGCACACTTCTACATTCGCCCACTGTCCTCGGATCATGAATCTAGGTGGCCAACCAGCCCCCCTTGGAGACGAAAGCAGCTCTCTCCCCAAAGGAAGGACCAGACCCTTTCTCCACTTCCCTCCTCCGCATCTTAAGAGTTCAGCCAATTCCGAAATGTGTGGTGTTGGAAATGCAACGACCCCTCAGTCTGGGACCCACAGCAGTGCTGTGGGTGGTCTAGGTGGATGTGGGGGACGGATGGGATCACGGATGATGAGGACTGCAGAATGGAACCCCCCCACAGGACTGCCCACCGTTGTCCAGCTGAGCCCGAGCCGGCCCCTTTTCCATGGCAGCGTGCACCCCGATGCTCTAGGGGTGGAGTTGAGATGCAGGTTCTGATGCACAGGCCTAGGGGGGGCATTCCAACCAGCTCTGGGGGATGCCCCACGGGGCAGGTGCACAGCTCCAGGTGTTGAGGGCACGGAGCACGGGTGACAGGCAGAAGGCAGGGACAGGGGACCTCAGGGGACAAAGAGGAACTAGAGATGCCATCGGAGGAACCAGCTCCTTGGGCAGAAGTGGGGGCTGTGAGAGATAAGGGGACCAAGCTGACCCCGAGAGGTTGCCCCCTGTTACAACACACCCGGCTCCTCCCGCCACTCAGGACTCTGATAAGAGAGGTGAGGCCAGAAGCGGAGAAGTGAGTCAGATCGAGATGCGGGGTGCAGACATGGCCTTCCCTGGCTCCCCGGCACCACCAAATGGGTGGGGGTCTGGCTTCCCTCTCTTTCTTTCTTCCTTTTTTGCTCTAAAAGACCAGAAAAAAAAGAAGCCACAACAGAAAAGCATCGTGGGGGCTGGAAGACCGAAGGATGGTCGGTAACGGGCTCAGCAAACCCGAGAAAGCTGAGCCCTAACTGGCCGTGGGGTCAGGCGAGATGTACTCTAGTGTTTGCAGCATAAGGGGCTGGAAATCAGAGGCCCCCTGGCATCCAGAGGTGGGGATGAGGGAGGGACAATCTACAGACCACGGGTAACACGTCTGCTTCCCAAAGGCTATACCCCCTGGGTCCACCCCACGCCCATAGCCCGGCTAGTGTCAGCCGTAACCCCGAAGGAGGCTTGAGGTTTGGTCTCTGGAGGGTCTCTGGATAGGGTCTCGGAGAATGGAGGCGATTAAGGCACATTTGCATGGCAATGCGGGGACCCCCTTCCTCCACTGAATCCCAGAATGCCTCCCTCTCTGCAGACGGAAAAGCCCTCTCTGCAGAATCTGCCTCCAGGCCCCACCCGCTCGTTCCAAGCTTCCCCGCCACCTGTTCAGTCCCTCGTCCTTGAATAAGAGCCAACAGCCAAACTTTACGAGCTGTCGGAAAACTGAACCCAAAACAGACAAAGAAATGGGGGTGGAGGGTGGGAATCAAGTTACAGGAAAGACATGAGTCACAGGGTTGAAAGCTTTTCAAAAATTGTTAACACTCGCAAAAGCATAGCAGGACCAGAGGGAAAAAAAGGCATATTAAGAAAAGAAAAAGAAATAAAGAATTGGGTTGTGACAATGTTGCAAATAAATGTTACAAATAAAATCCATTGATGCTTTGAAAGATAAAGGTGAGAAAAACTACAAAGTATCAAAAAAGAAAAACATCCCAGAAAATGCAGATAGTAAGAAAAGGATAGAACAGGACCAGCCCACCCTCTATGTTCAAGCAAGAGGGGTTCCAGAAAAAGCTAAAGAGAAGATAGACGGAGGAATCTTCGCTAATTCGTTCAGAACATTTCTCAGTGCCGGAGGACGTGAGTTCCCGATGGAGGGGGTCATGGAGAACTGGGCGTCGTGATGAAGTAAGGCCATGTCAGCACGCTCCTCCAGAACGTGCAGAAGATTCTAGAAGCTTCCAGAGAGAAAATCAACCTTGGATGTTACAACGCAAGGCCTTAAAAAAATCTGGGAAAAAAATAGAAATAAGATTTATGCCTTACAATTCTATGCCAGGATAAACTTGGTGCCTGAGCACAGACGTGGTTGGGCGAGCACGGTCTCAAAACGTTGACCTACCAAGCATCCTTTGTCAGGAAGATCCTGAAGACTGAAAAACCATAAACGAAGAAACAAGAAGACACCAGACCACGGCTCCACCCAATAGAGAAGTGAGGGGACATGGGTAGCAGTTCCCAGGAAGACAGCCGTCCACCGCAGGCACAGAGAGCAACCGGTCTGGATGGCTCTGGACGCAGATCTGCTCTGGAGCAGATCCAAAAAACTGGGAGAAATTTCTCCAAGAGGATGAAAAGTGTAGACCGCCAAATGGGTCTGAACATGGCGGGAGGAAATTTAGCCAATTGGCAGCTGTGAGTAGTGTTTACGTGGTACTCATTGGGTAAATTGTCAAGAGTGAACCAGCCACCAATATGGCGGCACTATGTTGGCGGATGGAGGCCATGAGTGCACCTTGGGGTGGGCTTTTTAGGACGTGGTGGGTGCTGTTGAAAGAAACTAAACCCACACCTTCCACAGTGGAATCAAAGGTAAACGCCTAAAATTGAGAAACCCAGAAGCAACAGAATAACCATTGTTTGAAGCATAGATGGAAGTCATGCAAAGATGGTTGGTTCTGATATTTTTTTTCCCTAAATCCAATGAGGAGTGTTAGATGCAAGTGGAATGGCCAGGGCTCAGGTGTGAGGGCCCCTGGGTTGGGTCCCTTCTCGGCCACCCAGTAGCCAAGTGACCCCAGAGAAGCCACCGGCCCTACTGCACATCCCTGCTGCCTCTGGGCTGCTGTGGGGTTCAGAGATGGACGGTGGTGTCCAGAGGCGGCGGTCCACACCGTGCCCCCAGCCGTGGAGGGTCTGGGCCTCTGAGATGCTTCGCATGTGAACTTCCTCTCTAAGGAGAGAGCCAGAACGGAGACCCATGGCCCCAGGTCCCTGCGGGCAGCTCTCAAGTCTTTTCCATCTTTCTTGGGGAGCCTGGTCACCCAGAGCCAGGATGTTTCCAAGTTGCTGCCTCATCTCAGCTCAGAAATGCAACGTCCAGTCCAGCATCACGGTTGCCAGGAATCTTTTTCTCGAAGGAAGATTTGCATCGGGTGGTCCAGCGTGGGAGGCTCCTGGGGGCTTCTCCCCACACCTCCCGCCTCGCCTGCTGTCCAGGGGTTGGTGTGGGGGGTTTGGGGGCTGCTGCCTCCCAGAGGGGGTCCCCTGTGATGGATGAGGGGTCCTGACCCCAACCCTCTCTGGGGGTCTCCAGTGCCCCCTGTCAGCATCCTGCAGTGGGTGTCGGTCCCCACTCCCTGACCCGGGCACCTCGGCCCCCTTGCAGGAGGAAGGCAGGGTCCTCCCCTCTGCCCTTCACTCCTTTATCCAGACGGGGGAGACAGGGTCCAGCCCCCAAGACCCCGGTCCTGGGAGCACAGACCACGTCCTCAGAGCCGGCCCTCGTGACCCATCTCCCCGGCTCAGGGCTCAAGGTGGGCACCCCGATGCCCTCGGGGATTCTGGCCTCCGAGATTCCTTTCTTCTCCAAAAGATGCCCAGCACTGTCCTCCCCCATGAGCCTTCTGCCCGGCTGGGTTCTTGGACCCTCCCAGCTCCCCTGTAGGGTTCCCGTCCCCACTCGCTCCTGCGGCCTCTCCTGTCTCCAAGGGCTGTGTGAAACCCCCCATTCATGACCCTTATTAACACCCAGCCCACAGAGAGAGCCCCCTATTCCCGGGTGTTTCTTTCCTTGAATCCTCCCACCGGTCCTTAATTTCACAGATGGGGGGCCACACTCCGGGTGATGCAGCTGATCCGTAAGGGTTTTCGCAGAGGGCAGAGATGGGGGACCTCGGCTCCTTGCCTGTCAGAGAACACTCTTTACGACAGGCTGAGGGACGGACCCAGAATTTCCCTCCACCATGTTGCACATGCACCCAGATTCCCCTGGGACACGGCATGCTCGCTCGGGGACACGGCCAGCTCTGCGAGGAGGGGCCAGCAAGACCCTTCCCCCCACAGAGAAACACTTGATCAGGGGCAGCATGGCTCTCAGGGGTGGGCTCCTAGGCAGACGGGGCCACCCTAATCCAGGATGACCCCATCTGGAGATCCTTAATTAATCCCATATGCAAAGTCCCCTCTGCCATGTCAGGTCACACATTCCTGGATCCTGGGGATTAGTGTGTGGATATGTTGGGGGCCATCACTGAGCTGACCAGTGTCTACCACCCTCCCCAACTGCAGTTTGCAGAGGTCCCAGCACATCCTCCCTGCACATCCTGGGATGGATTAAACAGGATGCAGTCAGGCTCCCCACCCACTGTACCCTTTAAATGTGCCCCGGCCAGTGACATCTGTGGAGCTCAGAGACAAGCGAGTTGATCCTGCAAGTCCCAGCTACTCCAGCCTCTGCCCTGGGGCTCTGAGCTGCAGCGCGACGGGAATTCAATGTCCAGGGGTCTAGGAAGGACCCACAGCCCTGTGGGCTCTGAGGTTACATCACCCCCAGCAATCCCGGAGGTCTTCCTGGCAGGACGGTCAGGCGGGCCTGGTCTCCGTGACCCCATTATTGGCTGCAGGATTCCCCCAAGATGAGGGGCTTCCTTGGTGAACTTTCCCTGTGAAAACATATCTGGCCTCGCCCTCCGCCTGCCCCCCTCACCCGCAGGGGCCCTGGGGAGGACGCTTCTGGCTGTAAGATTCCCAGCCCCCACTTCCTCCAGGAAACCAGTAGCCCCGTCGGCCCAGGGCGGCCTCAGGCTGCGGGGACGCAGGCCTGTGCTCTTCTGCAGCTCATTGGGCTGGGGACGTGAATCGCCTCTGCCATTTCTGGTCACTGTGCTGGGGTGAATGGTGGCCCCCAATTCACGTCCATTGGAGCCTCAGAGTGGGATCTTACTTGGAAACAGGGTCTTTGCAGACATGATTGAGTGAAGGATGGAGATGAGGGCGTCTTGGAGGAGGGTGGCCCTAAATCCAATGACAGTGTCCTCATCAGAGACAGAAGAGGAGACACAGACACAGAGGAGACGCCACGTGGAGACGGAGGCAGAGGTGGAGGGAGGCGGCCACCAGCCCAGGGACGCCTGGAGCCCCAGAAGCTGGAAGAGGCAGGAAGGACCCTCCCCTGGAGCCTGTGGAGGGAGCGCGGCCCTGCGACCCCTTCATCTCAGACGTCTGGTCTCCAGGACTGGGGAGGGTAGATTCCTGTGGTTTAAGCCCCCTGTTTGGGATCATTTGTTTCTGCCACCCCAGGAACCTCATATAATAACAACTCTCCCTTTTTCTTCTCCCATTTCTCCCCGCTGCCCGCTCTGGCCCGCAGCCTCCTGCTCCGGGTACCTGACCCCAGTCCCAGGAAGCAGGACTCGGCTGTCCCCCGGAGTGCCCATCCCCCCGGTGCACACAGTTGACCCGTCCGTTCTGGAACCTGCCGCAGCTGACACGGCCTCGGGCCGACTTCCCGCTGTCCGATTTTTTATTTCAATCCATCCCCGTAAATCAGAGGCTCCTCGGGTCCTGCTCATCCATGGAGCCTGTGGACCTGCTGTTTGGAAGAGAAGCCCATCTTGTCTGCACAGAGGTCCCCACAGCCTCCTCCCCGTAATCTCGCCGCCCCGCCAGCCCGTTCCCTATTATCGCCGTCGGCGCCTTGACCAGGCGGCCTGTCAGGGTTGCGACACGGGGCGTCTCGGTTCATGGGCTCCGCCGGACGCCGCGACCGAGGGCATCTCCCTCGCGGGGGAACGTTGTCTTTTTCACATTCCCTCGAAAGATGCTGACTCTCAGCTCATCTTTATCTCGCTTCTGCCCCAAACCGAAAACATGGAAATTTTGAAACTGAAATCTTCCTTATCAGCAGCCACTGCCGCTTGTGAAACACATGTTTCTTCACAGTTCTGACTTCTGGACGGATGACGCGTTTCCCCATAATCGGACTGGGTGGCCGAAGGCCGAAAGATGAGCTGACGTCCTGGTCACTTGTCTGGGGCTGTGGGGGTGGCTGACGTCGGCCACCTCAGGGGGCTGTTTGTGATCCTTTTCCTCCATTTCTTTGCTCATCCTTAAAGCTCTGCTTGAGAGATAGACAGACAGACAGAGAAAGACACAAAGAGAGACAGAGAGAGAGAAACAGCAAGAGATGGAGACAGAGAGAGAAGGTGGAAACCATCCGAACATCCACAGATGGGTGAACGGATAAACAGAATGTGGTCAGTCCACACAGCGGAATATTACTCAGCCATGAAAAGGGAAGCAGCTCTGACATGGCTACAAGCTGGATGGACCTTGAACATGTGACGCTCAGAGAGAGAAGCCAGACACAAGAGGCCACATAGTATATGATTCCACTTATATGAAATGTCCAAAATAATTAAATTCCTTCAGACAGGAAGTGGATTACTGGTTGTCAAGTCCTGGGGGAGGGGGATGGAGAGTGACTGGTCATGGGGATGGGGTCTCCTTTTGGGGTGATGAGAATGCGCTGGAACCAGATAGAGGGGGTGGTTGCACAGCATTGTGAATGTGCTAAATGCCACTAATGGTAAATGTCATGCTATATATATTTTACCGAGAGAGACAGAGAAAGAGAGATGGAAGTTCTGAGTGTTCTTTCCACAGGAAAAGTTCTGGGGAAAATATTGAGACTGCCCCAGGATTATCTGATGCCTTAACAGAGTCTGTAGTGGGTTCCCATAACCCCAGACACAGGTCTCCACCTCCCACCTCTGAGAACAGTATAAATTGTGTGCATTTTTTACAGCTGCATAATATTCCATCGCATGGCTGTGCCGTTATTTACGGGGTGGTCACTAAATGCTGTGCGGTAAATACAGCTTCATGGATAAGTGTTTTGTGGTTGGGGCTTCCAGACGGCGCCCTCTGGGTAAGATGGGGAGCAGACCCCTGTCCAAACGCCCTTTGGGGCTGGTGTCGGGCTGGGGTTCCGAGCCCAGACCACCTGGGGCAGTGGGCGGTCAGCTGGACTCGAGGCGGCAGCTCTGTGAAGGTGACAGCAGTGTAGACAGCCAGTGTAGATGGCCAGATGGAGGGCTGCAAGTAGGGGCCAGTGGGTGCAGAAAGGAAGCCATTCCAGAAGCTTCTAGGCCCCTGCTGGGACAAGCGTGTGGACTGGGCAGGGGGGCTGCCTCCCGTTCCCCCCCAGAGCCCACCCGGCCCCCAAACCCTCACAGAGCTGAGGAGGGGGCACCGCCCACAGCTCACCGTCCTTCCCGTCCCCGCCGCTTGCCAGGTGACAGAATTCCTGCAAGCCCTCAATATGGCAGAAGCCCAGGCTTCCACACTTTATTTTTTTCCGACGTAACCAGTTTATCTTCACTGTAAAAATGGGGCTTTTTTTTTTTTTTGGCATCAAACACAAACCTAAAAAAGGGGGAAAAAAGTCCTACAGTTTGAAGATAACCACCCGGACGTCCCGGTGTGGGATTGCACGTCTAGGCGTGTAGGCGCACGTGTGCACGCAAACACCCTTTCACCTGCACGGAGCTCACCCTGCACGCTGCCCTGTGACTTTTCCACTTGGCAGAGACGCCACCGGGCGTCTCTCTCCCCGCGTGCAGCGACAAGTCTCCGTCGCCTTCTACAATTTCCGCTTCGCCTACCCCCTGATTTTAAAACCCGTCTGTGAAGGTGCGTCCAGCTGCTTCTGCACTCATTTTCGGTATTAGACGTGCTGCTCCGTGGAGGGCGGTGTGTCTGCCCCTTTGCTGCGTGCCGGCTCGGGTGTGACAGGTCAGCTCCTGGCCGCGAGCCTGCAGTGGCCCATATGGAGCCTTGGGGTGTTTCACGCCCGGGTGGTGCACGACGCTCCTCCGTCTACACCTTGTGTCTTCTTTGCTGTGTCTCGTGTTGCTGACGGCGGGTCCTGCGTCCGGCCCCTCAGAGAAACCGCCACGGGGTGGCGTGGCTGCCGTGGACGTGGGGCAGTGGCCCCATCCAGACACCAACCTCTGCCTGGCTTTTGACACCGATGGGGACGCCTGCGTCCCGCCCCCCGACCCCGCCATGCGGACAGCTCTTTCCAAAGCAATGGATACACACGTTACACAATACAGCAATAACACACGTTAGCTCAGGGACAATCTCCTCACCCCAAAGAAAGATAAAAATAATAAAAATAAAAATAAAAGCAATGGGAGGGCCAGCGGGGACCAGGGGCACATATGCACAATGACGCATAAAGACTAGACCGTTGATGGGGAGCACGAAGCAGTCTATTCAGAAACTGATCTATAATAACACACACCTGAAATTACACAATGTCATAAACCAGTAGGACCTCAATAAAATAATTTTAAAAAAAGAAGACTCGTAGATACAGAGAACAGACGGTTGCCAGAGGCAGGGGGCTGGGGGCTGGCCAAAACGCGTGAAGAGGGGCGAAAGGGACAAACTTCTGGTTACAAAATGAAACAAGTCTCGGGGACGCCAGGCGCCAGCGTGGAGGCTGCGGTTAGTAACACCGTGTCGCGTCTTTGAAAGTCGCTAGGAGCGTAGACCTGACAAGTGCTCATCACGAGAAGATAATTTGTAACAGCGTACGGGGACGGAGGTTAACTGGACTCACGGTGCCGGTCGACGTGCAACATCTACACGGATCGAATCATCGTGCTGTCCATGAAACTAACATGATGTCCTATGTCAATGACATCGCCAAAAAAAAAAAAAGAAAAAAACGGGGGGAAAAAAGCAATGAGAAAATGAATCAAGGAACCTCAACAGGCGCAAATTACACATGCAAATTATCCACCGGGAATCCACATCCTCTTTTTCCTCGCACACCCTCCGACCTTGTGTTTTTGGCTTGGGGGGCGTCCTTCAGGAATTTGAGGGGCACACCTACCTGCCCCCTAAATGGAACCCAGTCCGAGACTGTTCTGGAACCCAGCTGTCTCCATATTTCATCACGGTGACGTTTGCTAACTGCACAACGGGGACCTGTGATCAATTATCGCTCCGGTTCCAGGTTTGTCCCGCGAGGGAGGAATCGGGGTGGACCCGGCACGGACGCCCTCGCCCCGTTTCTGGTCGTGTCCCCGGGGAGAGCAGTGGACGCCGGACCGGACTGGGTGCAGCGTTCTTTCCACGTCCTCACCCCCCTGACGGGGGCTTCAGAGCTGCAGATGGGGTCGGTGTGCGGGCGCTCAGCGTGGTCCACGGGGCCCAGTGGACCCAGAGTCCAGTGGACAGAAAAGCCGCGGGGCGGGAGTTTGGCGGCGGTGCTGCAGGTCTCATCAGAAACCTGTCACGGATCGCATAGAACGGGCAGTTTCCGCGTCGTCGGGGGGCTGTGCTGAACCCACAATTTCTGCTTGTCCACTCACAAATGACCGCATTTCCTCCACCATGAGGACGTCCTCGGGGTCCTGTGAGCCCGGCGGCAGGTCGCCCCCATCCCAGGCGATCTAAGAGAGAGGAGACAGAGCACAGTCGAGACCACCCGCTTGAGTCCCGGGTTCTCCTATCGAGAAAGACGCTGTGAGGAATAACACGATTCACATCGGCTGGAAGGTGTAAGCAACCCGGATGCCCATCCGTGGATGAACGGATAAATAGAATGGGGTCCATCTGTGCAGTGGAATATTACGCAGCCATGAACAGGAGCGAAGCACTGACACGGCTACAACATGGATGGACCTTGAACACACGATGCTCAGTGAGAGAACCAGACACAAAAGACCACATAGGGCGTGATTCCAACGCCCACCCGTCCATCCACCCCTGACCCCTCCAGGACCCTCAAAGGTCACTCCAGCCCCCAGGACTCAGAGGTGACCCTCAGGAACAACAGAGTGGAGAATTCTCTCTCAAACAATGGCAGCTTCCTCCAGCCTTGATGGTGGTGACCACCAAAAGCCACATGGACAGTGGCTTCAGAACTTGGGGAGGCCCCCCCAGATTTAATAGGGGGTGACCCCGGCCAGAGTGAGGTTGAGACCAGAGCTGAGGGGTGGAGTGTCCACCTAGGAGGTATTAGGGTGGAAAATAATATCCACCTGCCGATTGCTCTTGGGTCTCATGGAAGTGGCATTTCCTGGACCCCACATTTGAAAAGGGGGGACCTGGGAGGAATTTGGGGGTGACCTGTCTGGTGCAAAGTGTGGGCTTTGGATGGGACCCTGGGAAGGCTGGCTTGTCTCTGCTTCCGTCTCTTCACTCAGCAACGCCTCCCCGTGGGACATGGAGACATAAGCACCCCCCACAAACCGTTGCCACCCGCTAATTTTATCCACGAACCCTGAACTCTGCTGCCAGGGCAGACAGGCCTCCATGGGAGCCCAGGGGAGCTGAGGGAATGGCTTCCAGCCCCGAACCAGAGCCCCTCTTTAGGGGTGTCCCTGAATCACCACACGGGAGCATGTGGGGACTCAGAAGGGGCAGGGAGGGTCCCTCAACCAATGACGGGCAGGCGGCCCCCCAAAAAATTCACGCCCACCGGAACCCCAGGATGCAACCTTATTTGCAAACAGGGTCTTTGCAGATGTAACCAGTTAAGGATCTTAGATGAGGCCATCAGGGTCTCCAGGATGACCCCTAAGAGGGAGACCCCAAAACCCAAGGACCCCCCCCAAGGCTTCCCAACCCGGAAGAAGCTCACGCCCTGCCCATCCTTCGCTTCGAGACCCAATTCTTTCCCAGGCTGCGTGTTTCGGGTTTCTGCGTGCCCAGACGGACGGATGCCTGCGGTGGAGACAGCTGGCCGGCCGTGGTCCCCTCTCCCTCCCCACAACAGCGAGCCCACCCGTCGCCCCTCGCCTGCACGCCGGGGGCCAGCCCTGGGAGGGCCGGCCAGACGTCGGGGAGCTGAGGAGACCCTGGCCCAGGGACTCCTGCAAAGACCCCCGGGCTGCATGTTCTGCGAGCCCGCAGGTGGGGCGCGCTCACCTCCAGGCCGGGCAGCAGGGTGCCGGCTCCGTCCACCCTCACCTGCGGGATGGGGGGCAACAGCTTCTGCCTCAGGGAGAGCCTGGAGAGAAGAGAGCGTAGGAAGGGCCGGCGGGTGGGCATCCTGGACGGCCCGTCCAGAGTGGCCGGCACCTTCCCTTCCTGGGGAAACCCGTGTTCCTCGGCACAGCCGGGCTGGTGCCGGGCCCGGGTACCACCGGCCGTGCGCAGATGCACCCCGATCTGCACCCGGACGCCCCGTGCTCAGCCCTGTGGCTTCCCCAAGGCCTCTGCTGTCGGCTCAGGCGCAGGCGGGCGGCCGGAGGGGCCCCAGGACCCTCCCGACACCCACACCGTCCAAATGCCTACAGCTGGCCCCCAACACCCCAGGTCTCTTCAGGCACCCCAGGACTTCTCCGGGACTCACCGGGAGCCCCAAGTCTGTGCATGAGTCCCCCAGGAAGTTTTAAGGACGGAAAACTCTCCAAACACCCCCAGACTCTCCAAACTCGCAGGACCCTCCAGCCCTCTGATTTTGGTCTTTCCGTACCAAACGGCCCGGGGAATTCCCTAGTGGAGGCCGGACGCCCCCACCCCATCCACACGCCCGCAGCTCTGTGCCGGGGTCTCAGGGACCTCCTTGGTCCGACACGGCCCTGGAATTGGGCAGACGTTTATCTGCCGCCATCCGGATCACGCACGTGTGTGACGAGGCCGGCCGGCAGTGAGGACACAGGCCTGGGTGTGCAGCCGGGTTTGCCGGGCACCAACCCCGCGTCCACCTCCGGGACCGGCCGTCACCCTCTGGGCCTCACACGCCGAGAAACCGGCCCGGGAGGGCCTCAGAGGCGCTGACTGCCACCCCCGTGTGGCGGATGCGAGCACAGCACACGCCTCCGTCACGTCCCCGTTGAGCCAGGCGCGTCAGCGGGACCAGGGACAATCCCCCAGGTGTGCACACGGGGACAACCCCACATCGTGCACCCCGGGGCATCCTCTGGACGACACTGGGCTCCCAGGCGCCGGGCCCGGCTGGGACGTCCGAGCCCGCCATGCGGACGCCGGCGGACGCTCTGCACACACTCCTGGCTTTGCTTCTTCGTTGCAAAAATCCTCATTTTAAAGAGCCTTTTTCCAGGCAGAAAGTAATAAACGCGTATCATTCGGAAGGCAGGCAGGGAGCTGACAGTCCTTCCGACCTTCTGCAGACAGAGGACCCGTGCGGCTGCGGGGCCGCGCACGGCGGCTGCGACCAGCCCGAGACCCCGTCCCCACGAGGGGTCCCCCCATCTCCTCCCCCAGCCCCAGGCAGCCTCGAGTCTGCTCCCCGGCCCCAGATCTGCCCCTTCTGGCCGGCCCCGGGGAACGGGGTCACACGCCGTGCGCCCACTGCTGTGTCGCATCCTTCGACGCCTCCCGGTTCTGGGGGCTTACCTTCTACAGAGGAACATCAGGACCACAGCGAGCAAAGCCGCTGTCCCCACCACCAGCCCCACCAGGGCCACGAGGGCGCCAGCGGGATCCTGCTCTGGGGAGCCTGCTGGGGATGAGGGGCGGGGGGTCAGGACGGACCAGGAGTTACGGACACATGAGCCCCGCACCCGCCCCGTTATCAAGGGCCCTGTGGGGGAGGCAGAGCTGGGGCAGAGGAGGACAGAACTTCCAGACACAGGGACCTGACGGAGGTGGGCGCGTCGGCAGGGACGAATTTATGCTTCCTGGGGTCCTGCACCCACCCTCTTCCTGTGCCCGTCTCCTCGTGCCGCCACCACAGAAGACCCCGCAAGTACATTTCCACGAGGGCACAGCTCACACCACACAAGGCCCTCCTTCTCAACGGATATTGACTTTCAACCCCACACTTCATAGCCAAAGCAACGAATGTGTAACTGTGAAATGTCAAGGGAGTCAGAGAGGTTTTCCCATTCTGATTATTGCAGAGGAGGCCTTCTCTTGGGAACTCTGACTCGACTCGTGTAGCTTGTGGTTTGGACCACTTCTGCGAGCCGCGGACCCGCTGCCTGGAGGGAAACCAGCTCGCACGGGGACTCAGCAGCTCCTCTCAGGTGTGCGTGTGTGGGCAGCCCGTGTGGCTTTTAAGCATCCAGCAGGCACGTACTTAGAGCTCAGCCCCCGAGTGGATCCCTGGATGGAGGCACTGGTGGGTCCCAACCTTGTGGGTTTTCTGCTACTTCTACGGGGCAGACGTGTTGGGGGGCTGCCAGCCACGACCGCTTCTGGGGGGACGGGAACTGTTGCATCTGCAGACCCGTCACCGGGGGACAGCCCCTCCCGGCTCCAGGAGGGTGGGCAGAGGACCCCCCCAGGGGACAGCCATGGGGCGCCCCGGGCGCTCACTGAAAGTCAGCGTCGGGCTCCACGCACTCCAGACGTGCCCGTACTTGTGTTTCACCCGCGCCCGGAGGGTGTCCCCCGCTGTCACCGCCGAGCCGGGCAGCACGTACTGGTTGTCATCGCTTCCCAGCTGGAACACCTCGGAGAGAAAAGGGGAGCTGCTGGGACCGGCCCCTGTGACAGATGCCGAGCTGGGAGCGGGAAGCAGGCGGGGGGCCTGACGGTCGCTTCAGGTCCGAGCCCCGGAGTCCGTGCTCCGCGGGGGCCGGACACCCGGCGGGCGGGCGGGGGCCTCGGTCCTGCCCCTTCGGCCCACGAGGGGGGGATCACGAGGGGCTGTGCGTCTGGAGGTGGACCCCACTCCACGCCCGTGGGTCACAGCTCTCCGGGCTGTGTCCGCGTCTCGGTCAGTGTCCAGCGTCCCCCAGGCCCTTCATAAGCAAGTTGCGTTATCCTGATTTTATACAGAAGTGACCGAGGGGCATGGTTTGCGGTGACCCAGCCGAACCCCGAATCTCACACCCCCGGACGGCCCTCGCCGCTGGTCGGGCACCGGACGGCTGCCGTCCGCTCCCACCCTGGACGAGCAGAGGGGGCCTCCTGGACAGGGGGGCCCCTCTCCGTGCACCCTGGGGGCCCAGGATGTGTGAGGCCACAGTGACCGGGAAGGGGACATGGGGACCAGCTCAGGGAGCTGCGGGGCCGGCCCCGGAAGACGGAACCGGGGCCCACGGCAGAGATCCCCCGGCCACCAGGATCGGCCCCCCACCCGGGTCGTGAGGAGCCACCTATGCGGGTCGCACCACGCCCGGGCTGCTCCAGACCCTCTTTCCACTTGTCAGGTCCACGGCGAGTGTGGTCCACGGGGCAGCATCCCACCTGCAGCCTCAGCATCCTCTGGATGCAGGCGGGACCTTCAGGCGCCCAGGTGATGGATCAGAACACCTGACAGGTGTCAGTCTCTCCTACTCTGTCTCTGATGGGGACACTGTCACTGGATTTAGGGCCACCCTCCTCCAGGACGCCCTCCTCTCCATCCTTCACTCAATCACATCTGCAAAGACCCTGTTTCCTAATAAGGTCCCGTTCTGAGGCTCCAAGGGACAGGAATTTCGGGGACCTCCCACGGGGCTGCATTTGGAAGAAGGACGTTGCTCGGACCACGGGCTGCACGATGACTGACTACCTAACCTGAGTCAGAGGCTTTCAAGAAACCACAGCTTCTCGATCCAAAATCTAAGTAGCCACGTGGTCAGGGCTGAACTTGGGGCGTCTGTGGGCCCGGCACACGGGGAAAGACAGAAATACTCACGGGGTCTCTCCTGTAGGAGCTGCCCTGCAAACAAACAGCGAAGGAAACACGGTGAGTGGCTGTGTTTTCAGCATTATATGCAAATGTGGGAACCCACTGGAAACCCCAAAATTAGTGTGGAGATTATTTTAAGACAAAGATATCTGGGATTCCACAGGTGCAGAAAGAAGCTTCTCAAAGCTTCCCTTTTCTGCCTAAAAGCAGAAAACTTCCGGGACTGAGGAGAGCCAAAAATTCCCTCTTCAGGGAGACCTCACTCCCAGGAAGCAGGCTGAGAGCAAAAATACCATAAAGTCCATCTCCAGGGGAGTCTCGTGGCCATGAAAAAAACCAGAAAAGATCACCTGGCCCTGCATTAAAAACCATCATCACAAATTTCTTATCTCCTGTTAGTTCTCCTAGAAACTCATTTGTCTTTCCTAAAGAAACCCATTTGTTCTTCCCATAGAAGTCTTTTTTCCTCTCTGCCGGTTCCCCTATTAAATTGGGTAGATAAGTCTCTGGCTACTCAAGGAGTCACATCTTTGTGAACTCCCATATGCATATGTATAAACGTGGCTCTTTCTCTCCTGTTAGTCTGTCTTCCATTGATTTAGTTTGCATACCCTCAGGGACATAACCTAAGAGGGTAGAGGAAAAGATTTTCCTCCCCAACATGAAGTTCCCTGCCTGTGAAGTCACCTCTGGCTGGAGGACGTGCTCTGGGGACACTAATGAGTGAAGGAGAACAGAGAGGGAACAGGAGTGTCGTGTTCTCATCAGTGAGCTTCCCAGTGTCTAGTGAGGAGGAAATGTCTCAGAGACCCTCAGTCATTGCCAAGGTGTCCTCACCTGTGTGGTCCCCTGTCTGAGGTCACCTGTGCAGTTACCTGTGTGGGATCAGCTGTGTCCTCACCTGTGTGGTCCC
>JABWHU010000930.1:123928993-123939863 GCA_014189135.1 Dicerorhinus sumatrensis harrissoni
TGAACCCTGGGGAGGGGGCCACCAGGGGACAGACCTGCACCTTTTAGGGTCTCGGAGGCCACACCCAGGGCCCGGACTTGAACCCAAGCCCCAAACCCACCCCTGGCAGGGTTTTCAGTGGAGGAACACGACCTCATTCCCACTTTAAGGGGCCCCTGTCTCTGAGTGTCCACACCCGGGCTGGCGTGGGGTCACCTGCCGAGGCTCCAAGAACCCCCAATTGTATTCAATGACTGTGGGGGCATGGGGCCGGGGCCGGGGGGAGCCGGGGCTTGAGACACGTGGTGGGGGGAAAGTGGACCGTCCGCACAGGGGTTTAGGGCAGCAGGTCCCAGGGGTGCGTCTCGGGGTCCCGGCTGCCCGGGGGCCGGGCACGGATATGGTCTGGGGTGCCCGGGGCAGAATCCCCGTGGCTGGGGCACGGGGGCGACCGCCACGGGGGACAGTCTGTGACGAGGACACGGACGAAGGCGTGAGGTCCGGTTTCACATCCGCCCCTCACTGGGGCTTGGGGGCGGGTCGAGGTCTAGGCCACTGGGAAACGGAGATGTCGTGGGGCTGGTGGGATTGTGAGGGTCTCGAGGCTCAGTCACCCTGACCGGGGTGAGGGATGGGGAGACACGGGTGGGGAGGTTGTGGGTGGGTGGGAAATTCGGGGAAGGGTCCAGTGGACTTTGGAGATTGCCCGTTTTCGGATTTTATTTCAAAAAACAATAAAAGGGGCTGCATCCTATATGATTCCAACTCTGGGGCATTCTGGAAAAGGTGAGTAACGGAGACGGTAAAAAATGTAAAAAATCGGTGGTTTCCAGTGGTTGGGAGAGGGAGAGATTTTAGGGCTGTGAAACGATTCTGCAGGATCCTATAGTGGGGGATACACGTCCTGAGACATTTGTCTGAACCCACAAAACGTCCATCACCAAGAGTGAACCCCAATATAGACTGTGGAGTCTGGGTGACAATGACGTGCGAATGCACATTCATCCCTTGTGACAAGTGTCCCGTCTGCTGGGGATGTGGACGACGGGCGTGTATGGGAATATCCGTCCCTTCCCCTCCATTTTGGTGTGACCCTAAATTACTCTAAAAGATAAAGTCTGTTTCAAAGGGAAAAAGCAAAAAAAACTAATGGAGCACTGGCCATGGCAACCTAAACACGAAATTCAGAAAACAAGCCCAACAACAGCGTCAAAAAGAATAAAATTCTTAGGAACACATTTACCTAAAGAAGCTCGGGGTTCGTCCACTGAAAACTAGAAAACGTAGCTGAAAGGAACGTAAAAACCTTAAGAAATTGGAAAGACACCCCGTGCTCGGGGATCAGAAGCCTTCAGACATGAAGACGGCGAAAATCGGCAAGTTGATTCACAGATTCGATGCAATCTCCACCAAAATTCCCATGACCTTTTCTTTTTTCTTTTTTTTTTTTTGCAGAATTGCACAGGTGAATCCAAAAATCCCCACTGAGTCGCAAGGCCCCCCGAATACCCAAATCGGTCTTGAAACATCGGAAAAGAGCCGGACGTGTCTCACGTTCCGGTTTCAAAACCTACCAGGAAGCTGCGGTCATCGAAACACTGTGGACACGGCGTCGAGACGGACACTGAACCAACAGCGTAGGGTGGAAAGCCCGGAAATAACCCCGACGTTTATGCTCAAGTGATTTCCCACGAGGACGCTGAGACGTCCCGACGGGGAAAGAACGGGCTTTTCCACAACGGGAGCCGGGAAAACCCGATTTCCACGTGGGAACGAATTGCATGGGATCCTACCGCACCCCAAATACAAACCTTATCCCCAAGTGGATCCAAACCCCACACGTCAGAGCTGAAACCGTGACACCCTGAGCATCAGACGTGGGTGTGATTCCCGGGGCCCCGGGCTCGGCAGAGCGGCGTCCCACGTGTGACCCTGGAGAACAGAGCCGGGACAGGAATATGGACCGTGGGACTGCGTGGGGGCGTGTGGGGTGCTCACCTTTCTCTGGATGTCCAGTTGGTAGCACAGCATGTGACTCTGGACGTCAAATCGCGTCCTGGGGTCGTCCCACCGGACAATGTGATGCGACCCGTTGAAATCGATGGTCACGTTCGCCGGCGGGTTGTACTTTTCTAGGAAAAAGACGCAGATGACACGGCGAGTTATAAAGAAACCTGCCACTCGGAGGAGTCGACGGGGTGACCCCTGGAGGGGTGCGTCTTGGCCGTAAATTGAATTTCCTTTTTGTGCGTGAAAGAGGAAAGTCACCGGCCCGGGACGCGGGGCCTCAGGCCGGCCGAGCGTGCCCTTGGGGACGTCCCCTCCATGGGGTATGTGCCCCCGGCCGGCCGGGCACCCGCCCGCGGCCCCCGTGGTGCAGAATTCCTGGTGCCCGAGGCAGAGGTGCCAGCGGATGGGAACGTCCTGGTCCCACATCCCTCCCCTCCTCGGGGACACCCTGCAATGCGGGGGGCTGCAGCCCGGATCTGCGGGGACCCCACGAGACGGGGTCACATCTCGTCATCCTGAAGTCACCCAAGTGCCCCGCCCAGGCGGTCCGTCTAGATCCAAATGTGCTTCTGCCAGAAGGACGGCTTCCGGAAACCCCGCCGCTGGACCCGGGGATGCCAAGGAGGTTGTGAGGCACGGCCGCCCAAGATCGGGGTCGGAGGGTCCCCTGAGGACGCCATGAAGAAAACCCCTTTCCAGGCACCTGGCCCGTCCCCTGCCTCGCAGCCGCACACAGGTCAGCCGGGAGAAGACGCCTTCGCTCCCAGGACACGCAGCCCACCTCCATCGTGCACAGACCCCCTATTTGCAGGTTCGCCTCCTTCCTAAAACGAGTTTGCAGCCCCCGGATCGGGGAGCGTCGAGGGTGTTTGCAAAAGTGCGCAGAACGGCCAAAAATGTGTCGCCCCACGTCCGCGTCCCCGGCTGAGGTTGAGCGAGGCGATTTCTGCTTCTGGTTTCAGCGCTCAGGCCGCAAATAGCGCCCCTGACGTGGTCTGTCGAGGGTCGTTTGTTCCCCACTTTTGTGCTTTTTTTGGTGATTTCACTGTTTAAAATGCCCCCAGCGTCGCGCTGAGGTGCCCCTCTTGTGTTCCTGCTGGGGATCAAAGGTCACCCCCAAATGTGACAGTTTGGCGTGCGGGTTATTGCACGTTGCAGGCGATTGAGAATCCACAGGGGCAGAAGGAAGCCTTCCTCTATCTTGTATTTTCTGACTAAAAGCAGAAACTTTTGAAAAATGAGGATTTCTCTGAACCCCCCCTCTGGCCGTGAAGAGGATGGAGACTCAGCACCAAGACGAATCTGCATAAAATAACCCTTATCTTCTGTGAGTTTCCCCCATATTTACCATCTCTAGAAGCTCAAACCCCCTTTCCTTAATCTAGTCGCTTCACAATTTTTTTGCTCTTTGCTCAAATGGCATATAAGTTCCTAAGTCAAACCTCTTCTTTGGCAGTTTTTGTTTCTTTTCTGTGGAGGAAACCCCCAGGCATATAAAACTAAAAAAATGAAGATGAAATTTGTACACTTTTCTCCTGTCCATTCAGCCTTTGTGAGTTTAATTCACAAGCCCCAGTCACAGAACCCAAGAGGGTAGAGGAAAATTTTCTCTTTCCTTACATTCCTGAGCACAGTGCGCAACCCTCTTACCGATCAGGACGGCGTTAAACAGCGTGAAGTCCAGGAAGCGGATGGCCGTTTCGTTGCTGGTCCCGTTCACCAGGAAGAAATAATCTCTCTGCGTGGCTTCCCCGAGGTCATCCAAGTGGCAGCCCACGCGTGTCCCCGTGCCGTCAACCACGTAGTGGGCGCATTCCGCCTCTCGGTCGTGCCTGTAACGTCCAAAGTGGGTGAAGCCCGGGGGCGCGTCCCCCACTGGGGAGGCCTCATCAAAAACAAAACCTCCCTTGAACCAGAAAACCCTCTGAAAACGGACCAGAGAAAGGAGGGAATTTTATCGTCGAATAAGCACGAAACCGGCGTTCCCCGAGACGGCGAAAATGGGGAGGAATCCCGCCTTTTGTGGAGGCAGGTGGGGACAACCTGTCCCGTCCGTGCTCTCGAGAAAACACTGGTGAGTCCCTCGTCTTTTTAGGACGGAGTGGGGTTTGGGGTTTGGAGGCGGCTGGATTCCAACCGTCCTCCTGGGAGCTGGACGAGGGGCAGCTTTTTTCTGGATTTTTGGGGACATTTCACAGACGCCCTGGGTCCCCTGCGGACATGTGTCTGGCCCGTGGGGCCAGCTGACCCTGTGCCGTCAGGATCCCGACAGGTGAGGGCCGCCCCGGCGGGCTCACCTGGAGGCCCACCAGTACAGGCGGTAGCGGACGTCGGCCGGGGCGGCCGGGCCGGGCGTCCAGCTGCAGTTCAGGAAGCGCAGGTCGTAGAGGAGGCACGAGAAGTTCACGGCCCCGGAACCTTCCCTGCCTGGGGACACGACCCCAGCGCTCATCCCCTGGGCCACGGCCACCGGCCCCCGGACCCCGGCGACGCCGACGGCGCTAGAGGCGGGCAGGGGAGGGCACCTCACCTGGGTTCTCGAAGTCCAGGACCTCCCGGAACGCGGCCCCATCAGAGGTCACGTTCAGGGTCAGATTGGCCCCCCTGTGCAGCACGGAGTTGGGGAACACGCAGAAGTGGGTGCCGTCCTCGAGGACCTGGGAGACGCACAATCAAGAACAAAATCCCTCTTGTGGGGTCCCCTCGGACCCGATTCAGCCCCGTGACAGTCCCCCAAGGGGGTCCCCGGCGAGGACCCACCTTGATCAAACTCAACCTGCGCTCCTCCGAGCTCTCCGCTCACCCTGGGGCTGGAGAACCCAGTTTTGGCAAACGATCCTCCTGATCTGATTACGGAGAGTCCGCCCACCTCGATTCCATTCGGGATCAGATGACGTGACCCCAAAAGAGGCCACTGGGGTGTGGAGGGGATGGGGAAACAGCAGACACGCGCACGAGCTGGATGCTCTCCTCATATCTGCCCAAAACCAGGGCATGAGTTTCCCTTTGTGAAGACACCCCCTCTCTGTTCTTACGTACCAGGAAGGGCAGAATGAATCCTATCACCGGAGAAAATTCTAGACTCAGCCTGGAACCAGCACCGAGAAGAATCCTTATAACAAACCCTTATCTTCCGTTGGTTTCCCTGAATATTCACCTTCCCGCAGCTTGCAGCCCCTAAAGCCCTAAACTTCCTTTCTTTTGTCTTCTCACTTCTCTACAAATATATCTTTCTTTGTTAAAAATGGTCAATAAGTCCCCGAAAATGGTGTTTAAGTACCCAAAGTGGTTCTAGCTGCTTCTTTGGGTCTTTATTTCTCCAGGAAGTCCTCCCTGTATGCGTAACATTTAACATCAAACACAAATTGTATCCCTTTTCTCTGGTTAATCTGTCTCTGGTCAGTTTAATTTGCAGGGCTCTATAACAGAACCTAACAGTGTAGAGGAAAAAACATTTTCCTTTTGTGCCATACCTAACGCAGTCCTCTCTGGGGTTTTGCACCCGACTCCTTCACTTGGCCCGCTGGCTGTGAGGCCCCAGCTGCCCCTGTTGAATTCAGAGCTGAGTTCAATCCTCTGCCCTATTGCAATCGTCTCGAATAAAGTCTTTTTTGCCAATTTCTCTTTGGCACCCCAGACCCTCTGAACCGGCACCTGCTTTTACTGAGACCCCCACGGGAGGCATGTGCACATCGGCGTTGGAGAAGGAGCCCTGGGCTGGATGGCTGGGCCTGGTTCTGCCTCTCTGGGCTGACCACCGTGAAATACCCAGGAAAGAGGCAAAGGAGCAAGGGGGCAGGGCCCCGAGGGGGAGGAGCCCAGAAGGTGCCGCCAGAGAGAAGGGCAGAATGTGCCTATTTAGTCATTTCATGGGGTTACGGACAACAGGCATTTATTTCTCTCAGTCCTGGAGGCTGGACGTCCGAGATCAAGGTTCCAGTTCATTCTGTGTCTGGCGAGGACCCGCTTCCTGCTTCATGGATGGTGTCGTCACGTGGTGGACGGGGCGAGGGAACATCCCGGGGTCTCCTTTCTAAACGTACAACCCCATGAATCTGTCTTTTGCCAGTTTAATTTGCAGGCCCCTGGCACAGAACACAAGAGGGCTCACGACCTGATCACCTCCCAAAGGCCCCACCACCCCACACCATCACATTGGGGGTTCGGTCTCAACGTCTGAATTTGGGGGACATGCACATTCGGTCGACAGCAGCCCCATCTGCACCACGAGGCACGAGCCGAATGGAGCATCTCCATTCGCTCACCGTCCCCACCACAGGGCTCACCCTCGACCCCTCACCTCCGGGCTGCCCAGGTCGAGTCTCCACGACGTGTGCGATGAACACATACACAGGCCTCCGGCCGGGCCCACAGCTGAGGGGTTTTTCCCCCGGGACCCGGGAGCGTCTGCCCCGAAAACCGACCCCTTGTCTCCACCGAGCAGCCCAGAGGGGCAGCCTCCCACACACGCCGGCTTCCGGGAACCGGACCCCCGTCTCTACAACCACCCCCAGGCTGAGAATAACCCCCGTGGCCGTCGCCCCACCAGCGCCAGGACTCGATTATCACCCCGCAATTTCCCCCATGTCATACTCCCTCCCTCCTCTGACTGAGCGCAGGGACTTCTAGGAAACGACGCCGGCCCCGGATCCCCCCTCTGGGGATGTGTTTCGGCCACGAAGAGGCCGGAGAGTCGGCGTCCAGATGGAACCGCAGGGATAAACCTGATGAGATCACCCTTATCTTCTAACGCTTTCCCTCACACGTTTCATTTCCCACAAGTTGCTGCTCCTGGAAACTAAGCCCCGTCTCTCCTCTGTCTTCCCACGTCTGCACGATTTCTTGCTCTTTACTAAAAGTGGCACATAAACTCTCAGTCCCAGCTGCTTCTTTGGGGGGTTCTCTTCTTTCCAGGAAGCCCCCACCGTATGCCCCGTAAGAATTTTAACACCATATAAAATGCGGATGCCATTTCTCCCATGCATCTGTCTTCCGTCTGTTTAGTTTGCAGGGCCCTTTCACATAACCCAAGAGTGTGTGGAGTGCTCCCACTCGTCTGCCTGCCTCCGAGGCTCTGCCAGACGCAAGGGACGGTGGCCGACCCCCTGCTGGAGCCCGTTCTGAATAAACAGCCTCGTGTGTCCTCGCGTGGGCGGGCGTTTGGTTGAGTCACACAGGTTTCTTGCTCGTTTGCTAATAAAACTGTTCCCTTCCTCTCGCACGTTTGTTGAGTGGCCTTGCGGGATGTTTTTAATGGGGTTTCCCCTGCAGGTGTCGGCAGGGACGTGCTGGGACGGGGACGGCGTGGGCGACGCAAGATCCGAGGAGGCTCCGGCCCGCCTGGAGGAACCGGGGCGACAGCGGAAACGTCGCGGGTGCCCAGCTCGGTCCCGCACACACCGGGCTGGGGTGTGCCCCGTCCTGCAAACTCGAACAAACGGGCCCCAAACAGGGGGTCCCGGAACCGCTTCTGCCTCCGGAAGGAATGGAGGGTTTTCCTGGAGACAGGAGAACGCGTTCCACTGCTGTTCCTGTGGAAACACGCTCCCAAGAAAAGGATTTTCTCCACAAGAAAAAAAAAAGTTGCTTTGAAATCCTAAAAGGAAAGAAAAGCAAGTTTTCAAACCAGGAAGCGGAGATGGTGCCGAAAAGGTGAATTTCGGGAAAATTACGACTTTTACGGATAACAAAGGATTCCTGAAAACAGCCAGGCAGGGGAAATCTGTGATTTGCGTAAAAATCGGGCCGATTGACGGCTTTGAAACACCCCACAGGAGGCAGCCCTGGGGGCACAGTTTTTAGGGGGAAAATGTTGCAAAACAGATTTAAGTGCAGCCGGGCGTGTTGGTGACAAAATGAGGAGAAACGGCCCTTCTTAGGTAGCGAGGGCTCGAAAAACGTCCCAACGGGGCATCTAACACAAATCAAAATGGAAGAAATTAATGTTTTCCTGGTGCCCCCCACCATTAGCATCCTTCCAGAAAACGTACAATTGTGCGGCTCCCTGGTCTCCCTGAAATGTGTGCAAATCTCCTTAAACGGCGAAGGACCAGCCGCCAGGGTGGCATCCCAGGAACGTGAGTCTTGGGGCCCCGGAGCGTCAGGACGGGGGTCCTGCCTCCCGTCTCTGGGGGAGTTTTGCTCCAAGAGGGAAGCTCCCGCTCCTCGAAAAGATGGGAGCAGCTTCCTTTTCCCTCGGGACCAAGACAATGAACGTGTGTGACGGGTCGCGTCTGCCCGGCCCTATAAAAAGGGCGATTCTTGCCACCTCTGCGTCTCACAGCGGCTGCCTGTGACGCCCATCACGTTCCAGCTTCCTGCCTGGCGATGATAAAACGCGCTCCTTCTCTTGTGACGTCGTGGGGAGGTTTCTGGGTCGGCAGGGGACTTGTTCTATTTCTTTACGCAAACACGTATTTATTTATTGTGCTCGCTGTTATAGGGTTTTAAAAAAATCTTTTTCAATTTCAATTTTTTTGTTGTTGCAGTCAAATATACATAATGTAAAATTTACCATTCTACCCTTTTTTAAGGGCACGAGTCAGGCGCACTTTGCACATTCAAAATATGGTGCAATTATTACCTCCATTTCCAGCACAGTCCGTCCCCCCGAATGGAGACCCCGCATCCACCAGCGGTCACTCCCCAGCCCCGGGCACCAATACTCCACTTTCTGTCTGTGGATTCGCCTGCTCTGGACCTTTCACGTAAACGGGGTCACACGCTGTGTGTCCTTCTGTGTCTGGTCCCCTCCCTGAGCATCACGGCCTCAAGGTCCACCCGGGGCGCAGCCGTGTCCCTGCTTCACCCCTGTTCATGCCTCCACGGGACATTTTACTTTTCATTATCTTTCCCCAAATCCGTCCTTGGATTGGGACAAAATGGGGAATTAGAGAGAGAGGCATCGGCAGCCGCCAGCCCAGCCCCGAGCCTAGTGCTCCCTACGGACCCCACACACGGAAACACAATGGAGGACAAGCAAGAAAAAAACATATTATATGAAAAAACGACACCAGCATGAGCGCGTCCCGCCTCTGAGGTCCCAGATGACCGGGTGGAGGCCGGCCGCGCTCACGGGGGTCCACGTGGCGTCCACTCCCCCCGTGACTGGTCGGGGGGAGCGCCCTGGTGACACTAATTGTACGGTTTCAGATTTCTTCAAGTCGCGAACTGGTGGAAATCTGAGCAGCCTCGAAAAATGTCCTGCGTGGGCCAAATCCACGGGGAAAACCCACAAACAGAGGGAATAATCCCGTAACCGGAGACACAGAGAAAACGCGCCCGGAACTCTTCATCAATCGACACAGAGAAGGCGCAAAAGGTGGAAAAATGACGCACAGGGTGGTGTCGCCGATAACACAAGTGGGTCCGATTCATCGATTCATAAAATGACGCTCAGATGTCACTCAAGGTGACAACCTGCAGGAGGTGTGGCTTAGGGGACGCTGGGGATGTCCCCAAAGCAAGAGGTCAGCTGGGCTCCCGGGAGGACGGGGAGATGGACTCCCCACAAGGCTCAAGTCCGCGGTGACAGGACAGGGCACCCGGCACGTCTGTCCTCGTCCCCAGGCGACCCTCCAGGGGGGCTGGTGACAAAGGGACAAAAATGACAGCCTGGAGGATTAAGGAAACCCGTGCACCCCGAAGCTGGCTTCCCTCTGCGTTGGCGGGTACCCCCCCCGAATCCGGGCTCACAGAAAACCCAAGTCACACCCCAAGCAAAACGTCACAGCCGCGCTTTCCGAGTCCCCAAAAATCTGCCACCCCGAAAAGGAAAGGAGGACCAGTAACTTAAAAACCATAATGAGCGTTTCCCCTAATTGAGTCTGCGGAGAAGGCAGGAAGCGGTGGCCCCAGAAGGAGGCTCGGCTGTTACGTCCTTTTACTGGGAAGCCCCAGGGAAGGACTACGCGGCCAGTCATTTAATTAAAAAAATTAGAACCCCCTCCTTTTCAAAAGAACTGGCTTTTTTTTATTTTTTCTAGGAGAAAACCCTCAAAATCAATCCAGGAACAGGAGGAAGGAAATGAGCCCACGACCAGAGATTCGGGAAACAGGAGAAAACACACAGCCAAGCGCCGTCGTCCACAGAAAACACTAATGGACTGGATTTCACGTCGCTGGAAGAACGCCGGGGTCAGACCGTCGAGATGACTTCCAGAAAAAGGGACAATTCCACTTAAAAAGATAGTAAAACCCAAGATGTCGTACCCATAAACCAAATTCAACGTTATTTTTTAAAAATCTAGTAAGATTGTGCAGAGTCTGTTTCAGTGATGGTCGAGTGATGTGAGCAAACGGCAGCATATAATAGCACATCAATGAGGTCAACGAGGAAAATATTGATAATCTCAAAAGATGTCGCCCCCCCAAACAAGCTTTCACAAATATGGAAATCCTGTGCCTGAGAAGTGATCCCCGCAAACGTTCAAATTTAGAGAGATTACGGGAAACCGCTAGATGCAAAGATCAGAAATTCCTGGCTTTCCTGCACGGGATGGCTGCGTTTGCCCATTTCTGTCCAGCGGACTTGGGACAGAAGGGAGGTCCTGGGGCCATATTGGAATCTCTCCCTGTGTCCACTCACAGCTGACCAGGGATGAAGGGCGTCCATTGTGGCCACATGGGTGCCATATTGGAATCTCTTCCTGTGTCCACTCACCGCTGACCAGGGATGAAGGGAGTCCATTTGGGGCCACTTGGGTGCCATATTGGATTCTCTTCCTGCGTCCACTCACAGCTGACCAGGGATGAAGGACGTCCATTTGGGGCCACATTGGGGCCACATTGGAATCTCTCCCTGTGTCCACTCACAGCTGACCAGGGGTGGAAAGGCATCCATTTGGGGCCACTTGGGTGCCATATTGGATTCTCTTCCTGC
>JABWHU010000930.1:123940463-123954504 GCA_014189135.1 Dicerorhinus sumatrensis harrissoni
TATTGGAATCTCTCCCTGTGTCCACTCACAGCTGACCAGGGGTGGAAAGGCATCCATTTGGGGCCACTTGGGTGCCATATTGGATTCTCTTCCTGTGTCCACTCACAGCTGACCAGGGATGAAGGGCGTCCAATTGAAGCCACAGTGGGGCCATATTGGAATCACTTCATTTACCCGTTCCTATCCAGACGACTTAGGAAGGAAAAGGGGCTCCTGAGTGGACACGAACACCCCTCACTCCAAGAACAGACAGGAGCCAGCTTTGCAGGCGACCAGCGGGACCTCCTTAAACCCATTATTCTCTAAGACGTGGATATTAAGGTTTTAAGCAGATAAAGAACATACTTCTATTTTTTTCATAATTTTTAAATTTTCAAAGCGCAGATGATGACGACGCCCCCAAACGGGTCTCCATGACCCCCTACGTGGAGGTCCTGCTTCCTGTCACCTCTCTTTTTGGGCCATAAAACATCATTCTGTTCACATTTTCTTACACATAAGGTGTGAAGGGTGCAGAATATGTCACCCCAAAACCTAATGCTCTCCCATAAGGATAATTTGAGCTGAAGGCAATTGAGAAAAAACCCCCACAAGAAAACCTCTCTGCCCTCCTCCAGTTGCCTAAAGGCAGGACATAGACTTGTAAAGTGTCCCCCTCTCCAGAAGTTAATGTCCAGAGGCAACGCCAGAAGTCTCAGCCTGCAGACAGCACCTGAGAAATCCACACAACAAATCTTGATAAAATTAGCCCTCATCTTCCATTAATAATGGGGACCCTCATATATTTATCATCCCACGATTGGCCACCCCTAAAAACTCAAAGTCTTTTTCCTTTGTCTTGTCACTTTTGTACAAGTTCATTGTTCTCTTGTTAAGATGCAATGTAAGCTCACACTTCAACCATCCCTTTGAGATGCTCAACACTCATGGACGTGCATGAGACACGTGTTAATAAATTTTTTGCTTCTCTCTTGTTTGTCTGTCTTTTCTCAGTTTAATTTGCAGGCCCCCATCACTGAACCTGAGAAGATAGAGGACATACATTTTCCTCTCCGATAACAGCGATAGGAGTGGGAATCCAGGGCAAGGCGGCTACTCAAGAGGCATTTCACAGGGAAATTCACAAGGAGCAAAGCCCCGAGGCATGAGCCACGAGCACTCACCTGTGGGGTGGTACTGGTGGTAAGGTTGGGGGGGGTGTCTATGCTGCATTCTTCCTCAGTCACGTTTCTCCTGTAATTCCAGGTCAACATTTTTTTCCTTACATCGAGCTTCATGTTTATAACGGGAGACATATTCTCCGGTGCTGTAATTAAAAAATGAACACAGCCAGAGTCGGGGGACCCCCCCCCGATTATTTCTTTACCGAGGCCAAATCCCCATAATGCAAAATTAACGTTTTTTTAACGGGAACGATTCAGTGCCGTTTACCAGCACCCAAAAAGACGCTCTGAGTCTCAGTCGTTAGGAAAATGAAACATCTCAGCCACCAGCAGGTGCCCCTTCACCCCCGTGAGGTCGGCTACAACCTGACCTTACAAGTCCAGACAATGATTTTGGGGGAGAAAGTGGAGACATCAGAGCCCCGTGCACAGTGCAGGTGGGAACGCAAAGTGGGCCATTATGAGCTGACCTAACCCAGCAGCTTCCCCTTCTGGGCGTTTAGGACGGACCCAGCGGCAGGGCGTCCCCTTGAGCTGGGGTAGGGTTGGAGGCCAGGACGCAGGGCGAGGACCCCAATGTCCTGCCACAGACGAGAGCGAATACGGATTAAAAATGAGGCTAATTCTCCCCGTTGGGGAAAAAAAAAACGGAAGAGAATCCCACCTGCCACCTTTGCTTCCGGAACTTCTCTCTCTGCCCTTTTCAAATGCACGTAAACCCCTAAATGCACTTCTGGCCAGGCTCACAGTCCAGGACCCCGGAGCGTCTGTCTGAAGGGCGGTCATCAAACCAGCCCCGGTCCCCGGGGAGGACAGGGGTCTCACTCCCTCGGGCTCCTGGGTCCAGGCTGCAAACCCACCCATGGGGACGAGCGGTGCCCCCTCAGCCCTGTCAGGAGGTGGGATTTCTTCCCGCCCCTGCAGCCCCTTCAGGGGGTCATCCCGCTAATAAGGTTTTCCTTCTCTGGCACCTTCCGGGGAGGTTTTCCGGGTTGGGAGGAAATGCTGCTTTCCACAACTTTCCTCCAATATGGGCAGAAGGTGTGACAGCCCCGCTGGATCTGGGGTCTGGGACTCGAGCTGCGGGACCACCCCTTTGAGGCCCCGCTTCTGCCGGAGGAGAGAGGCGTCCACCTGATTTGCGAGGGGAACCCTGATGCTTGCAGGGAGACCGAGGGACGTGCTCCGGGTCCGGGGACCTCGTGTCCCCATCAAGCATCAGGGGCGGCCGCCCCACCACGCCGCAGACCCCGATGTCGGAGCTCGTGACCGCACCTACCCGCGTGGGGGTCCGCGCAGCGCGCCGCGCTCAGCAGCACCAGGAGGCTGACGACATCCAGCAGGGCCGCCGGGCCCCGGCCCCACAGCCGGCCCTAAACAGGAAAGGGGACACCTCAGGTCAGAGCTCAGAGTCCGGCCACGCAGGAGCCGCCCCCCCCCCCGAGGGAATCAGCCCCCTCAAAATGCTGAGGGGCCCAGGCCTGGCCCCTGGGGCCCTATCCATTCAGCAAATTCCCCTCAGAATTTGGGGGTCACCTGGCGACATCAGATCCCCTTTTAAATCCTGCTTGAACCTCCCTTGAAATGATTCATAAAATTAACCCACATCTATGCCCACAACTTTCAGCAAACGGGGATTAAACACATTTTCCGGGCTCCTGCCCTTTGTCTTTCCCCGGCCCACCGTCCCCGGCCATCCCCGGTCCACGTGCCGCCTGCCGACATGCACATGCAGGGGACCCACTCAGACCCCCAGAGCCGCCATCAAGACGATTGTAAGCTGATCCTCTTGTAAGTGGCGGCCGAGCGGCAGGAGAGGTGAGGCCCCCAGTGAAAAGAAGAAGGGTCGTGTGATGAAGACGCCAGCCTGCAGCAGCCACTTTGGGGTATGAGGCAACTCTGTCTGGCCCGCCGTTTGCCTCCACCCAGATACCCGCCCTCGGCCGCAGAGGGAACCTGATGTTTTCCAGCAAAAGTAGAAGTTTTCTGGGTTTAAAATGCAAGTTTATTTTGGGCACCAGCGGCCCCTTTTCTTGCTTTTCCCCTTCGTTTCCATGATTTGAGGTCAGAGATGTAAAGATCTGAGGTGTGAATGTGGGATTGAGGGAGAGTTGGGGGCCTCGCCCGGGGCCGCACGGCACGGCTGCATCTGGCTCGGGGTGGAGTTAATGAGGCGTCAATTCTGTCCTTCCCAGGCGACACCCCACAGCCTTTCTGGGGAAAGGTGGCTTGTCCACCACCCCGTGCGGACCTGCCCATCAGAGCCTGTGTCCCGACCCGGCCCCGGGGGACCCAGCGCGGGCACGTAGGCCTCCCCCACTCGCCCTTGGCGACTTTCATGCTTATAAAGCCCAAACGGAGGCAGTTCCCGGAGAGATAAGACAGCAGAGAAGAACAGACGCCCCGACCATGTCCACCCTGTCCTACCTACTGCTCCTTCCAGAAAGCAGTGCAAGATGACGGCTCCCCCCAAAACCACGTCCGGCTCTTCCCGCGGCCGTGGCAGCGCTCATTCCAGTCCCCCTGTTCCCCCTGCCCCTGAGGGAGACACCCGGCTGGCACTGCTCTCCCCTCCCTCACTAATGCGTGCTGTCCCGGGGTCACGCAAACCAACTGCCCCAAAGATGCAGAAAAAATCAACCCACCATCCGGCCAGCTCCGTGCATCTCTCTCCGACCCTTCCAGCCCCGTCTGGCCTGGCTAGTGCTCCGGGGTGCACAGTGGCGGTCGCCTCTGTTGGATGACAGCCCGGCACCGAGGGCCCCCGTCCCGGGGATGGCGGGCGGAATCAAGGCCCTGATAAGGCTGTCCCCTCTCTCCGGACCGAGCAGACTGTCGCCCGTCTCTGTCTCTTTTAAAGGATTCCTCGCGACGTCAGCATCTCCAGAAACGCCCCATCTTCTGTCGGCCGCGTGACCGGGCCGGCGTTATCGTCTTGACGCACAGGAAGTGCTCTAACCCGGTCGGCCCTCTGTCTTCCTCGTTTTATCGCCATCCCGGCTTCCTCTTTCTGCAGCAGTATCTCTCTGCCCACTCTGGGTAACTAGGGTCTCGGTCCTCTGTCCCACGTTCTGGATCTTTCCTGCCCCCATCTCAACTCCGAGTCACCCTCGTCTCCACCCAGTGGAGGGTGGTTCCCCGTCAGGTTCTCCGAGACGCGACGAACGATTCCCACCCTGGTCCACGTCCTCAAGGCTCCGCTGAGCCGGCAGGCGGGCCCCTCAGAGCGTCCTTTGCTAATGACGGGCCCGCACAGCTGGTCCTTGGATGGGGAGGCTCCTTCTCAGCGTGGGAGCCCCATCTTCCTTCTTCCGCGAGAACACCACCCCCTGGAACCTGTATCACGCGGTGTAGACGAGAGAGATTCCGGATGTCGAGTGAGGGGGACTTCACGGTCACAAATACGCTTCTTGTGATGTGTATGCTCAGGAATTGCTCGGCCAAGGGCACCAGAGCATGTGGGGTCTACGAGGTTATCGTTTCCTATGATTCCCAGCCATCGTGCGTTCATTAGACTCCAGCTGTATATTCCGAGAGCGGGTGCCTCTTTCACTCTCGAATGCAGAACAAAGTTGGAGGTTTCCAGGGGACCAGGAGTGCCCGGGGGTCTCTCTTCGCTTTGTCCTGGAAAGACAAGCTCCTCATGACTCCAGATTCAATATGGCGGCCTCTCCAGCGAGACCCCAAGAGTCAGGAAGCGAGACCTGCACACAGATGGCCGTGGAGCTGAGTCAGCGTGGGGCAGGCAGGACGGGGCCCTGCATCCCTCCGTCACCCTGTTTATTCATCAATTCCACACCTATTGGTCGCAGATCTACGCCGTGTGTGGTGCTGTCCAAGGCATTGGCGATCGAAGAGAAAAGCAGAAAAGGGTGACACAGCCCTTGTTCTCAGGGGGTTGACGTTACGGTGTGAAGCATGACGACAATGGGGAAAATTGTCATGTTGGGTGGCGACGCTCCGATAAGACGAATGGGGCAGGAATGGGGGATGACAAGGAGCACAGGTGCACGGCGGTGGCCCCGTTAGGACGCTCTGAGAAGGTTGGGCTGGGGACGGGACGTGTGACCAGCAACACTGGTGACGTGGTTTGATGGTGCGGGCTGTGGTCATTCTGAGCATGACCGAGAGTCTGCACAGGGGGTCCGCTAACGCAGTTTCACGTCCCCAAAATTCCCTCTGGCCGCCATGGTTGGAGGAAAAACAAGACTTGAGACCCGTCCATCACCGTTGGACAAACGAGAGACGATGGCGGCTTGGAACCAGTTGGTTGGGATGGAGACAAGGAGAAGGGATCCCCTTGACAAAATTCGCTGATGCCTTGGACATGACCGGAGGGACGGAGGTCTGGGGCGGCAGGGACGGTCGATGTGACCAAAGCACCCTCGGCGGTGAGACCGCAGCCCAACTGGTAAGAACTCATCTAGCGTCCCGGCAGAGGACAGCGTGCAGACTGTAAGTACATTTTGGCATCATTTGCAGAGATCCGTTTAAAGTGAAAAGCTGACCCAGTCTCCCCACCGGCAGCGAAAGGGTTGACCCCCTAATGGGGTGTTGCTTATAAATTTTCAGGGTGCGCTTGTCTGAAAAGGGCGTTCGTGAAGTGATGCATTTTGGGGAACCACGGCGGCTGTGACATTCTTAGAACAGATGACACCACAGAAAACGCAGCATTGCCCCCAGTTCAGAGGCCGCGCAGGGAGGCCCACAGTGACATGAGGAGGGAAGTGTTGCCCCATCATCCAGCTTCAACTTTGCTTTCATCTGCTTTCTAGAAACACAGGGGAAAGTGCGGACCTTAGAGTTACTTATGTAAAGTTACCATAAGGATCCTCATAATGGTTCATTATGGAAAATTAGTATAATGATTCTAGCAGTAATTATTGCAAATTAGTATCATGGTTGTAATTGTTATTAATTACTGAAAATTAGTATAATGATTCTAATAGTTATTAATTATTAAAATTAGTATAATGATTCTAGTGGTTATTAATTATTGAAAATTAGGTCAATGATTCTAATAATTTTTAATTATTTAAAAGTATCATAACAATTTCAATAATGATTATTTAACATTTTTATAATGATTCCTATAATTATTAATTATTTAAAATTATTAAAATGATTCCAATAAGTATTAATTATTTAAAATTAATTTAATGATTCTAATAATGATTATTTAAAATTAGTATAATGATTCTAATAATTTTTAATTATTTAAAAGTATTATAATAATTTCAATAATGATTATTTAACATTTTTATAATTATTCTTATAATTATTTAAAATTATTAAGATGATTCCACGAATTATTAGTTATTTAAAATTACTATAATGATTCCGATATTTCTTAATTATTTGAAATTATTATAATGCCAATAATTTTTTATTATTTAAAATTACTAAAAGGATTCTAACAAGTATTAACTATTTAAAATTATTATAATGATTCTAATAATTATTATTTATTTAACATTATCGTGACGATTCTAATAATGATTATTTAACATTATAATGATTCTAACTATTAATTATTTAAATTACTATAATGACTGTAATAACTATGACTTATTTGAAATACATGTTACCAGGTGTGCGAAGCCCTGTGGAGACAATACACGTCTGTGCTGTTTCTGATAATATTCTCGCAGGTGAGACCTAGTATCATCAAAATTTACAAGGACACCTGGAAATACCACACAATTTGTGTCCAAAAACAGAAAAAAAAACCCTTGCAATGTGATCAGCAGATTCCCAGTCATTGTACAGACAGCGGCTCTCATTATCTTCATGATTAGTTATGCTACGTGTGGCAAAAGAGAAAATAACTCATAGAAATGCAAAAAAATAGTTTTTTTCCTGGCAAGTGTGGGTGTGGAACACATGACTTTTGATAAATTAGCTGATGCTCTAAAAATGATGAGCTTGCCTGGGGCTGGGGGAATGTGGGGGCTCCACAGGGGCGCCCCAAGTTCACTGGGTGATGGAGGTCTTCACCGTCCCGACTGTGGTGACGGTTTCCCAGGTGTCTACAGGAGCCCAAACTCGTCACATGTCACATTTTAACCACGCGCAGTTAACCGTACGTCTATTATACCTCAACAAAGCTCTTTAAAAGCCTTAAACCTCTTGCTGACGACAAAAAAAATCGTCAAATCCATGCATTCATAGGAGATCACAGAGGCAATATTTGTTAAGTGGGTACAATCTTTATAGGTTTTAGATACAATGTATAAAAACACTGACTATGTAGCAAGTTGATTTTGTGTGGCGGGGGCAGTTAGGGTGTTTTCAAAATTGAACTCCACACATAACTATGTTACAGAATTCGAACAGATTGCTGTGATAAATTAAACGTCAAAACTTGTAACAGAATTCCTAGGGATGGAGCAGCAAATAGGACTGTACCATCTAGCAGGGACATCATTTCTTCTTTTAAATTGAAAGCTACAAATAACAGGACCCTTTGGCCTCACTGGACTTTTTAAAATTATTTTATCGAGGTCATAATAGTTTATAACATTGTGAGATTCCAGTTGTACGTTATTATTTGACAGTAACCATACAAATGTGCTCCTTCACCTCTTGTGCCCACTGCAACCCCCTTCCCTTCTGGCAACTACTAATCTGTTCTCCTTATCCGTGTGTTAGTTTATCACATATCACATGTGAGTGAAATCGTGTGGTATTTCTCTTTCTCTGTCTGGCTTATTTCACTTAACATAATACCCTCCAGGTCCATGCATGTTGTTGCAAATGGGACGATTTTGCCTTTTTTAAGGCTGAGTAGTATTCCACTGTGTATTTATATATCACATCTTCTTTATCCAGTCATCAGTCCAAGGGCACTTGTGTTGCTTCCACATCTCGGCTATAGCGAATAATGCTGCAATGAATACAGGGGTGCATAAATCTCGTTGAATTGTTGATTTCAGGTTCTTTGGATAAATATCTAGTAGTGGGATAGCTGGATGGTATGGTCTTTCTATTTTTAATTTTTTGAGGCATCTCCACGCTGTTTTCCATAGAGGCTGCACCAGTTTGCATTCCCACCAGCAGTGAATGAGGGTTTCCTTTTCTCCACATCCTCTCCAACATTTGCTATTTTTTGTCTTGGTGATTGTAACCATTCTAACGGGCGTAAGGTGACATCTTAGTGTGGTTTTGATTTGCATTTCTCTGATGATTAGTGATGTTGAGCATCTTTTCTTGTGCCTGTTGCCCATCTGTGTATCTTCCTTGGAAAAACATCTGTTCATTTCCTCTGCCCATTTTTTGATGGGGTTGTTTGCTGTTTGTTGCTCAGTTGTGTGGCCTATTTTCTAGGTGGAGAATTTTTGATACCTAAGGGCTTTCTACCAAATCTCACAGATGTATTGAAACGCGCTGGGGGAGGTTATGAGGAAGGTAATAGTAAGTGTTGGTGAGGGTGTGGAGACACCACAACTCCCAGGCACCGTTTGTGGATCTAAAACAGGACAGCCACACTGTTTTGAAGGACATCCATCTGTTCAGGCTGCCTTAACAAAATGCCATAGACTGGGCGGCTTAAACAAGAGATATTTATTTCTCACGGTTCTGGAGGCTGGACGTCCAAGCTCGAGGTGCCAGCAGGGTCGGGTTCTTCCTGGCTGTGGACGGCCCCCTTCTCATTAGGTCACCACATGGTGGGGACAGAGAGAGAAAGCGTATAAGGACCCTCATCCCATCCTGGGGGGGCCACCCTCACGGCCTCATCTACCCCCAATCACCTCCAAAGGCCCCATCTCCAAACAATGTCCTATTGAGCGTCAGGGCTTCAACATACGGATTTTGAGGATGACAGAGCAGAAAGCAGGCGGTTTCTTATAAAGCCAGACCTGCATTTCTTCTAGGGCCCAGGAATTTCGTCTTAGAAACAATCTCCATCCACAGAAGGACTTGAACCTGAATGTTATATAGCAACTTTCTACATCGTAGTCGAAGACTGTAAATGCCCGAAATGCCGGTCCACGGGAAGATGGACATGCAGATCGATACATCCGTGCGCCAGCATACTCCTTACCCATGAAAAGCACCAAGCTACCCGCATACACCAGGGTGGGGACAAATCTCCAAGACACACTGGGCTAAAAAAATAAAGCCAGACTCAGAAGAACTCACACCGTGCGATTCTATTTATGTGAAACTCGGAGATGGTACGTTTGATGTCCGAGCACAGCCAGCCCGCCGGGAGTCTCCCAGATGAGGGAGGGAGGGGGCACGGGGAACTTTTTCCAGCAACGGAAGCGTTCCATACTGTACTGTTTATGCAGGTTTGTAGGTTCGCTACAACTCCCTGTGACACGGAATGGGTGCATTTCATTGCACGCAAAGCACATGTCAATCATAAGGCAGCTGTCACTAACTGGGGGGCTCTCCCCCACGTCAGGAGGCTTGGAGGATTTTCCAAAAGAGCTTCGAGTTGTCGACCCCAGGAGACACGGGGCTAGGAGGGATGTGGATGTCGAGGTGTGTCTCTGTTCCTGGCACTTGGCTGAAGGCTCTGTGACCCCCAGGACTGGGGATGAGGGCCCGGTCCTTGTGGTACCTTTAGCAGCATCGTCTGGGCCGCTCCCCACATTTAGGGCTGCCTCGGGGATGCAAAGAGTGAGCCTCGGGGAGGCCCCACGTGCTGTATTACCAGCTTACTGCTCACCCCAGGGCTGGCTGGGTGTCCCGGGACCCGAGGGCTCCGACCCTCCGACCGGCCCGGCTGTGCCGAGTTCAGGGGTGGGAAGCACTGAGGGTGTCCTGGATGGTGGGTCCCGATGCGGGGGGTGGGGTGTCGCATCAGAGGAAGGAGTGGAGCGAGGGCGGTTGAGACACGGGGGTGGTGAGTCACCGCGGCCACATCCTGTTTCTGTCTTTGAACCTGAGCTGACAGCCACGAAGGGACCACGGTCCCCAGCCTGGCCCCCCAAGGCTGCACGTTCAGTAGCTGTGGGGACTCCCCTCCCCGAGTCGGGGGCTCGGCGAGGGAGGGGCCCTGAGAGCCTCAGGTCGGACAGGTCAGCCAGTGGCAGGACTTCGGAGTGGCAAACAGCAGGCCAGACTCTGGAATCCTTCGCGACATCAGGTTTTTGCAAAAAGCCCGGCCCCTCCCATCCCAACTGAGACACAATCAAGATAAAGTAGCAGGAACTTCTCAGTGCTCTCTGCACAACCTCCTCCCCTCCCTCAGCCCCAGGCTCCCTTCAAGGACCGTGCGGGCTCCCAGACGCTGGCATTCCCACAGCCCCCCAGAGCAAGAGCTGTTTCAATCCCTTTCTGTACATGGGAGGCACAGAGAGGGCGAGCATGTTTCCCAAGGTCACACAGCCGTGACCGTCCGACCCCAGATCTGCACCCGGGGACCATCCCTCCGAGTCAGAGCATTGCCAACCCAGGAAACCTCCCCCCAATGATGGGAGAGAAAGAACTCAGTTTTATTACTGGAGAAGCTTGAAACCGGAATTCGATGCGCATCACGGGCAGCTGGATAACAGATTGCAGAGACAGAAAGAATATCAGCCTTTTCTGCAGCGAAGCAGAGACAGCCTGCTCCATCTGTGCACGTTCTCAGGACGAGCAACGATCACCCCACAAGCCACGTTTGTCGTGCACGGTTTGCCCCAAATCCACCTGCTGCTTTGGGTCCCTCTGTGTTAGCGGGTTGCCTCAATTCCGAGAAAAAATAAGCTTCTCCACTTTCATGTTATGAGTTTGCAATTGAGAGTGAGGCTCCCGTAGACGCCTGTTCTAATGTTGCACCGGGGAGAATTAAAGGTTATTTTTCTTAATTTTAATTTATATCTGCCCTGACACACGTCACTTGCTTGGCCTTGTTCCCAAAGGTGGGCGTACACGGGGTCCCCGGCCAAATTCCTCTGGGGTGTTTCTGGAGGGTCTGTGAGCTGACAATGAGATTCCACATTTTTTAAGAAAATAGTTTTATTGAGGTCCTACTGGTTTATAACACAGTGTAATGTCAGGTGTGCATTATTATACATCAGTTTCTGTATAGACTGCATCGTGCTGACCACCAATAGTCCAGTTATTAAGTTTTACATTTTTCAAGGTTTTGGAAAAAGCCACAGAGGAGGAGAGGGGACCGAGATCTGAGATCACGTGGGGACTTTGGAGCTGAAAACGTCTGTAAGCTGGTTTTTCCAGAAAGGAAGGTTTGCTGACTGACCCCTGCAGGAGGCGGATGCAGAGGGGAGCAGGTGCAGCCTGGAGGCAGACGGGGGCAGGGCTGGGGGCTGGGGCTCTCGCAGCGGGGCAGGGACTGCTCCTTAGGGGGCTGGTGGGGGCGGAATGGTGTCCCCCCAAGGGTTACGTCCACGTCCTGACCGCCCGGAACCTCAGAATGGGACCTTACTTGAAAACAGTGTCTTTGCAGATGTGATTGAGTGAAGGATGGAGAGGAGGGCGTCCTGGAGGAGGGTGGCCCTACATCCAGTGACAGTGTCCTCATCAGAGACAGAAGAGGAGACACAGACATGGAGGAGGAGCCTGGGTCTTCATCGGTTAATTTGCATTTGAAAGATGCGCCCTCTGCTCCCTCCCTCTAGGTATCGGCTGGCCCTGGGGGGGCCGCCTGTCCCCGCAAGGGGCCGAGAGGGACACGGCTACAAGAAGCAGCAGAGGGGGGCTGCTCTGTGTGTGCCCGGGGGCCCTAGTGCTAACCCAGCGTGGACGAACACCTCCCCAGACCGTTCAGTCCCCAGCCCCCCAAGACCCTGGACAAGGGGTGTCGCCCCATTTTGCAGCTAAAAGCAGAGGACGCCCCTCTTTCCGTCTGAGCCCCAGGCTGCAGCTGGTCCTCCTACCTTACTGCCCGCTCCCAGGATGCACACATGAAGATCTTCATCCTGGACTCAGCCGGGGACAGAACGTCCACCCAGGTGGCCCGCTGACCCCGCAGCTCCCAGGCTTCCTCTAGGGGGGGGACCCAGGACTAGGACGGGGCCCCTCAGAGTCACTTACGGGACCCTGTGTGCAGTGGGGTCCTGGGGTCTCTCCGTTCCTCTGACCCATGACTCGTTGTCCTGGAGCCCCATCTCACCGGTCCACACTTCCGGTCTGTGGGGCCGCGGCCCTCTCTCGACGCTGGCCACAGCTTCCTGTGGTTTCCTCCATCCGCCGGCTTCCCCTGGGGGTGTGGTCAGCCTGTGTCCACTTCCCCATCGAGCCGGGGGTCATCCCTGACGACGGGCAGGACGGACGGCTGATACGCCTGTGCGGACAGGTAACGTGTAACCCAGGAGGTCACGACACACCTGCTCATACGGCTCAAGCATCCTTGGCTTGAACAAGCTTGTGTGGTTTTGGTTAAAATGATTTCTGTGTGGACCCCCCGCAGGAGGGCGGATCTGGGCCACGCTCACCCTAGGACCTCTTGATAATCGGGGGGCCTCAGTTTAGTGACCCGGGGACGGGGCTCCGCAGAAATCCAACCAGCATTCCGAGAGAGAATAGGAGGTGTCGGTCCCTGGTTTTCCAGACGAGAACTTCAGCCGCACGTCTTTCCTATGGGGTTACTTCAGGGCCACTGAAAAGTGTCCACTCAACCAAAAAACCATCTCCAGCACCTCCTCCCTCTGAGTTTAAATTCCTTTAACCGGAAACAAAACCGTCAGCACTTACACCTAAGAAGAAAACTCAACCGGGTCTGGGAGGGTGGTTGCAGATTCATACCAAAGTATTTATAACGGATATCAGATCCGCACGTGAGTGCGGGAAGTTGATATTTAATCAAGGTTAAAGGTCAGGGGGGAGGGAGAGGCACGGGGGGTAGAACAGAGAAGAAAAGGGGAACAGAAAGCGAGACCCTAAAAATAAAATGTTCCTATTTTGCAATGTTGTTTCGATGGCCCTGAACCCACTGTTTGCCGTTGGAGAGCTATTTCCAGATTTTTTCTTTTTTTTTTTTTTCTGCTCATAAGATGTTTTTCCGCGTCGGGGCCACTGCAGGGCAAAGTTTCCAAGTAGAAGGAACATGCGTTGGCTACCGTCCGGTTCCTTTTTCCTTGTCACCCGGGCTAGTGTCCCCGATGCTGCCAGCCGCACCCCCACCGCACGGAGATCCTCGCCTCCCCTGTCGGCCTCCGTGGGCCGACAGCTGGTCCTCAGGGCGTCATTTGGGATCAGCACAGGGGATCCACAGAGGCTGCACGATGGCCCCGCTTGAGGACAAGTCCCAGTGCCTGCCCACTCCAGACGTTTCTGGGGCTGTCAGTTCATGTGTCCACTTGGCCAGGAGACAGCCCCCAGTTATCCAGTCCACCCTCACCTGGGGGTGGCTGTGGAGGTGTTTTCTCCATGCAACTCAAGTCCACACACTGCAGACTTGAGGCAAAGAGAAGACGTGCCCTGCTGTGGGTGGGCCCCATCCAATCAGGTGAAGGGCTTAAGAGCAGACACTGAGGATTCCCAGAGAGGAAGGAATTCTGCCTCAAGAAGGCAGCGTCGGTTCCCGCCTGAGATTCCAGCCTGCCCGCCTGCCCCGCAGATTTCAGACTCACCAGCGCACCGTCAGATGAGCCCATGGCTTGAAATCTGTCAGTCTACCTACTTACCTACCTACCTACCTCCATATATGTACTCCATATATATGTATTTCTCCAAATATGTATTTCTTCATATATATCCCTCCATATGTGTATATGCATTTATATATATATAAATACTTCTCTCTCTATATATATATCTCCTTATCTCTTTTTCTAAATCTCTGTATATCTATGAATCTCCATTTATCTATGTATCCATATCTATATTTATCTACCTATGTCTATGTTTCTCTATCGACCTATATCGATCTATATCTATCTACCTATCTATCGTCTATCAACCTATTATCATTATCTATCTCT
>JABWHU010000930.1:123966750-123986407 GCA_014189135.1 Dicerorhinus sumatrensis harrissoni
TTTCCTCCTGTCTACACTGGGTCCAGGTGGACATGGAACAGAGGGTCCTCCTGTCTACACTGGATCCATGTGGACATGGAGCAGAGTTTCCTCCTCTCTACACTGGATCCGTGTGGACACGGAGCAGAGTTTCCTGCTGTTTACACTGGGTCCATGTGCACACACAAATAGGGTCCTGTATTCTCTGCCGCTGCTTCTAAGTCTCCCTCTCCTCCCTAAGGCTTTCAAGGATCCGGGTGGGTCTGAGGCCCCCTCAGTTGGATTGGCTGTCATGCCTCCCCTCAGGTCAAGTGCATCTCTCTCCACCAGCGTCCACCCTGCTTTCGGCCCAGTGTGTCACCCGTCCTGAGCCCGCCTCGTGGGACCTGGGCCACCCCCGTGAGCCCGGGAGTTCCCACCGCCCTCCTGAGGCCTGATGCCCAGTTTGGAGCAGCGTGCGCTCACCGGCCTCTGGATGTCCAGCTGATACTGGAAATCCCTGTCGCTCACGGGCCGTCGGCTCCTGGGTTTTCCCCACCGGATGAGACAGTGAGATCCGTTGCAGTGCACGGTGATGTTGCTGGGCGGGCTGTATCTCTCTGCAATGAGAAGCCGGCACCCACTCCTGATCCAGCCTGCTTCCCCGGGGCCACGGAGGTGCCACCCACATCAGCCGGGCTGTCCTTGGCAGGAGCTCCCGAGGTCACCAGGAGGCATGGGTGGGTCTGAGCGTTGGCGCTGGGGGAAGATGACCGACAGGCTGCTGTGTGCAGAGGAGGAGTTTAGGGTCAGGGAGACCCGGGCAGGGAGGCGGCGATGGGTTTGAAAGGCAGGAGATGGGCTTATCTGAGACATTTTTAGCCTGAAGAAGCCCGGGGCGTCCTATGGGCCCAGCGAGCCTGCACAGAGAAAGAGCTTGCCGGCTCAGCAGGAGACGGCGCTGTTCGGCATCTGAGACCAACCCAGAGAGGCCAGCCCCGGGCGGAGAGCTGGAAAGAAGAGAATGAGCTGGCAAAGCAAGAAAAAGTGAATTCCCGGTGTCCCAACATGGGTGCAGGGGTTGGGACTCTCATGGAAGATTCCGGATTCTAAGGAGAGCTAGAGGAGGCTGCATGTGTGTAAATTCACATGCTGTGTGCACACATGACCATCTGGCAGGATGTGGGGAGAGGCCGGGGTACCCAAAATGGGGGAAAGAGGGGGGCTTGGGGACAGGGTTCATATGAGGTCAGCCAAAGACATATTTGCTGATGGGGTTATTGACGCCTGTCTGAAAAGACCAAGGACGTCCAGTGTCCTTCAAAGATAACTGGGTGTCCACAGGTGACGCCCCTACTGTGGGTTCCAGCAACAAACAGGATGGGAGTTCTGGATCCGATTCCATTGTAACTGGCATACCTTCCATTCTAAAGACTGAGACTTGATTCTGTTACTGGAACCTTCTAAGGTACATTTGGACGACTTGGTCCTGCGAAATTTCTCTTGCGACTGTAGACATGGAATCAACACCCCCCTTGGGTCTGTCTGATCACGTTTATCTTGCAAGTTGAGATGCGCCGTTACTGGGAAGCCCACACTGGATTTCCCAGCTCAGGACAGAGGAAAGGACAACCTGTCCTGATCATTGTTGTGATCTGGATTTAGGATTCTGCGCCGGATATTGAGGCGTGGGTTTTTTTCTCCCGGCACCACCAAGCAATTACCCGACACCAGCTGGGCGTCCTACAAGTCAGCCCAATTCTGACGCTGTCTACCTGGAGCCGGTGTCAGACCCCACAGGTGAAGGGCTCAGTCCCCCGAGACTGTCCCCCACTTCAGACGCCCATCGCAATTCCAGCGTGTCACCTGTGCTCTGACCGATGGCCTATAGATCGGAGGTTCCCAGGGCCTGTATTTGGGTTCGATTAATTTACTAGAGCAGCTCCCAGAAGTCAGGGAAACATCTTCCTTACCAGATAACTGGTTTATTTTAAAAGGATGTAAGTAAGTAACAGCTGGATGGAAGAGACAGAGGAGGGAAGTTATGGGAAAATGTCACGGAACCTCCAGGCTGTCTCCAGGCCCCGCTGTCTCCAAACTCCACTTGTTCACCTGCCCGGAACCTCTCCGAACCCTGCCTTTTTGGGTTTTTCTGGAGGCTCCATTACATAGGCACGATTGATGAAATCATTGGCCACTGGCGGTGGAACTCAACCTGCATCCCCCTCCCCTCCCGGAGGTCAGTGGCGAGCCTGAAAATTCCAACCCTCTAATCACGTGGTTGGTTCCCCTGGCGACCAGCCCCCATCCACCAGGAGTTCCAAAGTCTCCTCATTAACGTAACAAAGACGCCTTTATGGCTTTCAGCACAAGAAATTCCAAAGCTTTTAGGAGCTCTGTGCCAGGAACAGAGACTAAGACCAAACATATTTCTCCTTATAAATCACGCTATCACAGGATTCTGAAGTAATATTTGGAGTTCTTGGGTTAAAAGAAAATGTTAGAAACATGGGGGGAAAAGACAAGGGTTCCTTGGGAAGGAAGGGGCGGCCAGATTAGGGTCCAGGGAGAGGTTTGTCCTGCAGTGAGGAGCTTGCAGGAAACTCAGACGGGAGGAGACAGGCTCCGCCAGCACACCTGCCTCCTTGCTAGGCACACACAGCAGGACCGTCCCCAACAGCTGAGCCTGGAGGTGAAAGACCCATTCCCTTTGAAGGTTGACCAAAGAGTTGGCACTTACTGAATTTTCCTAGGAAACCTCCCACCACATCTTCCCTATGACATCTTCAACACACTAAGAACAGCCTCTCCCCGTCTGGCAGTGGGTGCGACGGACCACGGGACTCATGAATTCTCAAGGGAACCTGTAACAAGGTCACTGTGCCTATTCTGAATGCAAGTTTGCTCCTGCACCCAGGGAGGAGAAGCAAGAAACCTGGGAACCCCTGCACCCTCCTTCCAGGATCTGGTCTAGAATCTGCCTGCTTGCTCTTCTGGGGTGGCTGTCTCTTTAATTTGGGGAGACGTTTTACTACATCCCCCAACTAAGGCAATGGAAGGCTGTGTCTGCTACCATATGCGGGAGACCCACCAAGGGGCGAGCCTCTCCCACCTCATGGTCAGAAGGTCCAACCTTTTGTCCCATGGGGCCTTCGCTGTCAGCTGTGGGCAAAATCTCTCAAGTCCAGGCTGTGCTGTAGGGAGGTTGGAAGGGCCCTCGCTTCCTCGGGGGGCACCAATGCGGTCATATGTCCCTACCTTCAATTCAGAATAAAAGGAGAGCCTTTTGGCCTTTGAACTGGGTGTATGACCGTATCCTTCCGTATGATCAGAAGACACACCCAGAAAGGAAGCATCCCTAATCTCGGAAAACCCTAAAATATGTAGGTTCTATTGTTATGCTCATATCGGGTTGGATGGTGTCCCCCCAAATTCACGTCCACCGAGAACCTCAGAATGAGAACTTATTTAGAAACAGGGTCTATGCAGACGCGATTAAGTGAAAGATGGAGATGAGGTCGTCCTGGATGAGGGTGGCCCTACATCCAATGACAGTGTCCTCATCAGAGACAGAAAAGAGACACAGACACAGAGGAGAAGCCACGTGGAGACGGCAGAGATGGAGGGAGGCGGCCACCAGCCCAGGGACGCCTGGAGCCCCAGAAGCTGGGAGAGGCAGGAAGGACCCTCCCCTGGAGCCTGTGGAGGGAGCGCGGCCCTGCGACCCCTTCATCTCAGACTTCTGGTCTCCACACCGTGAGAGAGTAGGTTTGTGACCATTTGTGACAGCACCCCCAGGAACCTGATGCAGATTTCACGCAAATTCCATTAGAAATATTACCCAGTGGTTCAATCTCAGGTCATTGTCCTCACCTATTTTCTTTAATGACAAAATCGAATCGAAGAACTGGATTCCCATTCCTTGACTGGTCCCGTTAACCAGGAAGTAACTGTAGGTAGTTAATCCAGAGAGGTCTTTGAGGTGACATCCTACGTGAATTCCTGAGTCTTTTACGTAATGCGGACATCCTCTCTGCCCTCTTCTCCTGTAAGATTCCAAAGCGTTCAGAGGACAATCAGGGCATGGTATTTTCCTCACTGTGTTTCTCAAGGTCAGCTACATGAGGTCCACACTTACTTTGAATCCCGTATATACAAAAAATATTGGACGTCATCAGGGGCCGCTTGGCCCTTTGCCCAAGTGCAATTCATGAAGTTCACATTGTAGATAAAACAGGAGAAGTTCTGGGCAGCTGTGCCCTCTCCACCTGGGAAGAGGCAGAAACAAAATAATTTGCCCGTGAAGGTTAAAAGGGGATGGACCAGGTGGCTTCCTGGTGTGAGTGTCTACCAAACCTTCAAAGAATTGACACCAATCCTTCTTAAACTCTTCCAAAACACAGAAGAAGAAGGGACACTGTTCAACTCATTTTATGAGGCCAGCGTCATCCTGATACCAAAGCCAGACAAAGACACAAGAAAAGAAAATCAGAGGCCAATATCCCTAATAAACGTAGATGCAAAAATCCTCAAGAAAATACTAGCAAACCAAATCCAACAGTGCATTAAAAGGATTCCATGCCATACCCAAGTGGAATTTATCCCTGGGATGCAAGGATGATTCGACATCTGCAAATCAATCCACGGGCTACATCACATTAACAGAATGAAAGAGAAAAACCGTATCATCTTCTCAATAGATGCAGAAAAAGCATTTCACAAAATTCGACATCCATTCACGGCAAAAATACTCAAGAAAATAGCTATAGAAGGAACATACCTCAACACAATAAAGGCAAAATTTGAAAAACCGACAGCTAACATCACACTCAATGGAGAAAAACTGAAAGCTTTTCCTCTAAGAACCCGTGCAAGGGAAAGGTGCCCACTCTCAACACTTCTATTCAACACAGTATTGGAAGTGCTAGCCACAGCAATTAGACAAGAAAAAGAAAGAAAGGCATCCAAATGGGAAAGGAAGAAGTAAAATTATCTGTGTCTGCAGGTGATATGATTGTGTCCATAAAAAACCATAAAGACGAAACAAAAAAACCAAAGACATCATTAGAACTAATCAACAAATTCAGTAAAGTTGCAGGATACAAAAATCAGTGACATTTCTATACACTAATAACGACCTATCCAAAAAGGAAATGGAGAAAATCCCATTCACAATAGCAGCAAAAAGAATAAACTACACAGGAATAAACTTAACCAAAGATGTGAAAGAACTTGTAGACTGAATATTATAAAACATTGATGAAGGAAATTAAAGAACGCACAGATAAATGGAAAGACGTCCTGTGTTCAGGGATTGGAAGAATTAATATTGTTAAGACATCCATTTTACCCAAAGACATCTATAGATCAATGCAATCCCCGTCAAAATCCCAATGGCATTTTTTACAGAGATAGAAAAAACAATCCTAAAATTCATATGGAACCACAAAAGATTCTAAATAGCCAAAGCAATCTTGAGCAAAAACAACAAAACTAAAAGCATCACATTTCCTGATCTCAAAATATATGATAAAGCTACAGTAACGAAAACAGTGTGGTACTGCCATAAAAATAGACGCAGAGGTAAATGAAACAGATTAGAGAGCCCGGAAATAAATCCACATATTTATGGTCAACCGACCTTCGACAAAGGTGCCAAGAACACACGATGGAGAGAGGGTTGTCTTTTCACTAAGTGATGATGGGAAAACTGGATCTCCACATGCAGAGGAAGACATTGGATCCTTATCTCACACCATATACACCAGGCAAGTCAAAATGGATTAAAGAGTTAAACACAAGCCTGAAACTCTAAAGCTGCTGGAAGAAAACATAGGGAAAAAGCTTGTTGACTTTTTGGTCTTGGCAAACATTTTTTCGGATATGACACCAAAAGCACAGGCAACAAAAGCAAAAATAGGCAAATGGGATTGCACCAGACTAAACAGCTTCTGCACAGCAAAAGGAACAGTCAGCAGCGTGAAAAGGCAACCTACAGAGTGGAAGAAAATATTTGCAAACCATATATATCTAGTGATAGGTTACCATCCAAAATATAAACAAACGAAACACTTCCCAAAGAATCTGCATAAAAAATGGGAACTTCTCAAAGAATCTGCATAAAAAATGGGAACTTCTCAAAGAATCTGAATAAAAAACAGGGAAAGGGCCCAAACAGACATACAGATGGCCAACACGTACATAAAAAGTGCTCAGCATCACTAATCATCAGGGAAATGCAGATCAAAACCACAATGAGATATCACCTCACACCCATTAGAATGGCCCTCAATATAAACACAAGAGATAAGTGTCGGTGGGGATGTGGAGAAAACGAAACACTTAAGCACTGTTGGTGGGAATGTCAAATGTGCAGACAATGTGGAAAACCATACGGAGGTTCCTCAAAATAGAACTACCACATGATGTAGCAACTCCACTTCTGTGTATTTATCTGCAGGAAATGAAATCAGGATCTCGAAGAGATATCTGCAGTCCCATGTCTATTGCAGAGTTATTCACAGTAGCCAAGATATGGAAACAACTGGAGTGTCCATCAGTGGACGAACGGATAAAGAAGACACGGTATATATATATACACAATGGAATATTATTCAGCCCTAAAAAAGAAGGAAATCCTGTCTTTTGGGACAACATGGATGAACCCGGAGGGCATTATGCAAAGCAAAATAAGTCAGACAGAGAAAAACAAATACTGTATGACTTCACTTATCTGTGGAATCTAAAATAGTCAAACTCACAGACACAGGGGGTAGAATGGTGGTCGGCAGAGGCTGAGGGAAGAGCGAAATGGGGAGGAGCTGGTGAAACCGCACACATGTTCCGTTTCTCAAGATCTAATGTGGTCTTGGAGATCTACTCTGAGCACAATAACTATCGTTAATCATAGTGCATCTTTCACTTGAAATTCACTAACAGAGTAGGTCTCAAGGTGGGATCTGCGGGGGGGGACCACAAAAAATAAAAGGAAGAAAATGGTAGCTCTGTGAGACGATGGGTGCGTCCATAGCTTGATTGTGGTGAGCTTCTCACCGTGTGTCTGTGTATCAATACATAAGCCATACTCCTTAAACACACACAATTCCCAGGTCTCAGTGAAATCTCAATAACGTTGAAACAAAGGGGGATCTACTTGGACGCTAGTGGGGCGCCAAAGCATCACCGTGATGTTTCCCTACCTGGGTTAGTGTAGACCAGTTTTTCTGAAATCTGTTTCTGGCTGGTATTTATTTTAACCGTGAGCGTGACTCCGTCGTGGAGAGGATAGTTCTGGAACGTGCAGTGACATTCTTTATTCTTGAGCTGAAAAGAGACAACCAGCAGCAGATTAGGAAACAGTCTTCTTCCTTCTCGTCTCGACGTCGTTTGCACCTACATCGACCCCGTGAAACCATCCATCTCTTTTCGTGAAGTCTCCCCCGTGTACCTTCTCTGGGGTATGCCTGCATGCCAACTTGCAGGTGGCATCTCAACTCGACAGCCTATAGCAGCACGTAGAGGGTCAGAATAGAGCTCACTTTTTCTTTTTTTGGTGAGGAAGATTGGCCCTGAGCTAACATCAGTGCCAGTCTTCCTCTATTTTGTATGTGGGACTCCGCCACAGCATGGCTTGATGCGTGATGTGTAGGTCCGCGCCCGGGATCTGAACCCACACACCTCGGGCCGCCGAAGCGGAGCGTGCGAACTTAACCACTATGCCACCAGGCCAGCCCCCAAGAGCTCACATTTTAATGTGCCTTCAGTCCTCAGGGATCTTGTTAAAATGTGGATTCTGGGGCCCGAGATTCTGCATTTCTCAGAAGCTCCCAAGTTTGAGTAGCAAGACCCTTCGTCACTTTAAACTTTGTGGAGCTCATCACACGCTGTTCCGTGTCACTGAGTTTTCTTGTCCTATCTCCTACTCACACTCTCTCACAAACTTCACCACGACATCGTATCCAAGTCAGTCTGTTTACTTTGTTTCCATTGCACACTCAGGGCTGATGCTATTTCTTCTCAGGATTAAAAGTCTACCACCTAGACAAGTTTTGAAGGATCAACCGAGCAAAAGGCTGCCGTCCACACAACGGGGTGGGCGGTTCCCCTAGGCAACATCCCCCGAACGGGATCGGAGGTTTGAAAGTGACAGAACAAACCACCTGTCTTCCCCATGATCATGGCTGCTGGACATTTCATCCCTCTGAAAGTCTTCCCTGGAAATCCTGGGAGCATTTGGGTACCCGCTTGGGATATCCGCCTGCCCTGCGGGGTCCCCCATCCTGGCAGCCAGCTCCATTTCCCCTTCCTCGGGCGGCTGAGTGTCCCCAAGGGTCCCACCTCCTCTCGGCTCCCTGCGGCCTCTCCTGGGTCCGACCTCACAGAAGCTTTCGGGGGTTTGCTACACTCCCTTTCCTTTTAGGATAATTTTAGATATTTTCCAGAGAGCTCCTCGGTCCCCCGGGGAATCAGGCCACTGGACACATCTTGGACATGGGCCCCCGATGCACCGAGAACCATGGCTCCTAGACACGTCCCAAAGTCACTCACGCATTTTTCACATGTCACTGTTGTCTCATTGCTAAGTTGGTGAGAGTTGGTAAAGGATAGCAACAGCATACCCTCCTACCTTTAAGGAAATCGGTCCTTCATCCTTGTGAATCAGCACACATTCGACGTAAGTAGCGTTTTCTTTGCAGTCCCAACTCAATTCCATTCTCCTGGGGTCGAACTTCACATGGAGACTGGGGACCGGTTCCACGGTTGGAAGATCTGAAAGATGGCAGCCACAGGAGTCAGAAATTACCCGTCTCCGCTCTCCCCAACCAGCACATCCCACGTCTTGTAAGCGAAGATCAGGGCTGGGGCTTGCTGTCCCTTTTCCCTGCCACCCAGGTGGCCCCAGGGCATTGGCATATCCTCAGAATCTCCTCTATTTTCCCTCTCTCCTTCCCGCCCGGGCCTCCTTTCCCTTTCTCCATGCGGAGATGTCTGCTGTGCAAACAAAGATCAATCAAATGAGAACAAGCGGAGGCTGGTTGTTCAGAGCAGGCTGTAGTCCGGAAGTCGGCCCCCGTCGCTTGCATCGGGCCGAGACTCGAGGGCGGGCACAGGACTGGGAGAGTCAGAGTGGATGAAAAGGAAGGCTCTTCTGGGCCCTGACTGTGGCTGCAGGTCGCTGCAGTCATGGGTCAGAGTTCTACTTTGACAGACGGTCCGGCCATTGTCCATTTGCATATTCAGTCTCTGTCCCCACACGGCCTCTGGGCTCGGTGCCTCGTGCTCACTTTCTCCCTTAATCCCGAGGCCACGCCCCCTCCCAGGGACCGTCCCTCTCCAGGTCTCCAGGACCCACAAGTCAATCAGGTCCCTCCGGAATTTCTTGACCCTCCCCTCTACCCGGTCCCCGCTGGGGCCTCCTGAGGAGTTCTCTTCCTTTCAGGTCTCGCTTCTCAGGTGAGTGACCATCCCGTCTCCAAGGGGTCTGTGGACCTTGGTCCTTTTCTCTTAGCCCGTGGGTTCTGTAAAAGCCGCTTGTGCCCTCGAGTTCATACCCGACTGAGAAAGTCTTGAATGGTCAACAGAAATCTGGTGACACGGATCCACTCAAACGTCTCGCCGCTACGAGAGAACTCCAGCACGTCCCTGGACCCGGGGACTCCAGGGTGGGGGGCAAAGACGAGGGTGTTTATTCCGTCCTCATTTTCAAACCAGAGCCACTTTCAGAAAGACGGATGTGGGCTTGAGCTCACACCGTCACACTCTGCCACTCACCAGCTGTGTGACTGCCAGCAGGTTTCCTCACCTCTCCGTTCACCTGTCTCCATTTTCGCCCAATAAAGCAACAACGCATCCACCCTCAAAAAGTTAGGTAAATGCCACAAAAGCAAATTTTGTTTGGCAGGTCTCGAGTGGTCTTTTTGGGACCACTACCCCCGGGGAGCATTCCCCGAGAACGTTCCTTGGGGAAGGTTGGGGGTCAGTGGTGTCCTGGTCCAGCCCGGTGAGCTGGTTGCTAAAGGGCTTTCTTTACCTGCATGTCCTGATGCCACATCAGTCCAACCTGGAGGGAGTATCCTTGCCCTAAGATCTGACCCTACACCACTGCCCTTTCATCCCACTGCCCCTCTGGACTGCCCCGATTTTTTACGACGCCCCCGGAAATATCTAGCTTCCGAGTCACTCCATATCTCGGCACCCCTACCACGTTCGCTCAAGACCTAAGCGTGTTTATTCAGCTTTATCCTTCCTCAAATGGCGGTGGCCCGAGAATCAATACCCACGGGCAGGCGGTGGCGTTTCTTCCCCTCCCGGAGAGCTGTTATTCAGCTACCGTTGCCTTTGCCACCTGCCGGGATTGTGGGATCAGGGTCCTGTGGCCCTGCCTCGCTTGTTGTCTCCACCTGTTTACTCAGGGAGTCCACTCAGTCTCTGCTGCAAACTCCCTGCTGGGCGAGACCCTCGACACCCCGTCACCCGAAGTCGGGGCCGATGAACCACACTTTGTGTCTATGGTGGATGACCACACCCTACGGTTGAAATAGGAAAGTGCTTTCAGAGAGGGGCCGAGAAATTCTCTTGCGTTGGGCTGACCCGGATCCTGATCCTGGGCCCACCCCTTGCTGACGGTCATTAGGTTAACTCGTGGAGGTCTCTGAGCCTCAGTTGTCCCGCCTGGAGAATGGGTGGAAGGGTGTTAGCATCACGAGAAGGGGTGAGGGGAAAGTGATACGCGTTGCTGCCGGCCGGCTGACCGTCATGCACGAGGATACAGTCAAATTGGACCCAGGTGTTGGGAACGGCAGCAAGGGGTCAAGCATGTTCGCACACTTACCCTGGTGCTCCTGGGTCAGGAGGAATGCCTGGTCCAGCAGCATGGAGAGCAGAATGGCCATCTCCAGGGGACCCATGGGGCTGCCCGTGGGACGGGGGAGACCTAGAGGGAGAAGAAATTGGCTTTCGTGGGGGTTCTTGGCGTGGAGACCAGAGATGTTTCCCCAGGGAGATAGTCTGGGGAGAAAACACAGCACCGTCCCCAGGGTGATGGTCAGCACAGTGACCTGGCCAGCCCGGGGTCACTGTTGGCCACAGAGGGTCTGCAAGTTCCAGTCGGCCACGTAGGAGGCCCAAGAACCAAGATCCTGTCCTGCAGCAGGGACATGGGGTCCAGGCTTCCCTGTCACTCTCTCTATCACTTGAGTGGGTTGTCTACACAGCCTGGCTTCATTCTTGTCTATAACCAGAGGGGTTAACTCCCAGGTCAAATGCACTGAACCACCATGCACTTCAACCAAAGATGGGGTCCATGTATAGTGTGTTGAGGAGACCCTAGACCATGATTCTCCAACATGGTAGATCAGAGCACATGGATGGCGTCCATGTATGCAGTGTGTTGAGGACACCCTAGACCATGACTCTCCAGCACGATAGATCAGAGTCCATGGATGGGGTCCATGTACGCAGTGTGTTGAGGAGACCCTAGACCATGATTCTCCAACATGGTAGATCAGAGCCCATGGATGGGGTCAATGTGTGCAGTGTGTTGAGGACACCCTAGACCATGACTCTCCAACATGGTAGATCAGAGCCCACGGATGGGGTCCATGTATGCAGTGTGTTGAGGACACCCTAAACCATGACTCTCCAACATGGTAGATCAGAGCCCATGGATGGGGTCAATGTGTGCAGTGTGTTGAGGACACCCTAAACCATGACTCTCCAACATGGTAGATCAGAGCCCATGGATGGGGGTCCCTCTGTGCACTATATTTAGAGAGACGCTCAATGTAACTCCACAATATTGTGCACCACAGCCCATGGGGGGTAGACCCTCCATGCAGAGTTTTTTGGGGGCCACTCTTGACCATAATTCTCAACTCCTGTGCCCCTGGATTGGGGTCTCCTCATGCAGACCCACGACTGACTCCCCACCACCCAACACCAGAACCCATGGATGTGGGGGTCTCTGCATGCAGTGTATTTGGAGAGACCCTCAACCTAACTCTCTAACACCTCAGGTACACCCCTCGCCTGTCTGGACAGGCTTAGGTGAGGGGCCGCACTCAGTGACACGATCCCTCTTCTGCACCTAGTTTTGCTGAGGAAGGCCTGCCTCGTGCCCGGGATGCCCTTCTCTCCTCAGTCACGGCCTCTGTGAGGACGGGGCGTCAATCTGTCTCCCACTCCAATGGGCTTCCCACCTCTCTACCCCAAGAGACTGTGAGCCCCCCGCCATGGCCGTTCCTCCACCCCCAGCAAACGCATCCCCAACACGTGGGCGCGCAGGGCTCTGGGTACACGGTTTACGGATTGATGGACAATCTCTGCAGAGCAGCCTGTGCTGAAAGAGGGTCTGGCCCCTGGGACTGCCGCTGGTGGGGGGATAGTTTGGGATGCAATATGTGAAGAAACTGTAAGCCTTGTATATACATGCATACGAGTTATTTTGTAGTTTATATATTAATTTATATTAATAATTATTAATTATATAAATTGTAAATATATTTAATTTATATTGTAATATAAATACATAATTTATATTATAAATTATTAATGGTAAATTATAATTATTGACTCTATAAATTAATATATACAAATATGTATTATTATATATAAATTAATATACACAAATTATTATGTATTATTATGTAATTTGTAGATAAGAATTTATATAATTAATAATTTATAATTATGTATAATTTATTTAATATATCATTATATAATATATATTGTATATTATATTGTATATTTTATATACATAATATATATACATACATATACATACATATATATAATGATATATATTTATTAGAGATTACATTATTTATTTACTATATAATTATATATTATATATAATTGTGTAATTATAATTTATATAATTAATTATAAAATACATGTATATACAAATTGCTATATAGTTTATATGTGGTATTTATAAAATATAACTCAATTTATAATACATATTTTTATATAAAATTTAAATATAATATTAACTATCTAGAAACCATTTCTATTTATGGAAACATGAACCATTTAATAAATAATATATGAGGACGTTTATAATAACATTATCTTGATGCCAGGACATGGCTTCTCTCTGACGATCTTACTCAACACCCTGATCACTCGATTACTCTCACCCAGTGAGGGGGTGTTGGTAAATGGGGAGAAAGACAGACAGACAGTCAGACGGGTGGGGTGAGAGTGTGGGGTCTGGGCTTCGGGTGGCTGCGCAGCTCTTCACAGAGCCAGAACCGGGAAGTCTTTCCTCCTCCTGCCCCCAAAGAAAGGTCAGTGTCCTCGCGCTGCTGTAAGGAATTCTTATAAACTTTGCGGGTTAACAAACCACAGATTTACTCTCTAATAGTCCTGGAGGGCAGAAGGCCAACCAGCGTCTTATTGGGCTCAAATCAAGGTGTCGGCAGGACTGGTTCCTGTGGGGGCTCCAGGGGAGAATCTGTTTCCTGGTCTCTTCCAGCTCCTGGAGGCACCTCGGTCCTGGGCTCACGGCCCCTTCCTCCGTCTGCAAAGTGCATCTCTCCAATTTCTGCTTCTGCCATTGTGCCATTGTCTCTGACTCTGCTGCTTCTCCCTGACGAGGGCTCTAGTGATGAGCTCAACCAGATCATCCAGGAGCACTCGTCCTCTCGATTTCCTCAACTTAATCACTTCTGCAAAGTCTCTTTGCCATATAAGGTGACGTATCCTCTGCAGGTTCTGGGGATTAGGACGTGGACATGTTGGGGGGCGCATTATTGTGTCTACCACACGGGGATTAGGACGTGGACAAATTGGGGACGTTATTCTGTCTACCACACGGGGATCAGGACGTGGACTATTTGGGGACATTATTCTGTCTACCACACGGGGATTAGGACGTGGGCGTCTTTGGGGACATCATTCTGTCTACCACACGGGGATTAGGACGTGGACATCTTTGGGGACATCATTTTGTCTACCACACGGGGATCAGGACGTGGACGTCTCTGGGGACGTTATTCTGTCTACCACACGGGGATTAGGACGTGGACATCTTTGGAGACATTATTCAGCCCACCACACGTAGCAAGATCCACTCCTTGGGGCTTAGAGAGGAGTCTAGGGGTGGTATCCACTTGAGAGGGATGAACTGCACCCAAGAACAGAGGAGACAGACAGACGGGGTTGAGCCCAGGCTGGTGGGCCGTGAATCATTGTCTGGCCCACAAACGTGGCCTCAAGGACATGCCCTTCCCTCTCGGCCCGAGCTCTGGGATGGAGCACCGACTCACCACGTCCTTCCCCAGGCTAAGATTCCATTTCTCAGCGAATCTGATTCCCAATTCCTCTTCCAGAGAATGGTTTTGGCTCGCCACCTGCACCAGAGCCCGTGCGACCGAGAGACTAGGAACCCACCCGCTGGCTTCTCTTTTCTCCAGAATCAAGTTCCCGAGAGAGAAACTGAAAAAGGATCTCTCCCACACGGCGTGGCTGGGGAATTACCAGCGTCCCGTGATTTGGTCCTATAAATCAACGTCTGTCTCATATCCAGCCCGACAGGCTCGTCACTCAGGTGCAACCTGAAGCCACAGCTGATGCCTCACAGTGATTTTAAGACGCTTTGGGGACAATTGCAGCCACTTTTAATAATTTCTTACTGCTCTGACTATCTCTTAATAATCAGAGTGGATTTTGGGGGAATAAAACAAGGAATGATGCATCAGGTTTCCATTATGGTATGAACAATTTTTTTGAGCTTTTTTTAAACTTGAGTTTTGTAACAATTAAAAAGGGTAAGTGCACACACAAGAAAAAGAAAAGATGAGAGAGAGGAGAATAAAAGGCGTTAGTACATGGAGAGACGTGGAGGAAACTTAAGCGCATATTACAAAGTGGAAGAAGCCGATCTGAAGAGGTTACATAACGCATGATTCCAACTCTATGACATTGTGGAAAAGGCAAAAGTATGGAGACAGTGAAAAGATGGGTGGTTTCCAGGGGTCGGGGGAGGGAAGGATGAATACATGGAGCACAGAGGACCTTACGGGAGTGAAACTACTCTGTGTGATCCTATAAGGGTGGATACACGTCCTCATACATTTGTCCAAACCCACAGAACGCAGAACACCAAGAACAAACCCTAAATCACACTAGGGACTTTACCCAATAATAATGCATCACTACTGGCTCATCCATGACAGTAGACATTCCATACCCATGCAAGATGTTAATAATAGGGGAAACTGTACAAGAGGAAGTGGGCATATAGAAATCCCCTGTACTTTCCATTCAGTGTTTCTGTAAACTAAAACTGCTCTAAAAATAAAGTCAATTAACATTTTTAAAAAAACCTTAAGAAAAACAGCCAAGTGTTCAATTCAGACAGAGACACACTCAACAGAGAGCACCTCGTCCTCAGTTGGGCTTCGGGGTGGCATCTTGGGGTCTGCCTCTCATTGTCCTGTGTTATTTTTGGTTGTGTTGATTCTGTTGTTGCGAGTCGCCATCCTTGCTTCCTTCCTCCATCCCTCCCGCCCTCCATTCCTTCTTTCTTTCCATCCCTCCTTCCAACCCTCACTCTCTCCTTCCTCCCCTGTAGGCGTCTCCCCCATCAACTCCTTCCCCACTTAATCCTGTCTTCTGTCTGCTCTTGGGAATTCTCAGCCGTCACACCCACCAGGCCTGCCCCTCGGTCCTCCACCTCCTCGTCCTCACAGCTCCCGCCTGTCTTCACTGAGGACCCTCATTCTACCTCTGCTGGACTCGGCCGAAGCTCGGCTCCAGCCTGAGGACAAGGCTTATCCCTCTCAGGCGTGTGCAGTTCAGCATATTCAGGCTCCATCGCGAGCCCCCCCGAAGGGGTTCCTCCACCCCCTGTCAAGGCCCCCGGCCCACCTCCAGGGCCCTCCACCCTCTGAAGACTCACAGACCTCTGAGCCTTGGCTCTTGTTCTCCACGGGATTCCACTCCTGGCTGAAAGCCCTTTGCCTGGGTCACCTTGGGTGACATCGGTGTCTATGGGGCACCTCCCAACTCCTCAAGAGCCATCTCCATTGGCAAAGACCCTCCCCGTCACCCCACGTCCACCTGACATGCCCAATCCCCTGGGACTGCGCCCTCTCGGAGGCCTGTTCACCATGGACCCGCCAGGTCGCAGCCTGCTGAGCCTCCTCGAGCACCCGGCGCCCCCTCACCTCACGCCCCAGCCAGCTCTTCTCGGACCTCCCCTGCACCTTTTTTGTGAATTCTCCACTCTCTCCCCACCCACCTGCCCCCTTTCCCTTCCACCCTGTGTAGTGGAGGGTCCACTGGCTTTTGCCTAGATTCCAAAGCCCCTTCTCCCCCTGGACCTTCAGCCCAACGGTGGAGAGTCTGACCACTTCCCGCTTCAGGTGTGTGCACCTGGCCTGGAGTGCACCTGGGGGGCACCGTCCAGCCTAAGATACCCCCCTCCCGACCTCCCTGAGCCCACCCTCTGCAGAGACAGAGAATAACAACCACCCCGGACCAGAGCCGGCCCAGCTTCCCCGCCTCCCACCCGTCTCACATCCCCCGCGATGAGGAAACGCCCGCTTCCTCCACCTGCGAGCTGCACCCCGCCCCGCCCAGCCTCCCTCCAGGCCTTGTTGGGGCTTCTCTGCACTGGGGGGGCCCCCATGCTGCATTTGGTCTGGGGGGCCCTGAGCTCTGGCTGCAGATGGAGCTCCCCAGAGCATCCTAATAAGGGGAGAACCCCAGTTCTGCATGGCTGATCCCCTCTTCTGGCCATTAGGGTTTTGGGACCATCATTTTTTCTCTTGGTGCCCTTCTCCCCGTGCCCGTGTGTACGAATCTCCTGGAGCTGCCCTCACAAAGCACCCCACACTGGGGGGCTTCAAACAAGAGGAGTTCATCATCTCCCAGCTCTGGAGACCAGAAGTCTGAGATCAAGGTGTCCCAGGGCCGCGGTCCCCGCAGAGGTTCCAGGGGAGGGTCCTTCCTGGCTCTCGCCGGATGCACAGTTCCCCTTTGCTATTCCCCCCCCTCCTCTGTCCTGCTCTTCACATCTGCAATTTGTCCAAGCGTCTTTGCGCTTCGAGCTGAGCTGCCCTGGGTGAGGAGGGGGACGGCAGGAAGGGGCCCCATTCTGAGACAGCTTAGCTCTCTGCGGCTGCTGCACCTGCCTCCCCCATCTTTCCATTTGCCCCGTGAGCTTCTTGGGTCCACAGCTCTCTTTCTTCTTAGAGCCTCCCGTCGCACCTGCTTTGTGGACAGACCTGCAGGTGCCCATGGGTGCAGACCCCCTTACAGGGATCATGACATCCCCAAATACTGCACAGAAATTTGCCCTCGGCCAGACAGTTCCCCATTCCGCTTCCTCTGCGCTGAACTCCCACTTGCTTCTTCCTGCTCATCGTGATGGAGCAAGACCATCAACTTCTGCAAACTTTACTTTAAAAAAAAAAAAAAAACCAAGTTATCCAGTGCCGCGGAGTGGCTTGACATGACTGTGACATGCACTGCCATCTACACCAGGGTTGCTGTTTTAAATAAACGGTTAGTCATATCAGAGTGCTCTTGCCAAAGATTGTAAAAAACCCTCCTGGGGAGTATTGGGGAGCAGCATGAAATAATCTGGGCTGTGATATATCCAGCGCCTGGGGCTGCCAAGCCAGGCACGTTCCACACCTCAGTCATGTAGCTCTCACACACCTCCTAGGGGGCAGCTCCCGGTATCCTCATGGAAGTGGCTGGAAAACTGAAGTCCAAGGAGATCTCATTGCTTCATCTTATTTATTTTTGCCTCGATATTTTTTTAAATTAAGGCAAAATTCCCATGGCACAAAATTCACCCTTTTTTTTTTTTTGATGAGAAAGATTAGCCCTGAGCTAACACCTGTTGCCAATCCTCCTCTTTTTTGCTGAGGAAGATTGGCCCCGGGCTAACATCTGTGCCCATCTTCCTCTACTTTACATGGGACGCTGCCAAAGCCTGGCTTGATGAGCGTTGTGCAGGTCCGTGCCTGGGATCCAAACCTGTGAACTCCAGGCCGCCGAAGCAGAGCGTGTGAAGTTAACGACTATGCCACTGGGCCAGCCCCCAAATTCACCCTTTTAAAGTGCCGAATTCAGCGGCATTTAGCACAGTCACAATGTTGTGCAACCATCACGTCTATCTGGTTCCAGAACATTTTCATCCTCCCAAAAGGAGACCCCGAACCCGTCCAGCGATGGCTCTCCTTGTGTCTCCCAGCCCCCGGAAACCCCTAATCTGCCTTCCGTCTCTGTGGAATTGCCTGTTCTGGCTGCTTCATATAAATGGAAACTCATATCACACTTTGGTCTTTTGGATGCACTGCCTACCCACTTTCTCTTCTTGTTTTGGTGTTTACCACACCGACTTTTCCTTCTCTTTTCATAGATTCAAGGTTTATATAGCTGTGGCTGGAATGAAGATGCTCGGCTCTGTCACAACAGAATGACTCCAATTCAACGCACACCAGAACCACCTGGGAGGCTGCCTAAATGCAGACCCCGACTCTGCGGGTCGGAGTGGGATCTGAGACCCAGCTGCCGCCGGTCTGCGCGCAACCCTTGGATGAGCTTGGGTTTCGACCTCGCTGCTGACTAGGGGTTGCAATCTCTGTGCTCAGGGCGACACACAGCATGAAATGCCGCGGTAGCCAATGACAACTCTAAGCCACGCTGGTTGCCAGCTCTGCACTTGTTTGCAAGCAGCTTTGAGACAGAGCAACTGTCGGCAGAATATCTATCTGGGATCCGGGGACCACCGTTCCCCCGCCGTGGATGACCACGTGCAATTCCTAATGCATCCAAGCCTTTGGAGTGACTACAGCCCGGCGTCCGTTTCTCACACGCTCAGGCTTGCATGGGGAACTCAGCCAGCTCCAAACGCAAGCCGGCTAATTGCTGGGGCTAATTCAGACCTTAAACTCCGCACCCAATGGCCTCCCTCAGTTGGGCATCCTTCCTTCAGCCACTCCCATCTCCCCCCTGCAGGTCCTCACTGACATGGAGCACGAACCCCCTGCAGCAGCCACAGAAGCAGAACAATGCACATGGGTGAGTCGACATTTCGAGGACCACAGAATAAAGGGGACCGGCTTACCCCACCACACCGGGCTCGCCTCCGTCAGCCCGCTCTCCTCCGCTCTGTTTCCTGACGCTCTGACGTCTGGCCAGTCTCTCTGACACCTCTCTCCCCTGACAGAGTGAGCACACTGATTGCACTGCAGGGACATTTCAACCCGGAACCTTCCCTTTTCTCCTTAATTCCCTCCCCCTTCCTGTTTCCTCACTGCATAGAATTGGGAAACCCATAAGTGCTCAGTGAGTTCATCGGTTTCCAACCTCAGCTCCCAAGAGAGTCCCACTGGATAGCTCGAGTGTGCAACACACACATCCATACACACACACACACACTCATACACACACCCTGCATGCTGTCCAGAAAGTCCTGGGAAAAGTGAAGCACAGAAGACATGTGTTGAGACACAAGCCATTGGCGCCCGAGCAGAACGCAGGGCAAGATGCCCACGGAAGGGAACTTGCACTTGGAATTGTAATGGCAGTAAAGGTGGAAGGCAGGCGAGCGGGATGTGCCTCCATGGTTGCCTGTTTCTGGAGGAGCTGCCCCTCTTCAGCATCTCTGTAGACAAGGTTGTCTTCTCTGAGAGGTCACCAGGTGTTTCCCCAGGTCTGCTCAGAATGGGCACCAAGGTGG
>JABWHU010000930.1:123991184-124004248 GCA_014189135.1 Dicerorhinus sumatrensis harrissoni
TGATGGTGATGATGGTGATGATGGTGATGATGGTGATGATGATGATGATGGTGATGATGCTGATGATGGTGATGATGGTGATGATGATGATGATGATGATGATGATGGTGATGATGATGCTGATGATGGCGATGACAGTGATGATGAGGATGGTGATGATGATGGTGATGGTGATGATGGTTATGGTGATAATGATGATGGTGGTGATGGTGGTGGTGATGGTGGTGGTGATGGTGCTCATACAGCATCATTCTAAACAAACAAAGCTCTTACCTGATGACTCCCACGTCCCACACTCTGGCCAAATTCTAGGAGCACAAGATTGGTCCAAAGTCTGCATTAGTCAGGGCCCTCCAGAGAAACAGAACCAATAGGAAGTGCGTGTGTGTAGAGAGACTTTATTTTAAGGAATTGGTTCACATGATTGTGGAGACTGGAAAGTCCAAATTTTGCAGGCTGGATACCCAGGAAAGAGTTGGCATGGCAGCTCAAGTCTGAAGGCCATCCGGAGTCAGAATTCTCAGAATATTTGATTAGGAGTGTCCAATGGTCATATCTTGCATACGTCTATTGCCACATCACACTGGGGACCACTGGTGCTCTCTTTACTACGGGAAATGCAACCATTAGTGCCCATAAACCTCATCAGAGTGGAGAACCACTTCCAGAAACCCCAGAACCAGCTCAGAAGGCTCATCCTTAAGATGCTGTTCCTCGAGAACCACTCTCTACCCCTCGGGAGCTCACAGCCCGTAGAAAAACAGACACACGTGTGTGTTCACGTAGAAACGCCTTGAGTTGCCAGGGAGACTCTGAGCTGTGTCACAGTACTGGGGTGTGGTGGGGGGTCAGCAGATGGAAACCGAAGGGAGAAGGGGGCTCCAGAAATCCAGAACAGCGTGAGCAGGAGAGAGCGCATGGTTCCAGATGCTGTGGTTCACATACCACACAAGTGACCCATTTAAAGTGTGTAATCCAGTGGTTTTAGTACATTCACAGATATGTGAAACCATCACCACCATCAATTATAGAACATTTTTAGCACGTCAAAAAAGAACCCCTGTACCCCTTAGGTATCACATCTGTATCTCCACCACAGCCCACTCCCCAGACTCTGGCAATCACTAGTCTGCTTTCTGACTCTATGGATTTGCCTTTTCTGGACATTTCATATACATGGAATCACACACTATGTGGCCTTTTGTGTCTGGTTCTCTCGCTCAGCATCGTGTTTTCAAGCTCCATCCATGTTGTAGCTGTGTCAGTGCTTTGCTCCTGTTCGTGGCTGAGTAATATTCCACTGTGGGGATGGACCCTATTCTGTTTATCCATTCATCTATTGACGGACATTTGGAGTGTGTCCACCTTTTGGCTATTGTGAATAGTGTTACTGTGACCATGAGTGTACAAGTGTTTGTGTGGATACATGTTTTCCTTTCTCTTGGGTATATGCCTAAGAGTGGGATTGAGGGGTCATATGGAAACTGAAGAACAGGACAGGGGCTGAGTCAAGGAGGGCTTAGAGTGCCATCTTGGATTGGGGAGGCTCAAATGGCATTAAACAATCTGGCACCCAAGGAGGGTGGATTGCAGGCATGGCTTGATCAAAATGTTGGGTCCTCGTTGGTCTGGGACTACCCAGCTACACCGTTCTCTAGGTGTCCCAAGACTGCCTTCTGTGGGGCAGTGAGATGGTTTCCAGCCACTCTTGAGGCACACAAATTATCTGTATTTTATGTGTATATACACACGTATATATACATATACATATCTATACACACATATATAAAATATCTGTATTTTCTTGGAATGGAAAAAACTGCTTCAAAGATTGATAAAGCTAGGACCGTGATCCTGGGCACAAAGTATCATTGCATTGTCAGATACACTGCAAAAGGGCACAAACTCTCCAGGGCCGAATTTGGTAATGCCTCTCACCACTTAAATTTATCACGAGATGCACCCGAGTGTGTCCACAAGGTTCTGTGTTTAGAGATGCTCTCTGCTACTCTGCTCATCACAGTAATGGAACTGCAACAATTTAAAAGTCCATTAGTAAAGGGAAGGCTAATAATTTTATTGCATTCATTCAATGCACCCGATGCAACTGTTACAAAGAACGGGTTACCTCTACAGGAGTGTGCAAAAATACCTCCATGATATATTTTTAAGGGGGAAAAAAGGAAGCCAGGATTAGGACAGAAAGAAGTGTGTGATCCCACGTGCATACAAGGAAATAGTAGACCTGCGCTTGTATTTGCAAGTCCACAAATATTTTATAGAAGCTCGTCAAAATGGATAATAGAGTAAGAAGTGATCGTTGATTGTTATGAGCAGAAAACACTTAATAAACCATTGCCGAGAAATTACTCAAAAAAATGTCTGAGATATACCGTGAATTCATCCAATGGGAGGATCCTAAACATCCCTTTGAGTTCTCCGTTTTCTGCAAATCTCCTCCTCCCAGCGGTCCTATGGGGCATCCTGTGGTTTGATCTGAGTGATTCTGTCCAGAAATCACATGATCATGAGAGAGGCTGCCGCTTCGAGCCCTCAGAATTCCCAGGAACCGGAGCCACAAGCCCGGAGACGTTGGTTTCCGTGTCCCTGGGGCTGAATTTCCCCCGCAGCTGTGAACCCTGGACATTCGCATCTCGCTAGTGTGGGAAACTGTCCTAAAGCTTAGTGGTGAGGACAACACTTCCTCATGGAGAAGAGAAGTCGCTTTCCAAGAAAGTCAGAACTCGCCACCCTGCTATGCTGCTTCTCCCAGCCGTGGAATTCCCGAGTGTCTCCAAGGAGAACTCCACTTCCCATGTTTCTCCAAATCTGATGTGACTCTCCTACCCCGATGCCCGTTAGAGGGACGGCTTCTCAGCCACAAAGTCAGCCAGGACGAGGTTTCCCAGATGTGACATAGAATATACACGATTGCTCAACAGAGGTGGTAAAAATACGCGATGCCAGTTCATCTGAATTCGGACCAACAGTGAATCATTTTTCTGGCTTAGGAAGCCCTCTGGCAACATTTGGGAATACTGACACTAGACATGATGCGTCGCTTCCCTGAAATTCAAATTTAACGGAGGAGCCTACATTTGATCCGGGAGCTGCTCCCAGGATGCACCCCAGCTATACCCACAGGTGCAATGGTTCTTTTGTGCAAGCCCACAAGGGAAGATCGTACATGGGTTGTCCTCACGCTCATTAATACACAGGGGGTGAGGGCTGTAGGATCTCAGATTCCACGGAGCAGGAACAGGAGAGGATGCACCAGGAGGCTCGTCCAGGAGCACTGCTGAAGACTGAGTCCAGGCAACAGCATTTGAGGGGTGAAACAGCAGGGCAAAGGCCAGGTGTGAAATGTCCTGAAGAATCAGGATGTAGGAAGCGTGTGTGTGGGGTCGTCTGGAGAACCTGTGCACCTTCTCTTTAAATGCCTACGTGCTCCCATCTGCCAATAAAATTAGGACAATATTAGGGTGTTGAAATCCCAGCCCAGGAATCCCAAGATTTCTCTGTCTGTCTCCATTAACCCCAGAGCGGTGGTGGCCTAACCCAGAAGGCACGTGGGCAGGAGGGTGGGGAGATTAGAGACCAGGAGCGTAGATGGGGGGTTTAGGGATGTGGCCCCACCTGGGCCCGTCTGGTTACTTCTTCACCCCACCATGATGGACTCTGTGATCTCAACAAATGAGGGGTCCGCTCTGATCCTTAGTCTCTTCATCGGCAAATGGGAGGATATTTCTTCTTACTGCAAGATGTGGTGGGGGTCCATTCAAGGAAAATGGAAAAACTCCTCAGAAGTGTCTGTTTTGCTGTGTGGGAGGTTTTATGATATGTAGTGACATCAATTAACTGCACATATTAAAAGTGTGTAACCGGCTAAGCTGGGAAATATGTGTTTACTTGTGACAGCAACTCCACCTTCTAGGAAGTCAGCATTTCATGCACCAATAGAAGTTTCCTTGGCATGTTTCCCATCCCCCTCCTCTCCTGGACCCTTGCCCAGCCTTCATCTGGGCATCCACAGGGCTGCCTGGCTGGCTTCCCATCACTTAGGGCCACGGTCCTGTGTTATATGAACTGCAATGACTTGGAAATCATTGTTTTGTGTTGTACGGGGTTGAATGGTGACCTCCCCTAATTTGCATCCAACTGGAACCTCAGAACGAGACCTTACTTGGAAACAGGGTCTTTGCAGATGTGATTGAGTGAAGGAGGGAGATGAGGTCGTCCTGGAGGAGGGTGGCCCTAAATCCAATGACAGTGTCCTCATCAGAGACAGAAGAGGAGACACAGACACAGAGGAGAAGCCACGTGGAGACGGAGGCAGAGATGGAGGGAGGCGGCCACCAGCCCAGGGACGCCTGGAGCCCCAGACACTGGGAGAGGCAGGAAGGACCCTCCTCTGGAGCCTCCGGAGGGAGCGCGGCCCTGAGACCCCTTCATCTCAGACGTCTGGGCTCCAGGACTGGGGGAGGACGGATTCCTGTGGTTTAAGCCCCCCAGTTGGAGCACTTCATTACTACAGTCCTAAGAAACTAACACGTGTATTTTTCCAGTCCTTGGTTGTTTCACATGGGGGGGGGTAAAGTGGCTCCCATGGCACTGTCTTGGCAGGAAGCGGGGGTCTCTGGTCATATGTTCACCACCATCCTCTATAAGCAGCCCCCACGGCCCCACAACTAAGTTGCCGCCCTCCATCACGTCTTCCCATCACTTGCCCATCACCCTTGGATGTTGAGTATTTATTTAATCACGTACATCACCACCTCTCCAGAAACAATGCCCTGTGTTTCCTCCAGTGCTAAGCCCAGAAAGGGACGCAGAGTGGCTTGTTCAGAGGACTGAGCTGTAACACGAACCCCAGCGCCTGTGGGCTGCTTTTTACTCCTGGAGGTGTCCACCTGGCCTGTGGACATGGCCAAGGTGACATCTCTTCTTGATTTGACACATGGACCACTGAGGGCCATGGCTTGAATGGTGTGAGCTCCCCTGCCCTCCTCTCCTGGCGCTGGCCGGGAATCCCAGCTTCCTCCTTTCCGAGGAGGGGTGTGGGCTGTGCAGGGGCTTCCCGCTCTCATGACTTGAAGTTCCCTCTCAGCTGATCACAACCGTGGTCCCCGAGGCCCCGTCTGTTCATTTTCTTAGGGGCAGGAACAGGTGTCAGCAGGTGGACAGGAAGGGACCAGAAGGAGTAGGGCACCCTCAAGCTCGCAGTTTCCCCAAATTCTCCCATCTTGAGGGGAAGCCCACTGGGTGACATAGGTGACCGTGAGATTGGGGTGAGCGACACCACCGAGAGAGAGGGTCACCGGGTGAGCCAACGGGCCACTTAAAAAGGGGATGGGGTGATAAATTAACCGCTAACTTAAGACAGGTGTCTAGAAATTAATCCTATCACTGTTTTGTAGCAAAACGGATGTCTTATCAACGTTGGCTCAAGGGTCGTGACAATTGAAAGGGAGACTCCTTCTGAAAACAAAAGGTCTTCCTCTTCACTTGTGCAACCAGATGTTGATACTTTGGGTCAACTACACATGAGGAGCATCTGGGTGGGAAAACATGGGGACGGGGGGGACCAAGCATAACCCACAGGACAAGAGGGTTCTGCACGATAAGCTATTTCCATAACTTGTAGGTGGTGCAAGGTAAGCGCGTTTTGTCAGTGTTCCCTGATAATTATCATTGAAGTTTCTTCTTCTGCAAGTTCTAGGATTGATGAAGAAGACTTTAAGAAAGGCGGCGGTCATCGGCAAGCTCTCTGTACTGAAGATGAGGGCAGTAGGGCTTTGTCCCCGGAGTTTCTTTCTCCTTGTTGACCTAAGCTGTGAGTGGCTCTGCTCCTTGTTTTCACCTTCAAAAGCTCATGCCCTACCACCCAGAGATGAAAAACCCCCCTCTCTTCTCCAAGGAGCAGACACCATGTTCTCCACCCAGCAGACACCAGGGTCTCCAACCATTCATCCAGCTTCTCGAAGAATCACCACCACCCTACGAGAATCCAAGGTCTTTGCTCCAGCTGGGTCACCCGTGACCAGAATCTGGCTTTAGCAATTTCATTCTGTGCTGTTTTCTTTGGTTTTCGGGTGGGAATAAGCAAAGTGGAGTTGTGGAATTTGATATTCATCCATCAATTTATGAGCCAACCGTAGGGTCACTCATTGAAGATGATCCAACCAGCCACCATTTGACCTAGTAACAGATCCCGTTACTACAACTCCATTTGTGGGGTGCAGCCAGCAATCCCGTTGACTATCGGGAACCTCCTTCCTCCCATAGGTGAGGGCTCCCCGTTCATGATAACAGACACCACTGGGGCATCCGTCAGATGGTTTTTCGGGGCCTGTGGGGTGAAGACCTGCTTCTGAGGAGATGGTGCCTGGGTTGTGTTTATTCCAAGAGAAGCAGATGAGTCCCCCATCCGCCCATTCTGTTTCTCTGGAGAACCTTGAGTAATACCCCATTCTTCTAATTTTTTTAGCTCTTTAAACAATGCTTCCTTCCTATAGGCTCTGATCAGCCTGCCTCTCCAGGGATAAAGGGATGACTTTGCTTTCATTCCAGGTAGTGGATCTGCTTTTGCTAACGGTTGGAGACAACACATGTTTTCTGAATGGGTAGGATGTGCCAAGTGGGATGTGATGGTGGACAGGTAGGCACAGCCCCACCCACCATTTTCCCGGTCTGGCCAAGGGCTCAGAGCGTCGGATAGCTGGCTAAGTCAATAATCGTGGAGCATGACAGCATGCTCCAGCCAGCTCAGCAAACAACCCATGTCCACGTGGGCAAAAAACCCTCATTGGCCTCCTCCTCCTGAACCCCTTTTCTATATTTACAGAATGAGGAAATGCTAATTCTTCAGGAGGTCGACAGCTTCAATTGTTTAAATAGTCTTAATACACGGGATTTTTTCAGAGTTCCATGGGAAACTTTTTCTTTTCTTAGAAAGCCAACAGATTAAAAGGTGAAATACAGAAGAACAGAGACTTTGGAGAGAAAGCAATATTGTAAACAAAATCTGTTGAAAATCAATTGCAACATAAATTGTGACATTTCACAATGTCACATTGTGACATTCATATAATAGTGAAACACTGGTCACGAAGAAGCCAGGGGCACCTGTTGTCACCAATTCTATGCCTCCTTGTGCCTGAGGTCTGGGCCAGCACAAAAGAGAATAAATGGCAAACGAAAGGGAGAAAATTATTGTCATTTGCAGGCAGTATGATTGTTTATGTGGAAAAATCTCAAATAATAAAATAAATCAGGCAACCTTAATTATTTAGACAAGATCAATACACAATAATTAGCAGTGGCTCTCTGCCGCAGCTGTAACCGACCTGACAACGTAGGAAGAATTAAAAGAGAAAAACATCGTATTCATAATTGCACCAAAAGGTATAATGAAGTAGGAATGCATTGAAAAAAAATGCACATGGACTTCATAGTGAAAATTATAAAAATATATTGAAGAACATAAAAGAAGTTGCACATCACTGAAACGTTATACCGAGTCAGTGCATAGGAAGACGTAATATGTAAGGCTGATGGTTTCTGCACAGTCAATCCACATAGTCAATATAATTTTAAAATACCAACAGGATTTTTCTCAAATCTCAACAAATTGATTCTAAAATTCTCATGGAATTGTAAAGGGCCGAGAAAAAAATTGCAGGAAAATATCTTTATTGTGTAGACAATTATTTTTTTGTCAAGATGCAAAAACATACAAGCCACAAAGAAAAAGACTGATATATTGTTTGACCTCATTTTAATATAAGGTATATGTTTCAACAAAGATACTATCAACCAGTGAAAAATGTATCTAACGGCACATTTTAGAAGAGTCACCCAAATGGACAATAAACACAAGAGGTGTTTATCTCAAAGGAGAAATAGAAATTTAAATGACAATGAAATGCCTTTAACCAGCTACCAGATTAAATGCTCTGGTGTATAATGATGTACACCTGAAATTTATACAATGTTATAAACCAATGTTACCGCGACAAACAAAAAATAAAAGATAAAATGCTCTGGTATAGACATACGGCGGTGCATTATGGGGCAATTAAAGTGAATGAACCTTTCATCTGGCCAACTAAAAACAAAATACACTGTTTTGTATATTTTGTGCATACTATTTTGTATAAATACACTACTTAGTTAAAAAAATTGCAAAAGAATACATGTTTTGATATAATGTATGTAAAAATTTAAAATATGCGACCAAACTATATGTTATTACAGATAAAACATTTTTACCCACATTTGTATTGAAGTATAGTTTACGTACAGAAAAGTACACAAATAACAAGTTGTCACTAACTGAACACAACTTTGTGGTCAGCGCCCAGATCTAGAAGCAGAACATTGACGGCACCCCAGAATTCCTGTTCTGGCCTCCTGTCCCCTTGTCTATTTACCATTTTTTAATAACAGCCTATTGAGATATAATACACATGTCACAACATTCACCCTATTAAAGCACACAATTTAGTGCATTTAATTCTAGTCGAAGAGTTGTGCAACTAACAACCACTCTCTAATTTTAGAGCATTCCGTCACCCCCACAAGAAATACCATTTGTAGTGGTTTCTCAGTCCCCCTGTCCCCAGCCCCAAGCTATCTCAATCTATTTTCTGTCTCTATGGATTTGCCTCTTCTGGACATTTCATACACATGGGATCATACAATATTTGTCCTTTAGTGTCTGGCTTGTCTCACTGAGCACCATGTCCTCAAGGTGCCTCCACGTTATAGCGTGTGTTGGTGCTTCACTCCTTTTCATGGCTGAGTAATATTCCATTGTATGGATGGACCACATTCTGTTTATTCATCCATTGATGAGCATTTGGCTTGTGTCTGTCTTCTGGCTGTTGTCAATAGCGCTACTAAAAACATGTGTGTACAAGTTTTTGTGTGGACACACATTTTCATTTCTCTTGGGCATATGCCTAGGAGTGGAATGCCTGGGTCATGTGGTAACTCTATATTTAACTTTTTCAGAAACTTCCAGACTGTTTTCCAAAGTGACTGCACCATTCTACACTCCCACCAGCAGCGTATGAGAGTTCCAATTTCTCCACATCCTTGCCAACACTTATGATTCATCCCCTTTATTTTTTAATTATAGCCATCGTAGTGGGTGTGAGGTTGGTCTCATTGTGGTTTCAATTGGCGTTTCCCTGATGACTAACGACGTGGACCATCCTTTCCTGTACTTGCTGCCCATTTGTACATCTTCTTTGGAGAAACATCTTTCAAATCTTTTGCCTATTTTTCAACTGAGTTACTCATCGTCTTATTGTTGAATTGGAAACGTTCTTTACATATTTTGGATAAAAGCCCTTGTCAGATATATGATTTGCAAATATTTTCTCCCATTCCGTGGGTTGCCTTTTCACTTTCCTGATGATGCCCTCCAATGCACCAAAGTTTTTAATTTTGGTGAATTCCAATTTATCGGTTGTCACTCACTTTGGGTGTCACATCTAAGAAACCGTCTCCCAATTCACAGTTACAAAGATTTACTCTTTTGACTTTTTTCTAACTGTTTCATACTTGTACCTCTTGTGTTTAGATCTTTGATCCATGTTGAGTTAATTTTTGTATATGATGTGAGGTGAGGGTCCAAGTTCTCTTGAGTGTGGATTTCCAGCTGTCCCATTTGTTGACCAGACTATTCTTTCCCCGTTGAATTGCCTTGGACCCTTGTTGAAAACCATTTGGCCATAAGTTCTCGGGTTTATGTCTGGACTCTCAGTTCCCTTCCATTCATCTCTGCCCCTCCTCACGTCAGAACCATAAGGCAATGATCAGAAACAGTCTCTCCGTTACGGCAGCTTTGTGCTAAGTTTTAAAATCGGGAAGTGTGAGTCCTCCAACTTTGTTTTCTTTTTCAAGATTCTTTTGGCTATTCTGGATCCCTTGAATTTCTGTAGGAATTTTAGGATCTGCTTGTCAATTTCTGCAGAAAAAGGGCAGCCCGGTATTTGACAGGGATTGTGTTGAATCTGAAGACCAACCCCAACATTTGGGAGATGCTGCCATTTTAAGATTAAAGCTTCCAATCGAACGCAAGATGTCTTTCTGTTTATTTAAATCTTATTTAATCTCTCTCTGCAATGTTTTCAGTGCACACATCTTCCACTCCTTTTGTTAAACTTATCCCTATATATTTTACGCTTTTTGATGCTATTGCAAATAGACGTGTTTTCCTAATTTTTTGGATTGCCCGCTGCAACTGTGTTGATCTTGTGTCCCGTAACCAGGCTGAACGTGTGATTAGTTCCGACAGTTTCTGAGTGGAATCCTTAAGATTTTCTCTATATAAGTCATCTGCAAATAGACATAGTTTTACTTCTCTTTTATGATCTGTACTTTTTTTTAATTTGAAATTTTTTCGCTATTGCGTAAAAACCTGCAGCACGATCTTGAACGTCAGTGGCCAGAGCAGACATCCTGGTGTCGTTCCCCATCTTGGGGGCACAGCTCGAAGTCCGTCACTACTGAGTGGGATGTGAGCTGTGGGTGTTCCATACACGCCCTTTACGGGGTTCTCAATGCTCACTCCCATGCCTGGCTTGCTGACTGCTTTTACCCTGCAAAGGCACCGCCTTTGCACCTGCCGTTCCCTCCGTCTGCAAGGTCCTCGCTCAGCAGCTTTGCATCTCTAGAACGAGACCAACATTCATGACCCCGGTTAATGTAGACCCCACCCCTGTCTGGAGGCCCTGCACCTGCCTGTTCTCCCCCAGCACTTGAAGCCTTTATTTTCTATATAATCTGTTTTTTCAAATCTTAGTTTCGGGACTGACTGTTTGGTCGCCCACGCCAGGATGGGGAATTCCAGCTGCAGACAGACCGAGAATGTGGGTGGCACACGACACCGAGCACCTCTTTGCTGAATGAATAAAGAAAGATGAAGACTGAATGAAGGGACTTGAGCAACTGGTTCACTTTTGCGAAATCCCAGCCGGGGCTGGTGCAGGACTGTCATATCATTTTCCGTCTTCGAAACATTGTAAATGCAGGTTAAACAGAAGGAAACATTAACTTCCTATTTTTTTTTTCCTGATGAGAAAAAAGTTTGTCTTCCTGGACATGTCATGATGAAGGAAGACAGGAGGCACACTCTTTTGCAAGGACGTCCTGATCGGGGCACAGGGTGGTCCATCCATAAACAAAATACACGGATATTCAAGCAAGTCAGCAGCAGCTTTCACGAAATGCCAATCACCCTCAGGCTGGACCAACGTGGATACGCCTCAGTGTGCATTGAATTCTTTTCAAAAAGTGGCTACTTCTGGTGTAGGTTGGGTGCAGCAAACTCGAAAGTGATATTAATTAAAATATTAAAGAGTGTCATGTCCATGCGTGACGGTGTTTGCAAAATAATTCATGGTAGCAGCTGCCTGGACACCAACTGATAAATAGGGAAGTGGGGATGATTCCTGGGTTTGCAGCCGGCTCCACCCCACAGCCCGGCTGTGAGGATGCCGTCCCAGGTCACTTTCCCCCCTGTAGGAACACCGCTCACACTGAGGGGCCAGGCGCTGCCGTGGGACCTCGTGTGGGTCACATCTCTTCACATCCCCACTTCATGGAAAGTCTCTGCACGGGAGCTGCGTGTGACGCTTTCTCAGTGAGCGGACGCTGCCCGTGGTGCATGCACATCGAGCGTGCACGCCCGCCCTTCCATTACGTGCATGGCCTGAGCTCTGTGGGGACAGAGCCAGGAAAGAACCTCTGCTTCTCCATGACGAAAACTCACCCAGTTACAGACGGAGCTGGAGATGGTCGTCCGAACAGCAGAGCCACGAGGATGCAACTTCCTGGTTCCTTTGTCCCTTTAAACCCACCTTCCTGTGGGATTCAAGTCGACTGTGCCGTTTCACCCCTGACTCCACACAGGGATCCCTGGTGTCCCCCACAGAAGGCTCTGATTACACTGTCTTGGTGACATGACCCAGACCAGTGGTTCCCAACTAGGGGGATTTTGCTCTCCTTCTCCCACCCAGGGGACGCTGGGTGATGTCTGGGGACAGTTTTAGTTGTCACACTAGAGTGGGGGGTGCGACTTGAAACTGGAGGGTGGAGACCACGGGTGCTGCTCCACGCCCCACAGTGCACAGGACGGGCGACCAAAGAGAAGGCTCCAGCCCCACATGAAGTATGTGAGGCTGAGAAACCCTGACCTAGCCTGAGAGATTAGTGTCCATCTACCTACCTATCTATCTATCTATCTACCTATCTATCTATCTACCTATCTACCTATCTACCTATCTACCTATCATCTATCTATCTATCGATCTACCTACCTATCTATCTACCTATCATCTACCTATCATCTATCTATCTATCTATCTATCTATCTATGTATCTACCTATCTATCTATCTATCTATCTACCTGTCTATCATCTATCTACCTATCTATCTATCTATCCATCTATCTATCTATCTATCTATCTATCTATCTATCTATCTATCTATATCTATCTATCTATCCATCTATCTATCTATCTATCTATCTATCTATCTACCTATCTATCTATCATCTATCTACCTATTACCTATCTATCTACCTATCTACCTATCATCTATCTATCATATCTATCTATCTATCTATCATCTATCTATCTATCTACCTATTTATCTATCTACCTATCTACCTATCATCTATCTATCTATCTATCTATCTACCTATCTATCTATCTATCTATTTACCTGTCTATCTGTCTATCATCTATCTACCTATCTATCTATCTATCTATCTATCTACCTGTCTATCTGTCTATCATCTATCTACCTATCTATCTATCTATCTATCCATCTATCTATCTATCTATCTATCTAACTACCTATCTATCTATCATCTATCTACCTATTACCTATCTACCTATCTACCTATCATCTACCTATCATCTATCTATCATATCTATCTATCTATCTATCATCTATCTACCTATCTACCTATCTATCTATCTACCTATCTACCGATCATCTACCTATCATCTATCTATCTATCTATCTATCTATCTATCTATCTATCTAT
>JABWHU010000930.1:124015773-124028082 GCA_014189135.1 Dicerorhinus sumatrensis harrissoni
CAGAGACCCCCACTCACCCCAATTCTCCATGATTCATCACAGAGACCCCCATTCACCCCAAATATCTATCACTCACTCCAGAGACACCCACTCACTCCAAATTGCCATCACTCACGCCAGATACCCCACTCACAGCAAATCTCCATCACTCACCCCAAATCTCCATTACTCACCCTAGAGACCCCACTCATCCCAAATCTCCATCACTCACCACAGAGACCCCACTCACCCCAAATCTCCATCACTCACCACAGAGACCTCCACTCACCCCAAATCTCCATCACTCACCCCAAGTCTCCGTCACTCACTCCAGAGATGCCCACTTAGTCCAAATTGCCATCACTCACCCCAGAGACCTCACTCACACCAAATTTCCATCACAGCGACCCCACACTCACGCCAAATCTCCGTCACTCACCCCAGAGACCCCCACGCACCCCAAATCTCCGTTCACTCACCCACAGTCCGGGACGCTCCCTGACACCCCCAGGATGACCAGGAGGGAGTCCTCTGGGACAGGCTGTGGGTTGGGTAGCTCTGAGGTCAGCAGCTCAGGGCCAAGTCACAGTTCCATTCCCTGTGGCGTCTCCTGCTCAAGTATAAGGGTCTCTGCTTGAACAAGACTCTCCTCCACCCAACGTTCTCTTCCAAAGTCCTATAAAGCCCCGGCATCTGGGACAGGGGGTGCTGCGGATGAGCACTACGGGGGGCAATAAAACCGCACTTTCCAAAGGTGCTGTGGTGTAAACTGAGCTTGGAGACCGCCAGTGAAGACAGCTGACACCCCAGAAGAAGGGAACCTGCCCTCCTCCAACCCATGAACTACGTCCTCACTTTTCAAAGCCCTTGGACCATCAGCATCAGCATCATAGAGGCAGGTTAGAGACGGATTATTAATGGGGTGTCATGTTCCTCGTGGGCTGCTTTGTGGATTTGGGGAACGGGAGAGATATTCCACTGACTTTCGGGACAACGCATTGATGGAGAATGTCAAGGATGGCTTTGTTTGCACATTCAAATAATAGTAATCATAAGAGCATGCCACCCCCAGGAGAATCCGTGCCTGCCTTTTCCAGACACACACGTGCAGGGTTTTTCTGATGCACACAGCTGAAGAGCTCCCAAAAACTTAATTTCATTTTGCATCAGGAGTCTTTGCATTTAAATGAAACCCAGAGGTGAACTGGCAGCCCTGATAACGGAACCCACGTTGTCGAAATGGGTCTCAGCATTTCCAGGCTTTTGGGGTGAGCGGGGAGAAACACATCAGCAGGAATAAGCAATAAAATTGCCCCAATTTTCCACTTTATTTGGTATCTGCAGGCAAGCTCGAAATGCAAAGGTCGAGTTGTCCAGTCCCAGCGCACAATTGCACAGCCCTCGAGGTAACAGAAATCCTGCAGGTCTCCGAGTTAAGGAATCAGAGAATAACTCTGTCTGAAGGTAATTTTTGCAATCTTCCCAGATGCATAACCTCGGTTAGTAAGGGAAATTTAACGATTTCCAGCTCTGCTGCTTAACCGCACATGGACCAGCGTCTTGAAGGAGCCTGAAGGAAGCTTGCAGCCCTCTTGTCCTGCAAACAGTCCCGGGACCAAGTTGGGGAGGGCCGTGTGGGGGGGGGTGTGACGCAGCCTCCCAGGTCCTCCAAACTGGGAGGGCACACATTCACAGGGCTGCTTTGGGATTCCAGAAAGTCCTTTCTGAGCCTGCAGTTTAGGCTCAACACGAATTCCGAAGGTTACAAAGCTTGTTTCATAAGTCAGCCTGGGTGGGCACTACTCCAGGAGGGCAATTTTCTTGGGTCGAATATCCATTTTCAAGGTAAAGAATTTCAGTGTCAGGAGACTGACAGCTATTTTCCAGTTCCTGCATCTTAGGCTTCAATTTCAATCCCTCAGATAAATTGAAATTAAAATATGTTCCAATGTGTGTCCTGTGATCTCTCAGAAGAAGGACTTATAGCTTTTCTCTTCCACCCGCTTATGATGCTAATAAAGTGAATATGAAGATGGACCACCGGCCTCCACAGCTTCTGGGAACCTGCAAATCCCTCAGGGCATTCGAGGAATATCACCTGGCCCCTCTCTCTCAGGCAGAAGGAAGCTCCACATAATAATCAAAGCAATAGCGAAGAAAAAAATGTCCTTTTCTGGGAAAAGGAATCTAAAACTTCTTCCATTTGAGAATGTAAAACGGTTCCATGTGGGGGCAGAAATGTCTACAGTTAGGGGAGGGGGCGTCTCGATGGAAATCAGCCAACGTTAACTAGGAAAGTGAGTGTGTATTTGGAACAGGAAAAGAAAACACAAGCAGTGACACATTGTGAAACGCAGACGGATGTCACCAGTGTCCCAAAAATGATCTGAAACTTTGATGGACCAGCTGCTGGCATGTCCCCGATGCTCCTTTCCGTGGACCCGCTTCGGGCTCCGCTGCCATCTTCACACACAGTGCAGGCACCGTGTGCCCTAGGAGGGGTTCATGATGGGGTGCCACCACCAGCCCCTGGCCTTTCCGTCATGCACCCGTGAGTCAGGACCTGGGCCATGGGGACATTTCTAGGAGACACCCACACCGTCCGGATGGCCAGCGACTGACCACAGAGCTAGACGTGGCCGTGATTGCAAAGCCCGTGACACGTCCCACAGACACCCCTACAATGCATCCCCTGCCCAGTTCCCCTACAGCTGATCCCAAAAGGCCCCTGGCCACCCCGAAGACGTTCGCCACAAAGGGGAAGCAAGACAGAGGGCAAAGGGGCGTGGAGAGAGACCGAGGGTCAGTGTGGTTACATGACTTATTTGGGACAATTTCACCAAATGCATGACCACGAGTCTCGGGGCCCGGACCCCCTCGCTTCCTGGCCAACTCACCTCTCAACGACTTTGGTGACTTTTAGAAGGGGTAGTGGGTTTTCTCACTGTTGGTGCCTTCTTTCCAATTTTCAGTCCTCCCCCAGAAAGAAACTCTACATTTCATGGGAAGAAAATATTCTTTAAAAAAAATTATTTCTAGCTGTGATAAAATACACATAACATAAAAGTTACCATTTTATCCATTTTTAAGTGCACAGCTCAGTGGCATTAAGTGCATTCACATTGTCATGCACCCATCCCCACCATCCGTCTCCAGAACTTTCCTTCTTCCCAAACTGAAACTCTGTCCCCATTAAATACTAACTCCCCGTCCCCTCCCCTTCCCCCTCGAAGCACCATCTACTTTCTGTCTCTATGGATTTGACTCCTCTAGGGACCCCATAAAAGTGGAATCACACAGTGTTTGTCCTTTTGTGTCTGGCTTATTTCACTGAGCATCATGTCCTCAAGGTTCATCCATGTTGGAGCATGTGTCAGAAGCTCCTTCCTTGTCATGGGTGAATAATATTCCACTGAGTGGAGGGATCACATTTTCCTTATCCATCCATCCATGGATGGACACTTAGGTTGTTTCCACCTCTTGGTGACTGTGAATAACACTTCTCTGAACAAGAGTGTGCAAATATCTGTTGGGGTCCCTGCTTTCAATTCTTTGGGGTCTATACCTAGCAGCGGAATTACCGGATCCTATGGAGAAAGAAAACATACTTGTAACTCAACGGGATATTTTAAACTTCCACGGAGGTCAGTTCTCTCCTCTCTGCACACCGAGAGGGGCGTGGAAATCATGACGCAGAGGTTGTTTTCACCACATCCTGTGGGCACCTCATTGACGGCCTTGCCGTGTAGCTTCCTCCAGGATTCTCCTGAATGAGCAGATCAGGTTGAAGGCTGACCCCTTCGATCTGCTAATTCGGGGAGCCAAGTGCTCCATCACACAGGGGCACGTCAGCTGCAGGTAAAACCTGCTTATGCCGTCAGCCCTTGCTCTCCTGAAGCTGCTCGTCGCCTCGGCTGTGTGCGAGCGTCCTTGCATTTCGCAATATCTCTGGGTTTACAGAACCAATCGCCCTCGATCGATGGATGACTTGTGCTCCCGATTGAGCAGAGACGAAACACCTAAATGCTCCCAAGCCAACAAGCCATCGCTTCCTCTTATCTTCCCCAGGACACTCTCACGGCAATACTGTGGTCGAAAGCTCGTATGCTAAGGAAGGTCTTCCATAAGGGAACAGATGAGGCCGTTCAGCTGCCCCCGTAGAGAAGGCACAGGTTCAGTGGGCTCGAGGGAGGCGACCGGCAGGGTGTCTCCCTGTTGGCTCCTCATACTATGGTGTGAAGCCCGTGACTTGCCCTGGGGAGAGACTTAGGAAGGGGAGGTTGTTCTTTATGGGCCGAAAGCTCTACCCAAGATGGCTTGACCCGTCACGGCCTCTGAACCTCTCAAGAAGGAGACAAGGACAAGACTGATAACAGACAACACTTAATAAGACGTCTCCCCGTGCCTGGAGCTGCTAAGGGCTAACACTCCCGGGACACTGGCCCCACTGTCACCTCCATCATTACAGGGGAGGAAACTGAGGCAGAGAGAGACCAAGTGGCTTGACTGTAAAGCAGGACCAGAATCCAGGAAGAGGGTTCTCCCTGAAACAGGTGATTCTAAGGAAACGTCCCCATCCCAAGGGGCTGAGACCTCCTCCTGCCTCCTGTCAATCCTCAGAGGTCCCATTCTCAGACCCTACCAGCTCTTGGTGGTGCTCCAACGCCATGGGTGTTTAATATTTGGGCACCACCTGTACCGGGCTGAAGAGTGTCCCTCCAAATGCACATCCACTCGGGCCCTGTGAAGGTCATTTTACTTGGAAACAGGGTCTTTGCAGATGTGATTGAGTGAAGGATGGAGGTGAGGGCGTCCTGGAGGACGGTGGCCCTAAATCCAGTGACAGTGTCCTCATCAGAGACAGAAGAGGAGACACAGACACAGAGGAGAAGCCACGTGGAGACAGAGGCAGAGGTGGAGGGAGGCGGCCACCAGCCCAGGGACGCCTGGAGCCCCAGAAGCTATTTTAGCACATAGGAAAATGCTCAAAGACATAATCTGTGAATAAAAAGAATTGACTGTATGTGTGCATGTTTTTAGATATATTCATATATGTATTTACGTGTTGAGATTTAAGGAATTGGTTCATGCAGTGGTGGAGGCTGGTGAGTCTCAAATCCATAGGGCAGGCCGGCAGGCTGGAAACTCAGGCAGGATTTCAACATTGCAGTCTTGAGGCAGAAATGCTTTCTTTATCTGGAAACCTCAGTTTCTGCAGTTAAAGAAGGCCTTCACCTGATTAGATGAGGCCCACCCACATTATCAAGGGTGATCTGCTTTATTTGAGGTCAACTGGTTGTGGGTGTCAACCATACCTACAATCAAGATGCTTCTGCAGCCACTGGCCCCTGACCCCACCATGTTTGTCCTGCCCTGTGCACATATAGTCCAGCGCCTACCTCTCAGACCAAGGATGCTTGGCAATGTCTGGGGACACCTTTGGCTGTCACAACTGTTGGGGGCTACTGGCATCTGTTGGGTGGAGACCAGAGATGCTGCTCAGCACCCTACAGTGCACAGGACGGCCCACCACGGAGAATGGTCCAGCCCCGAGTGTTAGTATGTGAGATTGAGAAACCCTGCCTTTGCTGTTGGAACCTAGTGAGTGGAGATCAGAGATGTTGCTTGACACCTTACAGTGCACAGGGCAGCCCCTGTGACAAGGAATGACCTGGCCCCAACTGCCCATCACGCCGAAGCTGACAAACCCTGGTCTGCTCTACCCGCTCGCTCACGGATCCGGGAACATCTGCAAGGCAAATGAACCTTTTATTTCCCATCTGAAGACTTGTTTCTGAAGGTGCTTACCTTGGGGAAAGAAGGCGGCTGGAGCGGGTTAAATTCTCACTCAAGTGTAAATGACCATTCGGTTATTTCTCAGGTGTGAGGCTGGTTGGGGGAGGGTGAAGGCAGATCCAGGAAGGAAGTGAGAAGGTTCCCCAGGGGCTTGGGGGGGGGGCTCCCAGCAGGGAAGCCTGGGTCCACGGAGAGACTCGCATTTCCTGTATTGATGATCTATTCAGCTGCTGCCCCAGAGCCGGCCACGTGCCCGGGACACAGGCAGCCTCCTTTGCACGCTTGCCCAGGAGCCAGAGAAACTCACACATGGATTTAAGAAAGGGCACCGAGGAGTGGGGCGTACAGAGCGCTTATATACCCTCTTGGAACAAAGAGCATCCACCACACACGACAGGAACGTCCCTTTTACAATTGTCGCGAGATGCTTAGCTGGCACAGAAGCTCAGTGGTCACCAGGTGAGCACAGCAGGTCGGTAATCAATCCTTAGTTTCCAGGAAGAGATGCTTATCCTCAAAGAAATGCCGATATTGGGGGAAGCTACATCCCTGTAAGGGCATCACGCTTTTCTTTGGGGCATAGTAAACATTTAAAGCACATGGACTATGCATGCTCAACAGGCCACGTCAGGCCCTTTTGGAAAAGCAAGGTCAGGCCGAATTAGTTTTAAACCCAATGTCTTCCTCATAGACTCCAATACATCCTATTACTTTTTATTTATTTATCACGATGAACTATCATTCAGTGCTACAAACGAAATGAGCTATCAAGCCACGAAAAGACATGGAAGAAACTTAAATGCATATGACTAAGTCAAAGCAGCCACTCTGACAAGGCTACAACCTGTAGGATTCCGACTCTGTGACGTTCTGGAAAAGGTAAAACTATAAACACGGTAAAAACATCTGTGGTTGTCAGAGGACGACGGGACCGGGGGACAATGGGTGGAGCACAGAGGACTTTAGGGCAGTGAAACTATTTTCTATGATACTGTGTTCATGGATACATAACATTATACATTATAGACCTCGTAAGCCCAAGAGAGAAGCCCAATGTAAACTATTGCTACTGGTGAAGTTAATAACAATGTATCCAGGTATTAGCGACCTCACATTAAGGATACATGGATAGTCAGGAATGTATTAACAATGTATCAATACCGGTCCATCAGTTGTAACAAATGCAGCACATTGAAGCAAGATGTTGAAATAGAGGAACTCTGTGTGGGGAGGGACAGGGCGGCTATAGGAACTCCCTGTACTTTCCGATCAACTTTGCTGCAAACCTAAAACTGCTCTAAAAATAAAGTCTCTCTATTTTTTTAAAAAGCCACTTCTGCGGGTTTTCTCCGCCCCATTCCGCCTGTCTTCATGCACCTCATGGAGCAGTGTCTACAAATTACCCTCCTTTGAGTGACAACCACGGGCACAATTGTAACCAGAGAGAGTGGGAACATGTGACGGGGAGGGGCACAATTGTAACCAGAGAGAGTGGGAACATGTGACGGGGAGGAGAAGGGGCCTGAGTTTTTCATTACCATCATTTTTAGTGGTGTTTGTTGAGAGTTTCACAGGTTTGTCTGGGACCGAGATTTTGAAAATGTCACATATTTCAGGGGTGGCCAAGGGGTCCCCGGGAGAGCGCCCTGGTGACTGGCTTTCAGGATGAAATAGGGGATCGGTCCTGGCATGGGGAAACTGGCCACATTGCAGTTGTCGACCCAAGTTCTGCACCCCGGGGTGCATTCTGTCTGTGAAGTTCATCCAGCTGCTCCCTGAGGACATGACACTTTTTCTGGGCATGTCATGCTTGAGTTCAATATCATCTTTTTAAAATTTGAGGTGAAATGCACATTAAAAAATCGCCATTTTAAAGCGCATGATCCAGAGCGCTTTATGCATTTAGCACATTCACAATGTTGTGCCGACCTCACCTCTGTCGAGTTCCAGAACATTCTCATCACCCCAAAGGAGACCCTGTTCTCATTAACAGTTACTCCCCATCCCCCTCCCCCAGCCCCTGGCAACCGCTAACCCACTTTCTGTCTCTGTGGATTTGCTATTTCTGGACATTTCATGTGAATGGAATCATATGGTGTTTACCCTTTGATGTCTGGCTTTTTTACTCGGAATAATGTTTTTAAGGTTCATCCACATTGTAGCATGAGTCAGAGCTTCATTCCTTGTTATGGACAAAGTTATCTTTTTTAGAGATCTCCACGCCTGAGACGGTACGCTCTCTCCCCAAGAGCACAGACCAGGTTGAGGTCCTCTCAGACTGTCCAGCTCATCCTCTACCCCACCAGAGACGACCCCTTCCTTTGGGAAGAACACAAAAAATCCTACAAGGTGGAGCGCAGGGTTGGAGATGCCTAAGAAGTTAGATGCTGGCCTGGCCCCATCCCTGGCCTGGCTCTGTCAACACTGGAGCATTTGGTGGCTTTGGGACGAGCCCTGGCCGGTGAATATCCTCAGCGTACCCCAATGCCCCGCTCATCTTCACGACACCCCGAAGCTTTGTGCCCACGTGGCAGGGACGGTATGTGGTCTCTGAGCCTATGACTGTCGGGGTTAAAGGGACTAAGGAGGAAATCGTGATCCCAGATAGCACACCCCCGGGTGTCACAGCCAAAGCAGTGACATCCCAGCAAACTCCACCGAGGAGCTTCACCAGCCCCAGACGGAGCGTGGCCAGCTCCGTCCTGCTTACCCAGGAGTCTCCTACACAAGCCTTAGAACCCCAAATCCAGACAAAATCCCAAAGAAAAGATCCTGGGCCTTGTTAGGGACCCCTCCACGCGCAGACCCCCTCCTTGAAGGCAAACATTTTACCCTCCAGGCCCAAGGCTGTGAAGGGGATCAGAATATGCTACCCCATGATATGCTGCCCTGGTAGGAAGATTATTTCAAGCTGAAGACATTTGAGATTCCACGGATGCAGAAAAAATCCTTTTTGGAGCTATCTGACTAAAAGCATTAACTTCTGGGATATAAGGCTCCATAAATTCCTCTTCAGGGCAGATCTACTCCCAGAGCTCAGAAGCCCATAAAAACTACCCCAAATTCCTTCTCCAGGACAGTTTATGGCCCTGAGGAAGATTGAAATACCACTCATCGCTGTATAGAGAAACATCATCATAGACTTTCTCATCTGCTGTTTGTTCTCCTGAAGACCCATTTATCTTTCCAAAAAGACATTTATTTTTCCATAAGTGCCCTTTCCCCATTTCCCCACTACCTACTAAGTTAGGTATATAAACCCTAATTCCAACCACCCATTGGAGTTACTCATCACTGGGTTTCTCCCTTGTGTATAAACTCTGTTTTCTTTTCTCCTGTTAATCTGTCTCTTCTCAGTTTAATTTGCGGGGCCCCAGGGACAGAACATAAAAGGGTAGAGGAAAAAGGATTTTTTCCTTTCTCCGTGTCTTCATCTTCCTCTGCTTGGAGCTCTCCATCCCCTTAAGCATCAATCCTCTTCCGTAGTTCAGAAATCTGTAGAACTCTGTGCTCCATTAGTGCCTGCCCCTCCAGGTCTCCCCGCTCTCACAGATTTATTTTCTTTCTTGAATTACGGCTCTGCCACATGAATGAAGTCTATGGAGGGTGGCCCGCCATCTTGAATCTGAGGGGGCTTTGACAAGAGGCTGATCGGGCTCCTGAAGAGTCTGAAGTTCATGAAAGAATGAGATTCATTTAACCTGGAAAATGGGGTTGTGATTGTCATCCTCAGATATCTGAAGGGGGGTCACGTGGAGATGGATTTTCTGTGTGGTCAGAGGACAGGCTGAGGTGGGGGGGAGTGATGGACTTTCTGTCCATCATGCCCATTTGGACATGGAATGGGCTGTTCTGTCCGTAGCCAGCTTGTTACCTTTTAGAAGACTTAGGATGACACCTGTATGAGTTTTCTGGGGCTGCCGTGAGAAATACCACAGAGTGGGTGGCTTAAAACAACAGAAGTGTATTGTCTCACAGTTCTGGAGGCCACAAGTCCAAAATCAAAGTGTGGGCAGGGTTGGTTCTTTTTGAGAGCTGAGAGGGTGAATCCCTTCCATGCCCTCTCTCCTAGTTCAGGGAGCCTCTGGTGTTCCTTATCTTGTAGACGGGCTGTCTTCGCCCTGTGTCTTCACGTGGTCTTCCCTCTGTACATGTTTGTCTGCATGTTCACATTCCCCTTTTTATAAGGACCCAAGTCGTACTGGATTGGGGCCCAGTCAAAGGATGTCATCTTAACTTGATCATCTGCAAAGACCCTATGTCCAAATAAGGTCACAATCATAGGTATTGGGTGTTAAGATTTCAACAGCTTTTTTGGGGGAAAAATTCAATCCATAACATCTTTCAGGGATCTACAAAAACCAACACTGGATGCTTCTTCAATGATTCCATCCATCCATCCATCCATCCATCCATCCATCCATCCATCCATCCTTTCATCTACCTATCTATCCATCTACGCATCCACCCATCCATGGACCCACCCATCCTCCAACCCATTCACCCAACCATCCATCTGTCCATGCATTCTTTCTTTCATTCATTTATCCACACATCCACCCACCCACCCATCTGTCCGTCTATTCACCCATATATCCACCAATCCATCCACCCATCCAACCATCCATCCACCCATCCATCCACCCAACCATCTATCCACCTATGCATCTATCCACCCATCTATCCATTCATCCATCCACCCACCCACCAGTTCATCCATATATTCATCCATTCATTCCTTCTGTCAACTTACAGGATTACACACTTTCTGTATGTCAGACACAGGGTGGACACCACGTTCCCGGGAGGTGTAGACCCAGACTGACAGAGCCTTACTATGTCGGTCATTACAGCATTTATTTATTCATTCATTCATTGATTAGCTAGTGTTTAACTCATAACTTAATTTATAAGACTTTCTCACATCATAAATGAAAAACTTTTTCTCAGTCAAACTTATTTCATTAGCCCAGGAGAAGTCTGGGAGAACTGGTCTAGTTCTGTCATTTTTGCCCAGGACATTGGCCACCAACTCTACCCCTTCCCGGTACTTCTGTGAGAAGCAAGGCTGGGTTGGGGTTGGGTGGGGTGGCATGGGGAAGACAGGAAGCTGGCACAGAAGACAAGAGCATCAACTCCTCCTCAACTCTGATTTCTAGGACTGGGTTGCTTATTTCGGGAACATCACTCAGAAGATGCAGCCCCTCGTGCTCTGTGTCATAATTATCTGGCCGAGAAACAGCCATGCAGCTGAGGAGTTGTGTCTTCTTTGGTTTGTGATGTCAGCCTGGTACACAGGTCCATGCCCCATTCCGATGGTCCCTGCTGGCTGGTCCTCAGAGAGAGCGTCGAACAAGCACGGCCATGAGGCAACCACACGTGGACAAGGCTCCCTTCTCCCGAGACAGGTACGACCCGTGAATCCACTCATGCACCATCTGAAGCCAACTCTCCCTCCACTCTGGAAGGTTCTGGACCAGACCCTGCACCACTGCCCATCTCCAAATCTCCACCCAAACAAATGAAGCAATGAAGAGACTTCCACATTGTTGTGTGCTGTAAGAATGCTGCAAAGGGGATGCCTTCACAGCTTCAAAGGCCGTCCCCTCTGCCGGGGTGGGGAAACAGTTCTCTTATGCCATGGTTCCCACAGCAAGAGTCAACTCTGACCGGCTTTTGCTCAGAGATGGATGTAATAGCAAACTGCACCGCTCGTGACATCCAGCTGCCCCTGTGCCTTTTCACGACTCCAACCAGCACATGGGGCAGATTTAGAAATAGAACCGGCCAGAGTAAGGATAAGAGATCATCTCGCCATGTGCATTCTGACACAGTTGAATACGGAAGGAGCCTGATGTTTAAGACTGGTGAGCCTCAGAGATCTCTAGAGGCCTTGTCATCGCGATGAACACATCTTGTCTTGAGCTAGTGTAAGAATTAAGCTTCTCTTTTGGAGGCAACGCCAAACTTTATTAAAAAGAGGTCACCATTGTGGAGAAATCAAGACAGGTGTGACTTCTCTACAGCTACTCCCAAGGAGATATGGAGTCCCCTTTCTCTTCTCTTGACTCTGGGCTGGCCCATGGCTTGCATTGGCCAATGGAAGGTGGTGGAAGTGACAGGAGTGAGTGGCCCTTCTAGAATGTTCTGCTACAACATTCTAGAAGATGGAATCTAGAACATTCCATCCAATCAAGTCTCTGATTTGCTGATGGTCCCAGTCAAGCTCTCGACTGATTGTCAGTCCAGACGTCAGGTGTGTGAGTGAGCCTTCTAGCATGTTCTGCTTCTGTCAAGTTTCCAGGTGGCTGCAGCCCCAGTTAAGCTCTTGGCTCACATTCAGCCCACCTTCCAGGTATGTGAATGAGCCATCTAGAACATTCCCACTCCATCAAGCCTCCAGGTGCCCCAGTCAAGCTCTCAGCTGACGTTCAGCCCTCCTTCTAGGTGTGTGAATGAGCCATCTAGAACATTCCACTCAATCAGCCTACAGTTGCCCTAGTCAAGCTCTCAGCTGACGTTCAGCCCACCTTC
>JABWHU010000930.1:124038697-124055023 GCA_014189135.1 Dicerorhinus sumatrensis harrissoni
TATGTGTCTATGTATCTATGTGTCTGTCTATCCATCTATCCATCCATCAATAATCTATCTATCCATCCACCCACCCATCCATCCACCAATCATTTATCCATTATATCTATCTATCTATCTATCTACCTATCTACCTATCTATCTATCTATCCGTCTGCCTATCTATCTAATCTATCCTGATACTTCCACTTGTAACCCAACACCACAGAGTTCATTCTAGTCGCCCATATTTCCAAATTTGCAGCTCCCTTCTCTGACAGCTGGAAACCCAACACTCATTGTCCACAGTATTGCCACTTATTTGCTCAATCCTAGAAACACCTGTTCACTACTTTGAGCATGACTAACCCAGACTTCTGCAAAAATCAAAGCTACTAAAACCTTAGTAATTTTTAAGGGAAAGACTGAAGGACTTATCTGTCCTTGAGCTCTTCCTCAAGTTGTCGTGTGTGGTGTTCTGAGTAAGACGGTGAGTTTGGTGGACAGGGAACAGTGTCCTGTGCCTCTCCATGTGCCCATAAAAGATGGTGTCATGGGACAAACAGCTGCCACTTAATATCTGCTCCTCACACTAATTGCTAGTCATCACCTCTTGCAAACGTGAGAAGAAAGGAAGCTATAATCTTGCTGCTGACTGTGTCTCTCAGGGTAGTTGACCTGACCTATCTCTGCATATCCTGTAGCTGTTACTGATATAATTAGTAACCGGCTTGTTTGTGAACATCTTGGTCTCATCTGTCCCTTTAAAGCAGTATACTATTCTTACGACAGGCGTGTCGACGTCATTTTACAAATTCCAAATTCTTCTCAACATTGCCTCAAACCATCCTCTGTTTGTCTTTTCCGACCCAGGAGGACCGTTGCAGCTTCAGATCATCAACTTTAACTTCGAAACTGTGCAGGTTACGTGGAATGCAAGTGGATACTCGGGGACTAACTTGACTTTCCTCTACAAGTAAGTGCCCTCGGCAAGGGGGAACCCTGCCCCGTGCTCACGTATTTCTTCTTGTGACACATCAGCAGTTGGGAGGGCCAGGAAGTGAAGGTGTCAAGAGTCAAAACATGCAAGTGTGAATGTGTGTGTTCTGTTTAACCCTCAGTCCTCACCACAACCCCAAACCACAGTTCCGCAAATCTTCTAACCGAGTGATGACCGAGTCACGCTCGAAACCACCTAGATTCTTAGCAGGACGTTTGCAAAATTCCTTCATCACCCAGGGTGGCGGCAGTGTCTCAGTGTCTGTCTTTTACTGGAGCTCGGTGGCCTTGAAATATTATCTCCTAGGCTGTCACGGCCAAGATTAACATGCTGAGACTTTTCACATCAAGTGAAGGGGCCACCTTCCAAAAACGTGTCTCCCTCTTCTGGGCTTATTTGTCCTGCCTTACACCCTCAAAGTCATGAGAATAGATGTCAGAGGAAGGGTTGTTCCAGCGAATTTCATCTCAATTCTGTGAACGGGAGTGTGTGATGTGTGGTCGATTCTTTGCAGCTTGATCACACATGAGATAAACGAGAAAGTGTACAGAAGAGGGAAATTTTATCATGAATTTGTTTGTAAGATAAGACTCACTGAAGAAAAACAATGCTGGATTTTCTGGGTGGCCACACAGATAAGTCAGTGGAGTTTTCTGAGCATCCATTTCTTCATTCTTAAAGGGGATAATTCTTGATCCAGGCACTGCTTGGATTTGAGGTCTTAAGGATGGAACATAAGCTGGTCTCAGGCTGGGTACTATGCTTCTTCTTAATATTGTAGGGAAGCCTTAGCGAGATACCCAATCTGGATACATCCCTGTTAAAGGGCCTCCTCAAATCAGGGGCTTGTTTACTCTACAGGTCAAACTGCCCTTGGGTTAGTGTCCTGGGGAAGCCATGACAAAGACCACAACCTGGGCAGCCTACAACCAGAGGAATTCACCCTCGCCCCATTCTGGAGACCAGACGTCTGATGTCAAGGGGTCGCAGGGCCGCGCTCCCTCCACAGCCTCCAGGGGAGGGTCCTCCCTGCCTCTCCCAGCTTCTGGGGCTCCAGGCGTCCCTGGGCTGATGGCCGCCTCCCTCCATCTCTGCCTCCGTCTCCACATGGCTTCTCCTCTGTGTCTGTGTCTCCTCTTCTGTCTCTGATGAGGACACTGTCATTGGATTTAGGGCCACCCTCGTCCAGGACGCCCTCATCTCCAACCTTCACTCAATCACATCTGCAAAGATGCTGTTTCCAAATAAGTTCTCATTCCCAGGTACCAGATGTTAGTTCATGGACCTGCCTTTTGGAGGGTCACATTTCAAACTGCTACAAAAGCCATTCAAGGGGTTTAAACATTTGAGAGAGGGGATCTTTTCTGTTTGGACAGGTTTTGCTGTAGTTGTGAGGGGGGATCATTGAAGTGAGTGAAGAAGTTACCCAAGCTGAGTCCATGGCAGAGACGTGGAGCAGAGGAATGACCAGTAGACGTGTCAAGATCTTATTTTCAAAGATGCTCTATGGCTGAATGGTGCTCTTTATTAACCACAGATTAAGAAGCAACGAGATGTACGGCGAATGCCCCAACTACATTCTTCAACAAGGTCGTACGGCTGGGTGCCTGCTGGAGGCAGAAGATGATGGAATTCTCTATTTTTCCATCCGGAATGGAACACAGCCTCTTCTGACCAAGAGTCAATGGATCAGCTCTTACTGTAAGTGCCAAGAAGAGAGCTCATTGTCCATTCGCCTCTCGAGCTGAATTTCCCTTCCCTACCCCCACACAAAAGAGACCGGCCTTCTAGAAAATTCCAAGTCGACACAGACTGGGCAGGAATGCATCTACACTGGGTGGGCAAGACCAGATGGCCCCATGAAGGTTGTGCTTTGAGAGAATGAGCCAAAGACACAACACGGCGCTCTCCTCTCCAGAGGAAGCCAGGAATACACTCTTACCTCCCGCCCACGCTCCCGTTGGTTTGTCTCAAGTGCCGTGAGGGTGGGCTGTCCGTCTTGGGTCAGGAAACACCACACACATGTAGTGAAACCCTCTCTCCAAAATACGTATTCTTTATTCTAAATTTCCGTAAGGTAGTGGTTCTTTTTTTTGTTTGTTTTTTGAGGGATGGGGTGTCACAGGTGCATCTCAGAATCTGATGAGACCTATGGACACTCTACTCATAAAATTAATCATAGACACTGTGTGAGCTGCCTAGGGCTGCCACAACAAATTCCCAGAAACCAGGGGGCTTAAAATAACAGACATGCATCCTCTCCCAGTCCTGGAGGCCAGACGTCTGAGATGAAGGGGTCGCAGGGCCGCGCTCCCTCCGGAGGCCCCAGGGGAGGGTCCTTCCTGCCTCTTCCAGCTTCTGGGGCTCCAGGCATCCCTGGGCTGGTGGCCGCCTCCCTCCATCTCTGCCTCCGTCTCCACGTGGCTTCTCCTCTCTGTCTGTGTCTCCTCTTCTGTCTCTGATGAGGACACTGTCATTGGATTTAGAGCCTCCCTCCTCCAGGATGCCCTCATCTCCATCCTTCACTCAATCACATCTGCAAAGACCCTATTTCCAAACGCAGTCACATTCTGAGGTCCTGGAGGCTAGGACTTCAACATATCGTTTTGGGGGGACACAATTCTTCCCATAACAGATACACATGAAGTTTTCACACAATTTCAAAGAGTTTCTTCCATGACACACCTACGAGCCCTTGGAGCTCTGTCCGAAACCTCTGCTATAGATGTACAATAAGGATACATAAACCCCAAATCCCATAAGGTATTAAAAAAGGGATTATATAGGCAGAAGAAAATGAATCTAAGCAAAGTGACCACTACAAGTTTAGAGACGTGGGATGTTCATCTTTGTCAAGGAAGCGATCGTTCTGCTGTTTCTCGTTCTTAGTGAAACCAGACTCCCCAAAAGATTTGGACTTCCAGTGGCATCAGGAGGCCGTGACGGTGACATGTTCTGACCTGCCCCACAACGACCTCCTCTATGAAGTCCAGTTCAAGAGCACCTTCGACACTGAGTGGCAGGTGAGTGGGGTGGTGTCTTCTCGGGGCAAGGGTGAGCCACTCTCCTCAAGATGCTAGTTTTGGGGAGACCCAGAGAGATGGAGATATCGAGATTTATTTTAACAAATTGCTCATGTGATGGTAGGACCTGGCCATTCTCAGGCCAGCAGGCTGGGCACTCAGGCGGGGTTTCTATGTTGCAGACTTGAGACCTAATTCCTTCTTCTCTGGGAGCCCCAGTCTGTGCTCCCGGTACCTTCAACTGATTGCATGAGGCTCACCCACACTATGTAGTCACTTAAAGTTGCCTGATTATAAATGCCAATCACATTTACAAAATACCCTCATAGTGACGTCTAGACTGGATGTCAGTGGACACCAGGTGTGGCCAAGTTGACATAAAATTCACCACCATCACGCCCTCTCATTGGGCAATTGCACCCTGGACCACCCACCTCTGTTTTATGCCCTTTAGATACATGGGAACACTTTGCGGCTCTGAGTGTAAGAGCACAGTCTACGGAATAAATTAAAATTATGTGAATATCAACAACCTGGGGCTCATAGCTGTCTTCCAATAATTAAAGGTCTATCATGTAAACCAAGGATTAAGCTCTTCACAAGAGGAGAACTGAGGTCAATGGGCAAAATCTGCAGAGAGCAGGTGGGATCACCCGGAATGAGGTACAGCGAGATGCCCCTTCCTGGAAGGGCCCAAGGAAAGTCTAGAGTTGGCTTGGAGGAGCTCTGCTAAAGGCTGGGCTCTAGGACTGGAGAAGTCATTGGACTACCAGAGTGTTGAGCTCCCTTCCAACCCCAGGAGTAGACGATTCCTCAATTCTGGGAGGGCACCGTGCCCATCGAGCTCTGGAGACTGAGATGAGGAGGTCAACCAGAAGGACCGTATCTCATGGCGCCGTCCAGGGACGAGATGGAGAGAAGGCGGGTGAGTCTCCTGGAGCATCCTAGCCCAAGACCCTCAATGTCTGCTGTGCCTACAAGTGTCAGAAGGGCTTCCTTCAGCTTCCATTCAGGATATATTTGTTGAGTAACTACTACATCCTGGGCACTGAGGAGATAATGATAGTCGCTCAGAACAATGTGGGGATGAAAAGTGGTCACTGAAAAGCGTTGAGCACAGTGTTGGTGTTGAGTAAGCGCCCAGTCAACGTTCACTCTTACTAGGGGGTGGTTGATCTCCATTTGTGGGCGTTCAGACCAGGCACCTCTGTAGACACAACGAGGTGATCCCTCATGGACCGTCCATTCTGTAGGAGGAGATGAGTCATAAACAGATACGTGTGCAGTGGGTGAAACAGGGGTGAGCACCATGAAGAAAGGAGATGGAGACTCGGGGGAGAAAGGGCAGAGGCAAGACTGCTCTTCTCTGCAGGGTGTTCGGGAAGGTTTTGCTTTTGCTGGACATGATGGAGGGTGAGGGCAGGCGCTCTGAAGAGCTAGCACGCTATGGATCAGGAGAAAGAAAACCCACCCACATATTGAGCTCACTGTGTGACAGTGATGTCCCTCACACCAGCTGAATCCAACAGGACACAAGACTCAGGAGTTTGGTTCCAAGCTTAGTTTGCAGGTGTCGGTCACATCACCCAACAGAGACATGGGCTCCGTAATCTCTCCTTGAAATTAGATGGTGCATCTAATTACACTTCATGGGCATATTACCCTTCACAGCTACAGCGCTGCATGACATTCCTGGTATGCTATAACAAAGTGCCACAAAGCGAGAAACTTAACACAACAGAAATGTGTTCTCTCCCAGTTCTGGAGACAGAAGTCAAAAGTCAAGGAGTCAGCAGGGTTGGTTCCTTCTGGAGGCTCCAGGGGACAATCTGTTCCACGCCTTTCTCCCATCCTCTGGTGGCTTCTAGAAATCATTGGTGTTCCTTGGCTTGTGGCCACATCGCTCCATCCAAGCTTTGCCTTCCTCTTCACACGACCTTCTCGTCGTTGTGTCTGTGTCTTCACGTGGTGTTCTCCTCTCTGTGTGTCTGTATCTGTGTCACATCTGCTCTTCTCGTAAGGACACCTCTCATCGGGTTACTGGCCCACTCTAATGATCTCACCTTAACCTGATCACATCTGCAAAGACTGTTTCTGCAAGTAAGTTCATGTTCACAGGTAAAAGGGGTTAAGATTTCAACATATCTTTACGGGGGGACACAATTCTACCCTAACAATGACCCAGCTACAGGCCAATGGCTCTTCTGTCATTGCGGTTTTTCAAAGACAGCATCTCAGGGATCCAAGAGGAAAACCACATGCTTGGTCTGCAATTTCTGAGCATCTGGTGTCGAGTGCCGTGTTTATTTGTGATTATATTTCTGTTCCTGAGCAAAATGGTTGAGCTACTGTTTGGCTGCATTTTCTGACACCGTGCTTCATTTATGCAAGATGAACGCTGAGGTCAGGTAACAGCGGGGCTCAGAGAAAAGAAACAAGGACGGTCTGGACTTGAGCTAACAGGGCAACCGGAAGAAGACATTCCGCTCTCCCGTTGTCGCTCGCAGCTGTGCGCTCACGTATCACCAGACCTGCAAACATTTGCATTTTCCTGGAGTGCGTCTCCTGGACAGCTGAGCGGGCGTTGGAGCCGTAGGGTATAACTTAGGGCAGATGTGCACGTTCCAGCCACAGGAATATATACGGTTGACTGGTTTGCACTATCATGTGATTTGGAAACTTGACCACTGATCCAGAGAGGGCGAAGAAACGGGGAGAGGATTTTAGCAAAATTGATGCTCTAGAGTGAGACGTCCAGAAAGCCAGTGAGGGCCGAGGCATTGGCAGAAGGACACACCCTAAGATTTGGAAATGGTTCCAGAAAATAAAGTTGTGTTGCTTAATGATGGGGACTCATTCCGAGAAATGCACCGTTGGGTGATTTTGTCGTTGTGCAAGCATCACAGAGGGGACTTACACACACCTGGATGGTAGAGCCTCCTACACAGCTAGGCTGTATGGTGCTGACCATATGGGAACCCCGTCTTCGACGTGGCCCATTGTTGACTGAAACCTCATTATGTGGCGCACGACGGTACAGCAATAAGAGGAAAAATGATGAGAAAGTACCATCGTGAGGCAGGTGTATTCACAGAAGCGGGAGGGGACCTATCAGAAAAGCGAAAGACTCACATACGGCGGGACCTGGTGAAGTAGAATCAGCCCCACTGCCCAGCCACGAAACGCAAATGAAAGCGAGACACGGACACTGGAGTATCCTAGACAGAGTGCAAATAACAAAACGCGATGCTGTTCCTTCGTGTGGAGCACCCACAAACTTCAGGAGCTCATCCCCGGTCCTAGTTCTCAGCTGGTGACTCCCCTTTGGGAAATCGATCCTCAGGAAATAGAAACGTGGGTGAGGTCTTACCCACAAAGACGTCTCTTGAAGCATCATCTGAAATAAATGCAAAGCACATCAGGTCATCTATATGCCATACAATAGAATAGTCAAATAAATTATGGTACATGTTTCCAGCAAAACACTTAAGAGCCGTCCAAAGGCAGTTTTTGGCTTTTGTAAAAAAAATTATTTTCTTGAAGACATATTGGCTTCTAACACTGTGAAATTTCAGGGGTACATTGTTATTTATCAATTTCTGTGTAGACTGCATCGGGCTCATCACCAATAGTCTAATTTTTATCCGTCACCATATATATATGTGCCCTTTATCCATTTTGCCCTCTCCTGACCCCTTCCCTCTGGTAACCACCAATCCATTCTCTCCACCCGTGTGTTGGTTTATCTTCCACATATGAGTGAAAACATGTGGTGTTTGTCTTTCTCTTGCTGGTTTATTTTGCTTAACATAATGCCCTCAAGGTCCAGCCGTGTTGTTGCAAATGGGACGATTTTGTCTTTTTTAGGGCTGAGTAGTATTCCATTGTACATATACCCCACATCTTCTGTATCCATTCATCAGTGGATGGGCACTTGGGTTGCTTCCACATGTCGGCTATAGTGCATGATGCTGCGAAGAACACAGGGGTGCATAAACCTCTTTGGATTGTGGATTTCATGTTCTTTGGATAAATAGCCTGTAGTGGGACAGCTAGATCGTATGGTATTTCTGCTTTTAATTTTTTGAGAAATTTCCGTACTGTTTTCCATAGTGGCTGCACCCGTTTGCATTCGTTCGTTTTTTAGAAGAATCTTTAGTGATAAGAAGCAGCGTGTCCAACAAAACATCATGCTGTATGAATGCCCCTGGAGGGAAAGAAATAATACCAATTTGTCAATGCTGATTGTACCTTGCAGCTAGAATAAGGAAGGTTTTTAAGTTTCTTACGTTCCTTTTGTGCGTATGCGTCTGTGTGTTTTCTAAAGTCTCAAAAGTAAGCATGCATGACGTTTATAGTCATAAAAGTCATGACTTTTTTTTCAGTTATGTCATTGAGGTCATCATGGTTTATAACATTGTGTAATTACAGATGCATATATACATAGTGATGCATAAAAGTCATACTATTATTAGGGGTGAGCAGATGCAGTCCGCACACGCCTTTTTTTAAAGGAAGGACTGTCACTAACTAATTCTTGGAAAGCGTCTGTACTCATATTCCTTACAAAGGATGCTTTTGTCCTAGGAGGGCGGAGGTGTGGCTGCGTCCGCGTCCGCCCTTGTTGTTTGGGAGATGACGATCTGGGCAGACAGATCCTGAAAGCAGGAATCTCGTGACCCCTGGGGTGAAGACCAAGGTTCTCGGCCGAGTCCCCGATGGCCGTGTTTGCTTTCTTGTCCAGTCCGAGGAGGGGACAACCTGCAACGTCACCATAGTGGGCGTGGATGCCGACAAATGCTACTTCTTCCGGGCCCGGGTGAAGACCATGGAGTCCACCTACGGCTCCGACACGTACCCCAGCGACTGGTCAGAGGTGGCCCACCAGCAGAGGGGCGAGCGCCGAGGTACGGAGCACCGCTGCACGGGCAGGGGCCGGGGCCCGGTCTTTGGGGGAGGCTGGAGTGGGGACCCCGAAGGCGCGGATGAGCTCCCTGCCGTCTCCTGAGGGCACGTGAGAGATCCCGCGTCTTGTTCGCTCTCTGGGCGGCCTTCCTCACGGGGGACCTTTCATTCCTTATGTCTGTCAACTCAGCACCAATAGTAACAGGTACCGTCTCTGAATGTTGTCACACGTAGAGCTACAGGTAGAGAGACCATACGGACAGATAAACCATGGGTGACACAAATAAACCAATACACAGTAGATAGATGACAGATGATACCTCTATAGGTAGATAGATACACAGATAGATAGATGATGGTTAGATAGATGGGTGATAGATCGGTAGATGAGAGAGAGATAGATGGATGGATGGATAGATAGATAGATAGATAGATGGATAGATAGAGATGATAGATAGATAGATGATAGATAGATAGATAGATAGAGAGATAGATAGGTAGATAATGGATAGATACATAGATGATAAAGACATTGATGGATAGATAGATAGATAATAGAGGATAGGTAGATAGAGATGATAGATAGATGATAGAGACATAGATGGATAGATAGATGCATAGATAGATGATAGATGGATAGATAGATAGATGATAGGTAGATAATGGATAGATACATAGATAGATAGATGATAGTGATGGATGAATGGATGGATGGATGGGTGGATAGATGTTATAGAGATAGACAGATGATACATTAGACGGGTAGATAGACAGATGATAGGTAGGTAGATAACAGGGATGCATGGACAGATGGACAATATGGAGATAGATAAAGAGAGATGATACATTACACATAAGATAGATAGATAGATGAGATATAGATAGGTAGATGATAGATATTAGATAGATGATAGATAGATTAGATGGATGGGTAGATAGGTGATAGATAGATAGATATAGATGATAGATAGATTAGGTGGATAGGTAGATAGATAGATAGATGATAGATAGATAGGTAGATATAGATGATAGATGATAGATAGATAGTGGTCCAAATCAGCCCCCACGCTGTCCACCACCCCTGACCGCACAGGCCCCGAGGGCCGTGAGCTGAGCCTCCGCCCCCCTGTGTGGCCGCCCCACACGTGCCCGTCCGCAGACACCTCCTCCCTGTCCGGGATATTTCCCACCGACATGGACACTTGCCGACAGTGACACGTATTAAGGAAGAACAAACGTGGGGTGGGCCGCAGTGTAGCGTCTCGTCGACGACTCACAGCAGCCCTTCTGTTTCGCCTTAGACTCGTGCCAGGAGAGAAAGCTTTTCCCGAAACTTATCTTGATTTCCGGCTTGGTCTCCTTCCTGACGGTGTCCCTTCTCCTTCTGTCTTTGTGGAAACTACGGAGGTAAGGGCGGCCCCCCCGGTCTCGTCACGCACGCGGGTGGAGGGTTTGGGTTCCAGTGCGTCCGTGACGTGGAGACAAAGGAGGATCACCGGGTACGGCTCTAGCCGAGCATCGCTCCCCCAGCACGCTCAAGTGGCCCCCGGGACATTACAAGAAATTGGAGAGGAAACTGCTGCCCAAGACGCAGGGGTACGTGCAGTCTCCCTGAGAAACACTCTCACGGGGACGGTAGAGCGTGGGAATAATTCCTGCCAGAGCCCAGGCATTCGGCCGTTCCCGTCCATGGAAGGTGCTGATGCCCCTGGTTGTGGGAGCCACCCTGGCTTCCCAGGAGGAGGTTTCCACGGCAACGGCTGGACCAATGCAGGAGGAAGACAGACCGCCATTCTGGAGGGCTCACGCTGGGTCCCAGCCGGGCCGAGCTGGACAACGTCAGAGGTGACCCACGCTGGGTCGGTAATGGCAAGAGGGCGCTTCATTTAGCTCCTGCCAATCGGCCATGACCCCTCCGGTCTGGTCTCATCTCCTGTACCAGCTCAAATAGAAGCCCCCCATCCGGTCCTCCACTAGGGAGGGGAGGAAGCAATCAGACGACCGTGTCGACGGGTGACGTGGATGGTGCTTTTAACACGCAGCTGAAACCGCCCCCGAGGGAAACTGTGCGTGTCTGTGTCCTCATCTCCTCTCATAAGGACCCCAGTGCTATTGCCTTAAGATCATATTAGATTAGAACCTCTTAGATTCAGTAGCTGGGGGCCTGTGAATTAAACTGACCACAGACAGCTAAACAGGAGAAAAGGCAAAAGTTTCTGTATTAATGTAATATTTTCATGTGCACGACGGATTCACAGAAAGAAAGTGAAAACCCCAAGAGGCAGTTAGTCTGGGGGGCCTTCTATACCATCTTTAAAAAGGGCGATAAATTGTGGAGAAGTGATTAGACAAAGGAAAGCGGGCGATGGACCTCTACGGACGTAAATTGTGGGCAGGTGACTAGAAAGTGTATGACGGGAATTAACAGCAGATAAGGGCTGTCTGCTGCGTCATCTCGGTGCCACCTCCACTGATAAGAGTCCTTCTCCTCTTCCTGGCCCAGGGGCTGGAAGATTTTGCAAATGGAAATTTATTGTACAAAAAGGGAGATTGATGCCTTGTTTTTAGGCAGATGGGGGAGGGCAGAGAGCTCCTGTGTCTGCCGTTTCTCAATTGCCCTCAGCTCCGAATCAAACCCCAAAGTGGCATATTTTGGCGGGGCTGATCCTGGTCACCTTCAGAGCCCACTTTTCTGAATCATTTGACTTTAACTACCTCCCCAAAGGCCCAACCTCCAAATAGAGTTACATTGGGGGTTAGGACTTCAACCTATGAATCTTAGGGTGGGGGGGACACAATTCAATGTGTCTGTGTCCTCATCTCCTCTTCTTATAATGCACCAGTCCTATTGCATTAGGATCATATTAGAATAGAACCTCTTAAGTTCAGTCTCTGGGGCCTGTGAATTAAACTGACCAAAGACAGATGAACAGGAGAGAAGGCATCTGTTTCTTTATTAATGTAACATTTTTATTATATCAACACAATGGAAATAACAATCCGTATGTAACATGAATCAGTATTGCATGGAAATGTGCTCTGTGCCCCTAACATCACACTCCTGGTGGGGGTTTCTCATGGACACAGGGGAGAGATTGCCTGGGGAGGTCAAGGAGGGCACACGCCTTGAAATTGAGGGCACCATTGCGCCCAGGCATAGAGTCTGTGAGGTTGAGATCTGCAGGCATCCTCGGCCCGTCGGAGGGATCTGGGCCCCGTGCATGTCCATGGCCTTGTCTCACCAGACTCTCCGTGTCCATTGCAGAGTCAAGAAAGTCCTCATGCCCAGCGTGCCTGACCCCAAATTCACCTTCCTCGGGCTCTTCGAGTCCCACCAAGGTAACTTCCAGGTAACTGTCATCCTCCTGAGTTTCTGGACAGGCTGGCTTTGTCACGCTCTGAAGTCTCCCCGACGCAGCGATCTCAAACCCCGAGCTTACCCCAGCTGCCCCCTAAATGCCCGCGAGCCTCTTCTGACGGGAAAGCAGCGGCTTATCGTCTTTTACCTTCAGACACAGACGGTCCAGGCATCTCACAGGGGAGCTTATCTCAAAACCGGCCGGTGAGATGGGTTCCCCCACGGGATTTTCCGGCCCAATCGCCTTCTGATCTCGTCAGGAAGTTGTGTTCGTAACGTGCTCCCTCTGCGGGGCTGAGAACTAACCGTAAACTTCTGCTTTCAAACGTTTCTGGTCGTTTATCACCCACTCGATAAGTGCTGACGGGGGGCTGGGTGTGAGCCGGGCAGGAATTAGGGAGACGGGACCAGCCCTGCCCCCAGGAGCTCGCCAGACAGTGGAGACCCCGGTGTGGCTTTCACAGCACCGTGAGATGAGAGTTGTGCTAGTGTCCCAGGGCTGCCACACACCGGGGGACTCGAAACCTCACAAATTTATCTGTTCCCAGTCCTGGAGACCAGACGTCTGAGATGAAGGGGTCTCAGGGCCGCGCTCCCTCCGGAGGCTCCAGGGGAGGGTCCTTCCTGCCTCTTCCAGCGTCTGGGGCTCCAGGCGTCCCTGGGCTGATGGCCGCCTCCCTCCCATCTCTGCCTCCGTCTCCACGTGGCTTCTCCTCTGTGTCTGTGTCTCCTCTTCTGTCTCTGATGAGGACACTGTCATTGGATTTATGGCCACCCTCCTCCAGGACGACCTCATCTCCATCCTTCACTCACTCACATCTGCAAAGACCCTGTTTCCTTATAAGGCCCCATTCCCAGGTCCTGGGGATTAGGACTTGGGCATGTCTTTATTTTGGGAGGAGGGTGCACCATTCACTCTCCTACAGGAGCATGATGAATCTCAAAATGAGTTAGCTGCAGGGGAAGAACAAAATGGGGAAAAAACTTTCTCCTATCCTCTTAAGTTCAGTGCCTGAGACCTGTGAATTAGATGGACAACCAACAGATGAAAAAGACGGGATAACAGGAAAAAAGTTTTATTTCATATTCACAAGAAGGCAGGTGCTCACAGAATAGAAGTGAAAAGCCCAAAGAGATGATCAGACCCCAGGGCTTATAGGCCATTTTAACAAAGGCTCGTAAAGTGTGGAGAAGAGACCAGATGAAAGAGAAGATGTGGGAAGCTGACTAGGAAATGCATGATAAATCAGGGTTGCTCAGTGAGGTTTGTTTCTCAGACTCAAGTCCTGTCCCGTGATAAGGGTTTTCTCTGGAGTTAAGAGAAACAGGGGGCGCCTTCAGAAATGCCCATTTTCTTTACACAAGGGAAATTTATGCCCTGGTTTTAGGCAGAAAGAGGGAAGGCAGAGAATTCCTTCTGTGTTTGCGCTTCAGCCGGAAATAACCGTTATGTCAAAGTGACTTGTGTGAGGATGGCGCGTCCTCACCCCTTTGAGGGAGGGGGAGGAGTTAGAGCAGAGATTTTGGGACAGAAAAGCTGCTGTGTTTCAGTACTTGGACACGAGGAAGGAGGAGGGAGGCTGGGCCGGGGAGGAGACCCCCCTTGTCGAGATCGAGTCCCGTGGAGCCCCCACTCCAGTGTGGGCTTAGTGTGGAGACGCCAAACACGAGGCCTCTTCTGTTCCATTGGGAATTGTGTTCTGGTTGCAGAGAGGCTGCCCCGGTGCCAGGAGGCTCACCCGGGGGCGTCTGTGGGAGGCTTCGCCGGGGGGCCCTTGCACCAGCCCCCAGGGGCCTGCCACGCTGGCTTTCCTTGGTGCTGAGTCCCCATCTTCCATCCCTGCAGGAGTGGATCAAGGACACCCAGAACGTGGCCCACCTGAATAAGACAGAAGACGGGGAGCAGGAGTGTTTCCTGGAGGAGCCCCTGGTGGTGCAGCCAGCCAAGGCCGAGGCTGAGACGCCCAGCGTGACGCAGACGGGGGAGGAAGACGTGGCCGGAGACCCCAGCCAGCTCCCTCCCCAGACTCCCCAAGGCGGCGAGGTCTTCTCTCTCGGGGACTTCACTTTTGTGATGACTGACAACTCTTATATGATGTTATGAGGGGGTGCAAACTCAAAATCCAACAGCAGGGTCTATGTTGATGCTATAGGACAGAGGGGAAAATCTCGGGGACTCAGCACCACCATGAAGAGAACACTCTGGATGCTGATGTCTGGGGTCACCAAAGACCCCAACTGCCCCACCGATGCACCCCCTGTGTCAGCTTTCATCCCATCAACATCGCTTTTCAAGGGCTGAAGGCGGATTTATTGTTCGTGGGAGACAATGCGTTGGGGCTGTTTTGGCTCTCGGCTCATATCTCTTCATGGTCGATGTTTCCACATAAATCCTAAGGACACCCAGGGTGCCCTGAGACCCCCTTCCCTCGTGCATGCCCCCCCAGTCCTGCCCACACACTCGGCTCTTTTGTTACGTGGCACATGGACCCAGCAAGCGAGGCGCAGTGCTCTGGGACAGGAAACGAATCCTGCTTTACAAACGCCCACCGGCCACCCAGCTCTTATTCTGAAACGGGTCCTCGCTTTGCAACAATGGGAGCATTTTCTGGGACCCTCGGTTTCCCTTCCTGAGTCTACACTCGCGACATTAGTCTGCATGAAGAGACATTTAAATTTACAAACGGTCGCCTGAAGCGGCGCACCATTGAGTCTTTTTCCCTTTTTTTATCAAAATAAAGAGAAAAAAGAAAGCGTTGGCACAGAGCTCTTGTGACACTTAAGTAGGTTGTTGGTGTCTGTGTAGACGTGGAAATATTAGTGATTTTACCCCTCAGGCTTCATACAGGTGTTTCTAGATTATTGAGGTCTTGCTTCTTCGGGCTGACCTTTCATTTCTCTGCAGGGTGCACTAAATAAGCTTTGATCAAACACACTCGGAATGCGAGCGCGTGTGTGTTCGGGGAAATATTAAATTAAATTACATTTTTAACTTAAAAAAAACCCCTCCCTACCCAAAAAAATCCTCCACAAACCTTGCACAGAAAGAAAACACTTATTACTGAATGCATCCCGCCTCGTGGGCAACCCTCTAAGAGACTGGAAAGACAGAAAGAATCTCACCCCTTTCTGGAGCTGAGAAACCCCTTCCGGTCACGTTCTTGAGAGAAAATTGCGAATTTTCCTGTATCTTCGGGATGCAGGTCTTGCCATGTGGAGCCAGGCCCTTCCTCCCACTTCAGAGCCGCTCCTGGGCCCTGGAGGAAGCCTGTGGGGTCAGCGCTGTCCGCCGCGCGGGTAAGGAGGGTGGGGGCAGGGACCCCCCAGGGCTCAGGTCTCTGAGGCCGATTCTCGGGGCGGCTGCACAGCTGGACCCGGGACCTCGTCTCTGGGCTTTTAGAACATGGTATTTCAGCCCAGTAGCTTCGGCCAGAATGCACTCTATCTCTGATTATGAATAATTTAGAAAAACAATAACTGTGAGCCATGACCATAAATGTATTTTCAATGTGATCAGAACGCTTGTCAGCCACCTGAAGTATTTGCAAATGCCCTGTGGTCGGCAATTTCTCATTATTTCTGAACACAGTATTTTAGCGGATGCATTGAGAACTCATTTTATAAGATTCGGGGACACAGACCTCCAATAACCGTGCCCTGCTCACCGCCTCATCGGTGGTGGTCCCCAGCTCACCCTGGAGGGCACGTCCTTACCACCCCGTGTGTCCAGGCCTGACTGACACACGGGCGTGGGGTCCGCTGCGTCAAAAAGCTTCTCATTTAAGGCATGAAATAGAGCCTGATGTACCTTCACAAGACAAAGTTTTACCCCAAGGACCACGAGGCAAAACACACAGAAAAAACCGCGTCCACGGGGAAACCAATGACACGTGTCTCTTCTCCCGGGCACCTGCCGTCTGCTGGTCTCGGGCGCGTCCCCCGGATTCTGCACTGGCTGATACAGTCCCTCACTTACAGTTTGCATATGAAAATATCTAGATAGAATCAACACATACTCATCAATAGGAAATTATTATAACTTATAGGGGGAAAATTAAGAA
>JABWHU010000930.1:124055044-124077733 GCA_014189135.1 Dicerorhinus sumatrensis harrissoni
TGGGCACCTGCCGTTCGCTGGTCTCGGGCGCATCCCCCCAATTCTGCACTGACACCGGGGCTGAGATGTGACAAATCTGCTCATCTGTTCATTGATCCGTCTCATTTCTTAATTAGCTCCTGCGGTAGCTGCTCAGGCCACTGTGACAAAGGACCGTTAGAAGCCGCGTCCTGTTCTTCTCAGGAACAACCTCCTCAGACGCCCCCGTTAGCACCTGCTTGTGTGGGAAGGGAGGTACGTGCAAAAACAGAAAGGAACGCCCGCCTTTAAGTCCCCCGGTTTAACGGGGTGTCGAAGCCCTAGAGCGTATTGATCTGGGATTCAGAGGCTCAGAGCTTCGTTTGCTTCCAGCACATACGATGCTTATTTTATTACGAGAAAAGGGCTGTAAGCAAATAATTAGGGAGCCTGCTATGCTGGAGAGGTGGTGCAGGATGCTGTGTGCATAGCCCAGGACAAGCCTGGCTTCTGGGTCGGAGAGCCCCCCAGGAGGAAGCTAAACCCCACAGGGAGTGTGGGCTTTCCACGCATGACTGACAGGTCTGCACACACACCCGCGTGCACGCGCACACGCTCAACACCTTTGCAAAAGTGCACGACCGTGCATTCACCGCTGCGTGGCTTCCTGGGAAGACCACGGCCCAGCCCCGTTCCCAACAGCCCCTCCAAGTTGCAGTGAGAGCCGGGTCCAAGGCCTGGACCCCATTCTGCCCCGTGCACAGGCGGGGATGGCCGGACGGCGAGTTCTGGGGTCTCAGACACTGTGTTAGGAAAGACAAGAGCCAGACTGTTGTAAAAGTGGCAAAAATGGAGGACATTCAGGAACATTGCAATAGGGGAAAGGAGACCTCGGTATTGAACCGGATCCAGTGCCATTTACTAGTGAGAGGAAATTAGTAAGACAGACATCAGGAGTCAGTGGGCATTCTGGCTGGAGGTGGCCGGGGTGACACACATCACCTGGGGCTGGGGGATGAGGGATCCGATCAGATATCAGATATCAAGGTGATCGGATATGGGGGGTGGAAGGTTCTGGTGAAACCAGAGCAGGGTTCTTGCTAAAACTGGACAATGCAGAGATGAATACAGAAGCCCCCCAAATCAGGTCTCGCTGAGCAGGAGCTCAGGGGAGCCTAAAAGAGTTTGATCCAGGAGACAAACTGTCGGGTGCGAGCCCCCGTCTCTGTCAATGCCCTGTATGACTTTCCTGGGGCTGCAATAACAAATTACCCAAAACAGGAGGCTTGAAACAAAGGTGGCCTAGAAGCCCGAAGAGCCGGGAAGGATCCTCCCCTGGACCCTCGGTGGCCGTAAGGTACGGGGGGACATGGGGTCACCACGTCTGGCTTCCTCTAGAGAACCAGGCTTGGGGCGTTGGGACCTTCGATCTGAGGGTCCTGGCATCTTAATCACCCCATCCTCCTCTTCAGAGCGAGCTCTGCAGCCGGGGGTCCTGGGGACGGGCAGCTGGTTGGCGGTTCCCTCTCCCCACTCTTGCCGAGCGCCCAGAGCTAGGCGGGGGGCCGCTCCTGGGGGTCTCCCTCCCTGGGCTCCCCTCCACTCACTAGTGACCTTCAATTCTCAGAAATGACAAACGTCCTCTCACCCACACGCTCTCGGGAGCTCCCTGAATGTCAGCCCCAAGGAGAGAAATTAGGAGAAGGGACCCCCCCCTCCACCCGATGAAACCGCCGCTTTGCACACATCACGCATTTTTATTCACCCCCCGAAACTCTTTGCACGTGGAGCCTGGGTTCTCGGGGTGCCTGGCCTGGGGTTTTGTGTTCAGCATGGAAACCAGCGGAAAGGATGGGGCGGGCCTTCCCCAGAGCGGCGGTGACTCAGAGATGCTATCTCGACCTTTGTCTGGGTGCCCGTCCCCCCACAGGGTTATCGCTCCTGATCCCTGGCGGAAACGGCTCTTGAAAACTCAGCTGCGACCTGCAGAGACCCCTGCCGAAAACCCGTGTGCCCGGTGGCCCCAGGGAACAGGGAAAGGCTGGTGGAATGGGGTCACATGTCCAAGCTGAGGAAGCGTGGAGAGATGCTCCCTGAAGATGGCTGGACCTCTCCAGACAGCGACTCAACACCGCTGTCGTTTGGTGCCGGGCTGTGCTGTGCTGTGTGGCCTCAGGCAACCTCCGGACCTCTCTGAGCCTCCATCTCTGGTCCTTCTGAAAACCTGCAGCCCCTTCTGGGTGTACGGGGTCCACGGAAGCGTGGGTTTGCAAATCGAATACGAGATAGACTCACATTCAGGCTGATACAAACCTTCTCCGACTCACATCGGTGGGAATAACACCCTCGGTATCAACATCTCGGATCAGACGAACAGACTCAAGCTTACAAAAGAAAATATTTCTCTCCGTCCCGAGGATGCTACAGAATTAATAATATTCCTCTACGTCCCGAGGTCACTATGGACTTAAACCCAACGGGTCAGCACGATGAAAGATGTGGAATCCGTTACATTGTATCCAATGCGACACGTATCTCGCTTTGTACTGACGGTGACACATACTGTGTATTATGTATATTATGAACGTTACTGTGTATCACGTGTACCCTGGAATACGCACACAAGGCAATTTGGAAACATTTTGCTCTAACTTAGACTTTATAGTAGGTCAGAAATGCAAATAAAATCATCCCACGTGGTAGCTAGTTTTGCCTTAATTTACTAGAAACAGAAACCTCCCGATTTTCTCATTGACTTCAGGATTATTAACCTGGGTTCTCCTCCCAGGAGGTGGAATTGCAAAGCCTCAAAACCCCATAAAAACTAAGAAACAGAGCCTCCCGGCTGCCAGCACCAGCTGCCTCTCATCTGAAATTTCCCTTCTCCTCACCGGCTCTGGCATAAAGTGGCGGTTCTCACACTCCGGGGAGCACGGAACCCTCCGGAAGGCTTGCGCTCAGCCCACCCCGAGTTCTGATCAGCAGGTCGTAAGTTGGCCAATGCATGTCTCTGGTCTCTGGATTCAAGAAGTCTTACCGACACATTTGCCTGGGGAAAAATAAATGTAGGCACAAAAATGTCGAGAATTCGTTTTGCAGAGAGGCCCGTGGGGTTCCAAGGCGCAATCTTGCGGGTCTGGAAGTAGCTGCTCATAAACTCCACGTATTATACGTACAGTCAGGGCAGTGGGGCTTCATGTTTTTAATTTTTGTTCTTGGCTCTGAATGACCCACTTTTGCTGTGCTCATAGTCTCAATGACATTTTTATTTTGGTTCATTTTGTGCATGTGGATAACACCCTCGGGTTGGGGTGACACAACTTCAGTTCACACTGGATGATGCTGTGGCTTCAGCAGTCCAGGCCGTACACTCAGGGCTTGGTTGGTGATGACAGAGAGAATCTGGAAGGGGATGTGATGCTGTGATATCAGAAATACACCATATGATCCAGCAATCCCAGTCAGAGTACTCATCTGAAGGAGGTGAAATTATCATCTCAAAGAAATATCTGCACCCGCATGTTCACGGCAGCATTATTTACATTAACCATGATACAGAAACAAACTAACTGTCCATCAATGGATGAATGGATAAAGAAGATGTGGTATATATAATGGAATATTATTCAGCCATGAAAAAGAAGGAAATCCTGTTACGGATAGAGAATATGTGCTGTGTGTGTGTGTGTATATATATAATGGAATATTATATAGCCATGAAAAAGAAAGAAATCCTGCCATTTGCGGCAACATGGGTGGACCTTGAGGGCATTATGCTAAGTGAAACAAGTCAGATGAAGAAAGACAAATACTGTGTGATCTCACTTATATGTTGAACCTAAAAAAGAAAAAAACAAAACAAACCTATAGCTACAGAGAACATATTTGTGATTGCCAGAAGCAGGGGATGGGACGTGGGTGAAATCGGGTAAAAAAAAAAAAGAAAAGAAATATATACTTGGTCTTCATCCTTCATCTTGGGCTCCTACACAGAGCTCCTTAAATGCTTGGGATGTCATGAGAGGTGGGGGTTTTGTTATTCCTAACAATTCCCTGTCAACCCCACCCGAGTCCTCCATGGGCCCTGAGATGGCTTCAGGATGGGGGCTGGTTCTGAACCCCGTATGATGAGAGGGTTGGAACTTCCAACCCCACCCCTGACCTCGGGGAGGGGAGAGGGGCTGCAGCTTGAATTAATCACCAACGTCCAATGATTTCATCAATCACATCCACGTAGTGGAACCTCCATGATAAAAACCCTAAATAAAGGAGTTTGGCCAGCGTCTGGGTTGGCGACCACTGAGATGCTGGGAGGGTGGTACCCGGAGGTGCAGAGGAGCCCCACACCCCCCACAACGTGCCCTGTGTATCCCTTCCTCTGGCTGAAGGGGGCAGCCCCGTAGGGCTCGGCCCTTGTCTCCGGGGTCTGCGCGGAACTGCATGCTGCCCAGCTGGCGTCCACAGAGAATCGAGAACCACTTGGTGTGGACACCCCCCTTTTGGTGCCAGCAGCGTTGTGAGTAGAGACACAAGATTTTTCCCCAAAAGGGGGCATCTCAGGCTCCCAGGAGGGCACCCCCATCCCCCGTCTTGCATCCGACAGGAAAAGCTGAGTCCACGCTGCTCCGGACCAAACTCTAACACGTAGCACGAGTTCGTCTTCCTCCACGTCCTTTCACTTGAGGGCAGAAACACGACATCACATCCTGTTCTGAGCAGACGCGGTTTCTCAGGTTCACTGCGGTGGCTCCGGCAGGTTGGCCTGTCTCACATCTTCGCCCCGAGGGAGCTGGCCAAGTCCCCGGCCGGGCGCACGGGGCCTCGTGGTCCAGCGTCCAGAGCCTGGCTCTTGTGCCGTGTGCACCGTGCACCGGGGTCTCGAGGTCGCCACCCTTCCGTGGGGACCCCTGCTGATGCGGCCGCCCTCCGGCGGTCCTGATGCTGCGGCAGACTCCCTCCCGGTGTCATGCACGGGCATCGGTGGCCTCCTGGCCCCCGTCCCTCGGCTGGCCTCTGCGCCCTCCTAGGGGATGAGGGAACAGCGTCCCCTCTTCCTCGTGCTCTGGGCACCCCGAGGAGACAGCTTCAGGCTCCCTCTGTCCCGTGCCATCCACAGCCCCACAGGGACAGGGGGAAAATTGGGACATGACCTCCCCGAGGTCACAGCCGGGAAGCCAGGCCACCGTCCCTCTCTCAGCTCCACAGACGAGGACGCCGGCCGACCAGTGGTCACCATCAGCCTCCAGGACATGAACCGAGGACCAGTTCCCACGCCCCTTTTTCTACGGAGAAGGCCCATACTTTTCGTCAGTATGTCCAACAGTTAGTGACCCAGAAATATTTTCATAAAACCGTACTGAGGGGAGATTACCACACACTCGAGAGAGTTTTGGGAAGACGCGGGAATTAACTGTCGTGATAAATATCAGAAGAAATTTGCCAGCTATTTGCTGAGCAGATATTTGTAGGGCTGTTACTCAACGTGAGGGTGCCGTGGCTTGAATGGTGTCCCCCAGAGTCGTGCCACTTCCTAGAAAGCCCTCTGGCTCGGGGTCCGAGACGCCCTCCCACCCCGTCCCCACGGCCCCACATCCCGGGGCCGTGGTCTCTCCGGGGCTCCTGAGCCGTTCACACACGCCTGTTCTGCAAACAAGGGGGATAGAACAGAATCTGTAAGGTTTCTTGTTTATTTGCCTCTTTTCAAAGAAAACAGAAAGAACTTCCAAGAAAAGGCACGAGGCTGCGCCCACTGACTCAGCCAGAGGAGAGGCGCCTTCAGACACGCCAACGGCGTTGACTTGCTTTGCTTTTTAAAGAAATGGAGATGAAATTCGTTCAACGTAATATTCACTATTTTAAAGTGTAAAGTTCAAGGCGTTTCATGCATCCACAGTATTGTGCAATCATCAACACTATCTCTTTCCAGAACATTCTCATCTCCCCAAAAGGAGACCCCGTCCCCGTCAGCAGACAGTCCCCATCCCCCTCCCCCGGGCCCTGAGAACCACGAATCTGCCCTCTGTCTCTGCGGATTTGCCTGTTCTGGGCAAATACACGCGAATCAAAACTACCGTGAGATACCACTTCACGCCCACGAGGATGCCTATAATCATCCTTTTTTTGGAAAAACTGGAAAATAACAAGCATTGGTGAAGATGTGAAGATAGATGGCGAGACCCTCATACACGGCTGGTGGGAAAATGATGGTGCGGCCACTGTGGAAAACTGTTTGCGGGTTCTCAAAAAGTGAAACACAGTATTATTATAGGATCCAGCAATTCCACTCCTAGGAACAATGGAATTTGTTTTGTTTCATAAACTCCGTGTTCACTGCAGTTGTAGTGGATAAAAAACTTCGTCCCTCCTCTTAAGTTCAGTAAAAACCTTTCTCCACCCTCTTATGTCGAGTTCTGGGGGTGAGCAAATTAAACTGAGAAGAGACAGATTAACAGGAGAAAAAGGTTTATTCGTATGCGTACAGGAGCTGGCTCATTCATAACTTGAAGGTAGATATAGGCTTCTACACCTAACTTTGTATGGGAAAAGGCGGCGAGAAAAGGCTTTTATGGGAAGAGCAAATAGGTTTCTTTAGGACAGGCAAATGGGTTTTTAGGACAAATAGGAAAATTTGTGATCATGTTCGTCTATACAGCTATGAGCAGTCTCTCCTTCTCCTTTGGGGCTATAAACCTCCCCGCAGAAGGGATTTGGGGTCAATTTTATTTGAGTTCTCCCTTCTGGAGTAGATCTACCCTGAAGGGGGAATGTATGGCAGCTGTATTTTCTTTTTTTATCAGATAAGGGAGTTCCGAGAAGGCGTCTTTCTGCATCCGTTGATTCTCAATTGCCTTCAGCTCAAAATAAGCCTCATGCCCGAGTGGCACAGTGTGGGGCGGCAAATTCTGATTCCCTCCACAGTTGTAAGGTCCCACGGGGCCCTCAGTGTCCCAGCCCTGCTCCTGGGATTCACGGGCCGTCGTGGGGTGGCCCTGATTTCATCAGGGCGGAGCGTCTTATACTTGTGGTCGAGGACGTGCCCCACGTTCTGTCTCCCACAGACGCCAGACCAGGATGGTGCAAACTCCGTCCAAATTTTGTTACAGGAAATAGTTGGTGGAACTAAATGTTCCACTCTTTTTCGACATTTTTAACCTTTCGACTTTATTTTCCTGTAACATATTGTTTTAGTTTATTTTAAAAGTTTCGCAATGTTGCAAGAACAGGGCAAGGGCCTCCTGAGCTGTTGCTTTTTCCTTTCTCTCCTGCACCTCTGGTTTACCCACATTCATGTCGCTTTCTCCAAACCAGTCATTTCAGAAGACGCTGCAGACTGCATGCCTTTCTTCCCCTCGACGCTTCGCTGGAGATTTCTCGAGAAAAGGACCTTCTCTACGTGTTCACGGTAGGATTATTAAAATCAGGAAATCTAACATCGATACCATCTGTCACCTAATCCATACGCAAAATTCTTCCACGGTCCCGAGAGCATCCTCTATGACTGTTTTCCCCGCAGCCTGAGATCTAATCTGAGATGATGAATGTCCCCTTTCTCTCCCGTAAACCGCAGCCATTTCTGCGTCTCTCTTCGTCTGGGAGCTTTTGCAGAGCTCGGGCCGTTATTTTGGAGAACGCGCCCCCGTTTGGGTGTGTCTGATATTTTCTCACGATTAGATCCATTTGTTTGTTCGATTCAGCAGATTAACTCAACTTTAGATTTTGGGCGGTAAGATGACGGGGTGATGGGTCCTTCTCGGGGGACCCCACCGCGACCCACGTGACATCCGTCCGTCTTGTTACTGGAGACGTTGACGGTGGTCCCTTCGTGAGGTGCCCCGTGCCCGGTTTGTCCACCGTAAAGTCACTGTCCCCCCTTGGTAATTTATGAGCAATTTGGTGGGTAAGATGCTTTGGCATCACAGAAGCATCATGTTCCTCATCGAATTTCACCCACTGATGGATGCTTTTCCAACTCCGTCCCTTCTGCATCAATAGTCGAAATTCCGCTATTCGAAACAGCTTTTATTTCTCTCCTAAGAATTTATTCATTTATTCTTCATTCCCGTGGTGGAAATAATACTTAGAAACTGAGATCTGGATGCTGGAAGGATAGTGCCTCTAGGTCTTCTAGAAAAGCAGAGTTAGGGAAAAAAAATATATATCTACGTGTATGTGTCTGTCTGTATGTGTGTATATATATACACACACAGAAACATATAATTATATAACATATTACATGTACATATGATGTGTGTATAATATATACACACACTATATATACACATATATAATTTACATATGGATGTATATTTCAGATAACATTTAAATTTTACATTTAATTTAACTATATATAATTAAATTTAAATATACTTTTATATTATTTATTTACAATTTAGCCTTATGTCTATGTATTAAAAATTACAACTTTAATGTAATTTTTTATGTAATGTATTAAAATGTAATGTATTAAAAATCAACAATTTCATGTTGATTATTAAGGATTAAGTTTCCCCCACTTTCTTCTAACTCCAGAGACAGCCCCTGTCACCTGACAGGACTTGAGTCTGCATAACAAACTACTGAACAACCCTGATTTATCGTGCATGTCCTAGCCGACTTCCCACGTCTTCTCCTTCGTCTGGTGTCTTCTCCACACTTTATGACTCTTTGTTAAAGTGACATATAAGCCCCAGAGTCTAATCATCTCTTTGGGGTTTTCACTATTGTTCTGTGACCACCTCCTCTCTTGTGAATATGAAATAAGCCTTTTCTCCTGTGAATCTGTCTTTTTCATTTGTGAGTTGTCTGTTTAATTCACAGGTCCCAGGCACTGAACTTAAGAAGGTAGAAGAAAGTTTCCCCCCCATACCTAAGTCATTTTGAGATTCACCAAGCTCCTGTAGGAGATTGAATGGTGTACCCCCCTCCCAAAATAAAGACATGCCCAAGTCTTGGCCCCCAGAACCTGTGAATGGACCTTGTTTGGAAATCGAGTCTTTGCAGATGTGATTGAGTGAAGGATGGAGATGAGGGCGTCCTGGAGGAGAGTGGCCCTAAATCCAGTGACAGTGTCCTCATCAGAGACAGAAGAGGAGACACAGACACAGAGGAGACGCCACGTGGAGACGGAGGCAGAGATGGAGGGAGGTGGCCACCAGCCCAGGGACGCCTGGAGCCCCAGAAGCTGGAAGAGGCAGGAAGGACCCTCCCCTGGAGCCTCCGGAGGGAGCGCGGCCCTGGTACCCCTTCATCTCAGACGTCTGGTCTCCAGGACTGGGGGAGGGTGAACTCCTGGGGTTTCAACCACCCAGTTTGCAGTATTTTGTTACAGCCGCCCCGGGTCACTTGCACACTGATAAAACCTCAATTCCAGTCCAGAACCTCCACGTTCATCCCATCGCCCCATGTTTCCACATGTCTGATTCCTTTCTCCAACCCTGAACCCCATCCTCCTCACGAAATTCCTTCCTCAGCTTAAGCCCGGAATCCACAGAAACCTGTTTCATGATGTGTACACTGTGCTCAAATTACGGTTGCTCGGCATTTACGTGCATCCAGAATTTAGCCATAAAAACACACGCTCAGAAACCCTGGGGACACATCGGTCCTCATTTTAATGAAAAGCTCTGCCCACATTTGGAAGCCCACGTCGTCAGACCCCATCGCCCGGGAGGCCGGGAGTGGACGATACTTTCTCTGGGGGTTTAAATTATGCATGAGAAGCAATTAGATTTTCAGTAGGAAAAAAAATGTCCAGACTTTAGACAGGCCTCACGAGGTGCCTCTGGTTATTTTGGAAAAATACGTCGTAAAAACGTCTGTGTTTTGTTAGCATTGCTGCCTGCTACATTTTCACATTTTCTTCAATTAAAAAAAATCCCCTAAGATGAATATTTAAAGGTTACACATTATACCTTTGTACGCCTGCCAAAAAAACCCACTAATTTAAGAGGTGCTGAGGTTCACGGGTGGACGGACTCCAAGTCTTAAGTCAAAATCGCTTTTTACAAAGTTCTTCGAGTCAAAACCAAGTTGCAGCCATGCACTTGGATATGCACGTTCTAGAAACCCCAGATCATTGTGTGTGTGCCCCCTTGCAAACACTTAAATTTTTTCGAGAGCCGGCAAGCGATTTCCTATTTCATTATTTGCTGAGATCCTGGCTGCCCCTTCCTCTGTTGACGTTCCCCAGCAGGGGAGACCGAGATCTCCGTCAAGAGGGAATTTCCAATTTTCCTCGGCTCCTTGCCCGAGATCCACGTCTGGGTGGTCCCCGCCCATCAAGCTGGAAATACGGGATTCGGGGACCCCGTTTCAGCCGAGGTTAAGGACTTTTTAATTTCTGCATCGTTTGCATGCGAGTGTTGGCCTCCGAAACCCCTTGGAGGAAAAAAGGGTCGTAAACGTATCGTAGGAAGATTGTATTTTCCGTACAGACATTGGGTGTCCCGTGCTCACTCACGTCTTAAGAATCCTGGCCGGTCACAGACTTCCCTGGATTCCGTCAAACATAAAATCTGAATGGTGTTGACTGACAGCCTGCACTGAGGTCTTTCCACTTGTTCATGTATAATAGGATATTTTTTAAGTTCCCTAGATGGTTGTTCAAGATCTGAATTCCCCAAATCAGGGGAGATAACGATGCTACCTGCCTTCTAGATGCCTTTTGCTTTATAGAATGAAGTCCTGCTGTTTCATTTAAGCGATCTTCCCCTCTCCCCATGCCATAAACAGTTTCTTGATTTTCCCCCTATAAGTTATAATAATTTCCTATTGATGAGTATGTGTTGATTCTATCTAGATATTTTCATATGCAAACTGTAAGTGAGGCACTGTATCAGCTAGCTACAAATTATCCCAAATGTAGCAACACACAACGAGATACATTTTGCATCTTAGAATTCCTGGCGTGCATGGATGCAGGGTTGCAGAGCCGTGGGTCTGTTCACACGCCCGAAATCCAGGGCCGCCTTTCTCTCTGCAGCTACGGGGAAGAATCCACTTCCAAAATCATTCAGGGTGTTGGCAGAATTCAGTTTTTTCTCCTGCTTTAAATCTCCCCACCTTCCTCTGTGCTTTTAAGGGCTCGTGCGGTCGTGTTGGGTACCACAGTCTCCCTACCTTCAACGCAATTGAACAGGAACCTTAATTACTTTGCAAAGTCTTTGCCAAGCGATGCACCATATCCATGGGTGTCGCTTCAGGGTGAGAAGGTCCTTGGGGCCAACGTTATCCCTATCACAGATATTTAATTTAATTTAAATTTTTTTTTAATGGATAGCCGAGTGTGCATCACCATCCACTGAAGTATCCATCCTTTTCCCGCCGTGTGGTGATGCCGTCTCTGCCATGCACGGGTTTCCCATTTACATGGGGATGTATTTCTGTTTTGTTGGAGTATTTGTTTATTTGTGACCCCCAATACTTCATATTTGAAATCACATGAGCTTATATATTAATATTTGGTAGCGTAAATCTCTATCCTCTCCTCTTTTTCCTTCTTTAAAAATGTGTTGGTCTTTTTTCCTTTTACATGAGTCTCAAGGTCCCAGGAAAACTCCATTTCAATGTCCCAGGAAACCCTTTTTGCATTTAACCCAAAATTCGTGATGTGAATCTACGTCCCAGGGAAACTCCACTTAGATTTCACTAGAAATTCATTAAATGAATCTATGACAGATAGGGTGTTTCTTTCCATTTTCCTACATCTCTTCTGCCTTTCTGTAAAAACATATAATTTCCTCAATAAAGGATTTGCACATCGTTCATTAAATTTCTTCCTGGGCCCTTTATTACTTTTGTGGACCTTTAAACATGAGTCTCCTTTCACAAATGTCTAATTAGTTGTTGCTTTTCTACAGCAGATTGGCTAATAGCTGGTCTGCAGACCTGGAACATTTTCGACGTAGACAATCGCATTATCTGGAAATAATCACACTTTCGGTTTTGCTGGTTTGTTTCAAGCTGTACGCCCCTGTTGCATTTTCCTGTGTGGGTGACAACATCGGAGGTTTCATAATGCAGGCACGAGCTTCACGACGGGAGCAGAAATAAAGGCACGCTGGCGTGTCAGTCAGGATGCTCCAGAGAAACGGAACCAATAGAATCTATATATATATATATAGAAAGAGATTTATTATAAGGTGTTGCTCACACAATTATGGAGGCTCACAAGTCCCAAATCTGCACGGTAGAGAGCAGGCGGGAGAGCCAGAAAGAGCCAATATCGCCGAGAAAGTCCACAGACCGTCTGTTTGAGAATTCTCTCTTGCTTGGGGGACACCTGTCTTTTTCTTCTATTCATGCCTTCAACTGATTGGACGAGGCCCACCCGTATTGGGGAGGGCCATCTGCTTTACTGAAAGTCTGCAGACTTAAACTTTCATCTCATCCAGAAACACCCTCGCAGACGCACCCAGAATAACGTTTTCCCAAAGGTCTCGGCACCCCGCGGCCCAGCCGAGATGACCCAGAAGACTAACCATCACGACTGGGTTGAGTTATTGTGACATTGGCCTGACCATCTCTGTGTCTGTCTCCTGGGTCCAGCTCCTCCAGGCATAAGGAACGTCTTGAGGAGGGATAGAGGGATGGGGAGCCCCAGAGCGATGACTACAGATGGTGGTGGGCAGCTCGCCCTCTGAGGCAGAACGGTCCACCCCACACACCCCACGGGCTCCTGACGTTTGTGGTCCATGGGCAGTGAGCAGAAGAAACACGCACGTGTGTCCATTGCAAAATGAGGTGTGTAAAAGCCGACATGCGTTCCCTACACCATCTCTCCTCCCTACCGTGACCCCGGAAGCCACAGGAACAGAAGGCGGTGACCCAAGGGTGACATTGCTTTCTCTCCTCTGTGACAGGCTGGACGTAGGCATCCTGGAGCAAAAGGCCGGCTCCTTCTGTCTTGTTGACCCTACAGTCTTGTTGCTGCGTGCATCTTCACAGGGAAGGAGACAGCTCAAGCCCAGAGCATCGGGGCCAGGAGGGAGCCACCTCCTGCAGCTGCCATCTCATCGGTCACATCTCTGTGCCCTGCAAACTTTACCCACAAAGGAAGTTGTAGACCCAGCTGCAGATGCTATCGGGATGGAAGATGTTGGAAGAACGGCTCTCGGAGCTCCCGGGAGTCCCTGCCATAAGGAACCAGCCGGAGACCTTGGCGTTCACCCAGCACCATATGCCACGTCATTGTGGATAAATTCATCACTGTCCCCAGCCCTCCTCCCCGGGACAGTGGACTGTCACAGGTGGCAATCGTCAGAAGCACCAAATGGCGAGACAATAATCAGAAGCTAAGAGTCTCTGGACGCTCTCAATGTGGAGAACCCGTTAACCCCGTCTTCACCTCCTGGGTTCAATTTCATCTCCCAAAGGTGCATTCCAGACCGTGGGGCGTGGGCGTCTCTGAGCTCAGCTCGCCTTTCCCACGCTCCCCGGGCTCCTGGGCACGAGTTTGATTCTGGAAGTCGGCGTGAATTCCCAGTCCGCTCTGCCGATCCCCGTTTCCTGTTCTGGCCTGGGTACCGCCCCCCAGGTTGTCACCATCCCGTCTCCTCCTGATTTGGGGAACGCCGCCCGCCGGGTGGGACCCAGCCTGCGGTCCATCCGAGCACAGGATGCAGAGCGGGAGCGCCAGGGCCCCTTCTGCGAGGATGACTGAAGAACCCAGCGAACCTGTGCTGGGTGGAGACGCAGAGCAACCCCTCCAGCTCGGGTGTCCCGTCCCCTTTCACCTCCACGCCCCCCTCTGCATATTTGTCCAAACACAGCGTGTGCTTATAAACTCAGACAGCGGGGTTCCCTGTCTCCCAGAAATCGGGAAACTCCGTCACTCCAGTCTGCTGCTCCCCGGCTGTAAACGTCGCCTCTCGAACCCACGGAAGGTCTTGGGCCCTTTACGCCCTTCTTGGCTCAGCACTAAAGCATGTTACACCCGCGTCCGGGGCGTGGATTTCTTGACACCCGTGCACGTTCTTCTTTGAGGACTGTAGAAGCCGTGTGTGCTCATTTAAATTGTGAGAAATTTAAAGCAGCAGAACCTTACCGATAGTGTAAAAATGTATGGTTATTGTGACACGGTTTCGATGATATTGTACCTGTGGTTTTCAAGATTCCCGTTTTTCCTTTAATATTGTGAAAAAGTTATTCCTGCATGTTTTAAAAAGTGTTGTTTATAAACATAATTTTGATAACCGCATGTATTTGTCAGACTTCACGGTCGTAAGGAGCAAGACCAAATCTGAATTTATATATCTCTATCTCTATATCCATATCTATCTATCATCTATCTATCGATGGATCCGTTATCTACCTGTCTATCATCTATTTATCTATCACCAATGTATACCTATGTCTCTATGAGTCTATTGCATGTATAACTCATTTACCTTGTCTATCATCTATATCAATTTATTGATCGTTGATCTATATCTGTGAATTTATGTATCTATCTTTTGTATATCTCATCTATCTTATCTATCATCTATGTCAACCTATCAATCTATCATTTATCTATATGTATACTTCTATCTACATCTATATCTATATTTATGTATATTTAACCTATCTGATACATTTTATCTATCATCTATATCTACTTATCTATTGGTCTATCATCTTTCTATCCATCTACCTAATCACCTCCGTCTGTCTATCAATCATCTATCTATCTATCTATCTATCTATCTATCTATCTATCTATCTATCTATCTATCGTTTGTCTGTCTACCTATCCATCCATCCATCATGTATCTATCTAACACCTGTCTATTGATCTATCACACTTTGTGTGTATCTATTATGTATATATGTGTGTGTTATCTACCTATGAGTCAATCATCTATCTACCTATCTACCTGTGCTCACTTAGTTGCAGCATCCTGGTCCACGGTCTCCACAGCTTTTGTCCTCATCTGTGGCCCCTGGTGGACTCCTTGCTGGCCTCACGCTCAGGGCAGCCTCCTCCACGGCACAGGAAAGGCAGCCACCGTCACTCAAGGTCCCCGTGGCCGTCACTGCCGGTGTTACCGGGGCAGAGAGGCTGTCCCGGCGGCCGGCTCTCCAGCCTCACAGAGGAACTCTGCTCCTGGACCAATCTCTGCCGCAGGGCCCGGGGGGCTGTGATTGGCCAGCGCAGGTCACGTGACCAGCCCCGCCTCCCAGAGGATGCTGTGCGGATGCAGGGGGCTCCCTGACCTCTGATGGAGTAGAGGGGATGCCAACACTACAAGTCTCCCCGTCACGTGTCTTAACGAGTAGCTCGGAGATCCCAAGGGGGTTCCAAGGAACTTATCCAAGAAGTGGGGTGATGAGGCCAGATCAAACAACTTTCATAGGCATTATCTACCGTAATGACCTTTTGGAGATTCAAAGTCCGAATCAGCATTGAAATGCTCTGAGAAGTCTAGCATTTTAGAGATAGTTCAAATTTATTTTACCAGGGAGATCCTGTTTTGTGTAACATTTATATTAAAATGTGCCGAAACCCCCACTCCTAGGGACATATTTTGAGAAATCTTATTTCTGAAAATCGCTTGGCGCTAAAATGATTTCTAATGTATCTGCCATCCACAGTTGACTTAATAACCACGTTTGTTAAATAGCTGTCTTGATTTCAGACTTTCTCCAATTTATATTGTCAAATTCCTTCCCAAAATTCGGGTGTGATTTACCCTGCTGTCTCCCTGCTCTGTGTGGAACAGCCCTCACTGGTGCTCGGGGCTCTCTGTTAAAAAAGATGACCCCGAAAGTGGAAAACGGCATTTTTTGAGAATTTAGTCGGTATTTCTTTCGCTAGGCGGTCCAGATTTATTTTTCAAATATTTATTCGCTGTTTATATTCTTTTTTTCCTTTTGCTTGAGACACTTCTGTTCAGACATTTAAAGTGATGAGCCTTGTATAATTACTAACTGTGTGTCTCTTATTTTGCGCACAGATTTTGGTCATTTAATTCTATCGATGCTGATTTTGGACGTGCAGCCGTATTTGATGTGAACGCAGACACTTCTGGATCATTTTTTTCCCGTTGGGTTTATCTTCTACTGATTCTAAACCTGGAAAGAATGAGCAAATTCAGAGATTTCTGAAATATTCAGCGTTTCCTGCTGGTTTCTTCTTCATTTACACGGCAGTGAAAGTTTTACGTCTTTCATGTAGCTACGATTTACTTTTTGGGTGTGGGATAAAGTAAAAACAGAGTTCCTAAATGCCCAATGAATCAGACGAAACCGTCTATAGAATAGCATCTTCTCCACGGACATTGGGTTCCTCCTGAATCAGGCGTCCGTTTCGTGTCTCTGAACCTATTTCTGTTCTGACCCAGCCAGGCGTCCATCACAGACTCGAAACCGTGGCTTCGAGTTTCCACAATCTAATCACCGAGGCCGACGCCGCCTTCCACCCGCCCACCTCTCCCAGTTCAAAACGTCCTGGGAACATCCCCATCGCCTGTTTTGTCACTTTTGTCGTAAGAATCTGTGGTTGCATTTTTCCAAAATCCTATTTTGAATGCAGTTTTGAAAACGATTCATCTTGCCCAGCACCACAGACGGAGAGGAAGGCGTGAGAATATTTCCCCTCGCTGACTGCGTGTGGCGTGGTTCGCCAGCAATTCCACTTCTCTTTTTTTATGTTTTTCTGTATTTGGGCCACTTCATTGTGTGCTGAATAGTTCTTGCTAAGGCATCCCCAATAATGGCTTTTGGTTATTTACTTTGCTATGTATATTTATTACATTTATTAAATATTTTTGGTTATTTTGTTATATTTATTAAATTTATTAAATAAGTATTAAATATTACTTCATGTTGCACTGAATATTTCTTGCTAAGGCATCCCCAGTAATGGTTATTTATTTTGCTATTTGTACTTATTAAATTTATTAAGTTAGTATTAAAAGTACTTCCTTATGTACTGAATAGTTCCTGCTAAGGCATCCCCAGTAATGGTTTTGGCTATGTATTTTGCTATCTATATTATCAAATTTAATATATAAATTTACTAAATTATGTTAAATATTATACTTATTAAGTGTTATATTTATTAAATAAGAACCAAATTTCCTCGGCTTCAGCCAGCTGGTGACTTCAACTAAACAAAGTGACCTTGTGAGCTTAGCTTTGCTTCAAGAAAATGGCAATGGTGGAAAGTGAAGTATTTCATTGAACGCTGCAGTGCATTCACAGTGTCCCCCCAAATTCACATCCACCCGCAAGCTCAGAACAGGGCCTTACTTGGAAATAGGGTCTTTGCAGATGTGATTGAGTGAAGGATGGAGATGAGGGCGTCCTGGAGGAGGGTGGCCCTAAATCCAGTGACAGTGTCCTCACCAGCCCAGGGACGCCTGGAGCCCCAGAAGCTGGAAGAGGCAGGAAGGACCCTCCCCTGGAGCCTGCGGAGGGAGCGCGGCCCTGAGACCCCTTCATCTCAGACGTCTGGTCTCCAGGACTGGGGGAGGGGGGATTCCTGTGGTTTAAGCCCCCAGTTTGTGGTCATTTGTTACGGCCGCCCAGGAAATCAAGACAGTGGCTGTTCTGGAAAATCTTGCAAGATGCTCTAAGCAGCAACAGGATCCCCAGGGGTCCCGTGATTTCTCTCATCCCTCAGGCACAGGGAGACAAGAACTCATGCCTGGGCCCTAACCCAGCATGTTCCTCTGCAGTGAGACTACGGCTTTCATAGGGAGATGGGGGTCCGTGGAGAGAGACTCAAGAAGGAACACCCACAGCTCGTGGTGGCATGGAGCTGGTGTCACCCCAGGGCACATGGAAAAAGACCTTTCAAGTGAGGTGAGTACACAGAACACTACTCAGGCATGGCAGCCACTGGTCCCAGGTGAGGGGTGAAACGGCAAAGATGTAGCCACCTAAGAGTCCCCAGGAATCCAGACTCCTGGCTCGCAATGTTTATAGGCAAATGAGGTGTTTGGGACAAGGCACAGGAATCTGGTCTCAAAGAGGATTGGATAAGTGCAGCATTCTCTGCTTCCAAGCGGTCCTTAAGAGAAATCTTCATGTAATGATAGTTCTAGAGTGAGGTTGGAACTGTAGGAAAGGAAAAATTTTTCATCTACCCTTTTAAGTTCAGTGCCTGAGGGCTGTCAATTAAACCACCAAAAGGCAAATTAACAAGAGGGAAAAAAAAACAGAGTTGATTTATGCATGCAATGTGCATACATATAAGAGAATTCAGTGATGTGGATAGAGAGAAAAAAATATCCCCCTGCTTGTCTTTTGTTCCCTGGGTGGGGCCCTGTAAATAAAATTGGCCAGACAGGTTAACAAGAAAAATCAAACAGAAGTGTATTAGCAGGGCATCACGCTTACACATGCGAGCACCCAGAGATGAGTGACTCCAAGGGGTGGTTAGAATGGGCTTATGCACCATTTTAGGTTAAACAGAGGAAAAGACATTCTGGGCTTCCAGGCAAGAGAGGACGTTATGGGAAGGCGACCAGGAAAATATAGTGAATCAGGGTATTTAGTAGGGTTTGTTTTGCAAACTCAAGTCAGCGCTTATTCTTCAGAGGCCTCTCCTTCACTTCAAATAGACATTTCCTCCATCAATGTACATTTTCTTGACAAAAGGAAAACTTGTGCCCTGTTGGTATCAGTAGCCTTTAGCTCAAAATAATTCATGGACCGAAGAAGTGCATTTCGGCTTGGCGTGTTCTGGTCCCCTTGCGAGTAACTGAAAGGGGTGGTTATAATTTGGGGCTTCCGTACCATGTTACTAGGTGAGGGCACTTACAGGAACACGAGTGACTTTTTGGAAAGATAAGTGGGTTTTCTGAGAACAAACAAGAGATAAGAAAGTCTGTGATGGTGTCTGTCTATACGGATGTGAGTGATCCATCTCCTTCGGGGCCGTCAACTCCCTGGAGAGGGGTCTGGGGTAGGTTTTACGGCCTTCTGAGCTCTGGGAGCAGACCCGTCTGAAGAGGAAATTTATGGAGCCTTCTTTCCCACGAGTTCCTGCTTTTGGCCCCATGAGAGAAGCTCCAAGGCTTTTTTTCAGCATCTGTTAAATCTCAAACGTCTTCGGGTTAAAGTAATCTTCACGCCACGTCTGGGGTTGAGAGGGGGTCCTCACAAGGTGCAAAGACAGAGAAAGGAGCCCAGAACGGGAGGCCGACACTTAAAACGTGTGTTTAAGGGTCTCCATTCTTCGTGGGTCCGGCCCAAGGTATTTGGGGTTTCTTAAAAAAGGAAGAAAGAAAAAAAACCTTCCCGTGGACCTGTTTTCTCCTCTGCAGGAAGCAGGGTCCGTTGACCCTTGGCCCTGGAGGAGGCGTGAGGGGCGGCCGCCTTCCTGCGTCCTGGGGCTGAAGTGAGAGCCATCGGGGGGCCTGGAGGTGACAGCGGGGGTCAGGATCCTGCCAATCAGCACATTCCTGCAAAAGTCAAGTGGGACGTTCCACTAAACGTGAGCCAAGAAGTCCCCCAAAGAAACTAAAATAATTCCAATAACAAAATGATCAGATAACATTAACACCATACGAAACACAAAATGCTGCTGCAACACCGCACACGGAGGACTCCACGGGGCCGCTCCTCTCCGGGGAAGCAAGAAACACATCGGAAAGGCGACCGACGCGTCGGGATGGTCTTGGGGACGATTGTGGCAGGAACCCAGTTTTTTCCTCCCCTTCTCAGGGTGCCTGGAGCCCTCCGGCCGGGCAGAACTTCACCGACCGTTTTTTCCCTTATTTTTAGTACTTTTACATACTTATATCCAGAAATCTCCCTCTCTGGAGCTTTACCGTTGATGGTTTACCACTTGCACTGAGGTTTATAACCCGCCAGGCCTTCAGGTTCTGCGTGCGCTGGGAGGTGGGGACGCACGGCATTCAGGCAAAGGCCGCCGTCCCCGTGTGTCCCCAGCGCCCCCTCCTGCCACATTGCGTCCCTAACCCACGCGTCCGCCCTGGACGCTCACTGTCTGCTGGTTTCATTCCAGATCCCGCCCCGTGGCCCCTGGACTTACTTATTCGAGCTCTGTAATCAAGTGGGCATCGACTGCCTGGTACACTGCATGTCTTCTTTTTTTTGTCCCATGCTCCCTCATTTCCTTTTTCGAGTGTCGACGGCTCTTCTGGACCCTTCTCCACGGCCATACACACCTATAAACAGCTTGTGGATGCAGCAGAAAAACCTGCTGAAATTCTGATTGCAATTGGTGAGATCTGCAGACGAAACTGCAGAAAATCAGCTCTTTAAAATACGGAGCCTCTCAAGCCATAGGCACGTAGATCATCTGTTCCTTAATCTCAGTCTCAGCTAAGTTTTTGAAATTTTTCCCTGTCCAAGGTCTTTCCTGTCTTTGGCTGCAATTTTTTCTTCGGTCCTTGATTTTATGCTGTCACAAACAGCATCTGTTCTTTAACGTTTTAAACATTTTTTTTCTTGCTAGTGAGTGGAAACAAGCGATTTTTATATATTGATTTTGTCTTCAGCTCCTGCCAAACAAATTCTCGTAGGAATTCACTGATCTTTAGATTGTTTTGGATTTCCTAGACACGCAATTATTTATCTGCTGATAATGATCATTTTCTTTTTAAATTCTAATGTTTACATCTTCCTGTCTGTTTCTTCTCCTATTTACATTTCTGATATGGCCATTTCTTTTTTTTTTTTTTTTAGGATTTTATTTAATTTATTCTTTTTATTTTGGTGACACTAGTTTATAACATTGTATAAATTTCAGGTGTACATCATTATATTCTATTTTTGCATAGGTTATGTCATGTTCACCACCAAAATACTAATTTCAATCTATCACCACTTTTCTTTTTTCTCTCTTTCTCGCAGTGGCTCTTCCCAAGTGTTTATTAATTTTGTCAGTTTTCTTGAAGAACCAAATTTTACTTTTGGTTTGTATTTTTTCTCTTCAATATTTCCTTCCCAATACATTCCTAACATTAATTTTACTGTTTTTTTTCTTCTAACTCCTTGAGGTTGATACTCACCTCCTTGATGCTTCAGCCTTCTTGTTATTATAATCCATGCAGTTAAGGCGATAAAATTCCCTCCAAGTCCTGCTTTACTCGAAACCCATAGCTTTTGAGAGTGACCACTCTGGTCATTTAATCTAAAAACAGTTTAAAAAAACATTTCCACTGTGATTTCATCTTTATCCTCTGAATTCAGACGGATATTTTTAAATGTCCAAACATGGTTTTTTTTCCTTGTTATCTTTTTGTCATCAGTTTCTAACCTAACTTTACTGCTTTCAGAGAATATGCTGTATTCGATGTCAGCCTTCAAGGCTCTTTGAGATCCACTGTATGACTCAGGACACGGTTGTGGGGGAGGACAGACTTCCCCTCGGCCCTCCCGGGTCTATGAAATAAAGCGACAACAGGCAAATTAACAGGAGAAAATGTACACAAATTTATTAATATTACGTGCATGGGGGCATCACAGAAAAAAATGTGAATACCCAGTTTGTGACAAGGTCTCTGTGGTGTGGGGCGGACATCAAGTCCCCTCTCCCCTGACAAGAGTCAATCTTCCAGGTTGACGACACTCCTGAGAGGTGACAACTGGGTTCCTTTTAGGGGAAGGTTAGGCAGATAATTCAGAAAAGGCTTCTCTGTATCTGCAGGTTTTCACGTTCCTGCAGCTCAAAATAATGAATGCACCAAAACTGCACATTTTGGGGGGACATCTCCTGAATTTCTTCATGGTCGTCATTATAAATTCTTTTCTGTCCTTGAAGAGAAGGCACATTCTAAAATCCCTGGGAGTTCTTAAGACAATCGCCAAGATAAAACGTCACGTGTTCTGCCCTGGGGGTCTTGACCCGGAGGAAGTATTGGGCTGAGGATGTGGGTGGCCCAGCCCAGGGAGGGTCAGCTCACAGCCGTGGGGACAGCCTCTGGTCAGCCTGACCCGGGTGCCGAGGACAGCAGGAGAGAACAAAATAGGGATAAATGCAGCATCCTTGGCTTCCGGTCTGAAAATCGATTGCACGGCTGCAGACCTGGGAAGACCCGGTTTAATGACAGATCAGGACACAACACTGGGGTTTCCCATCCATCTCAAGATGGAAAGGGTGTTGCTAATTGATCCCAGGCTCGGAGCCTCAAGTGCTGGATGAGGCTGCCCGGGGGGCCCGCGGTGGTCACTGGGCAGGGACCCTCGGGCTCAGACCAGGGATCCACACTATTCCACACGTCAGGGTTGTCTGTTTAAGATATAATTGTGTAACTCCTCTTTGCCACAACATCATTGCAGATAACTCTAATCGTTGAAATAGCAGTTTGGAGACCCTAAGTCCACAGAGAATTAGAGAGAAGATAAAAAAAGATAACGCAGACGCTGTGCTAAAAGAAGCACTTTTTATTTTGGAATAATGTCTAACTCGCAGAAAAGTTGCAAGAATAGTACAAGAACTCTCATATATTAGTCACTTGGATTTGCCAATTTGTTTGCATTTTTCATATTATTGTTTTATCTCCTTCTCTCTGTAGGTAGATAGATAGATGGATGGATAGACAGAGAGAGAGAGGGACAGACAGATATATGGATACATAGAGGGTTAATACACGGATGGATGGGTAAATGGCTAGATAAATGATAGACAAATAAATATGATGAATGGATGGATGGATATAGATGGACAGATAGATGATAGATAAATGATTAATAGATGGATGGACGGATAAATGTATAGATGATAGATAAATATGATGAATGGATGGACGGAGATACATAGATCTATAGATGATA
>JABWHU010000930.1:124080633-124093733 GCA_014189135.1 Dicerorhinus sumatrensis harrissoni
GGAGAGGCGGGACAAGGGTACCAACTTCCAGTTAGAAGATGAATAAGCTCTGGGGATAGAATGTGCAGCATGGTGACTAGTTAACAAAACTGTATTGTATAGTTGAAAGTTGCTAAGAGAGTGGATCTGAAATGTTCTTATCACACACATGCGCACACACACACACACACACACACACACACATACAAAGTAACTACATGAGGTGATGGACGCATTCACTAAGCTCATTGTGGTGTGGATGTGAAATACATTTCACAATATATACATGTATCAAATCATCACATTGCACACCTTAAACTTACACAATGTTGCATGTCAATTATTTCTCAACAAGGCTGGGAAAAATTTTTATAGACAGTTGAGACACATGGCTACAGATATTACTTTTTTCTGAATGTTTAAGGATAAGTTGCATGCATTCTACTTCTTTCCTCCAGTGGCTGTTTCTCAAGACCCAGGCCTTCCATTTATGTAATCAGTCCTAATCTGCAAATTAAGAAATTCAGCATTGACATAACGCTACAGACCTTCTTCAGATTTTGCCAATTGTCCTAATAACGTTTAAATAAATAAATAAATAATTTATAATAAATATAATATAAATATATATATATATATAATATATATATAATATATAATAAATATAATATAAATATAATAATAAAATAATAAATAAATAAATAAATAAATAAAGCGTTTATAGCGCTTTTTTCCTCTGGCCAGAATCCACCCCAGGCTCGCATGTTCAGCCTGCCCATCTCTTTAGTCTCTTTTATTCTGCCAAAATTCCCCACTTGTCTTTGCTTTTCTTCACATTAGCATTTTGAAATATTTTATTAATTATACTATGTTGTAATAAGAACACTTAATATGAGATCTACCCTCTTAGTAAAATGTTAAGTGTACAGTCCTGTATCGCTAACCACAGGCACACTTTGTACAGACCTCTGGAACTTTTTCATCTTGCATAACTGAAACTTAAGATCCATTGATTGCAACTTCTCCTCCTCCCAGCCCCTGGTAACCTCCATTCCACTCTTTGATTCTGTGAATTTGACTGTTTCAGATTCCGCAGATAAGTGGAATCCTGCAGTATTTGCAAAGAAGTCATACAGATGGTCAACAGGTACGTGATAAGATGATCAACATCGCTAGTCATCAGGGAAATGCAAATCAAAACCACAATGAGATACCACCCCACACCCATTAGGATGGCTAATATATATATGTTTAAAAGGCAAGCGTTGTCAAGGATGTCGAGAAATTGGAACCCTTGTGCGCTGTTGGTGGGAAGGCAAAATGGTGCAGCCACTGTGGAAAAGAGTTTGGAGGTTCCTCAAAAAATTAAAAGTGGAATTGCCCTATGATCCAGCAATCCCGCTTCCGGTTATTTATCCAAAAGAACTGAAAGCAAGGTCTCGAAGAGATTTGCACAGCCATGTTCATAGCAGAATTATTTGCATAAACCAAGACACGGAAACAGCCAAAATGTGCATTGATGGATGAATAGATTATTATTCAGCCTTTGCAGAAAAGGAAATCCCGGTATCTAGTGCAACATAGATGGACCTGCAGGACATTGTGCCAAGTGATGTCAGTCGGTCACAGAAGGACAAACCATGAGACTGACGTTTTTGGAGAGCCCAGACCAGTTAGTTTTGTATATTATGCCTCAATTTTCATTGTGACGGTTTTCATCTCACTTTTCCCGTTCCAAATCAAGCATTGCTTACTAAGCATCTAAAACAGAAAAGCAATGCTTTTTTTTTTCCTGTAATGCAAATGAAACACACATATTTCTCCTCATCGGCTGATTCCCTTTCTCACCCGAACAAAGTGGATCGGTTACAACGCATTGGAAAAAAGGAAAAGTATAGAAATCTACAAACAAAAAGAGCCGTCCCCGTCTTCCCACCCCCCACCCTTACATTTTGACGTATTTGCTCAAGATTTTTACGGGTTACGAGTTCTGTGTGGTTACCCAAGTGAGTCAAGGAGGTTCCATCACAGAGAGAAGACGGGATTGTTGGAGATAAGCCTCACGTCAGAGGGTCACCTTCCCACCATGATTAGTCATTAAGCCAATTTGGAAGAATTTATTTACAGTCATCCTTGTCACCAACAGCTTTGCCTGACGTAGGGTTCTTGATTCACTTCCACTGCCAGAGACCACAGACCACACCCAATGTCCCTCCTGAGTCCCCCCCCCAATTTCCCTGCCCCCCCGGTTGGCTTCCATCCATCTGGGGTTGACCAGCCATCTGGATTTCTCCCCCGGCCACTGTCTCCATCTCGGTTGCATCACATTCTCCTTTTTCCCGAGCATGCGCTCTTTCTGCCGTTGGAATGAATGCTGACCAGTCAAGTCTCATGGCTAACGTCCTCTGGAGGGCTGCCCGGGGCCTCGAGGGTGGGTGTCGTGACCCAGATTCACCCCAGTAATGGAACTGCTCCCTCTGACCTTACAGACTCAGACATCTGATTTCACCAGAATTCCCAAAGCCAAACTATCCTGTAAGGCTCGACTCACATTAGCCCAACACACACAGACCTGAAGTAGACCTCATTATGGTGACGCATTGGTTTACAGAGATGGCTCGCCTTGCCATGGAGGAATTTTCTCTCTCCAGACACTGGGCAACAGAGAAACTCAAGCAGTAACCAAAGTCATCTGATAAGTTTGGCTTTAAGACGTAAGGATCTGGGGGTGTTCTGGGTCAATGGTTAAGTGGGTTCACAATTCACCTGTTAGGGCCCCTCTCACACTGCTGCCCACCACCAGCATGCTGGGGGTGCTTTCCTAAATACAGGCAAAAGGGGGGGCAGTCATGTGTCTCCCATCCCAGGGGCACAAGGAGAGTGACTACAAGAAACCTTAAGTCTTGGCTTTCATTTGTATCTGGAGAGGCACAAATTTGAGGAAGAAAGAGGGAATAATAAGAACAAAGGGGAACATAGGGTGGGGGAGATACACTGAGGGAAGTTTGGGTGCAGCCACTCTGTATTATCTTTCCATCTAATAGTATTGTCAGGGACGAGTAATTTTCCTCCACCCTCTTAAGTTCTGTGCTTGGGGCATGCACATTAAACTGACAAACGACAGATTGGTAAGAGAATAAAACAGATTTAGTTAAGCACATATGCACGGGAGTTCACAGAGAAATGTGACTCAAGGAGGCAGATAGAGTTTTGGGCTTATATACCATCGTCATAGGGGACGAGGAGAGGAAGAGGGCACTTCTGGGAGGAAAAACCACTTCTTAGAAGGGGGAGAGAAAGGACACTTATGGAAAAGCCACTGACTCTTCGGCAAGATAAGTGGGGCCTTAGGAGAAGAGCTGGGCGAGAGGATATTTTTGCAACAATGTCTGTCTGGTCGAGGTGCCAACACCTCATCTCCCAGAAGAGCAGGTTTATGATCATTGAGTATTTTTAGGAGGCCTTGCTTTCAGGCAGATAAGGAATTTCAGAAATCTAAATGCCTTCACCTCAAAATAATTTGTATGTCACAGCGGCTAATTCTGGGCCTCTTCACTATCAATACAGTAATGCATATGATGTATTGATTAATGCACTGTCATGACACGCTCATTCACATCGATGGTTCAATTCTACCTGCAAACTACGGCTGCCGAAAGACGGCTCTAAGGGCTCATCTTGGACCCTCTCATCCCCGTCTACATGCCTGCCCTCCCCAGGCAGAGGTGTGTCCCCACAAAGCTGAACAGGCTCATCCTGCCACCAACAGACTGCTCCATGTTCGAGAGACGTCTTCTCTCCCCGTCCGTGGAGTGGGACGAAGGAAAAAGAGGGGGTGTGGTGTTACAACAAACGCCCGCTGATGCCGAGTGGAGTCTGAACACGGCCCAGGTGACACCGCACCTGCGTCAGACCCACACGCACCGCCCATGATCCCGTGCAGGACCGTTCCTGAGCTGTGCACTGCAGCCTCGCCCCTGCTGATTTATTCCCCCCAGGGGCACATTTCCCTGCGTCCTGACCCCGAGCCCGCCCCACTCCCCACCCCTCGGAGGGGAGGGGCCGTTTCTCCGTCCTGGCCCCAGATGTGGCCTTCTGCGCCAGCCCACCCCTTGACCCCTGATCCTGCGGGTGCCGGTGGAGCGCAGCCCTCATTTTCTCAGCTCTCTGGCCCCACGGCGGCGGCCACATGTGCAAAGCATTTCTGTCCTGCCCCCAACGGTTTGCATTGCTCATTTCTTTTCGCCACATTCTTAGCAGATCGGGGGGGTCTGCAGTCCACCCGGGGGCACGCTCGATTCCCGAAGGTGTGGATTCCGCCTCCGCGCTCTCCACTGGAAGCTGTTCATTCGCGTTTTCCCGTGAGTCAAGGGCGTCGTGCATCGTCTGTCCTTCCTTGCTGCACCAGGCCCCGTCTGCTGCCTTCAGAGGCAGCTTCTTTTTGGGGCAGGGCCTGAATTTTCCTGACTTCCGTGCAGTGCTGTGTGCTTGCTGGGCACAAAAAATATTGTGAATAAAGTGCATTCCTGAAAGGAGCAACACCTGTTGAGTGCACCTGGCTGTCCCGCCCTGGCACACACCTGCGTTTACTTCCTCCTAGTCTCCCCAGGTGAGCAGCATCTCCTGACGCTGTCACCCAGACTTCTCACCTCCTCTGAGCTTGCGTGACGAGAATCGTGTGCTTTAGCCGTGGAAAATAACACCGTGGATGGCAGCATCCCTCATCCCTCTCTTTAGCCTTTGCTTCCGTGTTCAAAAACGATGACGGGAAATTTGCAAACCAGAGCTTTGCAATCCGAACACATGCTGTCCCCAAGCAGACCCTGGCACCCTCACAGCCTCTCAGAGGCTGAATTTCCCACCATCCGGAGGTGGGAGACGTGTGCGGGACGCCCAGAGCCGGCAGCCCAGGGCTGAGATTTGAAATGTCCTTTATAAAGAGTCAAGAAGCCTATTATTGAGGCAGCAAGATTCCTGGGATGAGAATGGTGTCAGACTTGATGTAAAAACTTGGTCGTTTATACAAAAGACCCCGTCACCCAAGAAAGGGAAGTCTGAGCTGGACCACTCACATGATATTTATTTAGGCAAATACGTGTATAAGATTAGACAGATGTGTTCTACTATGTGTTTCTACCTAAGCGTGTCAGATGAGATATTTTTCATCCTACTATCTATTTCTACCTCATGGCATAAGATTAGATAGATTGTGTTCTACTGTTCATTTCTACTTAAGTGCATAGGGTTAGATATATTTAATTCTACCATTTATTTCTATCTAATTGCATAGAATTAGATACATTTTATGCTACTAGTCATTTCTACAGAAATATGTAAGACTGCATACATTGCATTCTGCTATTAATTTCTACCATAAAATTAGATACATTTTATTTCACTATTTATTTAACTGCATAGGGTCAGATAAATTTAATTCTACCACTTATTTCTATCTAATTGCATAGAACTAGATACATTGTATTCTGCTTATTTCTACCCAAGTGTGTAGGATTGGATACATTGTATCCTACCATTCATTTCTATCACAAAATTAGATACATTGTATTCCACTGTTTATTTCCGCTTCAGCACACAGGATTGGATACATCTTATTTACTAGCAATTTCGACAGTTACATAGTTGTGTCTATAGTCCTAAAAAAACTTACGGTAAAGGGCCTTTGCAAACTCAGAGTTAGGTAATTTCCACAGAGCTAGCGTGGCACCTGAAAGTCGGCGTCCTCACTGCTGAACTGGCTTGCCGGTGTCAGGGAGGTGTCTCTGGGCCTCAAGACGGGCACAGAGCGGCAGGAGGCACACGCTCAGATGCTCCGATTTGGTGGCCGAGCTCTGATTACACAGCCAAGAAAGCAGTTCTGTCTGTCTGCTCCCCTCCGTCTGCACGTCCACGGTTGGGGGCATGTCCACTTTCTCTGCATCCTGTGTCCATAATTCTACATCAGTTGGTGAGTTCATCAAAGCACTTAATTTTACCAGTAATTAGGCATGCATTGCAAAGAAATGCATTTGCCTCTCCTAAAGCAGCCTCCAGCTGGCAAAACTATATAATACAGAGAAAATAATATAAAAAAATTATCTTCTAACAACAGAGTCCATGTTACCAAGATTAACACTGTTTTGGCTCCTCCGTCCCATGCAGAATCAAAATAAACCCATTCACAAGTATCACGGCCCTTTCCAGAACAGACACATACTGATTTTTTTTCGGCTAGTGTCTACAGGTATGACTCTGACTTTCCCTTTTCTCTGTTTAATACAAGACTTTCTTATAAAAGAGCAAACAGTTTTCTGCCCCTGGGAAATGACAAGCATTGCAAGTCCCACTTATCACGGATCTATCATAATTCTGAAACCAGCCTTCCTAAGCCAAGCTCTCACTGCCATCCACGTAGCTGTCATTCAACTCTCTCCAGCCTCAAGCAACGTCCAGCGCCCAGAGCATAAGCAGATGCCAGGATCCCACGTCTGAAGAAAAGAGAGAGGAAAAACACCCCCGTTGCACAGCCTACGAAAGAAGAAATACAGCGTGCGAACATCCCCCTGACAGATAAAATAGTGTTCTTGCTTTTAAGGAAAAACAGCCCTTCCTGGAGGGATGCCTGCATGAAACTTAACAGTCGCTCCAGACTTAGTTTTCCCGCGTGGTGTTTTTAAGCATGCATGCCCAACGCTGTTTCTTGTGATTAAATTCATTTAGATGGTAAACAAATTAAATGCATTTGGACTGTGCACCCCCAGGCTTGGAGGAATGAGGCCTACATTGCAATGTGAACCCCAAAGAGGATTCCCAGAGTCTGGAAACGTGGGGCACCTCTGTGCAGCCACCTGCCTGCTCTTTGGTAACCATAAGGGGCCAGCGGCCGCGTCCGGCCCTAAATCACCCTGTGTCTGGTTGCAGAACAAACACAATGCTTCTTCTAAAGGTTGGTGTTCTCGGGTTTCCTGTTAGCATTCGAAACAGGGCAGCACACTCAGAGAACAATGCAGGATTATGTGGGATTTACGAAGAACTGCATGCATCCTCGGGCTCTGCCAGGCAAGCGCAGGTCTTGCAAGACACCCACTCGAAGAAGAGGACACCAGGACAGATGTTTCAATGGCAGTCTAAAAATGAGTCACGTCCGTGGAACTCTGATCAAAACGTTAGAGACTTAATTGCAAAGAGAGTTTCAAAAGGGAATATGTTCACCTAACTGTGGATAAAAGGAAGGATGCTCAGGTTATGTTCTCAAACCTAAAATGCAGAGAAAAACAGGAACCGTGTCTGAGATGTCTCTACCCCGCTCACTCCCCAACATTTTTCATTTTCACCCGAAATCCTGCAGGGAGTGCCCATCTGCGGTGGGCAAAGACCCAGCTCTTGCACACCTGGACAGGCAGACTCCTTTCTGCAAAGCGACAGGATGCTCAGAGATAATTTGATTTTTCCAGCGACTGGCCTCAATTGTTCCCACTTGACAGGATCACATCAGCCCTGTGATTGCACAGAAGCAAATGCACCCTGGTGCATCATTTACCATATTGCAGACTATGCAGGTGGACTGGCTAAGGGCAAATGATGGAGGATGGGGGCAGAGTTGCCGGGATCCGAAAAGGTGATGACTGGTCCCAAGGCGAGGAGTTAATGAGCATCCATATTTATAACCCCCATCTGATGGGGTGGAAAATCCACATTCCCTTCTTAAAGAGATGGGCACGGCCGGCCGGCTACACAGCTTTTGTCCTTGCAGACCAGAAACTCTCCTTCAACATGTGACCCTAGAAAAATTCAAATGTCTATGGCCTAGCCTTTTTATCCCTGATGACAGACTGCCCGCCGAGAGGCCCAAGTCCTCCCCTCTTTATCCCTGACACAGAAATCTGCAAGTTAAACTTCTACAAAGTGCACTCAGTCAGTCAACAGCCTTTTGCAAGAGCTGAAGACACGAGGGAACGTGCAGAGATGCGGGGACTCTGGGAGTTTGTCTGTATTTCTCCAGAATACGGTCCGGGACCCTTTAGATATGCTTTCACTTTCACAAGCCAGATTGAAATCAAGAGTTTCCGTGTTGAAATTGGAGACTGGTGTCTGGGGCTGAGCGCCCGGAGGCCACTGGGTGGCAGCAGCTCTCCGTGGCTTCTTGAAACTGCCGAGTTCCGGCAACAGAGTAAGAAAAGTGTGCATCCCGCTGAGTACCCGTTCTGCATGCCTCTGACCGCCAAACTCAACGGTGGGTGAGAGACGGGACCACGGAGGGACAGCCAAGGAGTAATCAATTCATTATGACGATAGAGCAGTTAGGATGTGACTTTTCTAGCAGCTAATAGTCCGGGGACAGATGCCAGGAAGAAAGATGCCCCAAAGCTCGGTCAGCTCAGCATCATCGCAGGGAAGATGGGACTCTCAACGGACGCAAAGCAGTTGGAATTTGGCAATTCCCTCCATGACGTGCCCGAGCCCTCTGAACATGGGAGAGTCCTTCTAAAAGTCGGATTGAAAATGAGCGTATAGCTGGAGTAGCGTCCTCCTTGTTTTGGCCCCATTAAGTCATTCAGAAAGTGTCTTGTGGAAAAGGGGTCGGCTGAGTCCCCACAAGACGGAACGATGGCCGTGAGGAGCAGGCCCCCTCACAGTCAGAACCTGCCCCATGTCATTTTTGAGTCTGCTCACCCGGGTTTGCCGTAAGTGGCGGGTAAACCAGGCAGCGCCCGGGAGAGCCTTGCACCCAGTTTGTTCTAAGAAGGATGGCGTTAGAAGAGGCGGATCCTGCGGACAGCCCAGAGTACGGAGGGCAGGCCCGTGCTTGTGTGCAGAGGGGCACATCCTTACGGTGCCCTCTGCCCCGTGACCTCTCCTCGCTCCCCTCCAAGCCCCCTCAGCCAGGAGGGCTTCCAGGCCACGGCGCCACCAGCTCTGAGTGACTGGTGGGCAGTGGGCTCTGCTCAGCCTGTCCCCACTGGGCACAGGAGGTGAGACCACCAGCATCAGCTGCCACAATTAGAAGTTTGATTCTACAGGGTGGTCCGACCCACCGGCCCAAGGCAGGCATGGGGCATGCATCGCATCTTCAGCAGAATTCACACGGGCACCCTTTACGGGGACCACACTCGGCTCAGAGGCCAGAAGAGCAGCCAAGGGTCAAAATCGTCCCTCAGACCCTGTGTCCAGGTCCCCGACCCTGGGGGGCTGTCCACCAGGCCTGCCTTCTGCACTGAAGGCAAACCAGAATTGGTAAAATGGTCATTCGAGACCCGATGGAGAACCACGGGGGGCCGCGCGTGACACAGCCAGCGGGGGTCTCCCCTCTGCTGACTCTGCAGTTTGGGGCTTTCGATAATCCACGCAAATAGGACCCGTTAAGGGTTTTCCAAGAAGCAGAACATTTGCAACTGACTCAAGCCTCGTAAAAAATATTATGAAAATTCATGTAAAATGAAATGTCACCTTCTCTGGCTCCCTCCACCATTCAAAGCCCCCTTGTTTTGTTTTGTTTTAGAAACCCACACGGCACAATTAAGTGTTGTTGAACCAAATAGCCAGGGGTCGAGTTGGAGATTTTATGGCCCGAGTTCTGAAATTGGGGGTCTGGAGTAATTTACCCGAGACAGCTGAAACTCATTAACGTTCAAACTCTATAGGTGGGATTTATGATTATATAATTTCTTAATGCCCAAACTATTTCCAGTTAAAATGTTACAGATTTTCTCCTAGTATTTTCGAGTTCCTTTGTCGAGGGCTCTGGTAAAAAACGACGGAGTTGTGTTTTTAACGTCTCCGCGTTTCTCTTTCTGCCCGTTTGTTTCTGAAAGTTGCTTTTTTCTGTGCTTTTTAAGAAAGCATCTGAACCGGCAAGTGCCCTATGTGTGCTGGTGAGGACACGGGGGTCCGGGGAGCAGGTGTGGGTCTGTGACAGGATGCGGGGGATGCTCGGGTCAAGGGGATCCCGATGACAAAATGGGGAGCATTTTTCTCTAGATAATGGGGCTTTGTGAAAACACAAAACAGAACCAGCTAAATTCCTGAAGCCTGGCCCTGTACGCCCAGGTTTTCCATCTAAACAGCGCCTGTCTTGAAGACTCCAGCCCAAATTCCTCAAAAGGCGAAATTCTCACGGGAAAAAGGATGGTTTATATTATTCTTAAGTAAGATTTTATTACATCCCGAGGGCAATGCTTATTCGGGGGAGGTTCGTTTTATAGCGAGGGATATTACAATGAAAGTCAACGGACAAGGGAAAAACCAAGCGAATTTCTGCATGTAATATACCTTTGTTTCATTGTGGTAAAATAGATATAGCATAAAATTTACCGTCTTAATCACTTTTAAGTATGCAGTTCTGTGGCATTTAGTGCATTCACATCACTGGGCAACGGTCACCCCCGTTCATCTCCAGAATGTTTTCATCTTCCCAAACCGAAACTCTTTACCTATGAAACAATTTTTTAAAAATCTGTTTTTTTTTTAATTCGTGAAGAAATATCTCCAGGAAGGAAAATTTCCGTGGCAGCTTAGCGGCTGGTAGGTTTTCAAATATGTCCAATTACAGTCACGAAAGATTCTGGGAGGGACGTAGCCATCTTTAGTAAGAAGCTTTTGGGTTGAGATTTCGAGTTTTCAATGAATTAAATACCTCAGTATTTATTATTTCATTATCATTCATTATTTCATAAGAATAAGCTTATTTCATTATTACTCATGATTTCATAAAAGTAAGCTTATGTCAATAGAATTAGCTTTCGGAATACACAAGAAAGGATCCCATTTTATTCCCTCTGAAATAACATGGCATCTTTGGAAATTGGCTGAAGGCGGGTTTAGGATCCTGTGGGCAGGAAATCAGTCCTGCATGATGTCGACATGAAAACACCAAATTCGTGGACAGTGCGTGGGAGTGGCTGAAGTTAACATGGACCTCCTTACTCTCGGGAAGTCCAGATGGAAACAGGACTCCGGGGGGGACAGATAAGAAAGAAGAAAACAGCGCACCAGCTGGCCCACCCTAGGCACTCAAATGTGAATTCCATCGTGCAAAATAACCTTCCTCCGTGTTTCTTCATGCACTCAGGGAGGCTCACCCGTGAAACGGTGATGCAAGTTCATGCATGACCTTGAACCTGTGATTCTTTTGGACCAAAGGCAGCTCTGTGCAATTGAATATGAACCGAGCCCCCCAAGCAATGCAATGCACCCCTCGTTCTCCAGGGAGCACGGCGTCCCATGCTGTGCACTGGGACGGATGCGTGGTGGGCTCCCTATGGTTGTCTCCAAGGGGTGCCAAGCCACTCCTGTTTTGCAGGATGGAAAAGCCCTGGGTGCAAGCAGAGAGAAGGGAACAGAGATTGGAAACGTGATTGATTGATTTTCGACATCCATCGATCGGGCTGCGGTGTTGGGGAAGATCTCGGGGCCAGGGGCACCTTGAGGAGGCAGGACCCTCCTGCCCCAGCCCTTGAAGCTCCAAGTCTTGCACCCAGGAAAAGTCAGGGCAGGACGCTGGTCCAGCTCAGCATCCGTTTGCATAAAATCCACACTCTCCAGTAGCCACAACCAGCTCCGTCGTCCAGAGGCGCAGAAAGAGAGCACAGTCATGCCCGCCGGCCCCTGTCCCCCTCTCACCCCCCTCCCTCACCCTTGCAGCCACACAGTAGCCCTTTTAGGGGCACGGCCACTGGACAAGCCCCCACTGTTGCTGCTCTCGGCGCCCGGAGCTGGACCAGCCAGGACCGGCCTTTAGCAGCCGGCCAGGCTTCATAATTAATGACTTGACCACCGAGGTGAGAAGCCAGGACGGCGTTGGCTAAATAGTTTATTGTTTGGGGGAGAAAATAAATAAATGGTTAGCTTTTTTTTTTAAACTTTCAAAAAAGCAAAGTTTGGAGAATATTCGTGAAAGAGAAGCTTTCTTTCACAGGTTCTGGTCAGACCTGACTTGTAGACGAATCCTGGTAGATGGGTGATCTGTTAAGTGGGAAATTTGCCCTGGGCATCTGGACCGTGTTGGGGGCAGAATTATTTCCCAGATGGACGTGGGGGAGCAGAGATGGGCTCAGTTTCGGTGTGGCCAAGAGGCCAACCGCTATGTCGTGTTTTCTTGGTGCAAAAACCTGATTTTGTCCACAAAAGCCAGGAGGAGCTGTGTCTTTCCCTCTCTCAGGGCTGTAAAGATGACAGGATATTCTTGGCTGCAAAGTATCGCTCAACGTTGGATTGCTTTTGCAGTAACAGGGCAACACCAGGGTGGGATCTGGCCTTCCACACCCACACCAGACAATTCTCCAGAACAGGCGTGCTCAAATGGGGGCCTTTCTGTCCCCAGGGGATGATTGGCAAAGTCTGGAGACATTTTCGGTTGTCATGGCTGGTGGGTGGAGGATGGTCATGGCCTCTGGAGGGTGGAGACCAGGGATGCTGCTCCACACCCCACAGGGCACAGGATGCCCCACAGAGAGTGGTCCAGCTCCGGATGTCAGTATGTGGGGTTGAGAAGCCCTGACCTGGCATGAGAGATTAATATGTATCTATCTATCATCTATCTATCTTGTATCTGTCCATCTATCAATCAATCAATCTATCTATCTATCTATCTATCCATCTATTATCTATCTATCTATCTATCTATCTATCTATCTATCTATCTATCTATCATCTATCACCTACCTATGGAACTGGTCTACAACTGAGTATGATTTTCTCTCCCCAGGGGACATTGGGCAACATCTGGGGACATTTCTGGGTGTCACAACTGGAGGGGGTGCTGCTGGCCTCTGGAGGGTGGGGACCAGGATGCTGCTCCACACCCCACGGTGCACAGGACGGCCCAATGGTTCAACAGTGCTGATGTGGAGACGTCCAGGTCCATCCAGGTCTGACGTGGGCCTGTCTGAGCAAGGAACACCCGTGCTGGAGGGGGAACCAGGCGCAGGGGAAGAAATAAGAGACCAAAGGAAGAAGGCTGGTGCCACTGGAGCCTGCAGCCTGGTGCAGAGCAACAGACTCTGCACCTCCAGCAAAGAAAGAGTGGAAGACTGTGAGGGATGTTGGGGAGCTGGGCACAGAGAAAACTAGATGTGGGGGCTGAACATGGTCACCCCAAAGACGTCCACGTCCTGATCCCGTGTGGT
>JABWHU010000930.1:124095039-124108979 GCA_014189135.1 Dicerorhinus sumatrensis harrissoni
CCTGATCCCCGTGTGGTGGACAGAATAATGTCCCCAAAGACGTCCATGTCCTGATCCCTGTGTGGTAGACAGAGTAAGGTCCCCAAAGTGTCCAAGCCTTAATCTCTGGAACCCTTCAATGTTTGACCACATGTGGCAAAGGGGACTTTGCCGATGTGACCAAGTTAAGGATCCGGAGATGGGAGGTCATCCTGGATTCTCCATGTGGTCCAGTGTCATCACGGGGTCCTTGCAAGGGGCAGGCTGGAGAAGTCAGTCAGAGAGGGAGCTGTGAGGATGGAGGCAGAGACGCAGTGATGCAGTCACCGCCCTTGAAGATGCAGAAGGGGCCGCGGGCCAAAGAGTGCAGGCAGCTTCTGGAAGCCGGAAAACACAATGAAACGCGTTCTTGAATGCACAGACCTCGATTTTAGGACAGCTGTAAGAGAATACATTTCGGTGGCTTTAATCCACTAAGTCAGGGGTCATTTGTTACAAAAGCCCCAGGAAACCCTTACACTAACTCAGATGGGGTGGGTGGGACGTGGGGACAGGCTCTTTGCAAAAATGACGTGAAGCTGGGACATTGGCCTCTGCTCAGGAGACGTAAGAGACCGGCTAGGAGAACGGGAATCTTAGGTTAGTCTTCCAAACTCCATCCAAGCCCGTCATCCTTAAACACTCCAACAGTGCCCACAATTCCCTATCAGACTCGAGTTTGTTCAAGGACTTGATCAGTAGCTCCTGCAGCGCGAAATAAACATTTACTATCTCACCGACGATCCGACCCAGACTTCTAGAGCCCTTCAGATTTCAGACACACTTACGCTTCTGCAGCACGGCTGCTAATGTTTCCTACAAATCCAAGCAGGAGTCTTTAGAACCGGTGCCACGAAAGAGGCAGAATGATCGGAAATCTTGAGAGAGGGAAATGGGCTATTGGTTTCTGGACATGCGAGCTATTATTTCCAGTAGAGAGTGAAAGGAAAGCAAATCAGTGACGGCCAAAACCAGCATTTTGGAAAAGAAAGGGAGCTGACTCTCCATCTTACAGGGTCCGACCAGGTCCACGGGTTTCCAGCTTTACTTCCAGCATTTGTGAAGTTTTCTTTCCTGTCCTCGTATTGTAACCTTTAACTAATCTCATGGTGCCCCTTAAAAGTTTCTAAGGGGAGACAGAACTGACGTGGGGATCACATTTTGAGTCCGGACATATTTACATAGAGGCATGACGTGCAGACAAACAACCGTCCCCTTCACGCCGACCAAGGCCGGCTTGCGTCTTTATTTATCCTGCTCAGAAGTCAATAGCAGGGTTTTCCAAGAGGAGACGGAGAACCAGCAGCTGATTTATTTTCTGTTCTGCATCTTTACCATCTGTACTGGGTTGAATGGTCGCCCTGGAGAGATGTGTCCACCCAGAACCTCTGAACGGGACCTTGTTTGGAACTAGGGTCTTTGCAGATGTGACCAAGTGAAAGATGGAGATGAGGGCGTCCTGGAGGAGGGTGGCCCTACATCCAATGACAGTGTCCTCATCAGAGACAGAAGAGGAGACACAGACACAGAGGAGAAGCCACGTGGGGACAGAGGCAGAGAGGGAGGGAGGCGGCCACCAGCCCAGGGACACCTGGAGCCCCAGACGCTGGAAGAGGCAGGAAGGACCCTCCCCTGGAGCCTGTGGAGGGAGCGCGGCCCTGAGACCCCTTCATCTCAGACGTCTGGTCTCCAGGACTGGGGGAGGGTGAATATCTGTGGTTTAAAGCCCCCCATTGTGGGGCCATTTGTCAGAAAACAAATACACCCAGTGGGCAGAGACCTCACCAAGTGAGTTCACTCTGCACCCACCCTCAACACCCACCCAAGGGTTGAATGTCCACTTTACAGTCAGGACCATGGGCCCTCACTGGGAGGGAGGGATGTACCCACGGGCAGAGCTGGGCCTGAACTCACGTCTTCTCCGTGCAGACCCCAAGCTCTGCCCCCACACGTCCCCACGTCCACGGAGCATGCAGACTTCCCAGGAGAAGCCCCACATGTTCCTGGAGCCATCCCAGGAGCCTGGTCATGGCACGTGAGGGAGACCAGGCCTCACTCACCCCCATGCATCCTTCTCAGACAGGTGGTGGAGAACATCTTTCTCCCACAAGAGTCTGCGGTCGGGGGTCTCGTCCCCTGAGGACACTCCCAGGACCCCCCTCCACTCCACCAGTGCCTCCAAGGTGGGGGGCTGGAACTGCAGAAGCGAGCTTGGGGGTGCTGGTGGTTTCCACATAACTGTCCCCTTGTCTGGAACCCGGAGAAGAACTAGAAAACAGGAGACTTCCAAAACGTAACCAAAGCTCACAGAACAAAGCGTGTGATGTAGGCTTGGAGATTTCTCAGCTGCCCACGCTCATCCGCCCGGCTGGGGCGCAATTATCAAGCATGTTTGGGGTTTTGGTGGAAACCCTGGGGACCAGCGCTGGGTAGAGGGGAGACGGACAGCGGGCCCCCCACGCTCCCCCCGGGAGCGAAGGGGACAGGACCCCACTTTGCACGTAGAGTTTCTGACGTGGGAAGAGTCTGTTTTCTAATTCTCCTTCCTGTCATCATTGGACACCCTCCTCGGACCCTCCGAGATGAGGATTATCCTCATTGTTACGATTTGCTGCTCCCACAGGCTCCCCGGCTGCACATCACCCCCGCTCCCACATCTGCTGATGGTCCACCCAGGGGTCCCCGAAAACATTTGGGGCCCAGGAGTAAGGCAACCCTTCCAAGACGGGGCATCCTTCAGGTGGGTCCCCCAGTGCCCTTCGTCCAGCTCAGCGGCTCGTTTGGCCGTGGTGACCCAGCACAGTGTCCACTTCAGATGTTTGCTGGGGCAGAAAGAAATGCACCCTCCGAGAGACGTGTGTCTGCACCCCGGATTCTGGCACCAGGAATAAATAGCTGGATTGAGGAATCTCTGATTTTTCTGTGCCAACCCGAGCGAGGCATCTGTTCTCCCGGTCACACAGGAAACCTTGTTTAAATGGGTTTTAAGTCGCACGTCGGAAAGTCCAAGGTAACTATGAACAAGTGCATTTCAGCCCTTGGAGGAAAGTTGTTGCGTTTATAGTGATTGCGTATCTCTGAGCTCAGCTAATTTTTCATCTTACTCAACTGAGCCCCAAAAAGCTTAGCCAAGACAATCTTCAAAAGTACACGACTGTCCCCAATTTTAAGCCCATTTGTGGGTGTACCCCTATGCATACAAAGCTTTGGGACATTTTATTTACAGTTAACGTACGTATCTCTTCTCAGATCGTCCCAAAGGTGTGAAGTTTGCGCATCAATGAGGGCATTTGAAACCAGTGTGAAACTACTCAACTAAAAAACAAACAAAAAAGAAAATCGTGAATGTTAAATATTGAAAGGGCAGGCATAAAAATACTCGGATGCCATCCCCGGAGATTATCACCCTGCACGTTAAAATTCAGACTCTGTGATCGTCATTCCCATGTCCCATGATGAGAGTCTGGAAACCAGGAGAATTACCCGAAACAGAAGCCTAAACGACCGTGCTCGGAATCGGCCGCTTTGCAGAATCTCCGAAAAACAGGCTGAGCCGGGCGGACGAGAGACGGTGTCGCCCAGATGGACCGCTGCTGAGAACCTTCACGGGTTCCCTTCCACACTCGGGGGTTGATAGAACCGTTCGTCTTGCTCAGCAGCAGCCAAGATGCTTTTCAACTGGCTTTGCTCCAGGAAGCCGCCAGCACCCCAATCCTACAGCACTTGCTTTTAGGAAATGCAGATCATTCTAACGATTCTTCCCAAACGAATATCATCGAGCCTTTGACGAGGTCCTCAGGATGGACGCTGGGCTTGCACAGAAAAGACGTTTTCCCTCTTTTCAGCCCTGAAGTCACCGGGATTCAGCAGATGCAACGGCTTTCTTGGTGAGAGACATTTCCCACAACCCCCGGGGTCTTTTATCAATGACTGATCAATAGTCTCCTGTCTCTCGAATCCTGATCCTTCTCCAAACATGGGGAGTCAGGGAATTCTGGCATGTGGAGGCCATTTGAGAACATGGAAGATACAGCTTCTTGATGACGGAGTTTCATGGGAATTTTAGTGGGTTCAATAGTGTCCCCCCAAATTTGTGCACAACTGGAACCTGGGAACAGGACCTTATTAGAAAACGGGATCTTTGCAGATGTGATTAAGTGAAGGATGGAGATGAGGGCGTCCTGGGGGAGGGTGGCCCTAAATCCAATGACAGTGTCCTCATCAGAGACAGAAGAGGAGACACAGACACAGAGGAGAAGCCACGTGGAGACAGAGGCAGAGACGGGAGGGAGGCGGCCAACAGCCCAGGGACACCTGGAGCCCCAGACGCTGGAAGAGGCAGGAAGGACCCTCCCTGGACCCTCCAGAGGGAGCGCGGCCCTGCGACCCCTTGACCTCATACCTCTGGTCTCCAGGACTGGGGAGGGTGAACTCCTGTGGTTTAAGTCCCCCAGTGTGTGGTCATTTGTCACAGCCGCCCCAGGAACCTACAGCAATCGGCCATCACAGGGAACCGAATTCTACCCGTTCAGACACAAGAAGAAAAACAGATGGAATTTGCCCAAAGGACCCTTTGACCACAGTAAGTCACCACCCAGCCGACAAACGTCCCTTCGTGTCTATGTGCCCGGCTAAAAGCATCAGAGCTTTTGTACAAACGGCATTTCTTCTAGACACCTGGAGAAGAGAAACGTTACTGGACAATATTAATTTCCCCTTGGGTTCAATCTCAGTCTTACGGGTAGACGTCCACCGTGGGCGCCGGACTCGTGTTCAGAGCATCTTTGACACCATATTGGGAGAATTCCCAGCTTCCTTGTTGCCCCAAAGATGAGACTTTCGCCTACTTATTGAAGCCCCATATCCCACACCTTTCCTGCACCCACGTCTATTCCCAAATGAAGGGACATGCCGCATCTGTACACACCTTTCTCCTCAAATACAAACCATAGACTCACGGCTATGTACATTTTCTTTGACTGAATCCTACGTTTTTTTTCCTTTCGAGCATTGAAAAAATGCAATAGCCCCCTTCACTAATTTAAGCACGTTGCGATTTAGCTCAGAAAGCTTCCCGCAATTGGTGCTCTGTTTCGTAAATGTACGTACCGCTCCTTTTCATGAGCTCCCTTGTCTTCTCTTTGGTTTACCCAAGGATTTGCTCTCAGGATGCCAAGGAAGGAATCTAATAAAGCACACTAATGCGAGAAACTGCTGTGGAAAAGAGTATGGCAGTTCCTCAAAATAGTGAACCTAGACTTACCTCATGATCCAGCAATTCCACTTCTGGGTGTAGACCCCAAAGAATTGAAAGCAGGGTCTTGAAGAGATACTTGCACATCCATGTTCATAGCAGCATTATTCAGAATAGCCAAGATGTGGAAACAACCCAAGTGTCCATCAATGGATGAACAGACAAACCAAATGTGGTCCATCCATACAATGGAATATTATTCAGCCATGAAAAAGAAATAAATTCTGACTCACGCTACAGCGTAGATGAACCTTGAGGACATGACGCTCAGTGAAATAAGCCAGACACAAAAAGACGCATACTGTGTGATGCCGCTTATAGGAGGTCCCCAGAGAAGTCAATTCATAGAGACAGAAAGCAGATGGTGGGTGTCAGGGGCTGGGAGGGGGGATGGGGAGTTGGTGTTTACTGCAGACAGAGTTTCAGCTTGGGAAGATGAGTAAGTTCTGGAGATGGATCGTGGGGACGACTGCACAACAATGTGAATGTGCTTAATGCCACTGAACTCTGCACTTAAACTGGTTAAGATGGTAAATTTTATATTATGTGTATTTTACCACAATTTTTACAAAAAGCACTAAAATCGAAAAAATTAATATTATTAAAAAAAATATACCAGAACGTACCTGTCTCAGGGGGAGGTTTGGTTGTGGTGCTCACTCATCTCAATGTTGAAGAGCCTAATATTTCATGCATGGAGGGTTGGACAGAACTGGGGGATTAAAGCCATTTTCCACTGGGGCCGTTCCAGATCACTTGGGGACTCTGTCTACGCATCCATCTGCTTCTCTGTCACGATGAGGAAACCCTACAGAACTCACAAATGGATGTGACGTGGGTCCACACTACGAGAAAAAAATGGAGCCGTGTATTCAGACCTGTAACAAAACCACCCTTCTCTTCCCATATCCGGGATAATTCGGACGAAGCAGGTGGGGGTCCCCATCCCGCAGAGAACAGCTTCCCCACCCCCTCCCCGTGTGGCACCCTGGCCTCCGTGTGCCCAGAAACAACACCCGTCCTCGCCAGAAAGTTTCCGTAGCTTGTCTTTACATCCAGACCCGGGAGAAAGCAAAGAAGAAAAATCCAGAACAAGCGAGATGAGAACTTCAAACACGAGCAGCCAGGCAGCCGGCCTCCCCCGGGCCGGGAGCGTGGGCAACCCCGATACGCCCCGTGTTCAGGAAATCAGCCACAGGCCTTCAAAGGCCCCGGCCGGGGAGGGGGCCGGGGGCCGACACGCATTCCTGCAGAGCGCCACATGAAAGTCTCGCAGATTAGGGCCGTATATTACCCCAACGTGACACAAAAATGTCGGGGGGCTCTTCTGCCTCCGCTGTATCCTATTAGCACCTCATCAGAGCCCGGCTCTGCAGGCAGATGCTAACAAGAGCCCAGAAGGCCCCGCCATGCACACAACGCTCTGTGTCCCATTAGGAGCAAGCGCCATTTAATCGGCTGAAAGAGGCAGGAACGGGACCGGCTCATGCACCGGCTCTGCCCCAAACAAAGCCGGTCGGGGCAGGAGTTTTACAGAACGAGGCTGCAAACCGTGAGACAGGTGGGTCACCGCCTTCCCCGAGCTCCAAAGATGGTGCCCGGGAGCGTCGAGAGCGTCCCTCGATCATGCGACCAACGTGTGTCACGTCCCCATCACGGGTCGGGCGGTTCTGAGGGAGCAGAAGAAAGAGGCTCATGTTCATGAAACTTAGACCCTCGTGGGGGAGACAAACAGCCCCCCTGATAAACTGGCATATTATAAGGTGTCTTCAAAAGGGAGAAAGTGCAGGGCGGGGTGCATGAGCTGTTTGCTTGCTGAGCAGGGAGAAGGAGCCAGCTGCATGTGGCTGGATACCTGGGGAAGAATGTTCCAGAAGACTGAGCAGGTGTGGTTGGAGAGGCAGGGTGGGAACAGAAAGGGAGCGTAATTCTGGAAGAGAAGTGGCCCAGGAGGTGCAGGGAGGGACTGCTGCGCCCACCTTGCTGACAGGTCCGGAAGGGATCGTCACAAGGTGTTATCGGGGGTCTTGATGAGACGTGTGCAGAGACGGGGTGAGAGAGAAGGGAAGGGGGACCTGCAGCTGGGGGGGCGAGGGCTACGTAAAGGGGAGCCCCCTTTGCTGGAGGGACGAATAAAGACACGGGGGGGTGCCTAGAGGGGAAGGAGATCAGAAGGAGGTCTGCTTCATGGGAAAAATAGCAGACTGTTGCTCCGCTGGTGAGAAGGATGCAGCTGAGAGCAGAGACCCATGGAGAGCAGAGACGGCTGGAGAGCAGGTGCAAGGGTTCATTGCATGTGTCACTCTGACTGGGCCTCCCGGTGCCCAGACGTTTGATCAAACGTGATTCTGGGTGTGTCTGGGTGAGACTGGCACTTGAATCAGTGGACTGGGTAAAGCAAATTGCTCTCCCCACTGTGGGTGGGCCACACCTAATCAGTGGAGGGCCTGAAGAGAGCAAAAACCCAGAAGAGAGGAGAATTATTCACTCTCTTTGCCTATCGGTCTTTGAGCTGGGACAGCGGTGTTCTCCCGCCCTTTGGAATGGAGCTTACTCCATTGACTCCCCCGGATCTCCGGCTTACCAGGTGTGGATCTTGGATTCTCAGCCTTCATAATCATGTGCACCAATTACTTATAATAAATAGGAGACATCTATAAGTATATGTATATGTATAACTATAACTATGTATATGTATATCTATATCATATCCACCTATATGTATATGTATAACTATATTTGTATCTATATCTAACTATATCTATAACTATGTATCTAGATGACATCTATAATTATATCTATAACTATATCTATATCTAACTACATCTATATCTGACTACATTTGTATCTATATGTATATCTACATAATATCTGTAACTATATCTATATCTATGTCTATGTGTATGTCTATACTATAAATATATCTGTATCTATGTATCTATATCTATATCTATGTATCTATATCTATATCTACACCTATATCTGCTATTGGTTCCGTTTCTCTGGAGAGCCCAGACTAATACGGGGGCCTGCTTACGGGAGAAGAGGGGAGGGCCCAGTGTCAGAGGGAGGGTGGGCATGGATAGGAGTGCTGGTGGTTGACCCACAGTGTGTGGATGGGTCAGGGCAGGAGTTCATAGGTGGGCACATGGGGGTTCCCTCTGACGCCTTCAGATTTCCCAGAGAAGAGGAATCGAGATCATCAGGCAGGAGCGAAGAAGGGGGGATGCCATGGGGGGCCCAAGATGTGGTCTGCCTCACTGTCACAAATCCCACAGCAGACCAGTCCCGCCGGCTGTGTGTGCCTCTTCTGATGCCATGGGCTGCACTGGTGTGGGAGTGGGTTGGGTGTAAGAGGGTCGAGGTTTTGTCAAAAGACAGACTGGTGGAATGATGAGGGGTGAGGGGGGGATTTCAGCTGGATGGGGCCTGGGTGAGGGATGTAAGGATGTGGCTGGAGCAGTGGAGGGAGCGTTCTAGTGGGATGAAGGAATTGTGGCATCGGGGTACCCACAGTGGTGCATTGTCAAGATCGGACGTGGTGATGAGGCTAGGGCGTCAGGGGTTAAAATTACAGATGCTGGTTGTTATGGGCTGAACTGTGTCCCCCAAATTCATATGTTGGAGCCCTGACACCCAGGACCTCAGAATGGGGCTGTATTTGGAGATGGGTCTTTAAAGAGGTGACGAAGGTAACATGAGGTCACTAGGGTGGGTCCTGACCCCATAGGACTGGGGTCCTTATGAGAAGAGGAGGTGAGGACACAGACACACACAGGGGAACGACCACGTGAGGACACGGGGAGAAGACGGCGTCTACACGCCAAGGAGAGAGGCCTCAGGAGGAACCAGCCCTGTGACACCTGGATCTCGGATTCCAGCCTCCAGGACTGGGAGACCATCAACGTCTGTGCTTTAAGTCACCCAGTCTGGGGTCCTTTGTCATGGCAGCCCAAGCAAACTTACACACTAGTCCTTCTCTGATAAGAGAAATAAAGTAAAAAACAATGTTTGCTAACATCCATTCAAAGCAAAAGATTCAACTCCAGGCTTATCTTTGTTTTTTCTACTTTAGGGAGAAATAATCCTCCAAGAGTGTAGGAAAATGCGCCAGGCATCGCCGTTCTGCACAGCAAAGGAGGTGGTGACGGTGGCATCTATTTCTCTCATGCATAATTCAACCCAACAATTACGCCCACTCCCCCAAATGTTCTCAAGATTCTGAAATTTCTTTTGCAGGCTCGTGGCTTTGCAGGTTGGTGGTCCTGAGGTGACATCTCGGCCCTGACATCTCCCCGCCGTGCTGGTCCCTCAGCAGGGCTTGCTCATCCACAGGAAGCAGACAGGAACGCGTCCAGGGTTGAATTCTCCACAGGGTTGAGTTGATCCCTGCACAGACACCACCAGCCAGTGAGCATCACAGTCCTTCTCTCCCACCCGTCCACGGAAGAAGCAATACCCTGCCACATGCGCATGCCGAGGTGCTCTCCTTTCCAAACTTCCAACGTTTTACAAAACTTGTCGACTCTTTATTTTCAAACAGGGGGAAGAAAAAAACAAGATACCTGAAGGTGCTCATCCCATCAGGGCTCTCGTTTGAGTTCATCAAGCGTTGCTATTTAGAAAGCGAACGTGTGAATAATAAAGTCCGGTCTTGTGAAAAATATAACTAATAAAAAGCAATCCATCTATCACCCATTGCCAAGTCCAGTTGCCAATGAACAAGGGAGGGGGTGGGAGGTAAACTGTTGTTCATGCAAATGCTGTAGCTGACGTGACCCACACCTGATTCCGAATGTGAAATCTGGCTTCCTAAAATATCACTCTCCATTGCCTAATGAGGTCTGTGTAATTTGGTATTCCATAGCGAGGCCAAAGAGATGCACGCCTGGGGCCATCTTTGTAAGTGTTGATGGTGGGAGAATCTATCTGAGGAGGATATTGGGAACTTTGGGGACCCTTGCAGATGGCTGGGAATTGGAGGAGGTTGGTCCATGGGTGGGACAGAGCAGATGTGACGGAATGTGACGGTGGCTTCCCTGAATGGAGGGTCAGAGGTTTGGGGTCACCGTGCCAAGAGTAGATGGAATCCAGCCACTTGGGCTGCCCTCACATGAAGGGCCAGTGGTTGGATGGCAGTGAGATTTGTTGATGCAAATAATCCATAATCAATCTATACATCAAAATTGTGGTGACTTTATTACATGAGCCAGTTTTGAGGATCATAGCCTGGGAGAACTTTTCCATCAAGAAAAGAAGAAGTGGGGTGTACAGAGTGATTATATACTGTCTTGGAACAAAGAGCATCCATCTCATGTGAGAGGAATATCTCTGTTACTGCTGTCACAAGATGCTTAGCTGGCACAGCAGGTCAGAGGTCAGCAAGTCAGTGGTCACAAGGTGAGCACAGCAGGTCGGTAATTAATCCTTATTAATTTCTGGGAAGAAACGCTCATCCTTAAAGAAATGCTGATGGGGGGGAAGCTACATCTCTATCTTTAAGGGCATCATTCTTGGCCTCGGGACATTGTAAATGTACAAGGCAGATGGACAATGCATGCTCAACAGGACACGTCAGACCTTTCTGGAAAAACAAAGTCAGGCTGAATTAGTTTTAAACCACTGGCTTCCTCATATTCTATGGATCTTATTGCTTTTTGTTGATTCTTCAGATTGATGACTTTTCCTTCCCCCTAAGTTCGTGGGCTTATCGCAAGTGAGGACAGGGGTGAAGCCTGGAAGGGATGGAGCACGCAAAGAGGCTCAGAAGTCTGGGGGTCAGCTGGCCAGAGGGAGGCTGAGCATCCAGGGGAGGGAGGTGTGGCCTCCACGTGGCCACCAGCAGCATTTGGAGTCCATCATACCTGGGCTCTCATGATTATCCCCATAATCTCAGGAGCCTATTGTGGTTCCGCCAGAATGCATGAGGGTAGGTTCAACATGTCAGCAGGGCTGGTTCCTCGGGACGCTCTGGGGAGAATTCATTTCCTTGTTTGTCCCCATTTCTAGAGGCCACCTGCATTCCTTGGCATGTGGCCCCTTCAGGAATGGGGGTACTTCAACCTCTGCATCCCTCACATCTTCTCTGACTCTGACCCTCCCACATCCCTCTTATAAGGATCCTTGTGATGATGTCGGGTTCACCTGGGTCATCCAGGATCACCTCCCCATCTCAAGATCCTTACATCTTTGTTTCCGTGTTCAACAACGATGACGGGAAATTTGCAAACCAGAGCTTTGCAATCCGAACACACACTGTCCCCATGCAGACCCTGGTGCCCTCACAGCATCTCAGATGCCGAATTTCCCACCATCTGGAGGTGGGAGACGCGTGTGGGACGCCCAGAGCCGACAGCCGAGGGCCGAGATTTGAAACGTCCTTTATAAAGAGTCAAGAAGCCTGTTTTGTGACTCAGCCTGGTTCTGGCAATGAGAATGAAGGTGTCAGAACTGACAGATTCCTGTAGGTGCTCATCGCCTCAGGGCTCTCGTTCGAGTTCATCGGGCGTTGCGATGTAGAAAGCGAGCACGTGACTAATGAAGTCCGGTCTTATGAAAAATATAAAACTAATAAAGAGCGATGCATCTACCACCCATTGCAAGTCTGGTTGCCAGTGAACAAGGGAGGCGGCTGGGAGGTAAATTGTTGCTCAAACCGTTGTGGCTCGGCCAGCTGGGCGCAATGCATGAGGGTATTAGGATAATAACTGTCTGTTTTCGAGGGCAATTCCTTATTTATCAAATGCAGGTCATGGTTGATGTTGCCTTCTAAAGGAATCCCAGATCTCAAGGGTCTACGAAGTCTTTGAGAGCTTCCAGGCAAATGCTCTTTTTATGAAAGATGCTGTTGGATTTCAAGGCTCAGAGCCACCATCTACGAGCACGTGTGTGTCCCTCAGGTGTCCCAGAGGTGGCATTGCGTCCCCAGCCTCATCCGAGCAAGGGAATGAGGAAACCCACAAGAGCCAGAGTCCACCGTGGAGATGCAGCCCTCAAGCTCGGGTTTGGGGTGGATACTTCAATGGGTACGCCAAAATTTAGGAGTGTTCCTGCCTGCTCAGAGGAGAGGAGAGAGATCAGGAAGAACATCAAAGAGGCCGTAGGAGTCTCCTGTGGCTGCTGAGACAAATGACCATGGACTCACGGGTTTCGGACCACACCGGTTGAGTATCCTACAGTTCTGGAGGCCAGTTGTCCGAAATGGCTCTTAACAGGGCTAGAATCAACGTGTCAGCCAGGCTGGCTCCTCGGGACCCTCTGGGGAAAATTCATTTCTTTGTTTGTCCCAATTTCCAGAGGCCACCGGCATTCCTCGGCATGTGGTCCCTTCAGGAATGGGGATACTTCAACGTCTGCCTCCCTCACATCTTCTCTGGCTCTGATTCCTCTGCTTGCCTCTTATAAGAACCTTTGTGATCACGTTAGGTTCAACCGGGCCATCCAGGATCATCTCCCCATCTCAAGATCCTTAACTTAACCATGTCTGCAGGTCTCCTTGGCCAGGTAAGGAAACATACTTACAGGTTCTGAGTGGTAGGATGTGGACATCTTTGGGGTCCATTATTCTATCATGTGGGGATTAGGACATGGACATCTTTGCGGACATTATTCTGTCTACCACACAGGGATTAGGATGTGGGCATCTTTGGGGTCCATTATTCTACCATGTGGGGATTAGGACATGGACATCTTTGGGGACATTATTCTGTCTACCACAGAGGCCAATTTCTCCACAGGTCTGAGAATAGAACGTGGGAAGCCTGCATCATGCTCCTGAAGCATTGTGACCCAGTGTCACCCACTCCACCTGAGTCTCATGGTCCCCACATCTTCCCATCCTGTGAAGAGGAAGCAAATAGATCTACCCATGTCCCTGTTAGATTTGGATAGCTTCCCTATGTTCTTTTCCCACCTTGTCCATACAGATTTTATCTCCCAGAGCAGCTCCACAGAGCAGACAGGGAGCGAGCACCATGTGGCATTGTGTCATTCCAAACCTTTTCCAACAGCAAACGAAAAGGGAGATGCACGGCATGTGGTTCTCCACAGCAAGACATCAAAGCGATGTCCCTGCCTCCTAGGAACTGATTTAATTCTTTCAGCAAGGGATCGCAATGACTAACACTTACATTCAAAAGCCATATCCCACTTAATAACCAGGAGTATTACAGGGTAATTCCTTATTTATGAAACGCAGATAATTGTTGCCATTACCTTCAAAAGGAATCCCGGATTCCAAGACTCGATGGAGCAGTTAAGCGCTTCCAGGTAAAACAGTACTTGAACAAAAAATGCTGTTGATTTTCAAAGCTCAGGACCAGTTTTATTGATGCATGTGTGTGCTTCCATAGGCCAAACACATGGAATTGTGTAAAGTAAAACATAATACACTAAAATAATGGATGCCTAGGCAATTCACTCACTTTCATTGGATCTCATTCAGTTGTTACAACAAAACGGAGAGGAAGGAGGAATAAATTTTTTTTATATTATATGAAAGGGAAATGGGTTAAATGATTTTTTTTAAATAAAAGTCACAGAAATAGCAAGATCCAGAACTGTGTCTTGATTGCACATCACTGGACATGAATTACTGATCCTAAATACAGGATCTGGTACAGTATCTCCTCCAAATCTCAGATGGGATCCATGGTGTCCATCTCCAGCA
>JABWHU010000930.1:124110994-124127017 GCA_014189135.1 Dicerorhinus sumatrensis harrissoni
ATCTGGTACAGTATCTCCTCCACATCTCAGATGGGGTCCATGGTGTCCACCTCCAGCAGACATCACTCCTGGATGATCCAGGGACAGAACTCTGGGTACAACATCACCCCGACATTTGAAAAGCAGGTCTTTGAAGTTCGCGTCCACCAGGGACCACTTCTGGAGAACCCCAAATACAGAATTCTGGGTGCAACACCTCAGCATCACTTCTATGAAATCCATCTCTCCTAGGACCACTTTTTGTGCACCCCAATTACACAAATCTGGGTACCACATCCCCTGATGTCTCAACCTTAGGTGTCCCAAGTCCATCTCCACCACCAGGAAGCCTTCCATGCATCATTGCAGCTAATCCTTGCCACACCTCTGCCAGGTGGACGCTGTCAGTTTTCCACAGTCGTAGACAAGAAAATGGGAGGTGGAATGGTTGGCAACTTGCCCAAGACAACAGCTTGTGAACTGTGGAGGCCAGACGGTCGAAACTGGGAGGTCTGATCCACATCCACGTGCTCCATCTCTGTTATTCTGTCCCATGTTTCCCCTGGGTAACCTAAGTTCAGATTTCATCATAATTTAAAAAATTGTACAATTTCCTAGCCTTTTGCATATAATGACGAAACTGTATTCTCTGAAATGTCTGATACATGTTTTATACATTAGCATTTCAAGTTACATAAAAAGTCAATTCTGCGGGTAAAAACATTCATGGAGGGCCTGTCTGTGCCAGGTATTATGCCAGGAGCTCGGAATGTGAAGGTGATCAGCCCGAATCCTTGCATTTGGCAGCATGATGGGAGCCCCCTATATCCCTTATCGGGGGTCAACAAAGATGTGGGAGAGGTGGGAGCATAGAGGTGTTTATCAGAGGAATGCCACCAGGCAGGGACCTTGCCCCTGGTCCTGAGAGGGTCTCACCTTGAGGAGCAGGAGGAGCTGGAGGTGCTGGCCCAGGGAGGCTGTGCATTCAGCCAACATTTATTAAGTGCTTTCTGTGTACCAGATGCTAGGTACCCCAGGTTGTCTATCTTGTCTCCCACTGCTTTGAGCCGATCTTAATCCAGGAAGCGACAGGCTGGTGGGGCAGGCAGACAAGCCCACAATCAGAGCACTGAACACACTCTTAAATTTTGAGCTCCCTGCCCAGCATCCGTTCCACTGCACTAGGGGACAGCACCCCCGTGTCCCTGGGGGGCAGGACCTCTGGAAAGGTTTGTACTAAGAGCGATCCATGCGCCCCAGAAGCAACCTTGATGCCCACAAGCCCCAACCCCAGCCAAAGGGATGCTCCTACCTGAGATCTGAACCCCAGGTAGGTGACAGACAGGGACATGGGAGGAGACCTGTCCTTCCAGCAGGGTGCCCTGGGTCCCATCCATGTCCACATCCATGACAATTCCTGTTCAGGCCACTCGTTCATGAGCTACTCATTGGTGTCCCAAAAAGAGTGCTGTGGCTTAAGTCAGCTGGGGCTAATATATAATATATATAGTAAACTTTACGCTTGCATATACACATACACATATATATCAAGCTTAAACATGATAAAGTTTAGTGTATATACACACATATATGTCTGTATGCATGTAGGTTTAATATACGTAGTAAACTTTATAATGTGTATAATATATAATGTGTAAGATGTATATGATATACATGTAAGTATCATATGCATATATAAACACATATATCTGTATCTATGTCTGTCACTTATCATCTATCTATCCATCCATCCATCATCCATTTATGTATCTTTCTCTTTCTCTCTCTATCTATCTTGTGTATATATCCATCCATCATCCATTTATGTATATTTCTATATCTATCTATCTATCTATCTATCTATCTATCTATCATCTTTCTGTCTATCTATCTATCTAATCTGTTTATCTAGCATCCATCCATCATCTATCTACCTATCATCTATATCTACCTGTCTATCTATCTATTCATCCATTCTTCATCTATGTATCATCTGTATCTATCTATCTATCTATCTATCTATCTATCTATCTATCTATCTATCTATCTATCTATCTATGTATCTATGTATCTATGTATCTATCTATCTATCTATCTATCTATCTATCTATCTATCTATGTATCTATGTATCTATCTATCTATCTATCTATCTATCTATCTATCTATCTATCTATCTATCTATCTATNTATCTATCTATCTATCTATCTATCTATCTATCTATCTATCTATCTATCTATCTATCTATCTACCCACTCCCAAAAGTTTACATAAATCTTCAAATGACAGAACCACGATCCGTGCAAACTCACCCTGACCACTGTGAGCTGTGTGTGTCCACCACGACCCGTGCATAGATCTCCAAGCAGACTGGCCAAACCTCCCTGGGACACCCTCACCCACAAGGGACCCTGTGTGTGCCGCCACCTGGAGAAGGGGCTTTTTGACACCAGTGTTGTTTTCCCCACACCGTCACTTTGAGAGAACACAAGCCTTGTCGGTGTTGGAGTGGGGTCTCTCTTGAGAGTCCTGATACCTTTATTACCTTTTAAAGGACGAAGACCAGTGTGCGATATATAGTACGAGATCAGAACAGTGGTGTTTTTCTTTCTTTCCAGCGGTCTCACGCTCTAAATAGATGGATGTCAGACCACAGAGGGGCAGCAGGGCCCCCGAGCGTGGGTGGGTTTCCAATCGTCTCTGGCATATGCATGCCATGTGTGTCGGGTTCTGGGAAGCCCCCTGTGTTTGCAGGGAAGACGAGGTCCCCACTGATTAAGTGTGGGTATCACTTAAACCTGATACATCGCAGAAGAGAAAAAATCGCCTTACTCCACAGTCATTTCAAGCAGGGGCTACGTTAGCTTTACTTCCTCTGTCCTTTTCCTAACTCAGGATTTCTAATTACAAATCCATGAAAGAAAAGGAAATTGAACCCTAGCCCTCCCCCCCACCCCCAGCCCAGAACATGAACTCCACTGAAACTGGTAAAAATTATCCAAATCAGAAACAAGCACTTTTCTTTCCAAGGTGTGTTGTCTCTCAGGGCTAACCCCACAGGCCAAGGATGGAGATTTCTGCTCAGAGTGGAATCACCTCTGCTGGCCCTACGGGGTTGCGCTCTGGTGCAATTTCCGGCCATGTAGCTGTCCCTCTGTTCCAACAGAATTCAAAGGACCTGCCCAGAGGGGAAGATCCCTCTACCCCACAGCCTCGTGACCTTGGCAGCCCCAGAGTGACCCTTGCTTGCTGTTGGGTGTTCTTTGAAACCCTGGTGTCATTGTGTGTCTTGTTTGTCCCCTGAGAGGATCATGTTGGGTTCAAGATGGGGCGTGGGTCCACCTGGGTCACACCTGCCGCTCTTGCTGGCGCAGCCTTTCCCATAAGGCTTCATAGCATGTTGCTTTGAACACGCACATGCACACATGTGCACGCACACAGAACAGCCTGCCGCCCGGAGAGGTCAGCCTCTTGGGAAGGGAATGGGGTGGTCTTGGAAGAGTTGGGAAGGGGTGGGGGAACTGAAGAGGGGAAGGAAGTGGAAGCTTGGAACCTTCTGGAGACTCATTCTGGCTCTGGTGGGAGGCGCGAACCGGGAATAGATTGGGCTCGATGCCACCTCAGTCCATCAGGACCCTCCTCACCCCCTTCCCACATCGACTATGCTCTCGGGTCTTCCCATACTGACCACTTTGATTCAGCCGCTTCTAGGGTATGTCCACCTTGACTGTCTGGTGTCTTGACGCCCAATGAAGATGAGTCCTGGGTGCTGGAAAGGTTCCCCTGGGTCAACTTAGCAATCGGTCTGGTGCATGGTGGGTGGTGTTGGTTCTTGGTTCAGAGGTGTATGTGGTGGGCAGCATAATGTCCCTAAAAGATGTCCACATCCTAATCCCCATGTGGTAGACAGAATAATGTCCCCAAAGATGTCCACATTCTAATCCCTAGAACTTCAGAGTGTTACCTATATGGCAAAAGGGACTTTGCAGACATGATTAAATTAAAGAACCTGAGATGGGCAACGATCCTGGATTGTGTGGATGGGCCCAGTGTCACCACAAGGGTCCTTATAAGAGGGAGGTGGGGGGATCACAGTCAGAGAGGAGATGTGATGACATAAGCAGAGGTTGGAGTGATGGCTTTGAAGATGGAGGAAGTGGCCACGAGCAAGAGCGTCTTCCAGCAGCTGGAAAAGTCAAGGGAACAGATTCTCACCTGGAGCCTCCAGAAGGAGTACAGCTCTGTGGACCTCTTGATTTTAGCCCAGGGAGACTTCTCATCTCCAGAGCTGTAGGATAATAAATTTGTGTTGTGTAGACTACCAAGTCTGTAGTTCTTGCAACAGTACTACAAAACCAATGTAATGCTCATCCACTTACTAATAAGTGTTGAGATGATCAGGGTTTGGGGCTCAGTGCCTAGGAGATACGGGGTTTAATGGCCGTGCTGGAGTTAGATCTGAGCACCACCGTCTCTCCTGCATGCACCCCTTCTCTCTTCTGGTGCCCTTGTGGTAAGTCATTTTACAGTACTGCAACCAACAGCCCCCATGCTATATCTTTGCCTTCTCAGCACGTCCTGACTGCAGGTAGAATTTCAGGGTTAATCCCACCTGGGTTTTTCTAGCCCTGCAGGCTATCCTAAGGAATGTGACTGCATCTTTTGCAACCAACATCTGTCCAAAGGCTCCAGGAGATAGGGATCTGAAGGCAAGACAGAGAAGCTTCCGATTCCCCCAGCAGAGGGCATGAGACGAACACACATTCAGCTTCAACCAGCTTGCAGAGTCTGACCCTGCCTGGAATATGCAACAGACTCCACGGTCTCTTATCCTAGCTCTGACAGCAAGGGGAAGACCATGTTGTCTATAGGAATTCAGAACCATTAAGGCACGTCCCATCCCCAAGCTCTACAACTGGCCAGGTCATCGATTTCTTGAAGTTCTGAGATTGTGGATGCAAAAACAGTAAAATGTGGAAACCCTCCAAAACCTATTAAATTTCCATCATTGTGTAGACAGGAGACACTTAGCCAGGACCCCCAGGCTCAGATGACAGCACCCACTGGCAGTTCTGAACAATGACCAGTGGCAGAAATTTGGATGAGGAGGGGCTCAGAGCTTCTGGGGGTGAGTATTCAGCTATAGAGACAGCAGGGCTCCTTGGAAGGGGGTCTCAGGATGTTCAGCATTGAAACCTGAAAAGCTTCACAGAAACTTAAGAATCTGCTCCAACTTCGTGTGGATGGTCCTGATGCTGCTGTTGTGTTGATGATGATAAGGATGGAAATGTTTGCATCTCCAAGAGCAGTCTCATTGGTTAATACTATTTCTCCCCTTTCTGCTTCCTCTGGGCTAAAGCCATAATTTTCATCTATCTCCCTTCTCTTTGTCTCTCAACACCCCATCTTATGGCTCACCCATCCTTCATATCCACACCAAAAGTATCCACAGAGAACCTCCGTGGATAAACTCACCCACATGAAGAAAAACCCAAAACACTCCTTATTTTCCCATCTTAGAAAAACTTTCTTTTCTAACAGGGTGCTGGAAAAAAGGAGTAAAGAGAGAAGCCAGACTAAAGCCGAGGAAAGAAAAAAAAGACAGAAAAAAGAAAAAACTCGGAGCCGACACGGGAACCACGGAGAAGGGAAGTAATAAAAGCAAAGTTATAAAGCAGGAGGCCTTTTATCAAGGCATCCAATGAAATCTGAGAAGAAAATGTTATTAAGTAAAAATGAAAATGAAAAATCATACCAGATGCTCTCTTCCTCCCAAGCTGAGGACAAAAATGCAAGATTAAATCCAGAAAAGAAAAAAAAAATAGGCCAGACACTTAAAGAAGAGATAGAGGAAGAGAAATGTTTATTTTTATTACCTAATATCCAATTTAAGTATTAACAGCTACAGCTTCCATCAAATAGCACGGCCGAAACCTCTTTCAAGACTCAAGTACATCTGAATGCAGTTGAGCAAATCGACACAGCCATTTTTGCACAGGTTCAGCCAAGCACATTCCCCCATCTGTTGACCAGTCACAGCGCGTTGTCAAAGAATATTTTATTAGTGTCGTTTTGAAAGGCATAGACAACCTCACTTTTCTTCACCCATCATCTGAATTGGATAATCCATTTTTGTTGCAGGGAAAGAGCAAGCTTTCTGTGTCCCACAGCCCTCCGGAACACGGAGGAACTTTATTTTAAGTTAACCTGATAGCTATTTAGGTTAGTCAAAGACAAAGTACTCTAGGTCCTTTTAATTAGAGCAGTGCCACCTTCATTCCTGAGGAGATAAAGTGGTGTCAGCGCTTCGGCTGCAGAACCCTATTTTTAGGGGCTTATAACTCAGCTGTTCAAATTCACTGTAGGCTGAAACCCGGCATAAAATTTCAGCCTGGAAGCAAAACACAGAATTAAAAAAAAAAAGAAAAGACAGTCCGAAAAAATAAAATTGGTCATTTCAAAGGATCATCAGAGTGAATTTCAACAGCTTTTCAAACAGGAGTTGGTGATCACAGTGTGGGGCCTGGGAGTGTTTTCCCACAGGGACCACCATTTTGAAGAATGGAAGAAGGCCCCATTGTCTGGAATTCTGTTTCCTGGGTCATTTGGTAAGAATGCTGTGTCACTGGAGGGCCATGGAAATGGCCATCAAGGCACGAATAAGGTGAGACCACTGTCTCACGGCATCAGCCGAGGGATGGGTTTAGAAGCCAAGTCACCTCCATTCTCCATTGTGGGGTCTCCTTTTTCTAAATTCTCTTAACTTCCAATAGCAGGAAATACCAACCATCATTAGGTTGAAAATCTTGTGAGAATCTTATGAAAGTGACGGGTCTCCCCTTAGAAAGACACATAAAAATTCCCCTATAACTGCAACATATCCATGATGACCCTGGGAATCTGCAAACCTGGGTTAAGATCCCAAGTCTAGGGTAATTCCTTCAACAAGCTTCCCTAGCCAAGGAACATCCCAACCAATGACAAGTGGGGAGTGGTGTCAGCTGTGAGACCATGCTGAGGAGGTGTGTCTATGGAGTCCACTTGGTTAGGGTTAGCCCTGGGACAACCATGAGGCACTGTACACTTTGGTCCACTTGATTGGGGTCAGCTGTGGGACCACCGTGAAATGTGTCCAATGAGTTCACTTGGTTACAGTCAGCTGTGGGACCACCATGAGATATATCCATTGGGTTCACTTGGTTGGGGTCAGCTGTGGGACTGCCATGAGATGTGTCCACTGGGTTCACTTGGTTGGGGTCAGCTGTGGGACCACCATGAGATGTGTCCACTGGGTTCCCTTGTTGTGGTCAGCTGTCAGACCACCCTGAGAGGCTTGTCTGCTGTGTCTCCTATTTTGAGGCTCAGTTCTGAAATCAACCTGGGAGGCTGTGTCCTGTTTGTTGAGTCAGGTTGAGTCGACCCTTGAAGGCTGTGTCCACCCTGTGCCCCTGTTTGAGGTCAGTCCTGGGGTCACCATGGTAGAGGGTGAGCCCTCTGTCCACTTGATGGGGTGGAAATGAGATATATTATACCCTGAACCCCCCCACATCTGAAATTCCTAGCCTAGAATAATTCACATCTGATTCAGATATCTCAGTACTGTATTGAACCCCAGGGATAGAGATCGATGATCACCACTAGATTGATCCTTTGTGCCTTCATTGTGATCTGCTTGTTTCTGCCCAGTTCCACCTTTCTCTGGTGTCTCAACCACAAGCAATCCTTGACTCATTATCCACGGGACGCCTTGGAGCGTCTCAGATGAATGGTGCTGCAGAAGAAGATAGACAAGTGTCTCTCTTTCCCAAGTCTTCCCATTCATACCCACGACTTGTCCATCCATTTATTCACGAGCTGACTGCTACACACAAGGATATGTCTGTGAGCCAACTCAGCCACGGTCCCAGCTCCGATGGAGCCAACGGCTGAGTGCGGAAGGCAGGAATCATGAAAATACAAGACCCAAGGTGGTTTAGAATATTTGTACCATCCAGTGGGAGTCTCAATAATGGGAAGAAAAAAAAAACACCTTATATGTACCGATGCTTGAAAAATACAATAAAGTCATGCTTATTGTGAACCAGCAAACAGACACATGCCGAATCAGGAACATGTCCAAAGATAAATAAATGTGTATGGATTCAAGACAGGAATCAGACACCACCTCATGTTAGTCTCTATTTTTTGTGCAATCTACTGGGTTGCATAGAGCAACCAGTTAGGACTCATGAGCCCCCCAACGTAAACATGATAATGGGCTTATTTTTAAAACCTCTAGGCCAGTTATTAATCCATTCCTCCTTACTGAAATCCATGCACCTCTCTTCCCATTCTCCTCGTCTACAAAGTGCTGGGTTAAGACTGGTACTGCTGTATGCAAAGCAAACTTAGGATCCAGTTCTGAAGGCACAAGGACTCCGACCCATGGTTCTCCAGCTGCAAGTTCACACTGAGGGTCAGAAGACGGATTCCCCAGACCTCCAAGGTCACACTCGCTCTCCGCTATTCTGACTCCAGGTGGACGGCATGTCATAGTCCCGTGATGTAGCCTTGGGTCGTCAGACGGTCCTGTTGCTTTAGTTGGACATTTGTCAGGTGATATACCTGGCCACACACCTCCTGTAGGAGCCATGAGCCAACACAGAATGTTGAAGTCAACACGTCTTTTTGGGTAGATACAGCATTCACTGTGCTGCAAGTTTTCTGGGATCAACTGTTGAGAATCAACACACCTCTCTCCACTCCTCCCAAAGTCTTTTTGGATACTATGAGTGTCCTGGGGTGTCCATAACAAGTGACCACAACTGAGTGTCTTAGAACAACAGAAATTCATCCTCCCCCTTCCTGGAGACCAGAAGTCTGAGATGAAGGGGTCTCAGGGCCGCGCTCCCTCTGGAGGCTCCAGGGGAGGGTCCTTCCTGCCTCTCCCAGCTTCTGGGGCTCCAGGCGTCCCTGGGCTGGTGGCCGCCTCCCTCCATCTCTGCCTCCATCTCCACGTGGCTTCTCCTCTGTGTCTGTGTCTCCTCTTCTGTCTCTGATGAGGACACTGTCACTGGATTTAGGGCCACCCTTCTCCAGGACGCCCTCCTCTCCATCCTTCACTTAATCACACCTGCAAAGACCCTGTTTCCACATAAGATCCCATTCTGAGGTCCTGGAGGTTGGGATGTGAACATGTGAATTTGGAGGCGACAGTTCAGAGCACCGCAGATCCCCTGCCTGGAGCCCCCGCACGGATCGTCGATAGAGATAGAGATGCGATTTGAAGCAGGTGGTCTCAGGTTAGGGGGCCAGGAGTCTTCCTGCCTTCTTGCCCCATCTGGGGACCACAGAAAAGGGAGGCTGGGACTCCATCAGAGCTAAGACTCCCAGGATGCTGCCTACCCTGCGATGCTGTGATTCGATGAGCAGGACCACTGTTTCCAGTTGCACAGCCTTTGAGAAGCCGCTCCCATCTGCGTTTGCTTACAGCATGTTTCCAGGAAAACTAACTTGAGGCCAATGGTCATCTGCCTGTTGGGCACCCAGAATGGAGTGTCCATTAGAACCACAGCGTCCAGGTGTGTGGGTTTCAGTTGCCTCCACTCAGCATCATAACATGCCTCTCTCCCGTACCACACGGGGAAACCCAGCAGCTCAAATTAAGGCATCGGTAACTTTTCCTTACACGATGTGTTGAATAAATAGCACCCAATCTGTTGAATAAATGAATAGACATCAGCTTTCAAAACAACGTCTGAAACCAGCCTGTTGGCGTCGATTTGCATAAGTGGTTAAGCCGGGAAAGACACAGCCAGCCTCTCCAAATGCTGGAACGCAGGAAACACCAGAAGCTGTCCCCACGCTCGGATGTCTTCAAGCCATGCCCCCAGGAAGGCTCCGGAAAACGTGTGGTTTTGTTCAACCCACGGAGACGTAAAGTTCTACAGGCCCTGGTCCTTGCTTGTGGGCGTGTCACGGGCTGGGGTTCCAAGAAAATTTCGTGTGAGTGTAGATTTCGACCGCCGACCGTCTGCAGCAATGATGTGAATTAAGGACCTCACCCGGGCTCTCTGTGTCACAGCCCCGAGAGGGTATCACTTGCACAAACATTTGCAATTAGCAGCAGGGACCAGGTCGCCTCCATCTGTGTTCCGTGTTCTTCTTCTTCAATGATGCGCTGGGCCACTCGGATGCGTTTTGAGCTGGGGTGACCCAGCAGGACTTGAGGCGTGAGCTGGCTTATGGCAAAGAGTTCCCATTTGGTTTAGGGGCACTAAGATACCCTGGAAACCATGACTGCCTCCTCCTCTTCCTGGAGCACGGCCATGTGCCATGCGAAGCAGAAAGCTTGGCAAGAATTTCCTCTTTTGATCCTCATTCTCATCCCATGAGGTCGGAGGTGCCACCTCCCTTTTTCACATGAGGACACCCAGGGATGTGGGCATTGGGTCAAAGCTGGTCGACATTGCATAACAGGTGGCTGGCAGGACCTGGCTGATTCTGGGTACCGTCGGCTTCTAGGGGGCGTCTGGGGAAGTTCCTGGGGACCTGAAGCTTCAATGCCTGGGTTATCCACACAGTGAGGGGATATCGAGGGCCACCGACCTACCCAGAGGGGTCACCCAGGACACCACTGGGACTCTCTGGAGAGAGACATCTTTGTCCTGAGAGGCAGAGTTTCCTTTTTCAGACAGAGGTACAGAGCCCCAGAATGCAGGACCCTGTATGCGATCGTCCCCTCTGAGTGCTCATTTTAGAAGACAAAAATCTCAATTTCCTTTTGTGGGAAATCAATCCGGCTCCGGGTACATGTGGAGGAAATGCCTATTTGCACGTTTCCGAAGGGCTGTCTTCACTGGCCCCGCTGGAAGACTGCCAGGGTGTCCCGGAGAGCAATGAGATGGGCAGCCCCAAATGAGGACATCCGGGCTCTGGCAGGCTGACCTGCCCCAGGAGGGGGCATACAGGGGTCATGCTCACGAAGGAGGACCCTGGGGAAGTTGAGACCCTTCTGGGGGTCCAGGGAAAGAGGGATGCTCGGGTGTGTGCGTGTGCACGCTGCGGTGTGCACGCGTGTGTGTGTTCACGTGTGTGTGCATGTGGGTGCATGCTATTTTCCCCTCCACGGTGCAGAACTGGGGTGAGGTTAGATGAGAAACTTCAATTAAGCCTTTAAAAAGACCATCTGCCGAACGGCGACTGGGGTTTCGTGTAAACAAAATGCCCGCGCTGGTTACAAACAAATGATCTTATCTATTGTATTGTGTTACAAATTAAAATTAGATTAAGCCACCTACATGGTACCTCGGCTGCAGCTTCAATTTCTCGGGGAGGCTGAGCGGTGCGCGGCGCCCGCCCGCCCCACCTCGACGAGCCCTCATTACCTCTGCAGCCGCATCGCTTACTGTGCGCAGCATAATCAAAGCCTGGGGGTACGTATTAATTATCCTTTTGAATAGTGATGAAATTTTAAAAAGATCTCCTTTAGGCTGCCATCATCAGCAGATGAAACAAAGATAGGCACAGCTTGCGCGCGGAGGCTCACATGTGTTTTTACATCTGTTCGGGATATTTCAATTTGAAGCTCAACGTGCAGAGCCTGGGATTAAAGAAGAGGATGGGGAGAGAGAGAGGGGGACAGAAGAACGTCCTGCAGTCACAAACAGCTCCCACCCCGGCTCGTGGATCGGGGAGGAAAATGAGTTTGCTTCCTGGAAGACGCCGCGTGACTCGACTGTCCCCTGTCATGATGCTGATGCAAACACGGGAATGGATGCATGCAACACGTAAGGGCATCCAGGCAAGGAGTCCACCTGTTACCTCCAGACTCTGCCTTTAGTTCTCGAGCGTGCAGTGCCCACCGGGGCTCCCGGTGGTTTTGGAGGATGAGCTTGCAGATTTGCACAGGATTGTAATCTAGTTTGAATTAGAACTCGGCTACTGGGGACCAGAACGAGAAGGGTCTCCTGCAGGCAAGGGTGTGGGTGATGAGGAAGGGGTCCTGGGAACTTGAGGGGGTATTTTGTAGGGATCTCTCCCCTGGGATGATAGTTGGCTGTGATGCAACCAGACGCTGTGAAGAAGGAATTTTAATCCCGCTTGCGTGGACGGCCTTACGTTAAACCCTGGATGCTTACAAACACCAATTTGCTTTGAATTCTCTGTTTAAAGCAGGACACAGGTGGTCCTGAAATGCCTGCCCCAGAGAGGTTCCTTTCAATGATCTTTCAAAAACTGAAATGTAGTCAAATGGGTGCTTAATTCAACACACCAGACGTCCATAGGTCGTAGGATACCACAATCCCAAAATGTAGTAAAAGTTCAGGGTCATTTTTTTAAATCTCTGCACCTATTTTGCTGAACAATTGGAAATGAAAGGTTCCTCAAGCCATAGGGTAACCAGGGACTAAAGTGGGATGAACAAAGTCAAACAGAGTGAAATAAATTAAATGAAAATAGTATTGTTTGAATGACAGATGTCAATCCTGCAGAGTTTGCAAAATTAGGTGTTCCTAAGAGCAGAATTGCCGAGTTCAGAAGGTGAGGTGAGCTCCACTGCACGGCTCTACTCCGTGCTGGTGATCAACGGGTGTTTTGTCCCCCTTGGGAGAGAGGGTAAAAGCCAACTGGGATGGCCTCACAGAGGGACCAAGGGGGGTGACTGCCCTGTGTCCATGAGCCTTTCCAGCCCATCCTACACGTAGGGTCCATGTGGCTAGCCCCCCGTGACTTGTCTTTCAGACTTTCCTCCAATGGGAAGAATCTGTAATGCCGGTTTCTACTTGCAGCTGGCTGCCCTCTCCAGGTGGATGGGCTTCTCAATGCAGGGCACAGCATCTTTTGTAACCAAACTAGAGGGCAGTTCACCCCAGAGCAAATCTGAAGATACCACGGACTATGTCCCTGTTATGGGTTGAAATGTGTCCTCCAAAAAGATATGATGAAGTCCCAATCCACAGGATCTGTGAATGGGACCTTATTTGGTCCGTTTGCAGGTGTCAACAAGTTAAGATGAGGTCATTAGGGTGACTAGTGTGCTTATGAAAAGAGGAGGAGAGACACAGAGGGAAGACAGCCAAGTGACAATGGAGGCAGAGATGGGAGGGAGGCGGCCACCAGCCCAGGGACGCCTGGAGCCCCAGACGCTGGGAGAGGCAGGAAGGACCCTCCCCTGGAGCCTCCGGAGGGAGCGCGGCCCTGAGACCCCTTCATCTCAGACGTCTGGGCTCCAGGACTGGGGGAGGAGGAATGTCTGTTATTGTAGCCGCCCAGTGTGTGCTCATTTACGCCCGTCCTAGCAACTAATTCAGGTTCCAAGGCTAAAAAGAGTGGAAACCTACTGATTCTGATGGTGAGTCTGCAGGGCACTGGGCCTCCCCGTCACACCTGGGCTGACGTGTGGCTCCTCTTGGGCCACACACAGTGTCTTCTGGTGGCCAGCGGTTTCCAGGCTGTTTCTGAGGGAGAGCCTGGTGGCTCGCGGCCCCATTGAGCTTGGTTAACAGACAAACAGCAAAAATCACAGTGCCACATCCTCAGACCCCTCCACGGTCTCAGCGCCAGCCTTCCGGCGGTCAGACGGGCGCTCTGCCAGCTCCCCGAGGTTTCCATCCCCAACGCCCTGGGCGCTGATACGGTGAATATCTTTTCATGTGCTCGTTGGCTGTCTGATGCTCTCCTTTTGTGCATGCCCTGTTTCTGCTGGGCCCATTTGCTGTGGGGTCGTCTGTATTTTTCTTACGGCTCTGTAGGACGCACACGCCCTGCGTCTATCAGCACACTGTGAGTCTCATCTGTATCTATGCATCTATATCTATAAATACATATCTATACCAATATCATGTCTATAACTACATCTATATCTATTTCATATCCATATCTATGTTATATCTATCTCTATAGGTTTATCTATATTTATATCTATATCTATATCATCTATATCTGTATCTATAACTATATCTAAGTCTATATCACGTCTATATCTATACCTACGTCTATATATCTATATCATATCTACATCTATAACTACATCTATATCTATATTATATCTATAACTGCATCTATAACAGAGAGAGAGATGGACAGAGAGCTGGAGAGAAAGAAACACAGAGAGAGACAGAGAGAGAGAGAGTTGGAGAGAGAGTTAGAGAGATGGAGAAAGAGAGCTGGAGAGACAGAGGGAGAGAGAGAGAGAGGGAGTGACACAGAGAGAGAGACAGGGGAGAGAGACAGAAGAATCATCCATTTGCCACCAGACGCACTGAAAATCACCTTTATTGAGGTATAATTTATGTCCCACGAGTTTTCTCAACCATTTGAGGTTAGACTCACACGAGTTGACTTGAGCCACATCAGGTCCAAGGAAGCTCTGGAGCTGCTCTCTGCCCCTCTTTGATTGCACAGAATCCACCGGGGCCAGGACTCCCCACCCGAGTCCTGTCGGGGCCGCTGGACCCAAATGATGAGCACCAGGGGTCATACCCACTCCAGGTCCCGTCTCCTGAGGCCCCTGCCTAGCCCCTCCCTCCCTCCATCCACCCCCAGGAAAATGGAGCAGAAGCTCCTGGCTGCACTTTCATGGCCAAATAGATTCAGAACCAAGTGGGAAAAAATAATAAAGAAAACCCCCAAAACACGCAGCTCTAAGCCGAGAGCTGAGGGCTGCCTACAGTTCTTCCCGGAGAAAGCAAGCTTCCTGTACACTCAGGTTGGTTCTCAGCATCCTGGAGCACGTGAGCCTCTGCTGTGCAGGGAAAATTCTCATTCTGTCCTCAACCTTTTGAATCCACCATCATTCCTGCTGTAGCATCCATGATTGACTCACGTTTCTTGCTGAGTTGAACACTCCCCCTGAAGGAGCCGAGATACCCATTCTCCAAGACCCCTCTCCCATCTTAACGTGTGGATAGCACATTCCATTGACTCTCAAACCCCGTGCATTGACAGACACGCCGTGATTTTATGCCTCCCGCCCCCAAGACAAAGTAGAATGTGCTGCCAATTACATGGTGGTGTGCCTTTCATGCTGGGCACCAACAGGTTTCAGGGACCCTAAACTGTGGACGAAGGCACGTCTCAGAGCAGACAGGAAAGACAGACGAAGGAAAACGGTTGGGTATCCATGCAAATCACTCTGCAGACGCCTTCTCCATAAATTCCTACAATCGATGTCCTGCAGGAGAAATGGTTCCTATTTCAGTGGTGGAATTAACCTAGTCAAGTCTCGGAGCACCACATCGTAATAGGATCTTACCTGTACTGTGTATCTGGCATGTGTCAGCTTGTTCCGAATATTTTAGGTGGATGGTGGATGGATTCCGCCATCTTTGCAAGTAGGTCCTACCTTCCTCTCTGCTTCACTAACAATAAACAGATGCAGAGCAATTTCTGCACCTACCAGTGTCCCACGGATGAAATCAGAGACAGACACCATTTAATCCCTTCTCCTTTCCCCCAAGCCAGCAGGACCACAACAGATATGCATTAACCCACGAGGGAAGGTTTAAGATAGCACGAATGCCGACAAGTAATTACACTCTTGTAAATTAGGGGAAAAATGGTTATAATGAAGAGAATTCACTTAATTTTAAGCCAGGCCTGAGGCCTGGAGGGTTTGTTTTACCCTCATTTATAGACCTTGCATTATATAAAAAGAGGAAAAAACTTAATGGTTATAACCCACGTATATAGTTTGTGGGGAGAAACAAGTAATTTAGTTCCTATAAGGCGAAATGGGCTATTGTTATTTTTTACAACCTACTAATTTGAGCCCTGCAATTAGCTGGTTCTAGCAGTTAATTGCAGGGATGTGTTTAATATTACTTGGTTCATGTTTCTGATCTGAGGCTGATTCTCTGGAATGTGTGTATAACACTCATTGTCAGGGCTCCCATTAGGCCATGCTCTCCACTCGAGTGTGTGTCCTCGAGTCAACGGTCAGAGTGAAACTGAGCTCTGTGCACAGAACTGCCTATGATCATCTGCTCGAGCAGCAGCAAGCCCTAGACAAGTGAGCACCACAGGTCCTGAATCATCCACACCCAGCCCAGGGGAGCACCACAGG
>JABWHU010000930.1:124132964-124155500 GCA_014189135.1 Dicerorhinus sumatrensis harrissoni
ACTTACAACATACGTGTGTGTATATATATAACATATATGCACACCTCTGTGCACCTGTCTGTCTCTCTCTGCACACACTTACAATATACGTGTGTGTATATATATATAACATACATGCTTACCTCTCTGCACCTGTCTCTCTCTGCACACACTTACAACATGCGTGTGTGTATATATATAACATATATGCATACCTCTCTGCACCTGTCTCTCTCTGCACACACTTACAACATACATGTGTATACACATATATAACATATATGCATACCTCTCTGCACCCGTCTGTCTCCTTCCAGGAGGGCAAACACCTCAAATGCTGCACGGCTGTCCGCTTCCATCTGACAGAAGAAAGCCACCAATTTGGCTTCAGCCCCGACGGCTGGAGTCTGTGTCTCCACTTGGTCTCGCTGGCTTTCCCCAAACAGAAGTGTGGCCTCCTCTCCCTCCTCCAGCCCCTCCCTCACTCCCTCTCCTCCTCAAGCCCCTCCCCTCCCCCTCCCCACCTCCCCCGCCCCCTGCCCCCTGACCCGCCCGTCACAGCCGGCCCTCTCAGGCCTCCATCAGAGCAGAGCCGCACACAGGCGTCCGACCGACCGCAGGCAGCACCACCCTGCCATGGGAAGCAATTACAGCAGACGCCGGCTGACAGGCCTCCTCCCCACCAGTGGCAGTGGGTCCCCGAGCATTCTCTGGGCACATTGTCTCTCCCGCTCATTCGGGCCGGTTACCGACTGCTGGCTGCCATCAGCAGAGACAGATCATCCCCTCTGCTTCCGTGACATGTAACAGAAGGTGAGGGGACACGCTGCCAGCCCCAGGAGGGGCTGTAACCTCAACTTCCCAACAGTGAGATGGATCAAGGAATGGGGATGGGGACGCCTGTTCCAGAGCCCTGACAGCGCTGGGCCCGCCTGGACCTTGTGGGGTGGCTCCAACCTGCCTCCCCATCACGATGCTCACGCCCCCCGTATTTCCCATGGCTGCACGAATATTTGCACATCACCCCCTGACATCCCCGTCTGTCTATCTCTGATCTCTTTTCTCCAGCACACCCCAAAATGGCAAGTGCCTCCTAGTCCACATGGAACAGTGGGGCCAATGAGCAGTGGGGTTGGGGGGTCTCCTTGACCCCCCAGATGCAGCCCCAATTGGACCCATGAGCCCCAGACACGTCCACCCAGTGGCCAGAGGAAGACCCTGACCCGTAAGGTCCTTAGCGGAACTTCCCGCCCAGCATTGGCCCTGGTGCCTGAAAAAGATGCCGGCGAATTCCGTGTTTCCCCTTTGTAGGGTTTTTAGGGCTTGTTCATTTCTATGGCTGTCTTTTGTTTAATTCCGAAGATCCTGTTTATCTTTACTCCTTTCCTTTAAAGAAAGGCAAGGAATTTGTTCTTATGTCTCTTGAGAGTCACAGTGCCTGCTCGTTGGGAATATTTAGAAAATTTAGGTGACAGTAATTAAATGAGCTGTGATTCTGGCTAACCAGAGATAACGTGTGGTTTCTGCTCTCTCTCCCTTCTGTCCGTCTCTCTCTGCTCCTTCAGTCAATCTGCACACACACTGTCATGGGTTCAATGGTGTCCCCCCAAAATATATCCAGGTCCCAGAAACCTCTGATGTGACATTATGTGGAAACAGAGTCTTTGCAGACGTGATTAAGTGAAGGATGGAGAGGAGGGCGTCCTGGAGGAGGGTGGCCCTAAGTCCAATGACAGCGTCCTCATCAGAGACAGAAGAGGAGACACAGACACAGAGGAGAAGCCACGTGGAGACGGAGGCAGAGATGGAGGGAGGCGGCCACCAGCCCAGGGACGCCTGGAGCCCCAGAAGCTGGAAGAGGCAGGAAGGACCCTCCCCTGGGGCCTCCGGAGGGAGCGCGGCCCTGCGACCACTTCATCTCAGACGTCCGGTCTCATCAGGCACCTTCCCCTGGAAGCAGCCCGTGTTCTCCTCCGGGATGCAGCTGAGCCCTGGATCCTGGTGGCCGTCTGCAATGTCTCCATGTGGAGAAGCACGTAGACCTCCCAGATCCTGGGCCTGGTGTGGTGTCCCCCAGAGGCTGCTGTCTCGACCTGCGATGTTGGGATCTTTCTTAAGCCACGAGGTGCCCCCTAATAAAAGAAAAGGCGGCACAGGCTTCAACCCAGTTCATCTTTTCATATTGGCGTGACCTGCCTTTACAGTGGGGCCTTCCCAGGACTGACCGAATCAATCACTCAATCAATCCATTGATCAATCAACCGATTGATGGATCAATCAATCAACCAGAATACACTGACCCCAAACCAGAGAAGTAAAAACAGCTCCGTGTGTCTCCATGCACTAAGGATTATGAGAATCAAGACCCAAAAGCAAAGCTTCCATCTACCGTGTTCTTTAAAGATCCCCAGAAAGCCTCATATTTTAGGGGGAAGGAATGAGGTCCTGGGGTTTTCGGGAGGCACCCCTATGTTTAGCTTCATGTTTCACAAGCATATTATCTTGTTGGATCCTGACCACCATCCTGCAAGGGAGATGTCATTGCCGTTCTTTTACAGAGGACGGAGCTGAGGTGCAGAAAGTTTAACTTTTCTAAGGTGTACAATACAGATGGTATGTGTATGTGTGTGTTATGGGCTGAACTGTGTCCCCTAAAATCCACACATTGGGGTCCTGACCCCAGGACCTCAGAACGTGGCTGTATGTGGAGATGGGTCTCTAAAGAGGTGATGAAGGTAAAATGAGGTCACTAGGGTGGGTCCTGATCCAATAGGACTGGTGTCCTCATGAGAAGAGTAGATGAGGACACAGACACGCACAGAGGGACGACCATGTGAGGACACGGGGAGAAGACGGCGTCTACACGCCAAGGAGAGAGGCCTCAGGAGGAACCACCCCTGTGACACCTGGATCTCAGACTCCAGCCTCCAGAAATGGGAGAGATAAATGTCCCTGGTCTAAGGCACCCAGTGTGTAGTATTTGTTATGGCAGCCCTAGCAACTAATACGGGCTGGGACTAGGGGTGTGTGTCTGTGTGTGTGTGTGTGTGTGTAGAGACCCCACCCCCCAGGACACATAGAATGGACACTGCCTTCTTCATGGAGAGAAAGAGCCAACACAGACCTACACTGACCACCAGTGACATTTCTGTTCAGCTCTGCCTTTGCATTAGCAAGCACCGTGCTCATCCATAAATGATACAAACAAAAAAGCCAGCAGCCGAAACCAGAAAGGATCGTGCACCTCATGCCAAGAAGGGCTTTCAGAAGCTAGACCAGGGCTGGTTTGGTCCACCCAGGACCCAGGCTCCTCCATTTCCAACATCACCTCAGAGACCATGACGGCTGCTGGAGCTCCAGCCACCATGCCCACCATTCACGCAGCAAGAAAGAGAAAGGGGAGGAGACTGCATGCAAGTCTGGTGGTCCTGGGGGGGGCGGGGCTATTCAGCCGAAAGCCTGCCAGGCAGAGCGGGACTGGGGTGACTTTCTTAGGGTAAAATACTTGCAGAGTTCTCAGCTTTATGAAGGATCGCCCAGGGGGCTTGCAGTGCATTGTGTGGGTACTGAATGAGGTGTGTGTTAGACTAACACGCCCCTCTATTTCATCCCTGACAGAGTTCATTGAAAGGTCATAGGCTTCAGACCTGCCCCTAAATGACGAGCCTGGGGCAGCAGGTTGTCATCAATGCGGTATCCTGTGAATGGGACAGCCTGCCTGCCCACGAGGAGACCTCCCAGGTGGACCCTAGAGATGGGGCCAGCTCGGCCACCCCCAGCCCCTTGTCCAGTGTCCTGCCCAGATGGCCTCTGCTCGGCTCCTGTGCTTCTAGGAGAGAGGCCTGGGGGGGAGGACCCAACGGCTGCTGTGAGAGACCTTAGGGTAAAAGACGTGTGTCTATGTCTCCATTCCCCTACCAGCTGTCTGTCATCTATCATGTACTAGCCATCCATCTATCAACTATCCATCTTTGTATTATCTATCTATCTATCAATCATCTATCTATCCATCTATCTATTATCTATCAATCATCCATCTATCTGTCTATCTATTTATGTATCTATCGTCTATTTATCTATCATCTATCTATCTATCTATCTATTTATTTATCTATCATCTATCTTCTATTTATCTATCGTCTATCTGTCTTCTATCTATCTATTGTCTCTCTATCAATGTATCTAACTACCTATCATCTATCTATCTGTCCATCTGTCTATGTATCTATTGTTTATCTATCTATCATCTATCTTCTATTTATCATCTATCTATCTATTGTCTATCTATCTAATCATCAATCTATCAATCAATCTGTCTCTCTACCGTTTATCTACCTATCATCTATCTCTCCATCTGTTTATCACCTCCTTATCTATCATCTATCTATTTATGTGTCATATCCATCTATCTATGTATCATCTATGTATCTATGTATCCATCTATCTATCTATCTATGTATCCGTGTATCTATGTATCTATGTATCCATCTATCTATGTATCTATGTATCTATGTATCTATCTCTCTATCATTTTGTGTGTCTATGTATCTATCTATCGTTTATCTACCCCCCATCTATCACGTATAATATCTATCTATCCATCTACCTAAATATCTCCCAGAGAAGGAAGACAGGACAGAAAGGCGTGATGGAAGGAAGAAGTGAGGAGCAAAGGAAGGAGGAAGGGAGAGAGAAGGGGGGAAGCCGCGTCCTCCTGCCTCCAACTCTGCTGCACAGAGAGGAGCCCGGACCCCACAGAACCCTGGAGGCAGACTCGACTGTCCTCCAGCAAAGCTACGGGGGCGTCCAGGCTGGAGGGAGCCCGCCGCCTGGGGACTCGTCCCCGTGAGACCAGGGCCGGACGCCAGGCCCTCAAATTGAGACAGATTCTGGGCGCTGCAGAGAGAGTCCCGGAGAGCTGTGGGACGTAGAGACCCCAGTCACTGCTGGAACAGCTTTGCACCTTCCTTTCTCAAAGGCACGAGACACATCTGAGCTCCCGCCAAATTTCTTTAAGAGGAGGGTCTGTACGTTCTCGACAGGGTCTCACTGATCTATCCGTTCCTAACGCTCACACACGCATCTAGTTACCACCTACTGTTTGCCGGGCACTTTGTACGCAGAATTTCCCTCATTCCACCACGCCCAGCTCAGAAGAATAAGTGGCCCTGGTCTCAATGGACCCCTCTCCTTTCTCTCTTTCTCCCTCTCAGCTCTTCTCCACCCACACATATGCTGTATATTTTATTCTTTGATAATGCCACTAAATAGCATCTGAAATCAGGGATCAGATAACCACACTCACTTGCTGTCTCAGAATGAGGCGTTTCCAGTAAAATCTCAAGGTGATGTGAGTGACACCGTGACCCCGCAGGTGGTTGACATTTTCCCGGACTAACGACACAAACTGAGCAGAACCCGGGCCACCAGCTTAGGAAGCTTGTCTGTAATTGCACTGCTGCTGAGGCTCGACACGCACTTCCAAGAGTGGCCTGGGGTTCATATAAGAATATCCTCTTAGAAAAAATACAGATTACGAGATTAGGTGTCCAAACTTCAAGGATCATGCAAGTCAAGACAGCAAATAAGTGACTATTTTTCTGTCTTTTCTTTTGCTTTCTAGTAAAGTTGACTGAATTAAGAAAAAAAGGCAGCAAATAACTTTTGTCTTGCATTTCACTCCAATCAGGGGACCGAACCTTCCTGGGCGTGCTGTGTTGAGAAAGATACTGAGGAAGAATTCCTGGTTTAGACCACGCTTGCTTATTCGTTACAGGGCTTACTCATCACAGGAGAATGAATACATTAGCAAACAGGAGCCCTAGATCCTATTTGAGCTGATCTGGGTGACTCTCAAAATAAATATAGGGTGAAATTTAGAGAACTTAGATGTCCTCCAGAATACACAGGGAGATTAATTACTGCGTTTAAGCCAGTTGTGTCATTAAAATCAGCAAATTAGGACCTGCCAGCCAAATCCAGCCCCCAACTTGTTTTTGTAAATAAAGTTTTATTCGAACACAAACATGTTCATTTATTTGTGTATTGTCTCTGGTGGCTTTTGTGCTAAAATGGCAGTTTTGTAGTTGCTCCAGAGATGATATGGCCCAGAAAGCCTAAAACATTTACTATCTTATCTTTTACAGAAAAAATATTGCCCACCCCTGCACAAAATAATGAGCGTAAACGTGGATGGCTTGCATTTCGAGGGAATTTTCTTAGAGAACAAGCAGAGTTTTATCATGTTCTCCACAGCCGTGTGCAGCTACGTAAAAATAATTGCTTTGAAAGTCTTATAAACCCAACAAGCACAAGAAAAAAAAATCAAAAATATGATTTAAAAGAAAGTGACACCATTCTAACAAGCCAAAGAAGAGAGAATCTCTCGCTCTCGGAAAGAAGCTGGATTAAAATCCTATCCCAGCACGGCGTTGCATTTTACCCTCTGCTATTTTCTGCACAAATAAGCGTTTAAACCATATGAGCCATCACCTCCAGAGTTTGAGAAGCAAGTCTGAAAGTTTGGTCTAGTTACCTTTAGGGAAAAAAAAAAAAAAGAGTCCGCCTGTCGAAATCTCTGAAAATCTGGGACCGTGAGTCCTGTTACAATTTATATCGGAATCCACCATGAACATCACAGGCAGCCCACACATGACATTCTGCTTCTGCACGGAGTGACAAATAAAGCCAGGACGCGTGGCGAGGCCGTTGAAGTGTGTCCTGGAGTCCGTATCCTCAGGGCCATGGGGACCGGACTCGGGGGGCGACCGCCCTGATTAAGGGTGCCGAAGGCAGGCTCATTCCTCCTCTGCTGGAATAATGGGAGGCCATTAAAATGGAATACAAGTCACCATAATATAAATCAAATCCGATGCTCTCTCCGCTCAGCAAAGGGGGCATTGGTGATGCATATTTCTGCGGGCACGACGTTTCCGGGCACACAAGGCCCTCTCTGAAAAGGCACGGGTGAAAAATAGGAGGCTGGGGACGAAATCCTTATTTCTGAAAATTCCTCCCTTTGATTTGATCCCTCGTCGACGGGAAATAGTTGCCGACTTTCAGAATGAACCAGAGATTCACTAACACACACACGCACACTCAGGGACCACCCCAGCAGAAATCCACCTGGAAATCATCACCATTTAGCCAGCACACGTCGTGTCTTGCTGCTATGATTGCAAACCCACAACGTTTTGATGAACAGCGTCTGTGTGCCTCATTTACGACTGTAATCATCGTGACGATTCAGAGGAGATGAATTGAAATCTATTAGGATTTAAAGTAAAAAGCAGTAATTAGTTTGCTTGGACATGGGGAAGGAGCTGCCGCGCATCACGGAGAATCCATTAAGCCAATTACGGCGTGGGCATGGCAGAAAATACCCAGCCGGCTGAAATACACTCATGGCTTTCACCCGGCTGCACCCTGAGCACACAGACCCATCTGTCACATCCTTCATTAATTTAATAAACACATCAAGGCCAAACAGGAGAATTCCTTCATCATCGTAATTAATGCATGCATATAGCTTTGGTTGTCGGGGTCAGAGGGAGATGAAAAAAGTGTGTTTCAGCCAAGCAATTACCATGCAAATGATAAAACAACAGCAAAACGTCCATGAGCACGTGCAATTACCACGCGCGGCATTAACCAACTTCACAGCCTCCGAGCACGTGCACGTCTGCACACGGGTGTGGTGGGAGGAGGGGCGCCTTGCTGATAAGACCACCGAACCCTCTCCCGGCTATTCCCAGAAGTGCTAAACACCCCTGGCCTGCTGCAATTAAAAAATATATATTTAAACAAGCCAGTAACCGTGCTTACCTATTTACTGTCAAATTAATTCAGCCGCTGGGGAGATGCCATCTGTATCAGCGTCGCGAGGGTGTCACCAGCTTTCGGATCCAGCAGAAAGCGAGCCCGACGGTGTGTTTGATGGCTGTGATAATGGGAACAAGATAAGCAATTGCAACACATATATCATAGATTTTCTCATAATTACCTGACCTGTTACACTGTGTCAGCCTGCCGCCAAACACAGTGTTTTTATGTCAGAAGCTGTATGGGCATTTTTCGCTTTGATCAGCCCGTATTCTGCAGATGTCAGCCTTACTGTATTTTAATTGACTCTTGGGGTAGCATTCAAAAGGCACCTTCTACTCCAGTTGCTTGAGTCTGATGAGGCTGACAAGCTGGCATTTACCGACGTTAGGTCGGCTCAGCAGCCACGTGCTCCCCGAGTCTCCGAAGGGGTAGCAAAGCGATGTCAGGAAACCTCTCCCCGGAGCCCACCTCCACCTGGCCCCCACCGTCCGCCGAGTCAAGCTGCACCCGGGCTGTCTCCATCAGACTCCCCGAGCGAGTCGGGATGAAGGCATCAGAATCTGAGGATGCCCCACCAGATCCAGTATCCGTGCTTACGATGCTGTGGGGTCCTTACCACAGACAGGATGGCGGCTCCAAGTCCGCCCGCCCGAGACCCCCTTCCCTGCATCCTCCATCTTCCACACAGGACATGACAGAGACCTCCATAATGAGGAGCCAGGTGTGTGGATTTTGATGGAAGCCCTCACGGTCCATCGCTCGGGCATCTTAAAAAAAATGCTCCTGCTGAGCGCCCACTGGAAACGTTTCGAGGCAGAGGTCAATTTATTTTGTCTTGACTTTTCGGAGACAGGCAATCTCTGGCCTCCCGTCTGGGAGCACGCTGTTGTCAGGCTATGCCCCCAGCCTCGTTAACCCAGCCTGGCAGGGGAGAAGCTCTCTTCATCGAGCCCCTGACAGACACGGGCACCCCCCTTGCCCCCCCATTCCTCCGGGGACGGCTCCTCCACATCGTTGCCTGCTGGTCTGTGTAATTGCTCGTGTTAGAGCTGTCTGCTTTCTCAGAAACCCAAAGGGAAGTGACAGCTTGGTGACAGAGGGATGCCACACAAGGTGTTCTTTCAAGAGGTTTAGAGGGGTCCTTGTCGTTGTGGCAGTGGTCTACGTTTTTGGTGGCAAAGGTTAACGGTTGTCATCAATGATTGACTAAATGTCAATGAATGAATGAATATCCTAATCAATGAACAGGCTCCAAAGTTGTTATGAAGCTGATCCTCTCCTGTGATCCCACACCCTTCCTTTCTGCCTCTAATAATTTGAGGGCATTTATGCAACTTTATCTAGAGCCCCCAGACATGGCCATGGGTCAAGATGGATGATGTTGGGAATGGAATGGCTTGATCTCACTTTCATACCAGGCATCGTGCTGGGAAGAATGTCGGCTGCCTTTTCTTCTGCAAACAGAGTATTTCAGTCTGCTTGGGGTTTTAAAATAAAATACCCCAGATTTGGGGGCTTAAACAGCAGACCTTTATTCCTCAAAGTTCTGGATGCTGGACATCCAAGATCAAGGTACCATCATGGTCAGGTTCTGGAGAGAGCTTTCTTCCTGGCTTATAGATGACCATCTCTTCACTGTGTCCTCATGTGAGAGAGGAGAGAGCTCTGGTCTCCTCCTCTTCTTATAAGGGCACTAATTCCATCATGGGGGCCCCACCCTCATGACCTCATCTAACCCTAATCACCTCTCAAAGGCATCACCTCCTAAATCCATCACCTTGGGAATTAGGGCTCCCATATATGGATTTTGGGGGACGCAAACATCCAGTCCGCAACACTGAGACAGAACCCCGTTGGCTATGGCTAGGGATTCTCCGCCATTCTCTCTTATCCCTTTCTCTTGGATGTTATAGTTAGAAGTTTGCATTAAAAGAACTTTTACTGTGGAAGGTATAATAATGGCTGCCAAAGATGTTCACATCGTAATCCCCAGAACCTTTGAATATGTTACCTTACATGGACTTTGTAGATGGGATTAATTTAAGGATCTTGAGATGGGGAGATGATCCTAGAACATCTGGGTGGGACCTAAGTGCCATCACGAGGGACCTTATGAGAGAAGACAGGAGAACCAGAGTCAGAGAAAGAGAGAGGATGATAGGAGCAGAGGTCAGTGTTGGAGAAAGAAGATATTATGCTGCTGGCTTTGAAGATGGAGGAAGCGGCCACATCCAACGAATGTGGGCAGCTTCTAGTTGCTGGAGAAGGCAAGGAACAGATTCATCTACCCACTCATCCATTCGTCTACCCACCCACCCACCCATTGACCCATCCACCCATCCGACCATCCATTTACCTACCAACCCACATATCCATCCATCCATCTGTCCATCCATCCATCCATCCATCCATCCAGCCAGCCAGCCAGCCAGCCATATACCCACCTACTACCCTTCCATCCATCCATCCATCCATCCATCCATCCGTCCATCCATCACCCATTTACTCACCTACCCATTTATCCATCCATCCATCCATCCAACCATCCATCCATCCATTCATCCATCCATCCATCCATCCATCCATCCATCCATCATCCATCCACTCACCCACTCATCCATCCATCCATCCATTCATCCATCATCCATCCACTCACCCACTCATCCATTCATCCATCATCCATCCACTCACCCACTCATCCATTCCTCCATCATCCATCCACTCACCCACCCATCCATCCATCTATCTCCCCTCCATCCATCTATCATCCATCCACCCGCCACCCACCACCCACCACTCATCCATTCATCCATCCTCACCACACACATTTTCTGGGCACCTTCTGTGTATCAAGCCTACTCCAGGCACAGAGACAAGATTCAAGCCCCTGCCCTCTTGGAGCTCACACTCCAGGGCAGGGGGATAGACAACAAAATTACATCAACCAAAGAACAATAAGACATCCCAGAGGGTACAGGAGCTAGGAAGGGGCTGTAGGGAAACTGAATCTTCTTTAAGAAAATCCACTTGATCTCTCTGTATGCATTTGGGGAATCCAGCCTCACAGGGTGGGGAGGATGGGCCCAGTCTCCAGACCCTGGCTGTGTTTCCTGCGTGAGCCTTATCCTTAGAGAAGGGGAGTCATTACGTGGTCCCCTCCCCCATGTCCTCATAGAACATGAGTCTCCTTTATCAATCCCTGGGGAAGTAGCATGGCCAGAGAAACAGAAGGGAGAACTCAACCCTCTGTACGAGAGAACTTGGCCCGCAAACCTTAGGAAGGAGCAGCCCTGGGGATCTGTACCCAGGAGGCAGCTGGTCCTGGGCCTCAGTGGGTGGATGAGGTGGAATGAGATGGCCCTATGAGGATGCCAGACGTGTAGGTGGGGTGAGTACCACTCTCTGCAAAGGCTCTAGGGGACCGAGTTCTACTCCTATAACCAAGTTCTTCACTCCTCCTCCGACCTCATCTCCCATCCCTCTTCTCCTCACTCACCTAACCTCACCTGCTCCGTGTGTCTTGTTGACTCTTGAATGTTTCAGACACACTCTTGCCTTGGGGCTTTGCCCTGGCTATGGCCCCCACCAGGTGCACCATCACCGTAGATTTGTGACTCACTCCTTCACCTGCTTCAAGTCTTTGCTGAAACATCACCTTCCCAGGGAAGGCTGTCTTGATGGCCCCATTGGAAGTGTGTACCCCTTCCCTGCCCCGACACTCTTGACCTGGCCCCTCCTCCATTTTTTTCTCCATGGGCCACGTTACTTTCTAACTGAAGATACAGTCTCTGTATTCACTTCTGTCCTACTTGTTAGAATGTCAGTTCAACAAGGATTGTTGATTAGTTCACGTGTACATGCAAGATCCTAGAAGAATGCCTGGGACATAGAAGATGATCAATAAATATTTTTACAACTATGACCTCCTGACTCATTTCTGTAAATCCTGATGCAATATCAGCTTAGCAAGGACTGTTGGTTTGCTCATGGGTCCACAGAAGATCATCTGATGTGTAAATATTTGTTGAATGAGTGACTGGAAAGATCAAGAAAGGTAAAGCCTCAGACTGGTCCTTTTGATAGGATGCCAAAAAGGTCATTGGTAATTCAGGAAGAGTGCCCACAGTGTGTGGAAAGATGTTAAAAAGTAACATTCAGAAAACAGATTAACCATTTTCTTCAGGAGGAAGCTCTTGAAAAACCTGTCATTCCGAATGTGTTGACAGATTATTCAGCCATTTGGTTACAACACTATGGATCCAGTGCTATATATCCAAATCCTATGAGTCCCAAGTATGGGTTGAAACCTTAATGATCTTAGTCCTATGGATGCTAGCTTTATGAATCGAACACTGTGAATCTCACCTCTATGGATCCCAACACAACGGGTCCCATCCCCATACATCCCAACCCTATGGATCCCAGTTCTATGGACTCTAATTCTTTGTATCTCAATTCTATGAGTCCCAGCCCTATGAATCCCAGTCCTACAGATTCAACCATATAGATCCCAACCGTATGAATTGCAGCCTGATAGATTCCCACTCTATGCGCTTCAGACCTATGAATCCCAACTCTATGGGTCCCATCTCTATGAGTTCCAAGCCTATGCATCTCAACCCTATGGATTCCAACTCTTTGGATCTCAGTCCTATGGGTCCCAGACTTATGAATCCCAGTCCCATGGATTCAACCTTATAGATGCCAGCCTTATGAATCCCAGCTCTGTAGATCCCCATTCTATGTGTTTCAGTCCTATGGATCCCAACACAGTGGGTCCCAACCCTGTATGTCCCACCCTTTGGACCCCAACTCCATGGATTCAACCCTATAGATTCCAGACCTATGACTTCCAGCTCTGTAGATCCCCGCTCTACAGGTCTTAGCCCTATGAGCGCCTTTCCCAGACCCCTCCTGAAACCTACACCTACTCACTGGAGCAGAATATAGGTCAACAGACCCTCTTTGGCTCATAGGAATACCTCACGTTCCCCAAAGGACTTCCTCCAAGAGCACCAAGAAGCCCATCCCCACTTCTCAGCTCCTCCGAGGTTTACATATCCTGAGGGCTTGGCAAGAGACGCTCATTTCCCTTCCCCCATTTCTCACAGGGTGCTGTGGCTCTCACGGGCTTCTGGCGCCCCAGGAACAGCCCTGGGTCTCCCATGATGCCTCGAGGCAAAATTCAAATTAAACTGGAAACAACTCTGAGTCGGAGGCATACTTTTGTATATCAAGTAAATTAACATTAAAAAAAAATTGAGGCTGAGGACAGTTTTCTGTAGCAGAAACACTTTCTCTGAGAATCATGTCAGGAAGGATGTGGGTCTCTCATAAAACCCCAATACCACTCATAAAAACATTGGGAATAAAGTTCCCAAGCATTTTATGGCGCCGTGGAAAAAGAACACCCAACCCCGAGGAGGGTCGAGTACCAATTACTCAGAGAGCGTACAATGTGCATTTCCAGATGACTCAAACCAACTAACTTGCGGGGGCAGGTAAAGGGAAGTGAGGACAAAGCAAGACAGCATTGTGTGAAGTGGGCTCGTCCAAGCCGTGCCCAGGGATGGCCAGGGGTTACCATCTCCCCACACTCTTTGACTTTCATTGGACATTTAAAAAATTTTTAGTTGTGGTTAAAAAAGGAAAACAACATAAAATTTACCCTCTTAACCATTTTTCAGTGCACAGTTCAGCAACATTAAGTACACTCACATGTTGGGCAATCTTCCCCACCATCCATGTCCAGAACTTTCCATCTTCCCACACTGAAACTCTGTCCTCATTAAACACTAACTACCCATCTCCTGGCACCAACCATCTACTTTCTGTCTCTATGGATTTGACTCCTCTAGGGACCTCCTATGAGTGGAATCACGTGGTATTTGTCTTTTTGTGACTGGCTTATTTCACTGAGCATCATGTCCTCAAGGTTCTTCCATGTGTCAGAATGTCTTTCTTTTTCATGGCTAAATAATATTCCATTATATGGAAAGACCACATTTTCTTTACCCATTCAGCCATTGATGGACACTTGGGTTGCTTCCACCTCTTGGCTACTGTGAATAATGCTGCTGTGAATGTGGGTGCTCAAATATCTTTTCAAGACTCTACTTTCACTTTTTTGGGTATATCCCCAGAAGTGGAATTGTGGATCACATGGTAATTCTATTTTTAATTCTTTGAGGAACCGCCATACTGTTTTCCAAAGTGGCTGTACCAGTTTACGTTCCCACCAACAGTGCACAAGAGTTCCAACTTCTCCACAACCTCACCAACACTTGTTATTTTCTGTTTGTTGGTTGGTTTGCAGCGGCCATCCTAATTCATCTGATGTTTATTTTGTGATGAGTTATTCCAGCAAGGTCTTAAATTGAGAGCTGCTAGGCCGAGGCTTGAGAAAGAAAATGTCGACAAAATATGCCAATCATTTTTGGCTTGCTAACCTGTTTACTCTCTTTTTAAAAGGTTCTTGGCAGGCGTGCAACATGGATGTGTCGAGTGAGCAAATGCCCCACAGCAACGGGTATCAACAGGGGCACCCCTGTTGTTTCTCCCTCCTCCAAGAATGGCCCGTCTGCCCCAAGCGGTCTAGAGCTCCCTCCTGGATGTGGGGAGGTCTCTGGGCAAGCACTACGGCTCAGTTTCCACCCCAGTCTCTGCAGCGTTGACGGAGAAGGAACCAAAGAAACATGCAAGTGAATGGTGAGCCAGCATCTCGGCTGTTCCAATCTGGGGCCGACGCCATCGACACTCAATCACAGAACCACCCTCTAATGAACCCAAAAGCCACCACCAACAGCCTCGCATGATCAGGACACATTCCCTTCCACGAACCCCGTGCTCAATTATCCATTTCCTCAGCTGAATCTTCGCCCAACACATTTACTTCCCATCAGCAAGAGTTGTGTTTTCTTTTCTTGCACAGAACCCAGTAGAACAAGAATAGCCCAATGTGGCTTCCAGAAGGACCCAAATCATCCACTTCTGTCTCCGGGCCAGTAAGGAGCATCTGGGAGGTCTTGATGATTCCCGGTAGTCGTTATGTCGACATGCAATTTCCAGAGGAATCCACCACATTTCTCAGAATCCACGAGAACCCGGGAGGTCTGGCTGGATGACGGCAGAGAAGCCAGCCCTTCCGACACCACATCCTAGTGCAGACGGAAGACCCCGGAAGGCAGAACTCGCATTGCAAAGCGCTCCTGTTCCCTGGCCCTGTAGGATCGACTTTATCCTCCGGGATGGAAGCCAGCCTCCCCCCGGCTTGTCTGATCCTACCCAGCCCAGGAGTCCACTTACATTGAGTGCCACGCAGCTCTCCCTTCAAAGATGCCCCAGCCATCCTCCCAGGAGCCGGGGGGTGAGGTCTCTTTTCTGTGTGAGACCTTAACATTCCCGGCATTTGATCTCTGCTCTCTGGAACACCACGTCTGTGCTTCCATGAAACCCACACGCTGAGGAAGTCTTTCAAAGCCGGCTCTCACATCAATGGCAAAGCTCGCTCCCAGAGCCTTTCTTTCACAAACACCCAGAGCAAACGTTTGAAAGCCTTCACTTCATTCATACAAAGCCCAGCCTGAAAGGCTCGTTGGAGTGGAGAAAAGGGAAAGAATGGGCTTTTTTCCACCTGAAACCTCCCCTTCCATCTCAGCTCCTGGGGAAAACCCACAACATCTGAGGGGACAGAGCCCCTGGGGTCAGCCCAGGGTGGGTAAGGGACTCACCCCATGAAAGTCTGATATAAGACTGCTGTCCGAGGTCTCCTTTGTAATTCTGTCTGAATCTCTCTTGAACCACGTTCAGCAGAAGATTTTCCACGACTCACTAAAAAAGGAAGAACCTACAATTTGCAGCCACATGGATGTCAGAGGGGGGAAAGGTGTCTACATTCAAGGCATTCAGTGGAAGCGATCTTTCTCCCCTGGGACCTCAGGTGAGAAGGACTCCCCTGTCCTGGGGAGTAAGGAAGCAGGCTTTCCGGAGAGCAGGGAGCACGTGTTTAGTTTTAGAGTTCTTATATCCCCGTCTGTGTGTTCACGTGCATGCATATTATGTTTATTTTTTATTGAGGTGAAATTCACATACCATGCAATTAACCCTTTGGAAGTGCACATTTCGGTGGTGTTTAGCACATTCACAATGTTTTGCAACCATTACCACTATTTCCAGAACTTTCTCATCACCCCAAAAGGAAGCCCCATCCCCATGAGCAGTCACTCCCCATCCCCCTCCCCCAGCCCCTGTCAACCACTAAGCTGCTTTCTCTCTATGGATTTGCCTATGCTGAACATTTCATATAAATGGGATCACACACCATGTGGCTTTTTGTGTCTGGCTTCTCTCACTGAGCATCATGCGTTCAAGGTCCATCCACGTTGTAGCTGTGTCAGCGCTTCACTCTTGTTCATGGCTGAGTAATATTCCACTGTATGGATGCACCACGTTCTGTTCATCCATTCATCCTTCAGTGGACACTTGGGCTGTTTCCACCTTTTGGCTACTGTTAACATATTAGTTAGGGTTCTCCAACAGGAGATTATATATATATATATACACATACACACAATTCAAATCAACCCTCACTGTGAATGATGCTCTATGAACAGATAGTACCAATTTCTGTTTGAGCACCTGTTTCTACTCTCTCAGGTACCTACCCAGGAGCAGAATTGCTGGGTCACATGGGTTGTCTGTGTTTAACTTTCCGGGGAGCCTTTACGCTGACTCCTACCCAGAGCCTCTGCAATCCATGCTATTCTGAGTATGGCCGATGCGCAGACACCGGTACTGACAAAGAGTTCGGATTGTTAGAGTTTCCTAATATCATCCTACTTATACAAACTCTCAAAAAAATACAATTCTGCTGTTTTCTTTGCAGTGAGCTCCTAGAAACAGCTTTGCTGGGTCAACGGGCACACGCCTTTATATGGTCCTTGCTGTTTCTTGCAATCAGGACCTATCGAATTCTGGTGATTGCAGGTTCAACATTAACCAGTAGAGAAATGAATCATTAAAATAATGCAAGCACCAACGATTTCCTCTCTATTACTGCTCACAAAGCTTCTGACACCGCATGTGTGGGTTTCACACACCCAGCGGTTTTCCAGTTCTTAATAGACGCTGACCAGCTGTCCCACAATTTACGTCAATTCCCATGCTGACTGCCCAGAGTTAGTGCAGAACCCACGGGTTACGGGCTTGGTCGCACAAGACGGCGCCCTCAACTTCAGACGCCAGTCGCAAGGTGATGAGGTCAACCTTCTCCCTGGAAGGTTTTTATGGGGGTCCCGCTATGTAGACACGATTGATGAAATCATTGGCCGTTGGTGATTGACCTCAATCCTCATCCTGTACCCCCTCCTTGTAGATGGAGGAGAGGCTGAAAGTTCCCACCCTCTAATCACAGGGTTGGTTCCTCAGATGACCAGCCCCATCCTCCAGGTGTCACCCCATCAGCATAAACTCAGGTAAGACTGAAAGGGGCTTGTTATAAATAACAAGAGACGCCTCGCTCACCCCCGTCACTCAGGACTTCCCAAAGGTCTTAGGAGCTCTGTGCCAGAAACCAGGACGAAGACCAAATATGTATTTCTTATTCCATCCCAATATCGCAACAGTGATGCAATGGGGGAAAGAGCTATGAGGGAAGATGAGGGGGTGATGACTGAGCTGTTAGAACAAGAAGACCGCAGACAATGTCCAAAAAAAGTTTTAAATCATGGTTATAAAGACAATCTATGTCAATGGAGAAATAACCAGAAGAACTAACATCATTGACGAGCATGGAGGGAAGTTGTTACAGAAATACAGGAGAGAAGGCTGTCGCTCTCCATCTCACGCCCATCTGTGTGTTTTAGAGCATTTCTATTCTCAACTTTAAAATGATTCATTTAAATAAAAAGGGGTGCATGAAGAAATATACTTCTCAAAAGTTAAACATGACCAACCTTGTAAAGAGTGCCTCATTCCAGGACCCCAAACACTAAACAGGAGCACGATTGAGGCCCCTTCAATTACCCGGTGTCACAGGAATCCAGGTAAAGGAGGATCCAGAACAAGTCACCCCGCAAATTGTCACCACCCCCCACGTGGGCTCTGATCCCTTTATATTCAACAGCAGAGCCACCCGTCGCCTACAAATTCCTATTATAATGAAAAAGGGGATGCGTGTGTCGGTAAATATAATCGGTGTCAGAGTAGATGTTTGTCAGGGTGAGGATGTGCTGGAGAATCTGCATACTTATGCGTCCGTCTCTGAAGGATGCTTGTCCCCTGCTCACCGCCAGGCGAGGATGACACGGATGCCGGTCTGCCCGCCGCGGAAATGTGCCTCATTTATTCAGCACTCCTGCGCTCCACGGGGAAAAGCGCCCGTGGCAACTCGGGTCTCGGGAACCATCGGTGCATTTTAAAATCTCTGCATCCACTTGGCGGCTAGATCGACTCCCAGTAGGATCATGAAGTACAAACGTCGTTTCCATATATTTACGGCCGCGTGCTGGCTTTGCCATCGTGCAGTGTGGACGGACGCTCGGGAGATGAGAGTCTCGGATGAGAGCCCCTCAACGGCAGTAATTACCCAAATGCACACGGTTGTTGCCTGTAAAGAAGGATAGAGATTGGATGATACTAATGGCAGGCAGGACAAGGAATTGGTTCAAATCTGGGGAAGGTGGGAATGATGGCGCGCGGACTCTGCTGCTCAGAAATTAAGGGGTTATCAGCATCTATCGCTCCTCGACCATGTTAATAAAACACACGTATTTATCAATACCTCCATTGCTGTCGTGGGCATTGCTGCTGCGCCTCTGAAAAGCCCACCTTGATCACACCCAAGAGTTAGAAACCCTTCATTTGCCCCAATGCGTAATGCACCCCACAACATCTGACAGACATTTATCAAGCACGCACCATGTCCCGGGCATGATGCCGGATGCTGGGAGGGGCAGCCACGGCCAACGGAATCACTTGCAATCTCCTCTTAATTTTTCACAGGTGAATACAAATGTGTCCGTTCCAAGAAGATGGAGACGCCCATCTCCATCCTCCCAATGGGATGGTCCATGACAGTGGGCTCCTGCCTACAGCTCCTCCCCAAAGACGCCCCCATGGACCCCACTTCCCGGTTTGCACACCTCCTCTGGTCTCCTCTCGGTGAATCCTGACTTCCCCGAGACTTACCCACAGCGGGACGCCAATGTGGGGCCCGGCCAGTTCCCTCCTGGACCCTGCAGACAGCATCCTACCGGCATGGAGTGGCCCTGCCCCCAGCATTTCTGCTGTCCCAGCCGAAGCCCCGGTCTTGTCCCTTATAACCAGAACCCCCTCCCCAATTTGCCCATCCAGCCTCTGTCCCTCCTCCCCCAGTATCATTTTGGACTCTCTCCTCTCTGGTTCCTCTTGGCATTACAAACCATCACCCCATTCAACATCTCCCCGTTTTATCTACAAACCCAAAATCCTGCCCTGCTCCTCCCGTATCCCCACTGATCCCCAACAGCACCGACCCCAGACCTTCCCTTGTGGTCCACCTGCTGCCCTGGCGAGCCCCATGCTTTATAAACGTCCACCGTGATGCTCCACGATGAGTCTGCGATAAACACGCCCAACTGGTGCCCGAATGCGTTCACGTGAGTCTACGAACGAGCGGTTTCTGGCCTCTCCAAATAGACCCCCTTCCTGCCTCGTGTTACAAATCCCCAGCATGCATTTTCTGGGAGTGACCATTTGAGACCAAAACTCCAAAAATGGAAAGAAAGACAGGATCGGATTAGTGTTTGAAGCCTGTCCACGTCCCATTCTTCCACAGCCTTCCTTTCTCTTGGAGGGATTTGTCATAGGCTGAATCGTGTCCCCCAAATTCACATGTTGGATGCCTGACCCCAGGACCTCAGGATGTCACTGTATGTGGAGATGGGTCTCTAAAGAGGTGACGAAGGTAAAATGAGGTCACTAGGGTGGGTCCTGATCCAATAGGACTGGGGTCCTTATGAGAAGAGGAGGTGAGGACACAGACACACACAGGGGGACGACCACGTGAGGACACGGGGAGAAGACGGCATCTACACACCAAGGAGAGAGGCCTCAGGAGGAACCAGCCCTGCCCATGCCTGGGTCTCAGATTCCAGCCTCCAGGACGGGGAAAGAATAAATGTCTGTTGTCTAAGCCGCCCATCCGTGGTCTTTTATTATGGCCATCCTAGCACAACGATACAGGGTGCCCATCATTATTTTAGATGTGATTACAGACAAATATTGACTAAGGTTGATTTCCCATAATAGGTGATCTGCATGAAATTTGAACATAATTTCATAGATCTTGGCTCTTCGACAGGATCCTGTAGATGTACAAGACACAGATTTGGATTCAACAGGTGAATGAAGCAGAACTGAGGGAAATTCGAAGGTAGAATTTACTCATTGGAAGGGGAAAGTGGCCTTAATGATATCGACATATTTAGATATACAAAAACAGATAGGTGTATAAATAACTTTATATTTTTATACACGTGCATATAAAGATAGATGATGTTAGATATACCTATATATGTTAATATATAACTATATCTTTATATATATTTGTATGTATACATTCTATATATTCTCTACCTATATATATTTATATGTATATATTCTATATAATCTCTACCTATATATATTTATATGTATCTTATATATGCATATACAGATATGTCACTGGGGATGCACATAATATACACATTATTTCAGTAAATATAACAGAAATACATTTACTTAGGTGCAACAGCAAAATTCTCTGGTCCAGGCAATGACTAGAAACATATGACATTTTCTGGAAAAAATATTCATTCCTTAATTTTCTCATCTGTGAAATCAAAGTATCAATGGATAGAGAGTGAGCATCGAAACAACCAATATAAGGAAATTATTTGATTTCCTGCATCTCAGCCCATCCCGGAACCCAGGTAGGAATGCAATGAACGTGGGAGACACGGATGGCGGTTCATGGAAGACCATTGTCCCATCACCTGTTGCCTGCTCATCACGTCCCTTCCTTCCCCCCATGTGGACATGTGGCCATGTTGTTGAAAACAAAAATCAGAAGATGTGGTATTCATATACAATGGAATACTACTCAGCCATAAAAAAGACAAAATCGTCCCCTTTGAAACAACATGGATGGACCTTGAGGGCATTATGTCAAGTGAAATAAGCCAGACAAAGACAAACACTCCATGATTTCACTCATATGTGGAAGATAAACAAACATATGGACAAAGAGAACATATTAGCGGTTACCAGAGGGGAAGGGGATTGGCAGAGGGTGAAAGGGGTAAAGGGGCACGTTTATACGGTGATGGATAAAAACTAGACTATTGGTGGTGAGCATGACGCAGTCTACACAGAAATTGATAAATAATAATGTACACCCAAAATTATGCTATGTTATAAACGTTTACGATTTCAATAAAATAATTGACAAAAAGTGCAAACTCCCAAAATATTTAACCATTTCATTCAAACAACTAAAGTTGCTTGATTAAAGGGTTTGCCAGTTTTCAAAGGGGTTGAAAGCAGCCACAGGGCAGTTTGGCAGAGTTTGAAATCAGATCCCCACTCCCTCCCCAAACCCAGTGCCCGGAACCCATGGTCCAGGGGTGGCCACTGCCTCGCCTCCTGGCTGCAGAGCCTGCGGCATCCCTGGACTCATCTTGGCTAAGGTGACCTCTCACGTGGCTTTATATGTCCCCCAGCTCAGAGCCCACTCCCTACTCTCCGATTAGTTTGGAAACATGCTAAAAAACAGAGCCATGGCAGTTCTGGGGTTCATTACTCGGCCCCATAATCGTGGGCAAAGGGTCCCCAAAGCCCCAGGAAGTCTTCATAGGGAAGCCACAGGTCCGGCGTGCAGAACCCACCTCCATTTGGACAGGTGAATCTCTAGGGGGGGCCGTCTCCTGGACGTTGATGGGGGGCCCTGGAGGGTCTTTACCTCCCTCCTGGTTCTCCTCCTGGCCCCTCTCGTGTGGTCATTGCTGTCCTGGCAGGAACAAGTGCCCCGTGCATGGTCTCCTCATTTGCACAACAGGCTTTAACCAGCCACCGAAGTGCTGGAGGTAAGAAGCAATCACGGATCTGTCTAAACAGGCCCAGCCCAGATGGACCCAGCCCTCGGCGGACCCTCAGGAGAACAGAGCCGATGCCCACAGCCCCCCGTGAGGGGAGCAGAAGGCCCAGGGAGGGTGTCTCTGCCATTCCGTCTCCAGTTCAGAGGATCCTCAGTCCTACGGTTGCCAGCTGAAATGCGGGACACTCGGCTACATTTGCTCATCAGATGGACAAGGGATAATGGCCTTGGCATGTCCATCCTGAAGACTGAGTGGGATAGACTTACACTAAGGGTGGTTTCCCTCCTCTCCTCTGAGATCCCGAGCACCGGGCCCTAGTTCAGCTGGCAGATTTGCTTTGTGGGTTTTTCTCTCTCCCCACCCAGTGTCTCCTGTGGGTTTGCTCCACGTTGTAAGCAGCGAGCTGCCTGGCCTCACTCGCTTCCCTTTGTACCTTCCTTCTCGTCTCCATGCTCACAGCACAGCGGACGGGGGTGATGATCAAGGAAGATCAACCTCAAGGAACCCTCAAGTCAAGGAAGATGAACCTCAAGGAAACATCAAGTCAAGGATGGTGAACCTCAAGGAAGCCTCAAGTCAAGGAAGATAAACCTCAAGGAAACATCAAGTCATGAAGATA
>JABWHU010000930.1:124155755-124200811 GCA_014189135.1 Dicerorhinus sumatrensis harrissoni
GCCTCAAGTCAAGGAAGATAAACCTCACGGAAACATCAAGTCATGAAGATAAACCTCAAGGAAACATCAAGTCAAGGATGGTGAACCTCAAGGAAACCTCAAGTCAAGGAAGATGAACCTCAAGGAAACATCAAGTCAAGGATGGTGAACCTCAAGGAAGCCTCAAGTCAAGGAAGATGAACCTCAGCACAATGGGGCAGGTGGCACAGGCTGAGGGCTCCAGTGGAAGGAGCAGTGTGGGGCTGGGCAGAGAAGGATGAAGGGATCCTGGAACATTCCAGAAAAACAAAGCCAATACAGCGAGCCCTGGGAGGATCTGGCAGCCTGTGGGGTGGGTAGGGAGGAGGAAGAAAGAGACATGGCTGGAATCCCTACGGGCAAATGGTCCCTATCCTTGAAGGCCGTGCCCGAGCCAGAACTTCCACCTGCAGGCACCATCTTCCTTTCTCCGGAAGGATCTGTGGATCTTCACTTCCCAGCGCACATCTGTGGCCCCAGCCACGGGCACGGACCACACCCTGAGGACAGGCAGATTTAGCCTAGGAACCAACTCTGTATGGTTGGATCAAGTGAGTAAATTCCTACAGAGATCTGTGGACATGACTGGCACCTAACAAAGGACACACGTGTGTTTCATAAAAGGGACAGAAGACTATGTCATTGCGGGATCCAGAGTCCAGCACCTCAGGGCTGCAAAGCATCGGGGCTCTGCACACTCTCTCGAGGGCCCAGCAGGACCCGACCCCGTTGCCAAAAGCAGAAACTGGCTTGAAAACACACCTCTTGTTAGTGTTCTTCCTGCCTCCATCTCTTCACCCCAATCTTTCTCAGAGCCTCCTGGAACCACTTCCCAGATAAACTAACTGCATCAAGACAATCACAATAAAACAAAATCAGAAATGCCATCCTAGGTGGGGCGGCTCCAAGCACAGCTGCGAGCCTCGCAGTCTCTCTCCTCCATCTGTGACAGTCCAGCATGGGGTCACACTGCCCCCACCTCAGAATCCGGGACCCCCGCACCCGCAGACCCACAGCCCTGGGCCTCCTCGGGGATGGATGCACCAGGCTGTAAGTGCCCCCTGAAAGGTAGTCTCCAAACTCCCCCCGATTACCTGCAAAACTGTAAGAGTCTCAGATTCACAAATGAGGAATTATCAGCACCCAAGTCCTCTGAGCTGTGTTGCCATTCACACGGTTTTTAGGGCAATTTGCAAGGCGGTGAGGTTTGCAATTCCATTTTTGGTGAAAGTTTCCATTGCGAGAGCCGGGGAGTCAGAAAGGCAGCTGGACCCCCAAAGGCGCGTCGAAGGTGTGTCGCAGGCGTAGCTGCGACAGGCAGATGGAATTTCGTGCACAAAGCTGCGCTTCTACAGGCTTGACGGGGAGAAGCAAGAAGCCCTAAACCAGCTCACAGCTGCATCCCCAGTGTCAACATTTCACTAACTGGTAAAGATACAACTGTGCACGACTATCATGCCATAGTCGTTTGTCATGCTGGCTGTCTTTATATTTGCTCTTGCCTTTTAGTGTACCGAAAAAAAAAAAAAAAAAAAACGGCCCCACTAGACTAGGCATTTAATGAAAACAGAACCCCGTGCTCGGAGACACAGCCCCACTCAGGCAACGTGCTAATAAGGAGCAGATGGCCCAAGAGGACCTCAACCCTTTTTCCTATTATTGCAGAACGGGCCCCACAAAGGCACTTTGTAACTTGTTTCATAAGGACCCAATTTTGCTCGGCAATAACAGGGCCATTAAATCTGCTTAGAGCGGGGATTACAAGAAAACAGGAATAGTTTATTCCCCGTTCCTCCTGCCTCGGAGCAGAGCACACCCCCACCCCCATCCTCTGCAAAGATGGTGGAAAGAGAAACGCAGGAAATGGCTACCTCTCACCCACTCCCTGCTCCCAAACATCAAACCTAAAATGCGTATTGACTGCAACAAGAGGCTTGTAGGTTCAGATTTGGGGGCCCAGGGGAGCTCGCCGATCATGCCTTCAGGAGATCACGGGGTTGGAGGAAGGAGAAAGAAGCCCCATCCCATGACCCTCAGGACCCCTTTGGGAAAATCATCGTCTACACTCCAGCCTCACGTTTCCCTTCTCCAATATGAACCTATAACCAGGCTTTCCGGGAGGGGCTCTGATTCCCAACCACTATCCTGACACTCGGTCCCACTCCTACCCTGTGTTCTGTGACCACTTTGGTCTCCTCCCAGACCCCACCCCATGAGGGTATGTCGCTTCAGGACCACAGAAAGATGAAGGCTTTCTGGAAGGAGAAGGAAGCTGTGTGCAGATGGTGGAAGGTTAGGCTGAGGATGAGGGTTGTGGGAGGCAGACAGCGGGGTCCCTGAGAAGGACAGACCTAGGCACGCCTGGTGATTGTCACCCACCTGCTAAGACCAGACAGGGAGCCAGGATCCAAGGGAGGGACAGCCAGGGCCTTGGTTCCCCCATGGAGCCCCTGAGTGGTTGGGGGTGGTGAGTCGGCTCCAGTAGGAATAGTACAGAGGGGCCCCAATGGTGTCCATGAGCCACAGAGGATCCTGTGCCCATACAGTGGTGTCCATTGGAGTGACTTCAGTGGTGCCACCCAGGAGCCAGGGACATTTTATGTTATTGTGGTAAAATCCACATAACACACAATTCACCATTTCCAAGTGCACAATACATTGGCACTTAGCAGATTCACAACGTTGTGCAACCACCATCTCTATCCAGTTCCAGAACATTCACATCACCCCAAGGAGACCCCGTATCCATGAGCAGTCTCCCTCCATCCCCCTCCCCCAGCCCCTGGCAACCATGAATCCACTTTCTGTCTCTGTGGATTTGCCTGTTCTGGACATTTCATGTAAATAGAATCACACACTATGCGGCCCTTTGTGTCTGTCTTCTCTCACTGAGCATCATGTGTCTAAGGTCCATCCACGTTGTAGCTGTGTCAGTGCTTCTCTCCTGTTCATGGCTGAGTAATATTCCGCTGCATGCATGGACCACATTTTGTTCATCCCTTCATTTGTCAATGGACACCTGGGTTGTTTCTACCTTTGACTATTGTGAATAATGCTGCTATGAACACGTGTGTACAAGGTTTCCTTTGAGTCCCCGTTTTCAATTCTCTTGGGTATATATCTAAGAGTGGAATTGCAGGCCACATGGAAACTATGCTTAATTTTTGAGGAACTGCCATATACTGTTTTCCACAGCGCGTGTGACATTTTCCATTCCCACCAGCAGTGCACAGGGTTCCAATTTCTGCACTTCCTCACCAACACTTGTTGTTTTTGCCTTCCATATTTGTTTGCTCTTTAGCCACCCCAGCAGAGGCACAAGGATGACTCAAAACCTCGGGAAGAAGTAGGTGCAATTCTGGTCTCACTGCTGCTCCACTTCCTTTCATGGGGGCAGTGGCTCTAGTCAGAAGACAGCTGTGCTCCAATGAATGAAGGGAGTCATTGCAGGTCTCGCCGAGAGATGACCTGGGTGACGAGAAGGTGGCAGCCACGCAAAGATCTAGAGGGAGAGCATTTCCAACACTCTTGGTGCAGGAAAGAGCTCAGTCACGTTGTAGAAACGTGAGACGTGCCGGGTGGCGCAGCAGAGGGAACACAGGCACAGGTCCCAGGGGGGGCATCCGAGGGGCTCACGTGGCTCCATCAGATTGGCACCCACCTTCCGTCCTGGGGCGCCCTCGTCCTTCTGCACTCCTGCACTGTGGCTGCTCTTCTCCCAACCACACTTCCCCCCCTGGAGTGAGTGGTCAGGATAGAGGGACACCAGCTGGATGGGGTCATACAGCAGGTTGCTGGGGACAAAGACAGAGGCCTGGGTGTGGGAGGCGAGGGCCGTGGCACTATCCAGCCACCAAGTGTGCACACCTGGAGAAAGGTAAAGTCCCAAGGTTGGTGGTGGGAGGGACCACCTTTATTGTAGTCAGCACCCTCCAGGTTTCGGGCGACCGGAGGCCGATGGAGATGGTGGAAGTAACTCTTCAGGACCTCTGTCCTGGGATGAAGTGTTTCCCCCCAAAATTCATGTCCACCCAGGAATGGGGAATGGGGCCTTATTTGGAAATGGGGTCTTTGCAAACGTGATTATGTGAAGAATGGAAATGAGGGCGTCCTGGAGGAGGGTGGCCCTAAATCCAATGACAGTGTCCTCCTCAGAGACAGAAGAGGAAACACAGACACAGAGGAGAAGCCACGTGGAGACGGAGGCAGAGATGGAGGGAGGCGGCCACCAGCCCAGGGACGCCTGGAGCCCCAGAAACTGGGAGAGGCAGGAAGGACCCTCCCCTGGAGCCTCCGGAGGGAGCGCGGCCCTGCGACCCCTTCATCTCAGACTTCTGGGTGAATTTCTGTGCTTTTAAGGCCCCCCTCCTTGGTGGTCATTGGTTACAACCATTCCAAGAAACTAATTCAAATGCTGTCCCTTCTGACGTGGCCCACACCCAGGTCACTGCATTGGAACAAATTCTCCACGTGTTCTGAAAAGGCCTGGAAGGAATAAAACTCAGACTGAAGGCCCCTGACACCTCGGACACCCCTCTCTCCTCGTGCAGCCTCCGTGTCTCAGAAGGACCCGCCATCTCCGTCAGTGTCCCCGGCTGAGCCTCCAGGCAGCTCCCGGGAGACCCTCTCCCCTCTCCAGCCGTGAAGACTGTGACCCAGCATGTCAGGTGTCGAAATCTCTGATGACTTCTTCGGGGCACCGTTCCTTCCAGGCGTGGGGACCATTTGGAACTCGGGTTCGGTTATTAGCGTTGGCATCTAGACCAATCCATCCAGCCTCCCTTCTGCATGCTTTTCAGCTCTGCGTCACTTCCCCAGCTCTTCAATTATTGATATCGTCGTGGGTGCACAGACGTGCCCATCGAGTATTTCTCATCTTCTGTGTTTGAAGCAGGGTTTTCTTCTTGAACTCTGTCTTCCCGTATTTTGCAGACACCGTGGGTTTCTGACACGGCTCGACTCTGGAAAAGCCCTCGGCTTTCGGTGTCTGTTTCAAACCCCCGTTGACACCAGACTGTTCTTTCTCGACCCTTCTTCCTGCTCTGTCTTCACAACCAGGGGACGTGGCCACCTGCAGCCTCGTGTCCCGTCTGCACCCTTGTCCCCGTCACAGGGGAGAGCTCTGGGGCGTGACAAATAAGTCCAGAGGATGTTATATCATCCTCTTTTCTTTTTTAGTTGAAATAAAATTTACATCACATAAAATTAGCGCAATTCAGTGACATTCAGCACATTTACAACGTCGTGCAACCATTATCTCTATCTGGTTCCAAAACACTAATCTCCCCAAAAGGAGACCCCATACCCATTAACAGTCCCTCCCCTTCTCCCCCCACCCGGCCCCTGGCAACCACTAATCCGATTTCTGTCTATGGATTTGCCTGTTCTGGACATTTTATATCAACGGAATCATGCACTATGTGGCTTTTTGTGTCTGGCTTCTTTCCCTGAGCAAATGTTTACAAAATTCGTCCATGTAATGTCCTGCTTTCCCCACTCCCTGAGCAAACACACAGAGAGGCTCTGGACTCTGATGGCTTCTTCCCCCATTGGTAAGTACTGAGAGGTGGATTGCAGGCAGGGCTGGCTCAAGGAAAGGGAGGAAGTAGTGAAACAGGCTTTGTGGGGGCTCTGTTCTCTTACCCTCATGCTGCCCCAGGAAGTCAAAGCCTCGAAGGGGAACCCCGACCCCAATTCCTGGGTGTCGGGTGTCCCCAAGCTTTCTCTCCTCCACCACACTCATCCATTCCTTGACCTCTGGGGGAAAAGCACTCGGTGAAACCTAACTCTCCACATCCCAAGATGACCCACAGGGGAACTAAGGAGGGTGTCAGGCATGGGAACGGCTTTGGGGTGAATAACTCAATATGGATTGTGAACCGATCCTGGGAATGTACCAGAATACACACCGGACTGTGATTGCATCTGTTGTTCACAGAGGAGAGTTTCACTGTATTCTTACTGAACCATGACGCAGACAGACCCCCCACTGTCAACACTGTCATGTAATTTGCTTTTTGAGATTCCATCTCATGTCACCTCCTCTTTCTAAAAGGGATTGTGGTTGGGCAGTTCCTCAAAAAGTTAAACATACCCTTACCGTATGACCCAGCAATTCCACCCCTAGGTATGTACTCCAAAGAATTGAAGACTAGCGTTCAAACAGATACTTGTATGTGAACATTCACAGCAGCATTATTCACAACAGCCAAAAGGTGGAAGCAACCCAAGTGTCCATTGATGGAGGAATGGATAAACAGAATGTGGTCCACCCATACAGTGGAATATTACTCAGCCATGAAAAGGAGTGAAGCACAGAAACGGCTACAACGTGGATGAACCTTGAACACGTGATGCTCAGTGAGAGAACCAGACACAAAAGGGCACACAGTGTGTGATTCTATTTATGGGAAACGTCCAGAACAGGCAAATCCACAGACAGAAAGTGGATGAGTGGTTGTCAGAGGCTGGGGAGGGTGATGGGGAGTGACTGTTGATGGGTATGGGGTCTCCTTTTGGGGAGATGAGAATGTTCTGGAACCAAACAGTGGTGATGGTTGCACAACAACGTGAATGTACTAAATGCCTCTGACTCATATGCTTTACAAACGTTAAAATGGTGACGTTTACATTTCGTGAGTTAGACCTAAAAAAAAATCCCCACAATGGTTTCTGCCCCTTTTCCCTGCTTCAGATGATGAACAAGAGCACGAGATGCCAGCCGAGATCCCGGCCAGCACCCACGGAGAGTTCGATTCCATAACGTTTACGAACAACAAAAAGGATCATCAAAGATAAACGTCCCAGAACATAAAAAATGTGGGCCACCTATTTGAAAAAAAATAATTAAAACACGTCTGGAGAATTCAAAGGAGTCACTGGACATATGTAAAAAATATTTCCTCGCCAGGCAGAGTGGACATTTATTTAACCAGCCGTCTGTTCAGAGATAAACAACAAATGGAGAAAAGTATTTCCTGATAAACAAAAAAGACCTAGAAGTTGCCAAATGAAAGCACGCTTTTGTCTACTGGCCGAAAAACTCAACAGGAGGGGGACGCAGTTGCCAACCCACCGTTCACGGAAAGGGACTTACCAGCGATTTAAACGTGAGTAAAGACGCTCCCCTCGCTCATGATATGATGAATGGAAACGCAAATTACACCGAAAAATTGAGGTGGGCACCACGGAGCAAAGACAGAGCAATGAAGCCATCTTCAAGCTGGAGATGGATCCCGGGGGTCCCAGGGCACCTTCCTCTCTGACCGTCCTCGTGGCTGAAATTTTCCATAATCAGGATGCTTTTTTTAATACACAGAGAATCACAATCCACACATCAGAATGATGTAAATCCCAAAGATTGATTGCACAATAATATGTTTAAATGATGAGCTTTGGCACATCTGAAATAAAAAAAAATAAACTGAATCCTTATGACGATGCCCAGCCTTCTGAAAACCCTACATTTCTGCCTACGCAAGAGAGTCTTTTTGTGGCAAACCAAGCTGAGGTTGGGATTTTCCCACCAGAGCCCACGATTACTGTGACATGGGTAACTTTGCCAGCAGAATTAGGACCTGTTCCCTCTGGAATTTTGTGCTATTTCATATCCAGAGTTTTTTTTTTCTCCTAGTATCAGCTTATAAGGAGCTTAATCCTACATAAGAAAGTCACAGACATATGTCTGCAAATATCTGAAAAGAAGAAAAGACGGATCTCGTTCTCTGGAGGTGCAGCTGTGGGGGACGCAGGGCTCTACCAGGAGCGCAAAGGCCCGCACCCCACGGGCACTGTTCGGTGGGATCCCTGAAAACTGCAGTGCATGTTCCCTTTGCCCTGAAAATCCACCCTGCGGGTGTATCCTTCCAACACACTTTCACACGTGCGGATGAGCTAATGCCCAGGTCGTTCACGCCAACATCGCAAAAGCAAGGTAGCGACAGCCATCTGAGCCACCATGATCGCCCGACCAGTTATTTGCATCGTGATTCGTGCCCACAATTGGTCCCACATCCCTCTTTTAAAAATGAGCATGTTCATTTTTTACTGATGTGGAAAATCCCCGTGCTATGTTAAAAATATACGTTCAAAAAGAGCGCGTGTGGGGTAAAATCATGCCTGACATTCGTATCTGCTTGGAAGGAAGCAGGACTTATAGGAATGGCGGTTACCTGTGGGGGTCGGGCACGTGAACAGCAAAGGATGAAGGGAGATTTGTTTTTTTCGCCGATAGTGTTATCCTTTGGGGTTCTGAAACATCTGAAGGACATAACGAGGCAGGCATTCAATTAGAAAACATTTCTAAAATGCAGACAGTTCAGTAACTACGAGAACAGCTCCTCCTTGCTGCCCCTAAATGACCCACAGTTCCTGACAGGTCCCTGTTCCCAACCAATCAGTGCCTTTCTCTGTGTTACAGGCTCTTCTATCAATCATAAATTGATACCTCTGACCCATGCATATATGCATCTCGTCAAGAATTCATGTCCTGGGTCCACGTGTTCCTCATCGACAGAAGGTATGCATCCTAACGAATGCTCAGGACCCCCAGAAAGAACACGCACAACACAGAAATAAATTATACAAAATGCATTCAGGTGCGGACGTGGGGGCGGGAAGCAGGCTCAGATTGTTTGAAAGGTAATAACAAACCTCAGGTTTCTTGTTGTCTTCTCTGCGTGTGCAGTTCTGGGCTGGTTTTGCATCCCGGGCACATCCTGCAAGCGGGGGCTCGGCTGAAAAACACCACCTCCTTAGTGCAAAGGTCACCGGCTAAAGGTCATGGCTCGCACCTGCGGGGAAGGGAGGCGTGAGGGCGTGCGCCAAAGGAAATTCCGTTTGCAGGATCTGAAGCCACTCGAAAAATAGAAAGATAAGAAGCAAGGGACGTTTGCTTTTTGCTGATCCTTGGCCCCTGGATCTTACCTCAGCTCTAGGATTTTATACCACGGGAATCCCATATGGGAGGGCCCATCAGCTCTTTTAAGAATCAGCTGTTGCACAAACTATGCGTCGAGGATATACTGTCCTGCAAAATGCGTACGTAAGGCAGCACCGAGCTCTGTGTGGAGACAGAGTTTATGCAGGAAAAAGATTGCATTCAACGGACCCCAAGCTCACTGCATTTAAAAACTTTAATCCACTTTGTTGCAATACAAATTATCTGCAGCAAACATATCTATTTTCAGTCTGCATCAAGTCCATTTTAATGAATACATATAACTGTGCGATCATTATACTATCAAGATTCAGGATATTTTTACTCCCCACACACCTCAAATTTCCTAATTCCACTTTGCTGCTAATCCCTCCTACACAGGCAACTGCCAATGTGCCATCTGTGACTCCACATTAGTTCGTATTTTCTAAATTTTTTTATAAACGGAATCATACATCATGTAAACTCCTTTTCTTCTCTGGCTTTTTCCACTCAGAGTAATTGTTCTGAGATTCATTCGTGTTCTTTCATGCACGAATAGCTGGTTGCTTTTTATTGCTGAGAAGTTTCCGTTCACCTGGTGATGGCCGTTTAGGCTGTTTCCAGTTTTCAGCTATTATAAATAAAGCTGCTACGAATGTTTGTGTTTGAGTCATTGTATAGACATGCATTTCCTTTCCTCTTGGGTGAATTTCTAGCAGCATGAAAACCTAGCAGTGGGACAATTAAATCATACAGTTGATATTTAACCTTACGAGAAACCATCAAATCATTTTCCAAAGTGGCTGCGCCATTTTGCATTTCCAGTTGGTCCCCATCCTCACCAACGCTTGGCGTTATCAATCATTTTCATTGTAGCCCCTATTAGCATTAGGTGTATACTTTGTATTTATATTACTTATTTATACACGATACATTATTTGTTACATGTTTATTATATCATCAGATACATAATATGCCATTGCATGTGTAGTGGCATCTCGTCGTGGTTTTAATTTGCCTTTCTCTTACAACGAACGACACTAACCATCTTTCCATCTCCATCCCTATGTCTTCTTTCATGAAGAATCTGCTCACATCGATTGCCTTTTTTCTCTTTAAAAATTGAGTTATTTGCCATGGCGTTGTAGATCTGGGTATGAATCTCTCGTCAGATGTACGTGTTGCAAATAGTTTCTCTGAGACTGTGGTTTGCCTTTTCATTTCCTTAACGGAGCCTTTCAAAGGCCAAAGTTTCATTTTTGACGCAGTAGAATTTATTACCTTTTTTTATCACCATCTAAGAAACCTTTGCCTATCCCAGAGCCGCACATACATTCTTCCCTCCTTTCTTCTCAGTTCTATAGTTTTATTTCACACATTTAGGTTTCTGACCCATTTCGAGTTAATTTTGGGTCTGGTTCAAGGTAAAGACTGAAGTTCATTTTTTTTTGCTTTCAATATCCAGTTGTTCCAGCACCAGGGGTGAAAAAAACAAACCGTTGCACTGAATTTTCTCAAACGTTCCAGGAGTTGTGTTTTTTTCAGGCTTATTTTACAGACTAAAGAAAAAGAAGGAGATTCAAGGGAATTATGTGCTTGCCCCGGGTCCCGCCTCTGAGATGAGACAGAGTGGAGATTTAGTACAAGTACAAGTGTGTGGACTCTGGGGTCAAGAAAGGGGTCATAAGGATGACGGGATCTGCTGGGAAGTGGGGTGGTGCCCAGAGAGGTCAATGGGAAGCGGGGATGAACAGCACGGAAGAGACACAAAGCCTGGATGTGCAAGACGGATGCTCTGAGGAGGCCAGCTTTACGGGAGGAGGGGACCGAGGTTCCAGGAAGAGAGGTGGTCGGAGAGAGACAACTTTGATGCTTTCTTTAGACTATGCCTCCTTACTCTCTCTTTTCTTGTGTAATGTTTCTAAAAGGGATTTGGGACAAAGTCCACGCTTCGTCCATTCCCTGGAAAGCAACGAAACCTGATTTTTAAAATCAATGTAACTTAGGGAAAATGGAGTGAAATCCCCCCCATTAGCCTACTGGGCTCCCTCTGACGTGGTGGCAAACCGTGAGAGCCCTCAGAAGAGCATTTCCACATGAAGAATAAAATGCCTTAAACACACAGCTTCCAAATGACAACAGGAAACTGGGCATGTTGAAAAATCAGAGAAGTGAAGAAGTCAATGAGCTTATGCCAGCTCTATTTTGAATTTTTTGAGGAATTTCCATCCCGTTTTCCACGGTGGCTGCACCAACTTCCCTTCCCACCAACATGGTACAAGGATTCCAATTTCTCCACATCCTCACCAACACTTGTGTTTTTCTGTGTATCTATATTAGCCATCCTAATAGGTGGGAAACGATGTCTCGTGGTTGTTTCGATTTGCATTTCCCTGATGATGAGTGATGTTGAGCATCTTTTCATTGCCCATTGGCCATTTGGATGTCTTTTTTTGGAAAAAATCTCTATTCAAGTCCTCTGCCCATTTTTAATCAGATTCTTTGTGTTTTTGCTATTGAGTTGTACAGGTTATTTATATATTCTGGATATTAACTCCTTATCAAATAAAGACAAGTAGATGAGATGTTGGATGGGTTAACTAATCCCATTGTGGTCATCCTTTCACAATATATATGCATATCAAACCATCACATTGGACCCCTTAAATTCACACAGTGATGTTTGTCAATTATATCTCAATAAAACTGGAGAAAAAAAGGAAAATCAATGAGCTTAAAGAAGAAACAGAGTCTAGGAGATAAAGATGGTTGGCTAGAGTGTCATTTGATGGAGAGATCTTTACAGGTGTCACCACATGCCTCCCAATGTCACCAATAATGAGCGTCTGAAGAAAAAATTCATCGATAGATAAGTCACCCTCCGAGTAGCCACGCTTGCCCTCCTGATTTAGACAGGGTCCTATGGACACTTGACATCTGATGGCTTGACCCCTCTCTGAGAAGGGGCTGGACCCCATCAACTCTCCAGTCTGCCCTCGTCCCTGGACCCCACGATGCCGTGAAACCTGTCCTAGCTCACATTTATAGTATTCTCCTAGTTTAGGGCCATTAAATAAAACTTTTACAAGCCCTCTATAAAGAATTTAAAACCCTTGGAAAAACGCCTGTGAATTAAGCCCTATTCCCCTTGGTGGGAAAGAGGTGGAATGGAGGAAATGACTTTATGCGGTCCCTGAAACCACCCAGTGAGCTGGGGAGAGCCCGGCTCAGTTAATCTAGGGCAGGGCTGGAGTTCTTCTTGAGGGTACACATGGATGACGGTTGCCACCCTGGGAAGGCTGTGCCACTCAACTCTACCAGGTGGGACCAAATGGCTTTCCAATATGGCGGCACCCAAGTGCACTGCTCCCTACAATTAACTGGAGAGCCCATTCACGCCACCGTCTCCAATATTTGGCAAAGTCAGATTTCTTTATTTTTTTACCTTTGCCAATCAAATTGGTCTGAAAAGGGCATCTCCCTTGCCCTTGAGGAACCTGGTCTAAAAATGTTCATAGCAGCCCTGTTCTAAAATAGCAATGTTCTGGAAATAATCTAATGTCCGTAGGCAGGAGGAAGAATCTGTTGGTTGTGGAATTTTCACCTGGTGGCCTATTATAGAGCCATCAAGATGAAAGGATTGCAGCAAGGCAATATGCATGAATCTTCACAATAGTGTTTTCTGTGGGAAAGTTCCAAAAACTAGTTTCAAAAAATTCTGTAGGACATGATACACCCTTTTCATAAAGTTAGAGACAATTAAAACAGAGACAAGCAATGAAGCTACGTAACAAAAAGCAGTGGAGGAAATGAAGGAGGTCAGAATCCACATAGGGGTCTCTTTGGGGGGTAGTGTGAGGGGGATGCACAGGGTTGGATGGGGGGACAGTGCAGTGGGTTTCCAAAATCATCAGTGTCCCAGTTTCATGTCAGTGGTGAGTTCACAGATTAAAAGTAGCCTCTAACTAAAATAGGAAACTCCAAGATTGTGTTGGAATATTAAAAATAATTAAAATCTACATATGAGATTATATAAGATAAAAGTGAATGCAGAAACCAACTCTGATGAGTGAAGGTCCAGACGCCAGTTCCAAGACCCTGAGGACTAATTAAAACAACGAAAATGTGCTCAGCCTTCTGGGGAACTTTCCTTGTTAGGAGAAAAGGAAACATGTCCTTTTCATTCTGACTTTTCATTCTGACTTCACAAAATCTCTTGCTTTTAGCCCAAGACCCTCTCTCTCCCAGGCACCCTGAGCATCTCTGCCTTTCGCATCTCCCGTACTATTCCCACTAAATAGCCCCACATCCGCCTCCAGGCATTTGAAAATGTTACTCCTTCTGCGTGAACTCTCCTCCCCAAGGCTTCCTGGCAAACTCCTATTCATTCTGCAAAACCCCACTCACCCGACCCCTCCTGGCTCCCCTTGATAGCCCCGTACAAATCAGGCTGGTCTCTTTCCCCTGCATTTTGCTGTAGCCCCTGGTCCTGATCTGTATCCCTGGGCCACAGCCCACATCAGGCCCCATCTTCCACCTGAACATTAGTTCCAGGTGAACTTCCAGCTTGACGAGGATACAGGAGAGCATGATTCCCTTTGAAGAAGGGAGAGACCACCTCCAGCACCAGGAGAAAGACAGATTTTATGGGGAGATGGTCAATGTACCACACAGGGCTGGGAGACCTCAAGCTATACTTAATACATAAGTATAAATACTTAAATATATTGATATTTTAGGCAAAGAGCCATGGAAGAAATGCTCACTCTCAGATTGATTTATTTCCTTGTGATGGTTAAACTTCACCCTCAAAGCATTTGCCGAATCCCACTTGGCATGGCAGACTGCGAGGAAAGGCAACCCGGAGACTCTCTCCCGGAGCCGAAAAGTTCTGCCAACATCTCTCTTCTTCGGGCAAAACCCTGAGATTCAGAAAGATCTGGTGGCTCTCCATTAACCCCAGCCAGACGTGCCTGATGACAACGATTTCTTGCCTTTTCTCTCTTTTCCATTTGTAAATCGAGATTTCTCTAGGAACCACCCTGAGGCCCCAAAATAAACATCAGAGCCCCCAAACATCTCAGACTCTTAATTGGGCAAAAATAAAGATCGGCGTCCTGCGCTGCATTGCGTGATCAAGCCAGGAGTGTGTCCCTACCGGAAGCCGCACACTTGAGAGTTAAACGCAGGATCAATGAAACGTGTTTCGGGTTAGTGTGGATTTAGAGCCAGCTGACCCCCTCCTTGATGGCTCACTCGAAATTCCTGCAAAACGTAGCACAGAGCACCGAGATGCTGGTGTCCGCTTAGGGTCTAAAGGCACGGCCACACGAATCCTTCTGGGCATAAAAATGAGTAAATACAAACAGCAGTCCAAGTGCACTAAGTTGACCACACTTTATAAGGGGCAACGGTGGCGGGCTTCCGCTTGTATTTTGCGTCCTATGAAAAGAAGACAGAGATTAGAATTCTAGGTCGACTCACGAAAAGGGCAGAGTGTGCTTAGTACTCAGCAATCGGTGATGAATCTCTCCACAGGGCTCACGGTACGTTTCAAAAGCAGAAACACAGAATTCATGAAGGATTTTGTCAGCTTCTCTCGACTCTCATCAGTTGCTTTTTTTTTTTAATGATGTTAAAAGACATAAGACCTACCAGGCACCCTTTTAACCATTTTTAAGCGCATAATGCAGTGGTGTTTTGCGCATTTGCAGATTGTGCAATCACCGCTTCTGTCTACTTCCAAAATATTGTCATCGCCCCCAAAGGAGACCCCGTGCCCAGAAGCGGTCACTGTCCATCCCCCTCATCCAGCCCTGGTACCGCGAATCCACTTGCCATGTCTATGGCTTTGCCTGTTCTGGACATTTCACATAAATGGAGTAAGACATCAGTTATTCTTGTGCAGAAAACGCCCTGCTGGCTCTACTTCCTTCCTCCGGCCCTCTGATCCTCCAAGGATTGCTGTCAGACCCGTCCCCATATGCTATTTCATGGGGACGAGACTCTTGCCACCATCCAGTGCCCAGGCCGAATGTCCAGCTACCCCGTCGGGCCTCCCCACACCTTTCTCTCTTCACTGCTCCTTCACACTAAAGACCCTCCCTTATCCTACACCTTCCCACGTGGCCCCAGGCTGCTGGGTGTCTGTCGGGTTCTCGCCATAAGATCCACCAGTGAGTCAACCCAATGGCAAATTTGCAAATGGCGGCCTCTGACCCAGGTGGAAAAAACTCACTCAGGCTGTGCATTTCCACAGACTATTAGGGTGGCGTAGATGCACCCCGCCAAACAGGACCCTTTAGAGCCTCCTCTTCTGTCTCTGATGAGGACACTGTCACTGGATTTAGGGCCGTCCTCCTCCAGGACGCCCTCATCTCCATCCTTCACTCAATCACAGCTGCAAAGACCCTGTTTCCACATAAGGTCCAATCACAGGCTCCAGATGGACATGAATTTTTATGGGACCACCTTCACCCCAGGAAATGGCATAACCCAGGCCATCGGGTGTCCCCGTGCATAAGGGTTTCCCCCTTTCCTGTCACTTCCTGGACTTCTCTTGGGCACACCTGCTCTCCTTGTATCTCCCATTTCATTCCTGCACCCATTTCTCCTCCCGTCCAACTGACAATCATTACAGCCTCAAAATCTCCTCCTCCCTGGGAGAATTTTTTGATCAACACATTATGATTTATCTCATATTTTTAAAAACAGGCATGTGCGCCTGTGTGTACGTGCATTTGAGTGTGTGTTCTGTGCGCAGCTGTGCAGGTGTGGGGGCAACGAATTCATCAGACTCGCCGCAGAGTTTATCCTCAGAAAACGAAATCCACGTGGAACATTGAGAAACAGCACAGTAAAAATGAATGACCCCAACACAGACGTGGAGACCACATATTTTGATTTGGTGCAAGGAACACACAGCAGAAAATCCTGAGCAAACAGGAACATAGAGTCTTAGAACCAAATACGCGGGAGAACAGGACAAATGATGTTTAATTGCAATTGATCCCGAATCCATTGATGACAGATTCCTAAAGGCAGTTTGAAAGGTTCAAAAAAGAAATTTATTAAATATTCAAATAAACTTATAAGAACGCTACAGTTTGTGAAAAAACAATGTGAAACAATTGCACTTTTAAAATAAGTCACGACGTGGCTAAACCTTTGAAAACTCTTTGTCTCTCTTTCTCTCTTTTTTTTTTTTCATTCAGAAAGCAATCATCATCTTCCATTATTTCTGTCTGCAGCTCTGTAAAATGGAATCCTTGCAAACAGGTCTGAGTTTCCAACACGCATAAAACAAAGGGCAGAATGTAGGAGGCAAAAAAAAACAAAAAGATCCTCGAGCAGCCAGGAATTCTAGAGGAAAAGTGCAATTGAGAACCCGGCGTAAATGACACGGGAGAGCATTTAGAACAACGACTCCGGGCCAGAGAGGTGATGGGGCCGCTGGAACGGACCGCGAGTGTGAGATGATTATAAACACATGTGCTGGGGGCAGAGAGAAGTCCACGGGCTGGCGGCACACGGCGGCCGTCGAAAGCATGGCTGGAGACGGACCACGTCGCAGGATTCTATTAGCGGACGCTCCGGGACTTAAAAGGATTTCGAAGGCGCTGCTTAAGTGGATCGCCGACAGATGAATGATTGGAATAAGAACCGGAGCCACAGAAACTGGAAAGAATAGAACGTGTGTGCCATTTCAGTATGAAAAGGTAATTTATGGGCTATGTAATAAAACCTAAGACCGGCCTCTCTTCTTTGGGTGAAGAGAAATAACTGAGGATTTTAACAACAACTCATTGTGCCTTGAGCTGGAAGCAATGAATGCACCAGGATGCTGTTCCTCAGTAGGAGGTTTGGGGAGTTTAAATCTTAAAAGGGGTCCGATGGAGCCTATATCCGCGTGCAGGGACCTCTCCTGCACAGACAGACAATTCCCCCATGCATAGAGATGCAAAGTGCCAGAGAAATGGCCGTGGCATAGTCCAGAGTCCAGCCCTGCAGACTGAGTCAGACCCCCTTCCTCCACTGAGAGGGAACACTTCCCCACTGACCACGGATGCATTGTCACCCCAGCACAAGTGGCTGGGAGAAATCGTGGAGACCTGAGGTGTAAATGCTTCATCCTCCTGCCAAAACCGCACAGAGCATTTCCTACAGTGATGCAGGCAGAGAAATTCAGATAATCCATCCCTGCAAGAAACTGAAAGGCAAGCACAGATAGCACCATCCTCTCATGTTGGTGATGTCTGGCCTCATTGTCACAAAGTGGCTGCTGTAACTCCAGACATCAGGCCCTCAAGATGTAATTTTTAACAGGAAGGAAGGGCCTGGACACAAAGGAGATTCCTCCACAATCTTTGGCTGTGTTTCTCACACACTTTCCCAAGTCTCAAGCTCTACCACTAGGAAAGGGGCCAGTCTCCTGGGAGGAAAAATAAATCAAGTTCTTTTTTTTTTTTTTTTTAATTAATTTTATTTATTTATTTTTCCCCCAAAGCCCCAGGAGACAGTTGTATGTCATAGTTGCACATTATTCTAGTTGCTGTATGCGGGACTCGGCCCCAGCATGGCGGGAGAAGCAGTGCCTCTGTGCGTGCCCGGGATCCGAACCCGGGCCGCCAGCATCAGAGCGCATGCACTTAACCGCTAAGCCACGGGGCCGGCCCTAAATCAAGTTCTTATTAATCAGGGAGATGGGGAATGTCTTGTTAAGAGGACAGGAGGATGGCTGTTGTAGAGGAAAAATACATAAGGTTTCTGCCTTCTGGAAGCTTCCTGGGGGGACAAGGATGGAGAGTGACTGCTGATGGGTACAGGGTCTCCTTTTGGGTGATGAGAATGTTCTGGAACCCCATAGAGGAGAAGGTTGCCTAAGATGGTGAATAGACCACATGCCACTGAACTGTACAGTCAAAAATGGTTAAGATGGTAACTTTTATGGTATCTGAATTTTACCCCAGTTTTTAAAAAAATAACTTAGCTTTTAGTGAAGGAAGAAAGTGCCCACATTCATACATACCTACTTTATTCCCGTCTGCATATACATCTATACAGACAGACACATCTTTTTCTTTTACCGATGAAATAATCCCCTTTACATCTATTGATGGGACAGAACTTTTTCGTGTAAATTGTCATACTATTTTCTCATACTTAAAACAATTCCCATTGTACGCTCTTTCTTTTTCATGAGCAATTCTTACTAAGTCCAGAAAAGCTGGATATTTTTCTTTTACTGGTCGTCTTCACATGCTAAACACCGCGGAGCACCCTCAGGCGTGTGGTCCTTCCAACAACACATCTCATTTCCCTGTGGAGCAAGTGTCCCATTAATATCTCTCCTTCCTCCTCTGCCTCCTTCCTTTCATTTATCACTAAATGTCGGCCATCAATTCGTGAGTGTCCACTTTGGTGCTGTTAACACGTTTCTGCTCGTACTATTCGATGCTTGGGAACAGAGGCAATTACCGAATTTACATCTCAGATTTCCCGCCTCTTCCCGGCTAAGTCTTGGGAGTTGTCTCACTTCTCCATTTTCAGGGCATTCTGGTCGACCACGTGATTCCCACCTTTGCCTTGTCTTAATTCTCTGTTTGCTCTGCTCGGCTCTCACCGTGGGCTTTGTTCTGGCTTCCCTGGTCATCTCCAGGTCGGACGAAATTAGTCTGGGCAAGGAGAACTCATGCGAGCGTGCAGCTCTTGGTCCCTCACACCGTTGGCTGTAACCTCAGTCCTCCTTTGCCAAATGGGACGTCCCCCAGGAGGAATCCTCACAGGGACGTGGCTGGGAGCCCACACACACCGGCTGGACGGTCCTGGACTCCAACCCAAACCATCATGTCTACGATGCTGTGCACCTCTCCGCAAATCATCTCATATCTCGGAGCCTCGGTTTCCTCTTGTAAAATGTGTGTTCATGACTTTCTCAAAGCTTTGTTTGAGAATCAAAAGAAAAATTAACAGACGTGATTACAATTTGTCACAGAAAAGAAAGACCCAGGTGTTGGTTGCTACTATCGCAACTTTTGAGTAGCCCAGGTGGTTGTTATCCCATACTGTAGTCACCAGCCACAGGTGGCTATTTACATTGTATTATATTGTATTAAAATGTGTCACTATGAAATGATATTAAAAATTCAGGTCCACAATCTCATAATCCACTTTCAAGGGCTGAAGAGCCATCCATGCCTTGGGGCCGCCATATTGGTGCAGATTTAGAACATTCTGGTTGTCCTAGAAAGTTCTACGTGGCTGTGACTTGCTTAATTCCACTCTGGTATGAAATTGAGCCACAGCATGCTAGTGAGAAAAGTTCCCTTGGGAGGACTCTGTTTCCTTGAGAGAACTTTGTTGGGGATTGGTTTCTGAAAACTTCAAAGTAGATTCCCTTACAAAAAAGTCCTTCAGCATAGGAATCTTAAATGAAGAATGGAGAGATTAGTCAAATGTTGCTAATTTGTGGGAAAATTTAACTTAAAAAACTTTAAATTAGATATTCTTTTATCACATATCATATATACAAATAATATATACTAATTATATTAAATACATAAACATATGTGTTACTACGTCAATTAACATATATCAATGTATAAATGTGTAGTATATTGTGTATTAAATTATATACTCATATATCATATGTCATATATCAAAACACAAACTTTGTATGTGTATATGTATATACATATACAAATATTTATATATATATAAGAGAACATAGCCATTTAGCTAACAAAATAATTAAAGGCATTTTAGCCACTGATAAAAACAGGTAACGGAATAAGTTTAGCAACTTAGAACCAAGGTTGATTTACTAGGAAAATCGTCTAACTTGATAATTTTTTTAAATTAAGATTTTAATTTTTAGAGTAGTTTTCGGCTCACAGCAAAATGGAGAGGAAGGGACAGAGATTGCCATACACTGCCAGCCCCCGCACAAGGACAGCCTGCCCCAATGTCAACATCCCCACCAGGTGGGACATTTGTTACAATGGATGAACCTACATGGACACGTCATTGTCCCCCAGAGTCCACAGTTCCTATGAGGGTTCGTCTTGGTGTTGGACATTCTGTGGGTTTGGACAAATGTGTAATGACACGTATCCATCATTATAGTACCAGACAGAGTAGTTTCTCTGTCCTGAAAACCCTCTGTGCTCCACCTGTTCATCTCTTCCCCACCCCCAACCCCCGGCAATCCCGTATCGTTTTTATTGTCCCCATAGTTTTGTCTTTTCTGGAATGTCCTGTAGTTGGAATCACACAGGATGTAGCCTTTTCAGATTGGCTTCTTCCATTTACTAATATGCATGTAAGGTCTGGACGCCTAGCACCCCGGTGCACAGCAGAGGGAACACTGCCCAGTCTTTTCGCACCATCCTCTCCCCTTCTGGGCTGCATCAGACAAGGCTCTGCTGCTATGCACAGGGTTTTCATGGCCAGTTTTTCCAGAAGTGTGTGGCAGGTCCTTCATCCTAGTCCGTCTAGTCTGGAAGCTCCGCTGAAACCTGTCCTGGATGACCCTGCTGGTACTTGAAATTCTGGTGGCACAGCTTTCAGCATCACAGCAACATGCAGCACCCACGGTATGAGAACCACAGACGGGGAGTGTGGTTCCCTGACCTGGAAACGAACCCTGACCCCAGGGAGAGAGCCGAATCTTAGCCACTAGACACCATTTAACTCACCACAGTCGGTTATTTCAGATAAATGACGTTCCTTATGCAAATGACCTGCCGATCCTCACATAGTCCTCCAACTTGATTTTTCACTAAACGATATACTCTGACCATGTTGCTATGTTTTATTCTTAAACACCAGTGTTTCCTAAAACACGTTTCAAGAGCCATCAAGAATCATAAATAGACATCACAGGGAAGATGATAAAATTGGAAACAACTGTGTCTTTAAATAAATGTTTTGAGGAAGGCTGGATCTAGCAGGCTGTGCAGGATGCCTGCCTTGGGGTTTCTCGGGGACCCTCGTGGCTGTGCAGCCCATGAGACGGCAGTGCATAGGATTCCCAACTGTACCAGCAGAATCATCCCACACGGATTGAACTTGGGGTTGAGATTTCCCAGAACACATTTTGGAAAGCAACATGATCCGTGCACTATTCCTGCCAGCTGCATGGCCTTCTGTTACAAGGACGAAGGATTTAGTCAATGGAGCATCAACATTGAGGACAGTTTGAACGGCCCACCACTCTCAAGAACACTGTGATAAACATGCTTCTAGAAGGATGTTTGCAAACTTGCACAATTTCTTCTCTGTCCTGGTGTTGGAGGCGACTCTTCTCACATTCTCAGAATTGCTCATGAAGCCTAACAGCTTCTGAGACAACCCCTGGACCCTCAGAACCCCCAGGGGGGAGGGAAGTTCTCACCTCCAGGACGTGCTGGGGGACGGAGACCACCGGCTGCAGGCTCCAGCCCACCTGTCTCCAGGCAGCAAAGGACGAGATGTGGGACTTTTTCCAACACGTGGTACAACGTGGATGGACCTCGAGGATGGCATGCTCAGTGAGCCAGACTCAAAAGGACAAATCCTGTGTGATGCCACTTCTAGGAGGTCCCTAGAGTCGCAAATTCATAGAGACAGAAAGTCGATGGTTGTGCCAGGGGCTGGGGGAGGGAATGGGGGGTCAGGGTTTAATGGGGACACAGAGTTTCCGTTTGGGAAGACGGAAAGTTCCGGAGACGGATGGTGCGGATGGTTGTCCAACATGTGAATGTGCTTAATGCCCCTGAACTGTGCACTTAAAAATGATTAAGATGGTCAATTTCATGTTAAGTGTATCTTACCACAATAAAAAAAATTGAAAACAGAGAGCATAATATGCCTTAAAAATTAGCAATTTGAAGGCAGAGTAAATGTCAACTATAAAGATATGATTGCAATGCGGTAAAAAGCTTTATGCACGAACTAATATTTCCACTTGCCCAGCAAAAACATGACATCTTGCAGTTGGTGCTGTTTCACAATTTAATTTTAAACACGAGGAAAATTTCAGAAAAGAACACCAACCGCTCTGTTCTGCCAGCAGTTCCCCCTCCTCCTACCCCCAGCCCATCAGGGCGTTGACGGCCAGGACAGTAGCCAGCTGGACGGGTGGGAGCAAGAGAGTCAGAAGCCGCTTGACTGAAACTGCATTTCCAGTGGGCTGGCCTGAAGCTGCCCTATGGGGACAATGGGGGAAACCCTTTAAAGTGCATAGACTATGGGGTTTTACGTTAGACCAGAGGAGACTTTTAAACATGCAAATCGTCCATGTGTCCCTCCTGAGCCGTGAAGACAGAAAGAAACCAGCCCTCAGAGCAGGAGAAAGGAACGGCATTGGGGGAAGGAACTTCCTGCTTCAATAAAGGGGAACAAACTTTCTTAACATGAACTCCAGAAGAAAACGGAGGGACTAATTTTTAAGTTTAGCTCTGCTAACATTTCTTCCAAACGATCTGCCTCTGCAGTTTGCACCAACCTCTTTGAAGCATCGAATGCATGCAATAGATTTTAAGAGGCATCAAAATGTTTCCTCTTTTTCTCCTCTTTGAGTAGATTTTGATCACTGTCTTGCATGCTTATTCTTCCCAGTCAACTCTAAAATTATTCTTTCTTATTTTTAGTTCACTCCCCCCCACGCCCCATATGCACCAAATAACCTCTTTGAGATTTTAACCCCAATGTGTTGCATGCGCATATTAGTCAGTGCTAAATTAAAATCTCCCCATTATAAGACTCTGCATCTAGAGGTATGGAATGTACCACTATTCTTTAAAATTCTGTTTAATTTCTTGCCAATAAATTTTATAGTTTTCTTTAAGTAGATGCTGAGCGCTTCTGATTGCATTTTCCCTCTCAGGGGACCACAGCAATGGTGGTTTAGCATTAGCTCTAGCCGGACACCTCCGTCCCCCCTTCGGAAAGCCTTCCCTTCCCTCATCAAGGCTGGCTGCTTCTTAGTGCTGTCGATGGTGGTCCTTTGGCCAGGCATCCCCCAACACTCCCCAGCTCCCTGTGAAGGGGTCTCTTGGTCCCATGCCCAGCTTGGTCGGGTCCCTTGGTTCACACATGGTGAAACCTGGGAGGGTGGTATTGGTTGGCATATCTGGAATAAATGTCTATGCAGGAAATATGAATCCATGTCCCACTGGGGTGGACAGCCGGCCCATATGACCAGACATACTTTCCCCAAGTTCCCACAAGCCAACTCAGCCAGGTACCAGCACTCATCCCCCGCCCCCGACCAGGAGCTAAATCCCATAACCCCCACGGATGCACCTGCACAGTCTGGACCACGTGACCCAGCATCCTCACCATCACGCCCCATACATCCTCTCTTGGAGCAGGTGGGCCGCATCCTGGAATCCTGTGGGGTTCGTCCCTTTGTGTGCCCAGCAGGCACTTCCCGGACCACGCTATGTTGAGGTTTAACCTGAGTTGTTGGTCCTGAGGGCAGGGGTGAGGGGAGGGAGACCCTGAGGGTGGGGGCTTAGATCATCATGCAAGTCAATGCATCCTCTCAGGCAGACCCAACCCTCAGGGGGCCTGGTGCAGGGACACCCAGGGTCAGTCACTGTTCTCAAGGGCACAGACCAGGTGACCCCATCTCAAGTCTCAGCATCCTACTGCCTCCCAGTGGGGCTGTGACCTCACCTATCTCCTGAGGGTGAGCCTTTGACGTCATACCCGACCCTGAGGGTGATTTCATGCTGGCCCCCACTGTGGGAGATGGGAGTCCCCACAAGCTATAGGCCAAGGGGTCCCTGGGATAGTCTCTTTGTCTTCAATGGGGAGCTGGTCACCCCAGATTTCCCACGTCCTCAGATGGTGCACAGAGAACACCCAACAAGATCATCAGATTTACCATCCTTGTGTTCACGACTTCCCTGGAGGATGAACTGGCCAGTGGGGTCCCATCACATGAGACGGTTAATGGCGGCTCATGGACACCTCCAGAAGCTGTCATAGGTCTGTCTGCGACCAGAGCTGTTGGGTGAGGGATAATTGCTGGGGAGGGACAAAGCTATAAGCCATTGACAGCCAGCATCCCAATATGGTGGGAGAGGGGAATGGACATCTTGAACCAAAGGTGAATCTACAGGGTGCCCCTTTGCATGGTCCATGTGTTGCATCCACTGTGTGGACACCTCTAGCCGGTGGTATTTAGTTACCATAGAACCCAGAAATCACATCAGACTTAAATTAGCGCGTGCCCTTCTGATCCATCTTGGTTTTGGTTCTTCACTTTGAATCTTCATCTCCAAAGAATCATTGCATTAAAAGGACTCGCAACTCTGAGATCTGCTCCCATCCTGGCCTGGTCCACTTTGGGGGTCCAACAGATCTCCTGTCCCCAGGGTTTTCAAGAAGAAACCCAAGACAAGTCTTGCTGGACCTTACTCCCATGGCTCAAAGCTCTTGAAAGAATGGCGAGGTGGGGATGGTTATCAACAGGACAGCATCATGACCTCAGAGCCCCAAGTTCCAGCTTGGATCTTGTGCAAAATGGTTACTGCACGGGCGGAGCCATAGGCAAAACCTCATCAACTAAGTGCCCACTTAGAGTGGTTGCAAGGTTGCAGGGGATCCTGCATGCACAGCCATCATTCCAGTCCCTGGATTTAATTGTATTTTTACAGGGCGTTCCTCAATTTGGGGTCTGCCAGGACAGAATTGCTTTATAGGGTGCCAATGTCAGAGGTCTCGGTGGAAGCCACCTAGTGGGGTTTCATGTTTTGATCTTCCATTGAAAAGCTGCCCATCTGGCCTCTTGGCCCCCATGTCCACACTGGCTGTGCTCCCTCCTTGCCCCATTTCCAGCATCTGAGTCTCATCCATGGTCGCCCCCACCCCGGCAGAGGTCCATGGAGGTGGGGTCCTTGTAGCCTGTGGCTTCATCCTCATCTTCTTCCTCTTCAACTCCAGAACAAGAAGGCTGATCAGAGAGAACCACAGGAATTCTTAGGGGGTCCGGCTGCTTCCACAGACAGGCGGCAGAGTGTGGGCTCCAGGAAAGGTGTGATATCTTCTTGGAGAGCCAAGTGGCCGTGGGGTGAGCTGTGCCAACAGACCAGTGAAACATGAGCCTGTGGTCTTCCCTCTTCAGACCTCCTAGGTCCAGCCTCGGGGAGGCTCCAGGATGGCCCCGGGAGCCTCGGCTGTCTTGGCTGAGCTGCCCGAAGCCCCTGGTCACTTGGCACCAGTAGCCGATCTTACACCTTGCCAAGAAAGAGTCCACCCTCCTCCCTCCCTGCCCGGCCTCTGTCTTGAGTCTGTTTCCTCTTCATGGTCTCAGCTTCTATTTCTTTCATGGGATGAGTTTGGGGGCTAACGGAAGAGAAATCTGTTGGAAGACGAACCAGCGTAAAAATCAACACAGAGCGACTGGACAAATGGCTAATTTCAAGGGACCAAGGGGTGTGCAATGCCTCCCATGGAGGAAGAGAGGAGTTGGGAGATCGGGGTAGAGCTCTGGGGGGCAATGGGGTCGCACACGCAGAGCCCTCCCAGGATGTGGAGATTGAGAGGGTCACAAAGACGCCTTTAGTGGTGTGAGAAGCATCTACTGACGGGGACATTCTGTTCGTAGAACAGAAGGCCGTGTTTGCCAGCACCTGAACCACACCAGCCACATTCAAAATGCCCGGAACAGAAGGCCATGGGGGAAGATGTGCATCCTGAGATGCAGAGCATCAAGGTCAGAGCGAGACCCGGAGAATCAAGCTTGCCCTTCCTTGTGGACAGGCAGGAAGGAATCAATGATCTCAGAGACCAGCCCAGGAGTAAGGCAGTCATTTGGAAACTGTCCAGATAATGGCTGAGCTGAGTGCAGAGCAGGAAAAGTAGGGAATGAAGATGTCTTGTAGTGGGGAAGCCTTCTCAGCAGGGTTGTCTCCAGGCTCGATGCAGTGACAAGCAGAGTGACAGCTTGCACCCTCGTCCTCAGAGCCACCCACTATTCACGGGACCCCAAAGGCTCAAAGCAAAAGCTGCCACCTCGCTCAGCAGCTAACTACCGTTAAGCCAGTCCCCTCTTCCCGGCATGGACTCTCCAGCTCCGCGATGTTGGAAGAGCTGAGCATGCAAACATTTGTGATGACAACACATGGAGAGGTTCTTCTTGATCCTGGTCCTCAACCCAGACCTACTTCCAGGACTTGTGGAATTCTGGGGACCAATATGAGATGGTTCTTTCTGGTCCAAGCCAGAGAACCAGATGGGTGAGCGATGTCTGGCTTTGCCTGGGCACTATTATCAGAACTGGCTGCTGACGTTGAGTGGCTGGGAGCTGCTTATCCCAGTGAGAGATGGCTCTGTGCCCTTGTTCACCACAGACGTTGTCCCTGTTCTCTTTGTAGAGAAAGAAGCCCAGGGTTGGCCAACAGTTGGGTGCAGCACCCATCATTCATGTCCCGGTGGCCAACCCAGCTTCATAACTGGCATCCTAGAGCCCATCCTGACCCACCAATCCATTTTCCAAACCACGTTCAGACCAAGGCCAATGGCCCTTCTGGTCATGTCACCCAGCGGCTAAAGACCACACGACAGCTCCCCATCACTCTCAGAAGACCAAAGTCCTGCTCAGGCCCACAGGGGACACACAGCTGAGTCCAGCTTCCTTTCTGCAGCTTCTCACCCCAGGTTGCATCCCAGCCATGGTGGACATTGGTCGCCACCTTGCAGGACCTTTCTCTCTAGGGCTAAAGAGGCTGCCACAACCTCAGCTGAACGATGCCTTCTCCAGAATGACTTTCATTGTCCATCCTCTATATCAGATCAGCATCTCTGTTGTTTACTTTGATGGCATTTAGCATCAGTAGAGGGACTTAACAGGCATGTGATTCCTAACCTACTCACTGCTACAGAGAAGGGACTATTGCCTTGTAAGATCTAAAATTTCAAGGTCTGCCTTGACATCTTGGAGGCTCACAGAAGCCCAGAGACCTAACTGTGAATTAAGTCCCCCGCCCAGTAGGAAAGACTCCCCCCTTGGCTAGTTCCTCCATCATTTGGGTCAGACACCCCCCAACCTGGTCCTCAACTTAATGGGTTTCACCTTCCTTCCAGCCTGCAAAATTGCTCAAGCAAACCCATCTTATCCTCCTGTGGGATCAGGGCACCCACCTTTGTGTTACGACAAAACTTGCCTCCTACAGCCCCTGTTGGTTCCCTCTGCTCCAAGTTGCACCCCTGAGTGACCCACAGGGTGCTCCTCCCCAGCTGTGAGCAAGTGATACCAACATAGTGTTGTCCACCTCATCCATCCAGGAGTCGGCCCTGTGCACGAGTTGGCCATCTCATGCTATTTAGGGCTGGGGAGCCCTCCTTCACCAATGGGGTGAACAGGAGGTGATCAGAACAGAGCTGTAACATTCTAATGCATAAACACTATGCTCTATGAGCAGTTGAGGTGTTGCTTCATTGCTCTGCTAGGGGGCTGTGCACTAAAGGATTCACCTTGCATGAAGACTGGCTTCTGGGAGGTCATCTCTAAGCCTGGCCTGATGATTGTGTCTTTGATTAGCTGGTAATTTATGCTAACAATGTGATTTAGGGTGGGGGTCCTGGGCCATGCTGAATCAGCTTGACAACTGGAGGGGCTGGAGACTAAGGTCAGCCACATGAGTGGTCATCATAACTGACCCCCAACAAAAACCCTGGTCAACAAGCCCAGATGAACTTCCATGCTGACAATACCCCATGCATATTGTCGCACATCATTTCTGGGAGAATTCAATCTGCGACTCCACTGGGAGAGGATACCTGTAATTTCACGCCTGGTCTCTCCTGGACCTCATCTCAGGCACCTCTTCTCTCTGCTGGTTTTAATCTGCATCCTTTCACTGTCATAAACCATAACCACGAGTATGACAGCTTTTCTGAGCTCTGTGAGTCTTTCTAGCAAATTCTTGAGCCCGAAGGTGATCCTGGCTACCCCTGAACTGCAGGAACATGGCTAATATTACAAGAGAAATGGTGGATTATTTTGGAGACACTGAAGTCTAAGGAATCTGGAAAAGCTAAAGCTGTGCTTCCAGGGAGCAGAAGAGTCTGTGATTCCACCACCTCTGGTTGGAGTAGACCAATGTTCTCCAAGACCAAAGCTTTTGATAACCAAGGGACAAGGGCAGAGACAGCAGAGGGGTGAGTGAGATGAGCGGGAGGGAGATTAGGGAGACGTAACCAATGGAAGGGTATGGAACCGCTGTTTTGCAGGATCCTCTGGAAACCCAGTGAGGGCATGACTCAGTTGCCTGCACCTTCTGTATACCCTGGGCACAGCAGAATCAGATGCACATTTGCGTGGTTATCTGTGTATTGTCTGACATCCTCCAAAGATGGTAATCTCCACGAAGGAAGGAAAGCATCTCTCGGTCTACTCAACGCTAACAGAAATCCTGTCCGTGAAACTGCTCAACACCTTGTGAATGAATGCATTCATCTGTTTCCAAATTATCAAACTTACAACAATGTCTGCATTTTTTGACTGACTGCAATGCAAAGGAACAAAATTCAGAAAACAAAAATTAAGAGAGTTAACTCTGCTGCAGAGTTCATGCCCGTGGATGCATACAACAACACAATGCATGCACAACTAACGAGCAAGATGTACAGCCCAGAGTGAAGCAGCTGTGAGAATCTGAAGGAATGACAGGTGAATTGTGGTAGAGCAATTTGGCTCAAGCGTCTGGAGAAGGAGCGAGCACTGCCACGCAAAGAAAGGATATTTTGCCGATGCTGTGCAGAAAGTGAAGTCTGGTCCAACTTCAGCGTGGAAATGAAAGATCTGTGAAGAAAGACCATCTATTTTGTGGGTGACTGACAGCACCCACCTGACCTCTCTGAACATGGATTGGAAGAGGGTATGGCTCTTTATTCCTCAGTTTCTCCAAATGTCAAATTGGGTTTGGAAAGCAATGTTGTGAACCAGAGAACACAGGAAGTCTACAAAGTAAACCAAAGTCAACTTTGGGTTTTAAGGAAAGATGGTTGTGTTTTCTCCGTCTCTAGGATGGAGCCATGGGGCTGCCTTTGCTGACCCTCATGAGCTCACCGAGGATATGAGGACCATGATGATGGTGAGGAAGAGGAGGAAGAGGGGACACCAGGAGGAGGAGAAGGAAAAGGAGAAAGAGGAGTTCTAATTCCACCAGCTGTGGGGCTCCTCGTCTCTTGGGGTTGGTACCATAACTCATGATGTCTTCTTCGTATGTCCTCCAATGGTCTCTTCACATTGACGAGTCTCCATCATCTCTTCTCCAAAGACAGTGACTGTATAATGAGGTAACTCGTGTCTATATATTTTGAGTTGCATATGTGACATTATTTTCACCACTGGTATTTTCTTGTAGCAGAGACCCATGAATCTGAATGTCTACTTTATCACCTCCTTATGCTGCCATTTATGGATCATCCAATGGACACTCAAAGGAGTCCTCGATAGACATTTATTTCACAATCAGTTTCCCCACATTGACTCTCTTGTAAAATATTTTACAGCCCACAAAGTAAGACAGAGAACATTCTAGCACTTTGTGGATGGGGAAATGCCTCTCTGGTGTGGTTACAAGTAACTCAGGGTCACGCTGCTGTGAGAACAGCTCCCTCTAGACCACAAGAAAGAACACCGGCCTCTCCCATCACTTTGGTGGCATTTCCTTAATGAAGACATGGCTCTTCCAATGGCCTCAGAGAGGTTCCCGGCAACAAGGCAGAGAATACAGGAAACCACATGACTTTGTTGTCTTGGGGAATTTGAGGTTGTGTGGACACAGGCTTGCTTCCACCCACACAGGCAAAACCACCTTTGATTGATTCCTCTTCACAGTGTGTGTGCCAAGCTTGCTCCCTGCCCAGGCCTTCGGTGATGGATCATCATTGATGAAGACAACCCTTATTTTGGTGCCCATAAGAATTCCTTTTCTGCCAAAACCTGTGACTCACTGGGGCATAGATCCACGTGAAGCTGGTGGCTGGATATTGCAGGGGATGGTTATAAATGGCCAGAAGGACTCCATACTTCTGTAGAAGAGAAACTCTCCATCCTGACAAGATCACGTGCCAAGGTCTGGCAGCCCAGGTCAACCCACTCTTCAAGGTGAATTGGGGGGTGTACCAATGCTGGCCCACCCTCAGTTGCTGGGGAAAAGAGGGGACATCGAGGCAGAGCATCATTCCTCCATGTTTATTATATCACATTCATTCTTCAATGCCACTGCCCTGCCCCCAGATGCAGAATTATCTCTGGGTAGGTGATGGAGTTTTGAACAGATATGTCCATACTTACAGCTAAAAACATCCCCCTCTGCCACCTGTTTACCACTACTCTCATTATGTGGCTCATTTGGGGTTTGTCTGATGGCATTTCAACCCCAGCCCCACCAGGTATTGCATCTGCATAAATGTCCTGGGGCGGCCATAACACATCCTTCCACACCAGGGGCCTTGAAACCATGGGGATTCTTCCCCACCTCGTCTTGGAGACCAGACGTCTGAGATGAAGGGGTTGCAGGGCCGCGCTCCCTCCAGAGGCTCCAGGGGAGGGTCCCTCCTGCCTCTTCCAGTGTCTGGGGCTCCAGGCGTCCCTGGGCTGGTGGCCGCATCCCTCCCACCTCTGCCTCCGTCTCCACGTGGCTTCTCCTCTGTGTCTGTGTCTCCTCTTCTGTCTCTGATGAGGAGACTATCATTGGATTTAGGGCCACCCTCATCCAGGACGACCTCATCTCCATCCTTCACTTAATCACATCTGCAAAGACCCTATTTCTGAATAAGGTCCCATTCCCAGGTACCGGGATTTAGAGCATGCACGTATCTTTTGGGGGCCACCATTCAACATACTTCACCCTCCTTGGGGCCCCCAGGTGGCCACTGCTCTGTCTGTAAATTTCTCAAGGACACAGTCCTCAACCACAGACCTGGTAAATTGACCCGAGCTGCAGTCCCAGTGTGGCACCAGGAAAGTACTACTGGACACCAGCCAGCACCAGTCCCCTCCTGGGCCCATTTCTCCCAAGGACACTGGGAGTGCCTCCTGCCTCACTTAACGTTCAGCCATGCACCTGGCGTGGAGACCAGGGACCTGAAGGCTGGGAGTCTGGGTGCTGATATCTAACAGGCTGGAACACTGAGCACATGAGCACAGATACTTCTGGACCCCCAAGGGGATTCATGTCAGATGGTGATTTATTTAGGATATGGTGATAAATCTACAGGCGGTCTTCCTTGATATCACAAATAGAGCCCCAGTAACCAGGGAAATGCACCTTGAAGTCTGATGAAAAAGAGCTTGTCTGGTGGCCAAATGTCTCCTTGCTGGTGTTTCCCACTTGGGGGGTCAAGCCAGCAAATGAGGCCCTAGAGGGTTGGGAGGAGTTGGGGTCTCTCCATCCCTCCATGAACCCATTAAAGGTCCATCCCTCCATGAACCCTTAATGATGAGAGATTCTCGTGTCAAATGCCAGAACTCTCAGTCCTTCAAAACCCTAAGAGTCTACAGTATCCCCCACCATCTGAGTTTTTATGGCCACAGAAATATTTCTCCACATACCCCACAATCTCCTCGCACTTGGAGGAGTGACTACGAGCTCACCTTTCCTTTAAGTAGAAACATGAAAAGGAGCTGTTTAAACCAGCCCTCTGACAATTCTTTCATGTAGTGGTGAGATGCCTCTTCTCCCACCTGAAGCCAACATGATTCTTAGCTCAGATCTGACAGCGAGCTGGTTCCTGCATATTTCTGCAGCATTCATTTAAGTCAGTGGGATGTTTGAAAACACCCCAGCCCCTCAAAGGTGGATGAGTGTAGATTCAGAGATAACAAATTGCAGTATCCATTGCATCTTTTTGCTGAGTTAGTTGGAGATGCTCAAGGCGAGAGCTGGTGATGATGGCTGATGAAAGAGGGGCCACCTGGGGCCTAAGTTCTAATGACGAGCTCCAGGAAGAGACAAAGCTTCTATCTCTGCTGCCCTCCAGGCTGGAGAGTGGCCAGAATGCTCTAGCACTGCACAGCTGGGATTTCCAAGATGCTTTTGAACCCATTAAAAACCATTCCGTTTTATTAATTAAAATATGTTACATTCACGTGTAGTATAAAGAAAGCAGTTCAAGATATGCTGTATGATTCTTGGTCAAAATAAGATTACAACCACTTGAGAAGCCTCCTTCTGCTTCTGATATGGTGATCCATGCTTCCTATGGTTTCCAATATAGAGGCTAACTATTTAATAAACATGGATGTACAATAAATGGTTGCTATGCAGGAAAGCATTCACTATACTTTCTTCTGACATCTGCAAAGATTTCTTCATGTCAAATACATGCACTAATATTCATGGCTTCTAATGATTGCTATTATGGAGATACATCAAGTTTTTAATGACTGCCATTCTTTTCCTTAAAGAGCAGTTGGTGCGCGGGACACTGGAGCTTTCTAGATTTTGTCTGGCTTTATAACCTGAGGCAGAGTCGAAGGAGGAAGACTCGGGGCTTTTGTCCCAGCTGCAGAGCCAGGATCTGAATGCAGGGGTCACGAGGTGACCCAGCACACCCGTTTGCACCTGAAAGCTATATTTGTGAGCTCACCATTGAATGAGTGTCCTGAAGCTGCTGAAATAAATGGCCACTCATTTGGTGACTTAGGAGCACAGATTTATGCTGTTATAGTTCTGGAGGTCAGAAATCCAATACAGGTCTCATTGGGCTAGAACCAAGGTGTGACCAGGGGAGAAATTGCTTCTTCATCTTTTCCAGCTTCTGGAGGCATCTCATTCCTCGGCTCGTAGCTGCTTCCTCCAACTGCAACCCAGCAGCATAGCATCTTCTCATCTCTGGGTCTGACGTCTGCTTCCATCCTCGTGTCTTCTTCTCTAACTCTGACTCCCTGTGTCTCTGTTTTATAAGGACCCTTAGGGACACATTTAAGGTCCACCTGGGTAATCCAGGATCACCTCCCCATCTCAAAATCATGAACTATCACAACTGCCAAGCCCCTTTTGCCGTGTGTCTTAGTCACTGTGGACTCTGATAACAGAATATGATAGTCTGGGTTGGCTTATAAACAGCAGAGAGTTATTTCTCACAGCTCTGGAGGCTGGAAGTCCAAGACAAAGATGTTGGTAGATCCTGTGTCCAGTGAGGACCTGTTCCTGGCTCATAGACAGCCATCTTCTTACTGTGTCCACACACGGTGGAAGGGGCAAGGGAGCTCTCTGTGTCTCTTTTATAAAGACACTAAACCTATTCACGGGGGCTCCACCCTCATGACCTCATATCGTCCCAAAGGCCCATCTCCTAATACTGACCCAACGTGGGTAGGGATTCAATATGTGAGTTTTGGGGGGTACACACACATTTAGTTTATAACATCATATAAAATAACATTCACAGGTTTCAAGGATTAGAATGTTGACATCTTTGGGGACATTAACATTCACAGGTTTCAAGGATTAGAATGTTGACATCTTTGGGGACATTATTCTGTCTACCACACGGGGATCAGGGCGTGGACATCTTTGGGGACATAGTTCTGTCTACCACATGGGGATCAGGGCATGGATGTCTTCGGGGACATTATTCTACCACACGGGGATCAGGACGTGGACGTCTTTGGGGACATTATTCTGTCTACCACACGGGGATCAGGGCGTGGACGTCTTTGGGGACATTATTCTGTCTACCACACGGGGATCAGGGCGTGGACATCTTTGGGGACATTATTTTCTCTACCACATGGGGATTAGGATGAGCACATCTTTGGGACCACTGTTCTGTCTGCCACAGTCACAAAGTGCCTTGAACACAATGATAACCATGTATACATGATACGCACAGATATGGGCTCATAACAGTTCACCAAGAAAATAATTTGGAGGGAAACAGACACAGTTCCTTGCCAGCACCATCACCCGTTTTGAGCCCTGCGGCATTTTCTGTTCTCCAAATTCTCAGCCTGACCATCACCAACCACAGACCACATGCTCATCGCTGCAGCCCACCCTTTCAATGAGCCACTGCTCAGGAAGCACCAGGAAGAAAAGGTCACCCCCAAATCCTAACCCTAAACCCAGGTCCCCTGCAGAGGAGCTAGAACATCAAATTGTTCACGGGAAAGATTGTGGCTGGTATTTTCTCAGCACTGAATGGGTTCTAACCTCTCCCTAAACTCTCTGCCCCATTAGCTCATCTAATCTTCGTGATGAGTTCTGTCATTAGCAGACAGAGAAACTGAGGCACACAGTGGTTCATTAACCAGAGTTGGTGTTTATTTGGCTCTGGACTCTGCACTTCTAACCACTAGGCAACACGGCTTCTGCCAAATTACACGCCATCTCTTATGTCAACACAGGCTGGCCCCAAGCACCCTAATAACACAGCTACATGCTTGTCCCCACCCTGTACCCTGCCAGTTCCCTTGGCTGCGTTTTCCTCTGGGACACTTATCATCAGCAATATATGAACTATGTGTTGCTCTATTGTCCATCTACACAGTGACAATGTCACCTCCGTGGGGGCACTTCTGGTCACAGCTGCAGGGCCCAGCGCAGAGTAGGCACTCAATAAATGCTTTCTGACTGAATAAAAGAAAGATTCATACAGGCTTCACCTCCATACCCACCTCACTTAGAAATTCCCCAGAATGGTGCTATCCAATATGGCAGCCACCAACCACATGTGGCTTTTAAATGTAAATTAATTGCAGTTAATTAAATTAAACATTCAATTCCTCAGTGGCACCAGTCACATTTTTATGCTTAGTAGCCATATGTGGTGTTTTAAATGGAAATTTATTACAATTAATTAAATTAAACAATTCCTCTGTTGCCCTTAGCCACATGTGGCTGGTGGCTTGCATATTGGACAGTGTAGAATAGGACATTTCCATCCTCACAGAGAGTTCTATTGGGCAACATGTTGTGGGTTGAACTGTGTCCTCAAAAAAGATATGTGGAAGTCCTTACCCCCGGTACTTGTAGATGTGACCTTATTAGGAAATAGGGTCTTTGCAGATGTGATCAAGTGAAGATAAATCCTAATCCAATACGACTAGTGTCTTTATGAGAAATGTGGATACAGACATGCACAAAAGGAAGACGATGTGAGAGACACTTGGAGAAGATGGCCACGTGAAGACGGAGGCGGAGACTGGAGTGATGCGGCCACAAGACAAGAGATGCTTCATGGAGAGGACGAGGTGCAGGCAGGGAAGACGGAGTAGAAAAGGATGCAGGAATGCTGCAGCCAGTCTTGAGGAGACAACCCAAATGGGGGACATTGGGACTTCCAGCACCTTCTCCTGTCTGGAGGTTGATTTCCCCAGACAGCCCTGAAGTATCTGCTGTTCAACCCATTTGATCAGGGTGGAGTCTGCCTCTCTTGTAACCCCTTGCTTGTACCATTAACACCCAATGGGAAAGGACAAAAAACCACACCAATTCTGAGTCTGTTCTTACCGCAAATTGTGGGAACGCTCACATTTGGAGCAAGAACTTCTGTCTAAATGGGCTGCAAAGGACTGATTCTGCTCAGTTCTCTTAAATCTGAAGTCTATTCTGCAACATGGCTTCCTTGCATGCAGCCCAGAGGTGGTCATAGTCTCATAGCCCAGCGTCAGAAGAAAGGAGTGCAATGATGGCGGTGGGTTGAGTCAGACAAATGCCATCCCTGTGAATTCTGGAGGAGTAAGTGCCGTGCAGAGAAGGGACCTTCTCACTGTACACGGGAACGTAGTTTATCTCCATCTCAGGGTGAAGAGCCACCACGGAATATGCTCGTCAGGGTCCAGGAGAATCCCCGTTGTCTTTACAAAAAAATCCAGAGTCCTTGACGAGCATCTAAACATCCAGAAAGATCTGTGACAGCAGCCCTAAGTTCTGCACTTTTTCCCTTTCTCCTTCACAGTTGAATCTGGAGAAGCGTGAATGATTCATTAAACACACACTCTGAATTTTTACTTAGGCTGATTTTTTTTTCCTTTTGATTGAGTGTGAAACGTTAGCACTCATTGATCAAAAAATATCAGTGACCGCTTTGGGCATGTTGTGGAAATGGGATGAAAAATATGCTTCAGAGTATCGGGTGCTTAGAAAGAGGAGAGAGATGAAAACTTACGACTTAATCAAAGTGAAATGACTTCCTCCAAGGAAATACTGCGGATGCTATGGGACCCATTTGGAAAGTTACAAGACAGAATGGAAAGTTGAGATTATTAAAGAAAATGAGTTAACAAATTTACCAGACATCAGGGGAAAATGGTGGAAACTAATTTATCTGGACCTGAGATGTCAGAACATCTTTGGGCAATAGTAAAGTGATCCTCTTCCAGCCCTGACTGTGAACATTCCAGCCGGCGCCTTGAAATTTTCGGCAGCTTTAGGAAAAAACAAGGAAAAGTGACCCAAAGTAGAATTATTAATGTTTAAAAATTTTGTATGTTTAATGTGCCTTGGGGTTGCCATTGAACTTAATAGATGTTTTGGGGAAAAAATGAACAATTAGCCAATTATTGGAGAGATGCACGAAATAGAAATCCACAGAGCAGTCACTCCAGTTTACAAAGGCAGTAACAAGGACCATGTTAGGAACGAGTGTTGGAGAATGCCATCGGGAAGAAACTCACACGAAAGAAGAAAGAGCTTCAAATTTGAACGAGACAGGTTGTCTAGGATGTGACCCAGGTGTGGATCGTATTGTGAAAGGTGACAACGCTGAGAGTGGGGACAAGGTACAATTTGTGTCAACAATGATCCAATTTTTGTCCAGAGCAGCAATTCTCAAGTGGGGGTGATTCTGCTTCCAGGAGACACTTCAGACGCACGACAGCAAATTTACCAACAGGAAAAATTTAGGATTCAACGTTGAGGTCTTCGGAAGTCTGCTTTGTTCTTCAAGACCCTCTAATACGTCTTGATGGTTTCTCCATATTCTATGAATTTCCCACCTCGGCACACTTTCATATTAAATTATGATGTTTTATATATTTTATTATAACAATGATATTGAGCTTGTTGAACCTACACGCAGTCAATAGTCAGACTTCATAAAAAAAACCCGTTACGGCATTGTCAATTGCGAAGCTGTCTTGTTTCCCAGTGAATGAATACTTATATATTTACAACACAGCAGCAAAATTCTGTAGCTGCCACAGACCTTAACACAGACGGCAGCTTATGTGGGAAACAGTACTGATGAAAATTGATGAGTGAATCCAAGAAGGATTTGACCTTTTCCAGGAGGTTGTGAACCTGGAAATGGGAACACAAGAGAGCAGGAGTAAAGAAAAGTGGAGATGAGAGAGAGGCTGGTGGGAAATTGGGAAGATGTGAACCTCCTCTGATAAGAGCTTCAGGAAAAAGCGATATGAAAGGCAACCTGGTGTTTTGTGTGTTTGGTAGCAGCATCCACCACTCAGAGCCAATGACAAGATACTGGTGTCTTTCCTCTGGTCCCACACCACATGTCCAACAGTGAGCTTTTTAAGGGCGATCGTTGGAGGAGAGCAGGTGCGTTCCACCTGTTCTGTGGGTGGGGGAGTGGCAGGCAGAATGCTTTGGGGTGTGTCCTTTTCTTTCCCTGATAATTAGAACCCAAATGTCCAATGGAAGGTGTTAGCCACGTGGTAACTGCTTGCCCCTTCCAGAGGGAAATGTCTGTAACCGGATGTATTCATTTGCTGGGGCAGCCACCACAAAGGACCACAAACCAGGGGCTTAAACCCCAGGAATTCACCCTCCCCCAGTCCTGGAGACCAGACGTCTGAGACGAAGGGGTCGCAGGGCCGTGCTCCCTCCAGAGGCTCCAGGGGAGGGTCCTTCCTGCCTCTCCCAGCGTCTGGGGCTCCAGGCGTCCCTGGGCTGGTGGCCGCCTCCCCCCATCTCTGCCTCCGTCTCCACGTGGCTTCTCCTCTGTGTCTGTGTCTCCTCTTCTGTCTCTGATGAGGACACTGTCCTTGGGTTTAGGGCCACCCTCATCCAGGACGCCCTCACCTCCATCCTTCACTTACTTACATCTGCAAAGACCCTATTTCCATATAAGGTCCCATCCGCAAGTACTGGACCACAATTCAACTTGATGACTTAGAAGGACCCTGATGTCATGTTTTCTAACATGTTCCCACTCACGCCCGTCCTGCAATCTATTCACCTCCTGTCTGCTGGCTTTGCTGTTTCGATTCCTCCAGTGTTTACAAGAAGCATGAATCGGTTTTGAAAGATGCCCATTTTTATAAAGCTAACTCGGATAGACTTTATTCCACCCCTCTCACCCCGCCAATATCCTGGAGAGAAGATGAAACACTGCAGAGGAACATGAAATACTCCCTCCTCCCCGACAGGTGTGGCCTGGCGCAGCACAGACTGCTGGGAAATTCCCTATTCATCCTCCTCTCAGGTGTGGGCTCCAGGGGGATGAGACAACTGGAAAGGAAACCATGGTCTTTGTGGAGAACTCGCATAAAATCGCCACAGAGGATGTGTAGTGTCCCACACTGTCACCACAGTTCAGTGGTGATTTTCTATTTGTTAGCCAATGCCTTGTCATTTTTTATAAAAATAATTGTTTATAAAACCAGATATGTCCACAATCTAAGCGTCTGTCAACCAATGTATGGATAAAGAAAATGTGGTATGTGTGTATATATACACATTTATATATAGTATTTCTGTATATATTCTCTATATATTCTATCTAAATATTCTATATATATTCTCCATATATGCTATTTCTATATATACATTCTATATTAAATACTCTATATTGTCTATATATTTCTGTATATATTTCTATCTCTTTCTCTCTACGTATATGTATAATGGAATATTAGTCAGCCATAAAAAAGAATAAAATCTTACCACTTGCAACAACGTGGATGAACCCGGAGGGCATCATGCTATGTGAAATAAGCCAGTCATGGAAGGATGAATTCTGCATGATCTCACTTATACGTGGAATCTAAAATAGTCAAACTCCTAGAAACAGTGAGAACGGTGGTTGCCAGGGGCTGGGGGGAGGAAGAAATGAGTGACATTTGTCCAAGAGCGCAGGCTTCCACTTCTACAAGATGAGTATGTCCTGGGCATGTAACGTACAGCAAGGAGACTCTAGTCAACAATGCTGTGTCGAATACTTGACACTTGCTAAGGAAGCAGATCTGAAACGTTCTCCCCACAGTGGTAACCATGGGAGGTGATAGGTGTGTTAATTAGCTTGTGCTGATCATTTCACAATATGTACATATATCAAATCACCACGTTGTACACCTTAAATATGCCCAATTTTTATCTGTCAATCATGCCTCAATAAAGCTGGAAAAAAATAAATAGAAAAAAATACCAGGTGCGTCGATGAGATACAACTTTGGGTCAGTTCTCCGTGTTGCGCAGAGCTCAGCTGGGCTCTAGGTGGGTGGCTTGAGGAACACCAACTCCACCAGTGCTACTGTCCCACGTCCAGTGAGGGTCCCAAGACCCCAGGGACCCTGGGCATCCCAGGAAGCAGACAGGACATTGAAGCAGCTTCTCTCAAAACGCCAGCCTTTGCTTGGACAATTATTCATTACAACGGCATGCAGCTCGGCAAAGTCCGTTGGGAATTTCATATCCCACAATGGTTATTCCTGCAATTGGAAATGAAGTTCTTGACTTTCCAACTTTCTACCTTAATCGACTCTTGTTAAAAAGAAGAATATTTTTTTCGCTAAAGTGGAAACCAGTGACATCTGCCAGGTACCTGCTGGGTAAATAAATTCTGCCTTTCTTGGAATTTCATATGACATTTTTTATCGAGAAGACTCATAAGTCAACGTTGAGGGTGTTCCCTGGGGGACCTGTTTTCTGGAGCCTTCAGAACTCTCTGGTAACAAATTATTCCCAGGGGTTTCCATGTACCTTCTCTGTACGGGTCAAATGCAGCAGGGCATCCCCTGTTCTCTCCCGAGGGGCATTTTGTGATCTACAAACTGTTAATGGGCCAACGGGACCCAACCCCAGAACACCCAGGATCCAGCATGTCCGACGCCCCGCACTTTAAATAGACCCAAGTTTTATTTCCCATAAACTGTTTACTTTCCTGGGAGATTGATGCTGTTAATATTAGCTTTCAAGATGACAGATTAACATTACCAGTTAATCAGGGCTATTAGCAGATAAATATCTGTAATTCGATCACCAGAGTAATTTCTTTTCCAATAATGTGATTTACAAATGCAAGCGATTAAGTAATTAGCTTACATCTCCATAGATTACCAGACCTTGGAGCGCTCCCTGGCGCCTCCGCCCGTAGATTATCCTGGGTAATTAGAGGCAGCCCCACGTGGAACCAACACCCTGGAAGCTCTGAGGCACCCCGACCGCCATCCTGGCCCCCACGTAGAACTCTACATATGCTCAGAGCCTCGGAAAATGAAAAGTCCTAAAAAATTCTGTATTTCCCACCAGAAACTGACACCCGGGGCCACCCACACATGCCTTCTCATCAGATCACACACAGGAACCTGCCCCTCCTGAACTCTGTCTCGTGAACATCAAGCATCGTTGGCAGAGGAATGTGGAATGTTCTAGAATGATTTAGGATGCAACTCAAGGATGAAGAGAAAAATCCAGAGAAACATCTCTGATACAAGGAGCAGTTGAAGCTTACTAAGATGTACAGTTATGAGCAGTAGGCATTTCTGCGTATGTGTCTTACGTTGATGAAAAGCTTAACCAAGGTGAAAAAGAAAATGTTGATTTCAAGTGATGGGAAGGATGTGGGGAGAATGGAACTCGTATCCTTCCTGGCGAGAGAGGATATTTGTACAAGCATTTTGGAAAACGTTCAGGCAGTGTCTACTGACATTGAATATACAGTCAAATGATGACCCAACCATTCCCTTCTGAGACGTGTGCCCATCAGATTTGAGTGCACCGAGACCCAGGAACCTGGATGCCCATAACATCTTGATTCATCATGCCCAACTGGAGAAACCCAAATGTCCATCCATGGTAACGTGGTCAATGCCTTTTAGTGCATTCATAGAGTGGAATACTAGACATCAATGAAGAATGACCTATGGCCACATGACACAGTGTGGATAATTAATGATTATTGCAGATATATTGATGAGTGAGGAAGCCAGGTACAAAAGACCACACGTCACCCATTCCCCTTTACATGAAGGACCAACATGAGGCAGAAAGATCTACCAAAATACAACGGAGAGCCGAGGCTATTTGGGGTTGGCGATCCTGCCTAGGATGAACATCGGGGAGCTTCCGGGGTGCTGATCATGTTCAATTTCTGAATCTGGAAGATGTTTACAAGGGAGGACACATTTGTAAGAACTCATGGAACCATAACATACGGTTTTCACATTTTACAGTCTTTAGATATTATACTTTAATTAAAAAAAAGAAAGTTCACAAAAAACGAGTTCCTATAAAAACAGTTAAAACATTAGAAGAAGAAAAATAAAGGCTGATCCATCAAATTGTCCCAAAACTCCTTTAGGTTTTGGGGCTTCGCCAGAGAATGGTCCTGGTGGACAGGGGAAGGATTGCTCCTTTTGGGTCTAGGGTCTGCTATTTGCAGGAAAAATTAGCAGCTACTATTAACGTTCTAAATGTCATTGAAAAGTTGCAAAGGGCAACCTGTTTTGGGAGACCCTTTTGTGAAGAGGAGGGCTATCTGGCTTAATGGCAGGGAAAGAGGAAGAAAGCGTTTTACTTCTTCCAAATTTTGATGGAAATGGCTTCTCTGCTCGGATGTTTTTGGGAGCGGATGTGTCATTTTGACAGCTCTTAAACAGGCTCTGGTTTTTAGCTATAGGTGGTTGAACTCCATGGATTCCACGTGGTCTGTCTGACCGCCATAAGATATCTACATCGCCCCCAACTTCCTTCCTAAAATGTCTTGAGTCTAAATGGTTCAAACACACAGCCATGATCTTTTCCAGGAAATGCTCTCCTTCCCTGAAGTGGAGAAAGAGGCGTTTGAAAGAATTGTCCATTTCTTTAGTTGTCTGTTCTATGGAGGTGAATGGCAAGGATGAGGGAAGAAATGGGGGTACACAAGGGACATCTGTGTTCCCGAGCTGGGTCCAGCATGAGTTCTGCCTCTGTGGCGCCACTCTGGGGCTATCATCCTGGTCCACAGATCTGCCCCATTAACAGCTGGTCTTGTGGTGCCTTCCATTCTATCCATTCTCTCCAGTTGGTACCAACGTGGTGACGTTGACACTGAGAGATTAGAACACCCTGCAAATACAATAAGTGAATAAGTAAATTTGCAAGAAGGTAGGCTGACAGTTGTGAATTCTCTAAATTTAAGTACTCGGGACAAAACATCAGCCGTATGCCTGATGGAAGCTTGGGCAACCAGGCTCTGAGATGAAGGACATCCTTCCCCAGTCCAACTCAACCCTGGGTCAGGAAATCTGAACGTTATGGGGCTGAGAGGTGAACGTGGATGGTGACAGAGCTGAGTCTCAAATAATGGACCCAACCTGTGTGAGTCAGGGCTTTTGAGAGAAACAGAACCAATAGGATAGAGATGGAGATAGACAAATAGACAGAGAGAGAGATGGATTTCTAGAAAGAGATTTATTAGGAGAGATTGGCTCATATGATGAAAGAAGATGAGAATCCCACAGTCTACAAGCTGGAGACCCAGAAGAGCCGATGGTGTAAGTTCTAGTCCAAACCTGAAGGCATGAACACCAGGGGGGACGACATCCAACGGTGGGAGAAGATGGAATCCCAGCTCAAGCAGAGAGAGAATTCTCCGTTCCTCCTCCTTTCTGTTCTATTCAGACCCTCAACTGATTGGATGAGGCCCACCCACAATGGGGAGGGCAATCTTCTTTACTCAGTCTACAGATTCAAATGCTAATCTCTTCTGGAGACACCTTCACAGACACACCCAGGAATAACGCTTGACCAGCTATCCAGGCACCCATCAACCGAGTCAAGTTGACACAAAAAATTAACCATCACATGACCTCATGCAACCGAATATCAAGACATCTTCCTTCCCCAAAACTAACTACATCAAACAGGGGGGAGACATGCATTCAAGAGAATCTGGGTGGAGACCCTGGGAGGTTGGGAAAGTCACGGCTCCCCAGACATTACAACTGGTCGGGTGTCACAAGAACGTTTTCTCGTATAGCAGATGGGGGGGGTCAACACGGTGCAGAGCAGACACGCTTCTGGCTCTACCGTCTACCCTTTGCATCATCCAGCCAGGAGAGAAAGAGTGTTAGGAGGAAGCTCCCAAAACAGATGCAGGGACGCTACGGATCAGGTGAAACACGAGGATAGAGACAGATGTTCTGCTTCTGTCTATAAGAGTCCCAAAGATTGGCAGAACCAACCAGCAATGGGCTTCCTCCCGGGAGCAAGTCCGGGCAGAGAATAATAAGATGCTTCACAGTGACAGCTCTGTGGGATCAAGGTACCAACACTCCTCTTTCAAAGCCTCAAACTGTGAGTCAGAAACTGTGTTTTCTGAAATATCAGAAAGCCATTAAAACTGGAGTCCCTCCAAGCAGAAATCAATTCCCTTCCTTGAGTGGTGAGGTCCTGGTTCACGATGGCAATGGGGGTAGATGTGAGCTGTGATGGGCCGTCACCAGCTGCTTCACAGACAGCAGGTCTGCATGCATCGGTCCAGACAGGCAGCCAGCAGCACCGTGTCCACTGATTAATATGGGCTTCCACGTGCGTTTGGAGAGCTCGGTCCCTGGGTGTCTGAGCATCTCCTCTGGTTTCCCTGGTAACCACCTTGGAAGGCACAGAGCCCGGCGCTGCTCCACCCCTCCTGCTGCTGATGTAAGGTCCCGGAGAGGCGCCTGGGCCACACCGCACCTCACCTGTCAACGCCGGCAGAAGCCCCGTTTGATCATGCCAGCCGCCCGTCCCGCCAAGACCATTCATTTGGTGATCACAGGATCGTGCTAATTCAGTCCGCTACGGAGATCCTAGGGGAGCCGTACTCCCAGACCTGCTAGTTTTTGTCTGATTTTCATCTCCAAAGCAAACAGGTTCAGTGGTACGGTGTAGAAAGAATTATAGATCTATTTACTTCCGGCAATAGCAGAGACCCAGAGTGGTCAGTATGACAGGGTATCCACCATGGAGTGCTCAAAACATGATGCTGAGTCATGGCTCTCTCTCTGGCTGTGCTTCTGAGTTTGCCAGGAAAGCCATGGTATAAAACACCCCTGTCATAGGCTGAATTGTGTCCCCCAGATTCCTATATTGAAGCCCTAACACCCAGGACCTCAGGATGTGGCTGTATGTGGAGATGGGTCTTTAAAGAGGTGATGAAGGTAAAATGAGGTCACTAGGGTGGGTCCTGATCCAACAGGACTGGTGTCCTTGTGAGAAGAGGAGATGAGGACACAGACACGCACAGAGGGACGACCACGTGAGGACATGGGGAGAAGATGGCGTCTACACGCCAAGGAGAGAGGCCTCAGGAGGAACCAGCCCTGCCCACGCTTGGATCTTGGACGTCCACCTCCAGGACTGGGAGAAATAAATGACTGCCCCATCTGTTGCACCTTGTTATAGCAGCCCGAGCACCCTCATGCAACCCCGAATTCTTAGATGGGATTTACCCTGTGTCAACCCAGAATAACAACCTGAGTTGTGTGAGTGGATTCTTTTTAAATCCATCTATGATTTCAATAAATAAAAATAGACTCGTCCATGCCAATGGGATAGATGCCATCACCAGGAATTCCCTCACAACCTCAGAAATCTGTGTATGTCCCTGCAGCCAGAACAGAAGCCCCCACATCCTCCTGGAGAGCAATGGAAACACACATGGGCATAGAAGCTGGTGTCTCCTGGTCATTCTCGTCTACTGGACACTCAATATTTTGCCTCCCTGATTAGGACACACCCTGCAGTACGGTCGTAGTTGGAGAACTAAGAAGAGATGGCCACAGTCTCAACCAAAAGTGGGAAGTCCAAGGAAGGATTAATACCCCTCCAGAATTATTTCCTGGCTCAGGTCCTTACAAGATAGATGAAGGACCACCACCACCACCACCACAGTCACCACCACCATTGTCACCACCACCATTGTCACCACCACCACCACCACCATTGTCACCACCACCACCACCACC
>JABWHU010000930.1:124201061-124224583 GCA_014189135.1 Dicerorhinus sumatrensis harrissoni
CCACCCTCACCACCACCACCGTCACCACCACCACCATCATCACAACCACCACCACCACCATCATCACCACCACCACCATCATCATCCCCCCTCTCACTCCCACTCCCCAAGTCAGAAGTAGCTCGGGACATTCGCTGCAAAATTGTTTTGGCCATGGGGAGTCCACTGTGGTAAATAAGACAAATCCGGTGCAGTGTGGTCATGGTCAACTGTGGAGACTCAGAATCACGGTCACTTAAAGGGCACCATCGATGTGTGCAAACTCCTAATCTTGGTGTGCTGCCTCTGAGATCCTGGGGGTGCAAGTCTCAAGCTATTCCCTTTGAGTCTTAGATGGAGAATTCAGTGAAGTTCTTGGCTCTGAGCTCCTTGGGGTACCAATCTCAGAACATTCTCTTTGAGTCCCACAGTGAAGACTCAATGAAGGTTCTTGCCTCTGACCACCAAACGGTCTGTCCCTTTCTCCTCCATGTTCCCACTTGATGGCTATGAGCAAGCTGTCCTCAAACTGAGCATGCAGCCTTGAAGACTTGGACCCTCCCTGCTGGACTCCAGGATGTGGGCGCCAGAGTTGAGGACTCACTGTGTCCGAGGGAGAGAGACGAGAAGACCCAGTCACCTCCAACACCCTCTCTCTATTTATCGAGCCATCTCCACGCAGAGCCCTGCTCTTGGGACATCAGAGGTGGCATCTTCCTCTATCTTCTGCATCCCTATGGAGAGGATTCCATTATTTTCCCCATTTGACAGACAAGGAAACAAAGCACAAAGTCAGTAGAGCCATGCACATGACCTCCACTCTCTCCTCAAGGCACCTTCAGATGCAGGCTCTCCTGCAGATGAAGTGACACCTGAGAAGCTCTGCGAAGACCAGTTCACTCTAATGGAACAATCAGAATTCATCTTACCCAGGGCCTCCCAGCTCCAAGGGACAACTCCAGAGGGTGCCCTTGCAACAGATGATGGCGTCTTGCAGCTCCTCATGAAGAGGCAATGACTGCTTCTTCTTTACCCACACCACCTCTGACACCAATTATGGGTTTTCCCCTTGCTTCACGCAATTTGCCAACTCTTGGTGGACACCGACTGGGTGTCCTACAACTTCACTCGATTCTGACATCCACTTCCCAGAGTCAGCGCAGACCCTACAGGCTGAAGGCTCAGTCCCACGAGACTGCTCCCACTTCAGACGCCAGTGGCAAGTCCAGGTTGTCAATTCCGATCGACTGGCTGTAAATCAGGGGTTCCTGTGACCCCCTCCTTGGGTCTGATAATTTCCTAGAATGGCTCAAGAACTGGGGAAAGCACTTAACTTACTACTACCGTTTATTATAAAGAATACAACTGAGGGACAGTAGATGGAAGAGATGCACAGGGCAGGGTGTGGAGGGCATGTGGAGCTCCCCTGCCTTCTCCGGGCACCACAGTTCCATCCGCTCCACGTGTCCACCAACTGGAAGCCCTTTCAACTCATTCTTTAGGGTTTTTATGGAGGTCCCATTATGTAGACATGATTGATCACATCATTGGCTATTGGTGATTGAACTCAATCCTCATCCCGTCTCCCCTCCTTGGAGGTCGGGGGTGGGCTGAAAGTTCCAACCCTCTAACTATGTGGTCAGTTCCTCAGATAACCTGCCCCATCCTCCAGGTGTCACCTCATCAGCATAAACTCAGGTATGGTGGAAAGGAACTTATTATGAACAACAACAGACAGCCCTCTCATCCCCATCACTCAGGACATCCCAAGGGTTTTAGGAGCTCTGTGCCAGGAACCGGGGACGAAGACCAAATATATATTTCTTATTACATCACGTATCACACCAACTTTGTCAGGTCCACTGGCAAGCTTAGGAAGAGACAAACAGGCAGCATCCCCGTGGTTTCAATGGAACCACCAACTGGTTCCAATTGCAACCACCCCGTGGTTCCAATTCCAGACCTCAGCCAATGCTGAGATCTGAGGGAACGTGGGGCAGGGGTCAAACAGTCAGGGAGAGCATTTGCAGGAATGTTGCAGCTTGCTTTGCTCCCTCCTGGGTTGCATCTGCAGCTTCTTACTGGTCCACTCCCCCGCGAGGGACCCACAGAAGCCCAGTGGACGGCAGAACCACAGGCACCCATTTCTCTCTCTCAAGGGTGCAGGCGGGCTCAGCATCCTCGCTTCATGCTGCTGGCGAGTGGGCAGAGGGGAGCTCCCCGTCTCTCTCCTCTTCCTCCTGGGCAGGTGGGCCAGCCCGAGGATGCTCTTTTTGGGTTGAGGGCAGAGGAACAAGACAGCCAACGAAAATGCTCAGAGCCCCCTAAGGGCGAGACTCTCACCTGGTGCCCTATCACTTCTGCCCACATTTCATTGGCCAAGGTGAGTCCCTGGAATAACCAAGCCAAGGATCTCGTCTACCACGCATATTCTCCCTCCTCTAGTACTGTGGGTGTTGGTGGTGGTCACGCAGATTAGTCCCTAAATGATGATGGATCCCGAGATGGGATTGTAACAGGACAAGAGGAGACATGGATGTTTACCCAAGATCATAGGTGTGGCCTGGCGCCATGTTGGGGAGACTTGAGGTTGATTCCTCTGGAGAAGGGGATGGGATGTTTTCAGCTGTGTAAAGGGTGCTTACATTATGTTAGGTTGGTAGATGGAGCAACTTCCTTTTCTTTTCTTTTTTGTGCGGAAGTAGGGTAAGATTTACATATGGTGATGTGGGCAGGCTAACGGATGCAGCGTGGTGGACATTCCCCATCCTGCAGACTGCTCACCCATGGAGGGAGAGCCCACCTCCCATTGGAGAAAATGAAGACACTGGACACCACCGGCTGAGTACCCCCGGTCCCACCACACCCAGACTCTAACAACCATTCTCAGACGGGCTGTTGCCAGCAGAAAAAGTGTGTGCAATACGTGTGTTTCCTCTGCCACCCGCTTACAAACAAGAAAGTATGTTTTGATACAAGTTTCCAAATGGCCAGAGAACCCAAATGGGTTTAGAAAGCGTAATGTCCTAAAATAGTGCGGGGACGGGGGTGGGAATAATAAAAACATTGACCCATTGGCTGTGTGACCTTGGGAAGCCACACGCTCTCTCTGAGCTTCAGTTTCTGCTGTGAAACATGGGACACAGACTCCATAATTTCCTGGGATGGTCGATCCATCCCTGGTGTGAGTGAGTCTTGAGAAAGGCTGACGGATGTTCAGTATCCACCAATGGCTTTGGGCATCCGTGGCTTCCAGGTATGGGTAGCCACTGGCGACACTGTCATCTTGCCTGCCTTTGGGGTACCTTTGCGTGAATCCGAATCACAGTTTAGCAATTTATGTGTCAGAAAAACCGAGTCTTTTACGACCGCATTCCTCTACTTCCAAGTACCCACTGGGATTATTCCCCGCTCACTGACTTTCAATATTAAACATTCCATCTCATAAAACGTGGATCTAACAGGCATCAAAGCCTCGCATTCCATCGCGAGTCAGATGGTTAAAAAAAAAAATGCAGAAAGCACACAGATCTATAGACCTCCAAATTCTCCCTACAAGACCGTCTGTGGTGTCAACTTTTTTCCCGTAAACGTAGGCTGTCACAACCTGCGTCTTTGGAGAAAGCTCAGGCTGGACGCGAGCAATAATAAATTACTTTTATGATGTACCTGTTGTGTTTTGAAAGTTAGACTTCGACAGGAGAAATACTCTGGGTCTCTGGGTAGGTCATATAACTGGCTTGATTGATATTCATAATTCCTCTAACCTTGTTACCTGCCTTGATTCTTGGACACTCGAGACAGAAATAAGTACAGAGTAAATGTCATCGACTCATCCTGCCATAGGTCCTGACTCCCACGTTTAAGCCAATTTCCAGGATTGACTTCTCTTCTGCCCCCAGGCTGGACTCTGCCATTTTTTGCATTGACCCATTATTTAGCTTCACCTCCCTATAAATCGGCCTATTGTCTTCGGAAACGAGGGGATGAAAGGGAGCTCAGAAGAAACCCCACACACAAGGTTACTGTGCCGTGGAAATCCCAAGTAGCATAATTAAACCATTAAGTCAAAGACCCTGGCGCTCCTATTTCAACACATTTCCCATGCACACCAGCAGGGCGCTTAGTCATCTTAATAAAATCTCGTTGCCAAAGTATGGGATGGGGATTGGCGCATTCCGGACTTTTATGGCCTTTCCAGCAGACTCGCTGTGTGGGCTCCACGGAGCTCCTACGTGTCTCCGTGGTGCACATGGAAACTGCCAACGCGGCTGGACCGCCCACCGCTCTACCTACCTCACAGCCGGGCTGTGTGGAGACGTTAATTGGTGCCATCTCAAGCATGAAACCATCCCCCTCTCCTCTTCCCATTGGTTGAAGCCGGCGCAACTCCAGGCCCTTTCAGCTTTGTGCAGAGTCAGCTGGGCACCCAACACACATTGGGCCCTGACCGAGATCCGCCCCAGGATCTCCACATCCTTCCCACGCCTCAGAGGAATGCATCTCTGTGTCCCGTTCTGAGACCTCTCCTAATTTGCCTGCAGGAAATCTGTCCGTGCCCATTTCTGGGGGTCCCTAGTCCTCTCCTCGGCATCTAATCACCTCGGCAAGAGTGGAGATTTTCCTCCTTGTCGCTAGGTGGATTCTAACAAGACTCGAGCGCTTCGAAGTATCTTAAAGTTCCTGAAAGTTTAAGGCTTCCTTTGGAGGGACATGCTCATGACATAAGATTTATGGAGCAACCATTGTATTAGCTTAGGATGAAAATGGATGTGATGTGAAGGAACTAAGGGGTGGGATTAGGAGCATTCACAAGAGAATTGACACATCCTTGTATGGGGCATGCATTCAGAGACAACGCCTAAATGGTGTGAGTCTGAAGGAGCACGTTGCCTCTTCTTAAACATCTTTGCCTCTGAGTCACACATATGTGAAATGGTTTCTTCTTTGTCAATAAATATTGCACTATAATAAGGCAACAGTGAAATCACTTAACATTTCAAAATTCAGGTGTGAAGACACGAGGAAATACAATTGTAGATTCAAAAAGGGAATGCATTCCCTCCACAGTCCCACAAGAGAGAGGGGTATGCAGATTTAAGCTCCCGAGAAAGACCGTGAGCTTTAAAAGCAGGAATCCACAGGGTTCTGAGGAAACTGTGAGCAGAACAATGCACTCAGAGAACCTCTGAGCAGAGCGATGCATGCAGAGAACCTCTGAGCAAACAGTGCATGCAGAGAAACTGCGAGCAGAGCAGTGCACTCAGGGAACCTTTGAGCATAGCAATGCATGCAGAGAACCTCTGAGCAAACAATGCGAACAGAGAACCTCTGAGCAGAGCAGTGCACTCAGGGCTCCTCTGAGCAGAGCAGTGCACTCAGAGAAACTCTGAGCAGAGCAATGCACACAGCAAACCTCTGAGCAGAGCAGTGCACTCAGGGAAACTCTGAGCAGAGCAGTGACTCAGAGAAACTCTGAGCAGAGCAGTGCACTCAGGAAAACTCTGAGGAGAGCAGTGCACACAGAGAACATCTGAGCAGAGTGATGCATGCAGAGAACCTCTGAGCAGAGCAGTGCATGCAGAGAACCTCTGGATCACACAGCCTGGGGCTTCCCGTATTGTTCGTCTCTCTAGCCTGTAAATATTATACCTGGAAACTTTTAAACATGTTTTTTTTTTTTTTTTACAAAGCAAAGCTTACTCCTACCAGCCCTTCATGATTTTCCATCACTTATTTAAAACAGGCAGTTAACGTATTTGTAATCCAAGTATGTACATTGAGTAAAACACCATCTTTTTCACCGAAAGCTGTTGTATTTCCAAAACAGCCTTTTACTTTGGAATCAGAAATGATTTTTAAAAAATTAATTTCCATGTTTGCCTTGGGAGAATGTTTTTGATCAGCACGGCCAATTCTTGTCTGGCAGTCTAAAGTTATCACAGGTGTCAAAACACATCGACATGGTTATTAGGCTTGGTAATGCCCTGGCGAAGGCAGCCTCAGGAAGCACACCCGTCGCCGTTATTTTGAATTAGGACCTGGAGTGCAGGTCTTCCTGTTTGTGAAGTGGTGGGCCACGCCTCATCTGAAGACGAGACCTCAGCTTCTCACAGGTGGGGTTGCCCCGGGGGAGCACTGCCTGGAGATTTCACTGGACCTGAGCATGTGCGCTGATGAGGGAGCATGAATCCTGCCCCAACTGTGGCCTTGACCCTCTCCCCCTACAGACAGACACATCCAAATTGAGTGGGTCGCTTGAAATGCTCCAGAGGAGATCAAAGGATTTACAAAAGACCCTCCAGAAAGGATTACCCAGGTGGGGTCAGTTCACAAGTCTGCAGGCAACAGGAAAGTAATCCAAAGTACAAAGAGCGGAGAGGAGCTGATACCGCAGAGAGCTTGCGGGAAAGCACGCGGCTGGACAGATTGCTTCTGAAAAATGACCACGTGTGGACACAGCAGGCATGGCTCAAATTTCCCCGCCGTCCCCTCTGACGGGGGGACCTCGCCTCTCTGCCTCTCAGGCATTTTAAAATATTTAAATATTAGAGTTTGGGTGATTTGGAAAGTATATTTCCCTGGTACCATAGATACACGATTTATTTTGTTCAGGTGAATATCCTGTGTAGATAGAGGTACTTACATACCAGGAGGAAATAAAATAAATCCCCATTGTTTCAGGTTCTGATGGAAACAAAATTATGTAATATGGTCCATGCCTACTACTGAACTCACAGTCAGACATTATCTTATTAAAAAATACTTTTATTTTTCCGATTCTGCTCCTTAGAGAAATGTTGGTAAACCTAAGAAAGTTGAAGGAGCAAATTACACCATCTCTATTTCTACCTCACTACGATAACTGCTCACTGAAGTGTTTCTTCTGGCCTTTGTCCTATGAATACAGTTAAAGGCTATGCACATAATTGTATCATGATGTCTCATACACTGCTTCTTTTTCTCTGTATTGTGGAAGCATATTTTTAAATCTCCCCAAATTTTCCCATAAAAACAGAGCATACCTGTACACACATGTTCATAGCAGCGTTAATCTCAGTAGCCACAAGGTGGAAACAACCGAAGTGTTCATGGATGGATGAACGGATAAAGAAAATGTGGTCCACCCACACAATGGAATATTATTCAGGGTTGAAGAGGAATGAAGTTCTGACACACGTTATAACGTGGAGGAACCTTGAGGACATGATGTTCAGTGAGATCAGCCAGTCACAGAAGGACAAATTCCACTTATAGGAGGTGTCTAGAGGAGTTAAATTTGTAGAGATGGAAAGTAGACGGTGGGTGCCAGGGGCTGGCGGAGGGGGATGGAAAGTTGATGTTTCATGGTGACAGAGTCTCATTTTAGGAAGATGGAAAGTTCTGGAGACGGATGCTGCGGATGGTTACACAACAATGTGTGTGTGCTTAATGCCACCGACATATGCACTTGAGAATGGTTAAGATGGTAAATTTTATGCTATATCTCTTTTATCACAGTATAGAAACAAGAAGCCATCCCAGTGAAACATGAAGGGTCACACAATCTAAAATTGGGTGAGTTAAAGCATCCCTGGCAGATTGTTGAGGGGCCTGGGGGCAGCCAGGAGCCCCAAAGCTGTGAGACTTCCCTTCCAGGATGAAGGTACATTGCAAGGGACTTCTTGGGACAGAATCCAAATGGAAGAGGACAGAGAGACTAGACACAGAGCAGAAAGAAGGTCCACATGAAAGTGAGGGACGGCATTTTACATAAACGGATGGGGAGTGACTGCTAATGGGTGTGGGGTCTCCTTTTGGGCGGAGGAAAATGTTCTAGAAGTAGATAGAGCTGATGGTGGGACAGTCACATTCATGTTGTAAAGGTACTTCACTCCACTGAACAGTTTGCTTAGAAGTGGTTAAAATGGTGCATAGTATGTTATATACATTGTAGCACAATAAAAAGAAGTGAGATAGATAGAAAAACAGAGGTAGGATCTTTCTGAAGGTAACCCTTCCTACCCTCGGAAGCTCGCGAGCCCAGTTCCTCCTGGGAGCTAAAAAAATGAATTTCGAATAATAAAAATAGTTGAGGCCAAATCCCAGGCAAAGTTTTTTTTAATAAGACAAACGAGAGTAGGAGATAGATATAATCCCTCCAGACAATGAAGGCTGGTGAAAATGAGCTGAGACACATCAAGGAAATGAGACCTAAAAGATTATGCATGTGCAATAAACAAATTTTTTGAACTTAGAAAATAACTTGGACTCCATTAAACGCTAAAAAAATAATAATAATAACTTGAAATAACATAAACCCTTTCAAAAATGAAGATAAACCAGAAGCAGCAGAAGAGCAAATAAGCAGAACAGAGGAGGCCTTAAGAGAAACAGAGAACAAACAGGGGGGAAAAAATCAAAACAAAATGAAAAACAAGAAGGAAAAGATTAAAGAAAAAATGGTAAATGTGGAAAATAAGCAAATAAGGTCAAAATAGTTATAACAGGATCGACCAAAGAAGAAAACCAAAGAGAAGAGAACAAAACAAATAATAAAAACACAGAAAACTGCAGAGGCCAATACTCAAAACTGAAGACGGAAAATACGCACAAAACCAACCTAGTATGACTGAAAATAACTCAAGAGCACCGAATAATCAAATAAAGTGAGAGAAATGGCAGAGAGTTCAGTTTGAACTTCCAGGAACAGCAAAACCGTGAGAACGGTATTTAGGTGCATTTATCAACACCAAGCATTTTGCAAGGTCGTCGGGGAATTGAGATTTCAATAATCTTGTTGGGCATATAGGAGCCGAGGGAAATTTTTAAAAGATGTCACATTCCAAATTTCTCTCTCGCTCTGCTTCCCCGTGTCCCTCCCTCTCTCTCTGTCTCTCTCCTCCAGTGGCTCCCGGTCCAATTATTGAACGCCTGAAGATGAATGGTGTAATTATTTACCTCTACTTCATTAAATCCATGCTTATTTCCTGTTGGGTCCATTTCCCTTTCAAATCACTCCCGATCCCAATGCTGGGGTAATTCTCTTTGGTTTAATTTTTCTACCAGCACTAACTGTCTGATTCTGGATTGTAACTTTGTAATGCCCAGAACACAGCTTTAAAAGCGCACAGATATTTGCCTCAGTATTTAAAAATTACCCAGGATGATAAGCAGGTTGGGAACACTCTTAAGCTTCAAGACAGACCCTGCAGTCTTCTTATAAACTATGAAGTGCTTGCAAATGCATCTTAGGCTTTTCACCCAAAGAAATGGAGCTCAAGTTTGGGCTGGGAGACTGGGAACACTCTGTGATAGGTGAACATATCAGTTCTTTTTAAGGTGATGTACATATTGGGACATCACCGGGTCAATATTAATGTTAACCAGCTTTTGCAATCGTCATTATACCACCATCATCATCACCATGAGCATATCTTACACCACTGGAGGTGCTGCCTCCTCTATGCAGAGTACACTGGAAAGTGAACATTCTAGAACAGTCACAGCCCCCTTACCGCGTCTATGGTTAGCGCCCTCCCTCTACCTCCAGAGCTTCTGTTTCCTCGTATGTAGAATGGCTTTGGTCAATGGCTTTCGAGTGTTTTTGTTTAAAATCCATGGAACTCTTTTTTCCCAATGAAATCTTATGTGAAAACACAAGATAAAGACAGATCGAAAATAAATACACCGCCTTAAAGAGTTTCTGTTCTAAAAAATACAAAGCTCTAAACCTGAAGCCTATGATGACGGTTCAATATATAGGTGTTCCCCACTCTCTGAAGTTGGGAACCAAATACATTAGGATATAGAATAGGACACTCTCACTACCCAAGCTTGTTTTATGACCTCTCAACATTCAAACTCAGGCATGGAATTATTTCCTGCCTCAAGAGACATTGGAAGTCTGATGCTTTTTTATATCTTATTGGCTCAATCAAAAGTGAGAGAGAAAAAATCTAATTTTATCATACTCATTGCAATTCTGTGAGACAGGTATTCCCACTTTACTGATGAGGAGACTGCGACTTGATAAAAATAGGTGAATTAGTTATAAATTCACAGCTAGTAAGTAGCAGAGCTGTGATTTGAATCCAGGTGTATGAGTGTCCTGGGACGGCCATAACAAATGACCACACACTGGGGGCTTAAACCACAGGAATTCACCCTCCCCCAGTCCTGGAGACCAGACGTCTGAGGTCAAGGGGTCGCAGGGCCGCGCTCCCTCCGGAGGCTCCAGGGGAGGGTCCTCCCTGCCTCTTCCAGCTTCTGGGGCTCCAGGCGTCCCTGGGCTGGTGGCCGCCTCCCTCAATCTCTGCCTCTGTCTCCACGTGGCTTCTCCTCTGTGTCTGTGTCTCCTCTTCTGTCTCTGAGGAGGACACTGTCATTGGATTTAGGGCCACCCCCATCCAGGATGGCCTCATCTCCATCCTTCACTCAATCACATCTGCAAAGACCCTGTTTCCAAATAAGGTCCCATTCTTGGGTACCGGGCATCAGGACTTCCACACATCTCTTCCAGGGACTCAATAAAACCGTCTACAGGTGTGCAACACTGAGTGAGTGAAGACCAGCTCCTGCCCTCCAGGGTCCTGCAGACTAGAGGGATGACACGTCCCAACAGGGAAACACATTGTTACAACGGAAGGAAGCCATGTGTGGCGGGAGAGAACCGTGGGGCATCAGGGCGTGGGAGTTAAGATCTCTGAGTACTTTAGATGAGGGAGGTTGGTGAAGTAGAGACCAGAAAGACAGGCAGGAGCTGGCCACGTCAGCACCAGGGACTAGCATCCAGGCATCGGGCACAGAGGTGGTCGGAGCTTGGCTTCCACGAGGAACTTGAAGGACGAGCAGTGTCCCAGGACGGGGACAGGCAAGGAGAGAGCGATGTGAGATGGTGCCAGGCAGGGATGCTGGCCAGACGGCGTCGGCCAAGGTACCAGGTGTGGGTTTTATACAGAGGTCAATGAGGGCGATTGACGTGTTTTAACAGGAGATGGGACCTGACTGAGTCCCGTGTTTCTAAAGGTCACTAGATGGGAGCCATTGGTGAAGATGAAGATGGGTTAGCTGAAGGACCGAGGACAGGGCCATGCTCTTGCCTCTTTAATGCTCATCCCGTATCGTAGGAGATCCCACCCTACTGAGAGCAGGTCCTGGAATTCCTCTTACTCACCCTCAGCACTTACATCCTGCTGAGCCCACGAGCACCTGGACCGACGGCTAACACTTCAGCCACTGTCACAGTCCAGGCCCGTCCTCGGGTGACCTCATCCTGCCCACACGTAGGTCTGGGACACTCAGCAAGGGGAGAGAGAGACACTGGGTGGGGACCGGCGTCTCCTTGTCCCCTGATGCCACAACATATGGCCAGATCTGCTGTAAAAGTTGGGAGGATATAAGAAATAGTGTTGAATAACGAAAAATTCTCAGCGGTTGATTGAAGTGCCTGTAGGTAGAAAGATGCACCGTTCATGAGCTGAGTTGAGAAAGGTGGAGGGCTTGGTGCTGTTCCAACCAACACCCTCAGCACTACTGTCTTTTGTGTCTATAAGGGAAAAGGATTGAGTACAAGTGATGTAGATGGGTGATGGAAATGGGACATCTGGTATACCCCAGTAATGTCACGTGGACAAGTAGATGGATGTCTCCACACAGATGCCTTCAGATGCCACGTTAGGTGTCTCAAGCTTGACTCTCCACCTGAAGAATGCAATCAGCTCATTGGGAGAGGACCAAGGTGGACCAAATCCTCAGACTGCTCTTGAAGGGGGGTGAGGGGAAAGAGTAGCCTCATTTGCATGAGCCCTCCACCAGCTGTGATAAAAATACACAGTGGAATATTACTCAGCCTGAAAAAGGAAGGAATCTTTCATACACAACAACATGGATGAACCTTGAGGACATCGTGCTAAGTGACAGTAGCCAGTCACAGAATGAGAAACGCTGATTCCACTTCTACCGGGAATCTGAGACAGTCAAACGCATAGAATCGGAGACTAGAATGGTGGTTGCCTGGGGCTAAGAGGAGTGGGGAACAGGGAATCGCTAATCCACAGGCATAAAGTCCCAATTCTGCGAGATGAATAATTTCTAGACATCTTCTGTCCAACATTGTGCCTATAGTTAATAATAATGCTGTATTGTACACTTAAAAATTTAGGAGAGTAGAACTCAGGTTAAGTGTTCTTACCACCATGAAAAAAGATTTACAGCTTGATGTCTTGTATTTTTTTCCCTGTGAACTATCCTAAAAATGCTTTCATGTGTTTCAAAAAAGAAAAGAAAGCCAGAGAATATGCTTCGAAAATAGGAATCTTTTCACGGTGATCCTGGAGAACGTGAATGACGTTTTTATGGGCCAAATACTCCACCAGGAGTGGGGTGCAATGAATTGAGGGAGGGACTCCCTTCTCTCATCTTTAAAAAAAGCAAGATCAGGACTTTTCCTCTGCCCCAAGTTCCAACAGGGCTCTGCTAAAGAACCTGTCTTTATTCAAAATGTTGTAAGTGTTCATTATGGATTTTTCTTTGCGTTCGCTTTGATGGTTTAAAATCATCGCACTAACATATTGCTTGTCTTGATGACTGAGTTCTTGGAGCCCCCCTGAATTTTGTGCCCCAGGTGAATGCCTTACTCGCCTCACCCCAGCCCCAGCCCTGTGAGTGACTACCAAACTTGGATGTCTACTGGCCAGAAAAACTAACCTGGAGCGTCCACCCAGGTTAAGAGTGGACGTCCACGTGGGTTGGCGTGGCTGGTGTCCATGGACCCGTTACTCTATCTGCCATGACGATCCATCGGAATTCATCTGACATGGAGTGGTCGATCCTAATCAGATATCTCCATGGCTTAAGTAATGGACAGAGTCCAGCCTAAAAATCGATTCGTCAGATAACTTATGAACCTATTAATTGCTTGTTGGGCAATCTATCATGTTGTCTCAGGAACGGCGGGCGACGTCGCCCGTTTTTCTAATGAGCGAGCTGAGACTCTAAAGATTTCAATTTACCCTTGATAAGTGAGTGAGTCAGGAAGCCCTCGTTGTCTATTAATGAGCTCGCTGGATCATTACTGCTGAGGAATTTTAGAAGCTCATGGACTTGACCGGGGAGGAAACGGAGGCTGATGCAGGCTGGGTCCAGAAATCCAGCACTGTTTCCTGACGTGCCGTACCTGAAGGTGTAGACCAGTGGATGTGACATCAACCCTCCAGAAGGGAGATCGACACACATAGGCAGCCTCTCGTAGCATACCTGGAAACACCAGGGTTGAATTTTAGGGGCAAATACTTGGGGATGAATGGAAGACGGATCTCTCGGATGTAATAGACCTCCCTGAAATGACGCGATATGCATTCGAGCTGGGCAACGTCTTGCAAGATATCAGCTGGGAAACAACAGTGTGTGCAAAATAGATTAAGTGATGCTAAAAGCGAGTGATACCCAGCGTCTTCCCTGAGACCTGAGGCTCCCATTCACGCCCACCCCTGCCTCGCCTCCACACACCACAGGCTACACCAGATGGCATCAATAGTCAAGCTGCCCTGCAGCACAGCCCTCTGTAAAGAGCTCCCTGCAAATCAAGACCAGATGTTGCACAGTCTTTATCTTAACAAGCACAGATTCCTATTAACCCGGAATTTGTACTTCTTTAGAATTAGTTTGATTTAGCTCTGTCTCAACAACTAAGCCCAGGAAAAAAAAAAAAAAAAGAAAGAAAGATAGAGTTTAAAAATTACAGGCAGAGGAAAAGACGGGGGAAAAATTCAGAACATATGTTCAGCCTTATTTGTAGAGCAGACAGAAACATCCATTAGAATTATATTGATTTGCCAGACCATCGGCGACCCTTTGAAAAACGTTAGTGATGGCTGACTTTTGTGCGGTGTTCGTTTCCCTCAATTTCCCAGCTCTCAATGTACACAGACGAATCTGTCACTGTCCGAGGGACTCAATTGTGCCCATTGAGCTTGTTCGTAAAGGACTCAACCCAAAGTCTCTGGAACATGAGGAGAAATTTGAGAACATGAACACGTCTACTCCGAGGAAATCATAGAATGCAAGAATAATAAGCTTCCCGGTGACTAGAATAGATACAGACATTCTTGGAAAGGACCCTTGGTGATTAAAGCTTTCCTGGAAGAATTTAGAACATAAGGAGGCAAAAATCCAGGGACTGTCTAATCCCCATAGAACTTTCACTTCTGAGGTGGGGTGACATGCTTGCTGAAGACATGCGGATAATTACCAATTATTTGTGGCCTCTTTACCGTCGCGCTGGAAACATTCAATCCACTATCTCGGACCACACGAGGTCAAGTTGGGGATTTCTGAAAGGCAAGTCTTTCTGTTGCCTCTTTCCACGCCTCCTGCATGGTTGTGGGTACCTCTCCTTGAGCACGGGAGGAGAAGGGAAACGTTCTAGGAAGAAAATTTATGATAAAAAAAATTTAGATGGAATTAAAACCTCCAACGTGCCTGGACTCCACATGTTGTTGTAAGTCTTGGAAATGTGAGAATGAGTCTCCATCCATTAATGTTCAGGTGGGGGGCTGGGGGGGGGGTGCGAAGCAAGCCAGATTCTACTATTATGCCATTTCTTGCTTTACAAAGAATTTCATTTAAACTCTGAACCTTTTGATAGGTAATTATAGGCAGGAAGCCAAGCACATATGAATTTTATGTTTATGGTCCACACCAAGATTGCCGCTGAAATTCCAAAAACCACTTTCAGAAATACATTAGGGCTTCTTTTTTATTTTAATTGCATTTATTTTCCTGGGTATGGCATGACCAGCTAAAAAAAAAACCAACAGAACAGATGTTTCACGGGACACGTCAAGAATCTGGTGGTGTCCTAGGGTCCCAAGATGTCATCTCCACAGACACAATATGGCGGCACAGCCTGGATGAGGAAGTGTGCTCAAATGAAGTTTCATTCACTTCCCTCCAATCTTTTCTAAAATCACTTGCTCGAGGGCTTAACTGAGGCACACTTAAGAGTTTGTTTAAGTGGTGGAACCATGAAATATCCACAGTCATATAGATACGAATATCCATATCCACATGTCATGAGAACAGTGTCTACTAGGGGCTGGGTAGGGCTCCTGGTGGTGACGCAAAAAGCAAACGCTCCCTGGCTCCTCTCCTTCTGTGTGTCTGGTGGGAGGTCCCTCCTCCCATTCTCCTCTCCCCGTGGTGTCTTGGTCTCAGTTGTTCTCGTGCCTGTCTCTCCCATTGCAATTCTGACACTTTGAAAGTCACGCATCCTGGAATCCTACCCTAGCACATGAATAGAACACGTCTTCACCATCAACGGGTGCTTATGGAATCCATCTTTTCTCCCTCCAGCCCATGAAAGCTCTGCAAACAAAATCTTCCATCTGTGGCAAAATCCCAAACTCCAGCTATGATGTACTTTATTCCACCCAGGACAACACCGGGGCCCCCACTCCTCCTGGGGATCTGAGATACATTTGCTGTCCACCTCAGAACATGCTTGTCTCCTTCTTCTGCTGGCACTTGTGTCTGCCTAGGAAGATATGGCAAGGAAGCCATCATTCAAGATGCTCACCATTGCTCCAGAAGGATGCAGCCAGATGGATTTGAATTTGCATCTCTGGTGCTGGTCCTTCGTGTCCAACTGCCCTCCAGACAGTCCCATCTGAAGTCTCACCAGGACTTTACCCCAGCCCAGCACCTCCCTGCATCCTCATCTTCTGCCCACATTGGCCTCTTCCTGGTATGGGGACCACCATTCTCCCAGGCTTCTCAGACATGGCCTCATCCTTCCTATTGGCTCATATCCCATCAGTTGTCAAAGTCATTCATGGCTGGGTCAACCAAGCTTCTACATCCAAAGTCACGTCTGCTTTTAAAAATACCTTTTGTCATTTTTTAAACTCTAGTTTTTATACACATTCCCAGTAGGGAATGTTAAAAGTAGAAGTAAAAAATACCAAGGAGATTTTCCAAAGTCGTCCGTGACTTTCTCCCCTCAAAGACAGACACTCTTTGAATATTGACGTTCACACAACTTCATTGCTTTTTTGTTGATGTCGTTTTGATTTCTGAGTAGAGATGCAATTCCTGAATCAAAGTAGGGGGACATTTTTAAGACTTCTCTTTTGTCAACCAAACGCTTTCCCAGAAGACCGTCTCAACTATATACCGCCTTCCACAAAGAACGCACACACTGGTAGTACCATCGTGATGGAAAAGCACCGATTTGCAAGACTCAAATGGGGTCTCCTTGTTTGAAAGAAAGTACTTCCATAATGTTCACTGAAGTCGAACATTTTCTTTTGATTATTGGCCATTTGTCTCCTGCCCTTTGGCTTTTTTATTGGGGAACTTTATCTTTGATTTGAAACAGCCCTTTATGTATTAATGATGTTTTTGGTGTATAATGTATTTTCCATATGTTTCCTCACGTTCCCTTTAATTTCGTGTATATTTTGTGACACACAGAAGTCTTGGGTTTTTTTGTGGAATGATTTAGGAAAACCGCCTTTGCCACGTCGTAAACTCTCGGTGCATTTCTTCATTGTCATTGATCTGTCTATTCACAGGCCGGTTCCTCACTGCCTTCATTTCTCCTGTCTTTGTAAAGGGTTTTATTGTCTGATAATGCATGATCCCTCTCCACTCTTCTTCAAAAATGGCTTGGAGTTTTCCACCCATTTATTCCTACGGAAACATTTTGGAATCGCTCTATTATTTCCAAACTTAAAAAAAAAATTCCTGGAGGGATTAAGCCTGTATATTAATTTGCGAAACATTGACATATTTACAATATTAACCCTTTACATTCAGGAGGCAACATGCTTCTCCACTTAAGTACCCTTTATGGGCATCAATGAAACTTTACAGCTTTCTTCTCCAATACCTCCACTACTTTTCTTATAAAGTTAATTCCTAGGCATTTCATATTTTGTTGCAACCATGGCTTTACACTCCTATATGTTTTACATTTCGTGTTTCCATGGTATGCACATTTTTCCAATCTCTGTTATTTTTTCAAAATAGTTTGGCCAGCGATTGGTTTCTAGTTCTCTGTTTTTGTCTCATCCGTCCTCAACGAAATCTCTTCCTAGATCTCATAATTATTTATTATTATTATTTATCTCCTTGCTGTCTAGAATACAACAATTTCACCAACAGTAATCATAATTTTGTCTACTCTCCAAAAGTTTGCCCTCGTATTTGCCTTTTGTCTCATCACATTACTTGAAAACTGCCAAACGATCTTAAGTAATTTGATGGTAGCAGACGACATTGCCTGGTTCCTTCCATCAACATGAACTCTTCCAATGTTTCCACTTTAAGGATGTTGAAGAAGTCTATCCTAGATCCCTGTTGTATGAATGCTTTTTCAGATGTCACCCCATTTCTTGTCTGCTCACAATCACACTGTCTCCTGACAACAGCCCCTTCCTAATGCCCTCTCCCCAATACCCTATTGGTCTCATCTATCCCCCATTCTCCCACCCTATTAACTCCTTACAACAGCTTTGATGACGTTATTGCTCTACTCAAGGCTGTCTCGCCTGCCAGACCCGCTGCACAACACTCACCATCTTGAACCTCTGTTGGCTGGCCCCACTTTGCCCTCCAACCTTACTCAACGTCAAGCAGCCCACTTCGTCACCACCCAAGATGGCGCACCACTCCCAAAGGGCTGTGCTCGCCCACCTCCACCCAGACCTGTGCTGTGCCCCTCTCTGCCTGTATTCAGTCAACTTGCGTGTCATACTAAGAGCTAGAGTCCCAACCATAGAAAGTTTCCTTCTGATCACAACCGATAAATATGGCTGCCACAAACAAGAGCATCTGTGAATGGCATTTGCTCTCTCCCAATATCTTCCACACGTGCCTTCTTCTCACGTCCTCCCGTCTTGGAGATAAGGATGCTCCTCTCCTCCGGGTACAGAGAGGACACCTCTCACATGAAGGTCTTATGACCTGTATCAGGGGAGAAAAGTAGGGTGAAAGTCTAAATGACCTTCCTGCTTCTGCCATTTTCTCAACTCCTTGAGCTTAAAATATTCAACATACCAAGGTGCCATAGTTTGGGGTACCATGTCCTGAACCCCACTACCACTATGTGGCCAGGTTGAGAACCAGCATGTCAGAGGAGACCCCATCAAGAGCTTTGAGGTTATATTTGTATCATGCGTCCCTCAACGCCCATTACACTGTAGACACTCAATAAACACACGTTGGATTAAACAACCCAATGAGCATCCTGCATCCCGCCATCCCTTGTGGTTCACACACGTCTTCATGTCTAACATGAGCCGGACTATGTTCCAGTCTTCATTCATGTGGTTCCCCCAAGCAGGCACCATCAGCCCTGTCATTTTATGAGCCATCTCGCCCGGGGCCCTAAATTCAACATCGGGGATGTGAGTAAGCCTGGAATCACGATGCTCTTTGCTTGCTTAAAACATCTGTGTATCAGGGCCCTCTCAGGTAATGAGCTCGTGTTTTGATTTGCAGAGATGACAAATTTTCCTAAGGATGGCGGAACATTTAACATTTTTTTCCCGTTAATGGGCATACTTTCAAAAGGCCCGACGCCGGAATCCGGGATCCACGCGTTTCATTGCAAAGGCATCTGAGATGAGCTGCAGCGTCCTTCAGACAGCGTGGTTGGAGATGATGAAATAAATGCACTGAGGTAATTGAAATTCTTTGAAGGGCCATGTAGATAGGCTCAGCTGCGGTTCGGAGGGGGAGGAAAGAAAAGACAGCGTTTAGAGCTAATGACAATCAAAGGCTTCTGACTTTGCCTAATTTATTTTGGACTCAGGGATTTGCCCAATGGAATCAATAACGTCTGCAAAGCAGACATTCAGAGCATGGGCTGTTCCCCGCATCTTGGCTGTCAGTCACCGCCTGGGCTCCTGACTTCCTCCACCACCAAGAATTCGCCCTGCCTGGGTCCCTGGGTGCCAACCCTTCAACACCTCTCTGCAAAATGCTGCTTATGATGGCCCGGATGTCCTCAAATTGCGCCGTCGCTGTAAGACCGTCTGGTTCAACATACCAAATGGTCATTGGAGTGAGAAATCCAGCAAGGTAATAGCTCCCTAGCAGACATTCTTGGGGATCCTGCCTGGAAAGTCACCAGCCTGGAGGGCCACTGCGGGTCTGAGCTGTGCCCAGCAGGCTGGCGGCAGCTCTCCACGATGCCTATCCAAGGAGCGGTATGTTTGGGGAGGCTGGAGCCCAGGGAAAAAGAGGCAGATTTGAATACGAAAGAACTCACACAAAGGCAGGACCCCCTGCCCAGCTGGTCTCTGCAGGGTCCCCATCGTCTCTTTGTCTTCCTCACAATGACGCTGGGCCCCCGGGGCAGCCACAGGGTCTGCCTGAAGCCGGAGAGAAATCCTGCAAGCTCCCTTTGCTCAGGAGCAAATGACCAACACGCTTGTTTCTCGGTTAATGTTCCCCCTGAAGACGGGCCATGGGGCTTTAGTTCTGAGTGCATCTTGGCTGCTGTTAATCAGAATGTTATACCGAGCGGAAACTTGACAGTCAAAAATCAGAGAGGGACGAAAGCGCCGTTTTGCAGAGTTGCCAAATCCGGAGCCGAGAGGCAAACGATTTCTCTATTTTAGGGCTTTTCAACCTCACACTACAGACATTTGCGGCTGGGCCACTCTCTGTGGGGGCTGTCCTGGGCACTGTGGGGTGTGGAGCAGCGTCTCTGGTCTCCACCCTCCCGAGACCAGCAGCATCCTCCCACCACCAGCCATGACAACCAGAAATGTCTGCAGACATGGCAAAGTCTCCCCTGGGGGCAAAATCCCTCCAGTTGTAAACCACTGTCAGAGGTGATAGCTAGGTAGGTAGATGATAGATGACAGATGATTGACAGGTAGACACACTATAGACAGATGGACAGGTGGATGGATGGATGGATGGATGAATAGATAGACAGATAGATGATAGATACATAGATAGATAGATATAGATACATGATTGAGAGATAAATATAGATAGATAGATAGATAGATGTTAGATAGCTGATAGATGATTGACAGGTAGATACATTATAGACAGATGGATAGATTGATGGAGAGATAGATAGATAGATAGATAGATAGATAGATAGATAGATAGACTGATAGATAGATGATAGGTAGATGATCGATAGATAGATATAGATAGATAGATAGATGATAGATGTTAGATGATAGATGATTGACAGGTAGATACATTATAGACAGATGGATAGATTGATGGAGAGATAGATAGATAGATAGATAGACTGATAGATAGATGATAGTTAGATGATCGATAGATAGATATAGATAGATAGATAGATAGATGATAGATGTTAGATAGATGATAGATGATTTACAGGTAGATACATTATAGACAGATGGATAGATGGACGGATAGATAGATAGATGATAGATAGATAGATAAGATAGGTGATAGATGAATAGATAGATAGGCTGACAGATTAGATCAATAGATGGATGGAAGATGATAGATGATTGAAAGATGATGGATGGATGGATGGCTACATAGATACATTGATAGATGATAGATTATGAGATGATACAAAGATAGATAGATGATAGACAGAGACTGAATCTCTCATGCTAGGTCAGAGTTTCTCAACCTCACATACTGTCATTTGGGGTGGGTGATTCTCTGTGGTGGGGTGTCCTGTGCCCTGTAATTCCAGGAGCACATCCCCTCCAACTGTGTCAACCAAAAATCTCTCTGGACATTGCCAAGTGTCCTCAGAATGCAGAATTGCCACACTCCTCCACCATGAGGACTACTCATCTATTCCAACTAGTCTTTGTACAAAACCTGGGAACAGCCCTCTCCCACCACACGTTACCAAGAAAATTCTCTGGGCAAAGAGAACCAATTTAATCTGCAATAACACGTCTACTAATCAACTCGCGTAGCAAACAGATCTGGTTTCGGCAGAACTGCTTCTGTCAACTTGGATAAGAGTGAAAGGCTCACGTCATGTGCTCTGTTGGCACCCCGTCTGCTTCCAATAGTAAAACGCTCTGCGTGTGATCACGATTAAGCCGCCCACTCCCTTTGGGGGAAATGAGTGCATTTAGCACCAGAGGGAAGGGACCATGGGAAATGTACTGAACATAGCAAGAAAGCCCTCAAGGATCCACAGTGAAGGTTACAGTTTCCTTAATTTTAGTTTTTGCTAATGGGCAATTTTAAAAAGTCCCCTCATTGGGACAGAGTGTTGGAGAATTAAACTTGCTTGGACTATTGCAGTAGGATATAGGCAAGTGAGTCGTCTGTCTTAGAAGAGTTTCACAAGGTGGACAGATAGCAAGGTGCTGTGTGGTCAGTTAGAAAGTGCAGGCCGTCTGTGTCCTGTTCACACAGGGCCCTCCCCTGACCAGCCCTCCATCAGTGGCCTTCAGTGAGGGCCTCTCTCTCTGTTTTTTATGCTCTAAAGGGCAGGAAAACTTCTGCTAACAAAAACAGCAACCAAAGGATATTTCCCAGGAAAAAATCTTGTAGCTTGCATCAGCTCTGGGCATCTCATGTTCTGTTATTGTGAAGTTAAAATATGAGCTGGTCCCAGGATTTTCAGAATGTGATTCTCTCCAGGCTCTGTGAAAACCAATTCATTGTCAAAAGCATTTAATTCCATCAATGGAGGAATAGAAAAACAGAATGTGGTCCATCTATAGAGTGGAATATTACTCAGCCATGAAAAGGAGTGAAGCCCTGACACAGCTACAATGTGGATGGACCTTGAACACATGATGCTCAGTGAGAGAAGCCAGACACAAAAGACCACAGAGTGTGTGATCCCATTGATATGAAATGTCCAGAACAGGCAAATTTATACAGACAGAAAGTGGATTAGTGGTTGTCGGGGGCTGGAGAGAGAAGGGATGGGCACAACTGCTTAATGGGCATTGGGTCTCCTTTTGGAGTGCTGAGAATGTTCTGGAACTCGATAGAGGTGGTAGTTGCACAACATTCCAAAGGTGCTAAATGCCACTGAATTCCGCACTTTAAAATGGTTAATTTTATTTGACAGGAATTTTACCTCAGTTTTTTTAGGGCAACATTTTTTAGGACATTTACATAGGGCACAGTTGCCAATAACAGGGGTGGACCAACTGTGGCATTGGGGCCAAGCCCGGCCCACTGCCTGTGTTTGTAAATAAAGTATTATTGGCACACACTGTACTCATCCATTTGTGCGGTGTCTGAAGCTCGCTGGAGGGGAAAACGGGGCTGAGATCACTGACCTCAGAAACCCCTTCAAGGGGGTCCTAGACCCCCGGAGCTTGGAAGAAGCTTGGAATTGGCACCCTGGGAGAATCAGACTCTAGATCCCACAAGGAGACTCAGCCACGCGCCATATAACTGCTCATACTCATGGGGGACGGGCCAAGGGCTTGGTGACTCACGTGGACTGTTACAGCTCCTGAGAAGGGCTTATGCTGTTGAGCCAATGTGTCAGGACAGGCCTCGGGGACCAGATTCTGGATTCGGGTGTCCCACACAGGGCTCCACCAAAGAGTTGCAGAGCACGGTCCAGGCCTCAGTGTTCCCATCCACGCAGTGGCTGGGGTGGGTGGGGGCTCGGCACTACCGGGACAGAGTGGGAGCAGAGACAGAGACACCTCAGCTGGGTGACCGTCGTGACAACCTCTTGCCCCTGGACTGGACAATAAAATTCCGGGCAGCAGAGACCTGCTGTCTCCATAAATATGATGACTTGCATTTCTAGTTTAACAGAACTCACACTTGCTTAATTATTTTTAGATCCCTTGTAATTAAGAATCCTTTCATCCCAAAGCATCCTAATTGTCTCTATGGGAAACCAAGCTCCTTGTTCCTAGTCCTCAAGGTGCTAAAACCACAGAAGACAACATTTAAAGTTGCCTCGAATTTCAGAACAGCTTGTAAGGAACAGAGAAGATGCCAGAATTTTGCCCATATTCTTAAATAGTTGAAAACGAGCCCATCCTTATAGCTCTAGGCTACTTGCAGTGTTTGCAAAGACCTTTTTCAAATGCAAAAGGAAAGGTTTGCATGTCCAGCATCACAAAATGCTCTCCCACTTCAGGACCCTAAACTCTCTTCTTATCTTTTCACGTTTCTTTACGTTATCCCATTACGAAGAATGTACAAATCACGAACATCACGTGTAAACATCGAATTAAGCTTGATGTATCTTGGTTTTTTCTCCTGAATCCGTCCGATAAGCTTAAATCATGATAAGGATCACATTTTGGGTTTTTTTTTTTTCTTTATTTGGACATTTGTTTCCATTTCCCTGAAACAGCTCCGCCGGACTTATCGGCTCCCCGCCGCCAATGTCTCCAGCGCATCGTTAATCTCGTTTTCGACCATGCCGTTTCAATTTTCGGTTGATACGAAAGACAGATTTATAAACTCAGCTGGTAGTGTGTTTCCTTTTTGCCCAAAGCGATGCAAACAAATCAATAGCAGAACCAATTTGCAGGGAATGAAGCAAAAGGAAGAGAGGAACAAGGGAGGAAGGATGGAGGAAGGAGGAAGGAAGGAAGGAAGGA
>JABWHU010000930.1:124227616-124247131 GCA_014189135.1 Dicerorhinus sumatrensis harrissoni
GGAGGAAGGGAGGAAGGGAGGAGGGAATGGAGGAAGGGAGGAAGGGAGGAAGGGAGGAGGGAAGGGAGGAAGGGAGGAAGGGAGGAGGGAATGGAGGAAGGGAGGAAGGGAGGAGGAAGGGAAGAGGAAAGAAGACAGATTGCATGGCCCACTCTAGGCTCCTATGCACTCCCCACCCCAGCTCCCGCATGGCGTCCTACAAAGCTTCCCTCTCTCCACCTCCTTTTTGCCTGGCCTCCTGGACGCCCAACATCACCTCTCATTTTCAGATCTCAGATCAGAGGTCACCCTCCTCTTGGCCCCCATTACATGTCTTCCTTGAAGCATTCCCCCCGCCCCCATATCCCACGTCCATGCCAGCCAGCTGCTAATTTATTTCTGACCGCAAGTCACACACATTGGGCTTGATTTCCCTGCTAGCCCAGATTCCCCTCTCCAGTGCTGGATTTAAGGTCCACGAGCTGTGCATTCACTAACCCCGTTCCTGGTCCACTCAGACCCTCAGAGCCCCTGCACCTCTGGCTGCTTTTCTTTCCACCCTATCACTGCGTGCTATCTGGGGAAGCAAAGTACATCTCCACGTTACAAACTCAGTGGAAAGAAAATAAAACCCTTACTCGTGCAGAATTAGGTCCCAGCCCAGAAAAACAATACAGTTACTCCAACTCGGTCCATTGGTTTCAAAATTTGGGCTTTCTCATCTGCGTGGACTCTGAAGTCGCCCATAGATGCTCGCATTAATGAGACATCACCTGAAATCTCACATTTCTCTTTAATATTTTCAGCATAGGATAAGTACCACATATTTTGCAAGTCAACATGCTTAGCTACTTAGAAAGTAGGTTATGTCTCGTTCAAGAAGAAAGAGCGTCATATAAAAGCTTGGGTTGACCATAGAGGCAGAAAGCAGATTGGTGATTGCCGCAAGCTGGAGGGAGGCAAGAATAACGAATGACTGCTTAATGGGCACCAGATTTCTTGTTTTTCTTTTTTTTTTTTTGAAATTATTTTATTGAGGTCATAATAGTTTATAACATTGGAAAATTTCAGCTGTATATTATTATTTATCAGTCACCATATATATGAGCCTGTTTCCCCCTTATGCCCTCCCCACAATCCCCTTCCCCTCTGGTAACCACTAATCTGTTCTCTTTATCTGAGTGTTAGTTTATCTTCCACACATGAGTGAAATCATGTGGTGTTTGTCTTCCTCTGTCTGTCTTATTTCACTTAACATCACACCCTCAAGGTCCGTCCATGTCATCGCAACGGCACCATTTTGTCTTTTTGATGGCTGAGTAGTATTCCATTGTATATATATACCACATCTTCTTTATCCATTCATCAGTCGAAAGGCTCTTGGGTTGCTTGCATGTCTCAGCTATAGTGAATAATGCTGCAATGAACACAAGGGTGCAGAAGCCTCTTTGAATTGCTGACTTCAAGTTCTTTGGATAAATACCCAGTAGTGTGATAGCTGGATCGTATGGTATTTCTATTTTTAATTTTTTGAGAAATCATAGGGGTACCAGGATCTTTTAAGGTGATGAAAATGTTCTGCGACTAGATAGCGGTGATGATCGCACAATATTGTGAATGTGCTAAATGCCACTGAATTGTACGCTCTAAAATGGTTAATTGTATTTTGTAGAAAACTCACCTCAATTAAAAAAAAATCACAATGAAATTTATTTGGTAAACAGAACCAAAAAAGGTTGAATTGAGGAATTGGTCCATCAAGAAAATGAGAGGCTCTCCACCAAAACCAGGCAGAGAGCTACGGGGCCGGCTTCCAAGGATGAACTCATCGTGCTGCCTGCCCTGTGGTTTCCAGTCGAGTGTGCTTCAAACCTGTACAGAAACCCACAGCTGACTGACAAGGTGAGGCCAGGGGTCTTAGGGTTTCTACAGGACTGTTAGGGACAGACAACAGGGGCCCCTCACTGCGACCTTCCCCTTCCGCACCTGTGGCAGATCACAGCCTTCTTCCCTACAAGCCGGGCACAGCCTCAGAATCCTTCTCAACACACTGCTCAGGGTAGTCATTTCCAACTGGCTGACAGGATGAGATATGGGAGCTCTTTGCCACCCTCGGCCTGGTGAGTTGAGGGAGCCTCCCTAAAAAGAGCAGGTATTGGAGCTGAGCCTTTAGGGATGCACAGAACTTTGAAGAACAGGGCCAATGGGGAGAAGGAGTGACAAGTCTGCAGGACGGAGAACAGAAGTTAGATGCCCACATAATCTGAGGGCCAACACATGACGCCGGGGGGGCCCTGGAGGAGATAACCCACCATCGTGATATGTTAATGCACGCACTCCTGATGAATATAAGCCCCAAACACGCAAATGGCATCAGCTGAAAATGATGGGGGCTCCAGAGGAGGGTCCCTCCTGCCTCTCCCAGCGTCTGGGGCTCCAGGCGTCCCTGGGCTGGTGGCCACCTCCCTCCATCTCTGCCTCTGTCTCCACGTGGCTTCTCCTCTGTGTCTGTGTCTCCTCTTCTGTCTCTGATGAGGACACTGTCACTGGATTTAGGGCCACCCCCATCCAGGACGCCCTCATCTCCATCCTTCACTCAATCACGTCTGCAACGATGTGAGGGCTCGTTCCCAGGTTCTGGGTGGACACACATTTTTTTCTGGGGGGACACTATGGAGGCCGTGACAGAGAGTGACGACTGTCTTCCTCCAAAAACAGGAGTTTCACGTCTTTCTGCACCTCCAGAGCTTACTTCTCTCTCCTCCAACAATGACCCACAACAGCTGTGTGTGGAGCGGGGCGCCCCCACCTCAGCCCTCGGAATTCGCTCTCCGGGAAAGCTCGGTGCGTCTTCCAAGCTCTCGAGATCTCAGATCCTGCAGTTTCTGCCGAAGGCCGAGGTGCTCGCCCTAAATAACAGAGACCCCGAGATGGGAAGAGACACACAGCAACAATATGGCAGAGCAGAGTAGGGCCTGGGGAATACTTTGGTATGTGACCGACACAAGCAAATTACTCAGTCTGTGTGCAGACCAGCCCCTTATGAGGAGGCCCTGTGTCGCCAGTGACAACGCAAACCCTCGTGTCCCAGCTGTGACAGTCAGCGTGGGAACTGAGCACCTTCGTCCTGCGGGTGTGTGTGTGGAGGAGGAGCCGACCGTCAGAGTGGCCCCTGGGAACATGAGGAGCCATGGCCTCTGAACTGAGTGTGGGATGAAAGCCCCCATCCCCAGCGTGGCCCAAGGTCCCTCGGGATCGCCCCTTAACTTCACCAGTGGGTCCCCTCAGTGTAACCGTGTGTGTATGTGTGTGTGTGGAGTGTGCATTGCGTGCGTGCGTGTATGTGGTATGTATGTATTGCATGTGGTGTGTGTTATTTGTGCGTGTGCTGTGTGTGTGTGTCTGTGTATATTGTGTGTGTTGTGTGTGTGTGTATCCCTGCATGTGTATGTGGAGTGTGTGTGTATGCAGTGCGTATGTATGTGTGTGTGGTGTGTGCTGTTTAAGGATGTGTTGTGTGTTGTGCATGTGTGTGTCTTTGTGTGGTACATGGTGTGCCGTGTATGTTGTATGGTGTGTTACACGTGTGTGGTGTGTCTGTATGTGTGAGTGTGGTGTACGTGTATGTATGTCTGTGTGTGTGTGTGTGTGTGTGTGTGTATGTGGTGTGTGTTGTCCGTTGCGTGTCTACGTCTCTGTTAGGGAATCTCCGACAGCGCCAGCACCCAGCAGGTCCTCGTCCTCTCCGACCCTGGACTCCTAGTTCTCACCACAGTCCGCAGCGTGTGCTGTGACCTCTGGCTCCCTGCAGCAAAGCTGCCTCCTGTGGCATCACAGCCCCCACCGTGGGGATCACAAAGCTCGGGGTGCCCCTCACCGGGCGAAGCCTCCAGCCATTGGGTGGAGCACGAACGCACCCCGCCTGTGAGCTTCCAGGACCAGACCCACCTCCCCCAGCAGCACGTGCAGAAAAAGAAACAGGGGCTTTCTCCCTCTCCTGGCCCCCGAGGGGCACGGCTCTGGCATCTGAAATTGCTCCCTTTCCTGCAAAGACCAAGCCTTTGTCAGCAATGTGGATGCAGGCTCCTGGGGTGCAGGGACGCAGGCTAACAGGACGCAGGGACTCAGTCTCCCGGGGTGCAGGGATACAGACTCCCAGGATGAGGGATGCAGTCTCCCAGGATAAGGGGACAAATGACACCCACTCCTTGGAGTCCACGTGCTTTCAGGGTGACTGGACAGAAAAGCAAGAACAGATGCAGACGTGCAAACACACCACCAAGCACCCCGAAAGGGGCATCTTCTCCATGGGGAGGGCATGCTGGGTCCACAGAGACCTCACTGCTCCAGGAAACCGGTGCCGAGAAGAGCAGATGCTGCTCTGAGTACCAGCCTGTATCCCGGCTAGATCTGAGCCAGATTCGCCACAACACCCAACCCAACACTGGACCCAGCAGTGCCTGGGGCGTGACCATTAACTTAAAATCTCTGCACCGCTCATCCCTCTCTCTGGTGGCCGTCCCTGGACTCCTCCACCCCCGGAAGGAAGCAGGTCCCCTCCAGGAGGGGGGCACCGTCTCTGTGGATGAGAAGGTGGAGGGGCTGGTATCTCCGTGGATCACCAGCCAATTATCTGACGCCTGTATCCCCGTGGTCCAGCCCACTCAGCATCTTTCATCCACAGGACGGTCGTGAACTCTGGGGGGAGAGCAGATGAGAACACGGATCTCACAGGGGTGTCACCTGACCCACCAGGGAGATCTCCCAGGCTGCCGTGTGCGTGGAGGAAGGGACCCCTCTGTCCATCACCGTCTCCCTAGGCCGGCCTCCAGGACATGACTGCTCCATCAATCCGTGTCCTGGAGACAGAGGCGGCAGATGCCACCGGATCCCAGGACAGGAGCCTGGATGGTACCTGCACCGTGCATACGGTCCGGGGAAGCCTGGACCGCAGGGCAGGTGGCCCTCCACCCAGAGAAGCTCCCAGCCCCAAGAATCAACAACACATCTAATGCAATCAGAACAAAAATCAGAAGGCAAACCTTCCTAACCCTGCGAAGAGAAAACAGACAAGACCACGATGAAATGCGTACAGATTTAATGTGTTACAGATACGCTGCTAAGAGCGTAAGATACACGCACGGGGATTTTCAGTAAAAAACTGTAATGCAAGGGAATGGCAACAATGTGTATGTTCACGGATGAGGGTCCAGCTTTTAAAATTGGCAGCGTGATCCACACAACAGAATCGTAGGCAACTGTTAGGAAAAGCTGGATGTCTCTGAACTGATAGGAGAAAATGATCCAATGCAAAAAGCAAGGAGGAAACCGAGTCGGCAGCCTGAAAGACGTGGGAGAGAGAAGATGGGTGCGTGCCTGTACCAGAATGGGAGAGCGTGCAAACTGGGTGCGTCCAGGACCCCTGTAATTTTGTTTTACTCCACAACCTCCTGTGCCAGCGAAATGCCACACACAAACCTCACATTTGGGGTCCTACAATTGAAGTTCTGTGTGGCAGCTTTACGCGACACGACGGATGTGACCCTCCCCATGAGGTGGGTCTGTTTTTTCCCCTACCTTTTAAATCATTTTAAGTGCGCAGTTCAGCGGCATTAAGCACATCCACATTGTTGTGCAACCATCACCACCATCCATCTCCAGAACTTTCTCATCTTCCCAAACTGAAACTCTGTCCCCATTAGACAACATCTCCTGTTCCCTCCCCTAGCCCCTGGCCCCCACTATTTACTTTCTGTCTCATTGAATTTGGCAACTCTAGGGACCTCATAGAAGTAGAATCATATAGTATTTGTCCTTCTATGTCTACTTTGTTTCACTGAGCATAATGTCCTACAAGTTCATCCATGTTGGAGCATGTGTCAGAATGTCCTTCCTTTTCGTGGCTGAATAATATTCCGTTGCATGCATAGACCACAATTTGCTTATCCATCCATCCATTCATCGATGGACACTTGGATTGCTTCTGCCTTTTGGTGACTGTGCAAAATGCTACTGTGAACATGGGTATACACATATCGCCTCGAGATCCTGCTCAATTCTTTTGGGAATACACCCAGATGTGGAATTGCCAGGTCATAGGGAATGGGTCTGGTTTTCAGTGTAATGGCACCTTCTTGCCAGGGAGCCGTGAGCCCTAAGTGCGGTGCACCTGTCAGGATCTGGCACAGAGCAGATGGTCAATAAATGTGTGTCTTTTTCACTGCATTTCAATGGTGGAAACATTGTGCAATGTCTCTCTGCAAGAGTCTGTGGCCTATTTACAAGTATCTTTCAACCTGTCCAGAGTATAAGGATATAATTGCCCACACTTCCGAGACAAACTATGCATCCATTCCTTGTCTTTGTAGATGTTACTTTGAAGTGTCTGAATAAAAACAAATGGTTGCCAGCCTTAATACCGTTACTTACTCTACCTTTATTTAATTATTCATGTGCTATTCCCAGAATATTAACGGGAACCATTGGTTGTGTTATGAAATGGAAATTTTATTATTTATATGCAATAAATGTATTCATTAATAATTGACTGAGTTACATCGACAGTGCACAAATAAATACAGCGAATTATTAATTTATAACACACTGGGGGGATTTATAAAATTCCAGTAAATACAGTCTTTAATCAACGATAGACTTCTAAAAACCACTTTATATTAAGGTTCAGATCTTATTTATCTATATCCCCTAATTGAATATTTATATATTTGCACATCAGCAGTATAAGTGACATTAAAAAAAAAAAAACAGAGAATAAGGTATTGTCTCGGAAAAGAATTGTTGCCGAAATAGAATGCAAAGACAGTGAGTGAATGAATGGATTCACTGTGACTTTATCCAGGAATTAGGATTCTATTTCTATGTCTATAGAAGTCACCTGATGGATCCAAAATATCCAGTTCTTGACAGCCTATCTGTAGAGGCAAATTTTATTGCATGCATTTCACAGCAAGGATCCAGCTCAGTCAATTTTTTTTTACATTATGAGAATTGAAATCAAGATATTGAGTCTCAACCTAGAAAAAAGTGCACGTGATAGCCAGCATTTGTCATGTAGCAAATGGCCCTGGACCTCAACATCTTAAAACAAGGAGCATTTATTTTCTCTCAAGTGTCAGAGCGCTGTCTGGGTGGTTCTTTCAGCCTGGGCTGTTCTGGAAGTGACCGGGAAATGTAGGATGGCCTCACTCAGGTGTCTGGACATTTGTGGACATGCCTTGGACAGCTGGAAGCCTAGAGGGTCTCCCCACTTGGTCTCTCGTCCTCTAGAAGGTGAGGCCTCTTGGTGGTGGTGTAATCGCTCCCAGCACAGATGATGGAGATCCTGATTGCATAACACTTTTCTAGTCAGATCTGATCTCCAGGAGGGAAAGTACGGCCGCCATCTTGCATACAGTCTACAGTGTTATGCTTCATGCACAACGTTTGAAAAGAACCCTCCTGATGAACCTCATGGATGAGCTCATAAACCCCATTGATAAGCTGATTTTCTATGAGCATCTTCCCATTTCCAGTCTTCAGCCATGACTCAAGATAATCACAAAGACTATGGGTAGGGATTTTGGGATCCATTGAAGGTAATTCTGAAACAAAGTAACGTGCTTGGAGAAACGGATACCTTGTGTTCAGGGCACAGCCTGTGTCTCCAGTGTTACCAATTTTTAAAGGATTTTTTGATCTTCCTTAAGTGGACCTCCCTGGCTTCATGGAAACACTCATCAAAAGCCATTGAATTGAATTTATTGTTTCTGCTTACAGGCTTCATCATTGAAGAAAAGTAAGAAATGCTCGGAGATATTTGGGAATAAATTGACAGAGGTAACTAAAGGCATGGAAAGTGGGTCCTGAAAGAATGGACTCACGTTAGTGGGGTTACTTGGAAATGCGAAGAGAAGCAAGTGATTGAAACATCCTTTATCCAACTCCACGAAGAACCTTGGCCTCGAAGGGAGATGCTGCAGGTGCCCCATAGCCACTAAAACAAGACCCAGGGGAGGTTTTGAAGTGCTTTCAAGTGGGATTCAGGTGAGAAAGAAATGCAACAGGTGGGGAGGGTCAGAAGACAGAGAGAGACACAGAAAGAAGACACAGAATGCATGTGCTTTGGGGAACCTGAAACTCTCCTGGTACGTCTCATCTCCTCCAAGAAGGTTCATCTGGGAGAACCAGCCCTGGCCAAGGGGTGATGGGCAGTCGGTGCCCACGTGAATGGGGGTCTTTGTGCCTCCCCCCAGTAGAGATGGTGTGTCCTTCTCTATAGATCCACAGAAGAGTAAAAAGTAGACCATTTGCTCAAGGTCAAGACCCATGTGTAGCATCTTTACCACATCTTCCTGGGGGTGGGCTTTGGGTATTTCTGAGCAACACTGAGAGCCAGGATCCAAGCCCTGACTGTCCACCCATTCAAGGCATCTGTCACCAGTTAGATTTCTTCATCTACCTCACAGAGCCCTTGCCAAAAGCCATTTGGGCATCTCTCCTGCTCAAGTTCTCCAAGAGAAGAAGATAATCTGATTTTATGTGAATTAAAAAAAATGATCCTTTCCCGAAGGAGCTGTCAGAGTCTCTCTGTGTCATAACCCAGAGCGTGGAAAGAAATACATATGGAATCAGCCGCTTCAGAAACAGCACAAGAGACGCAGAGAAGGAGCAGATCCACTTGAAGTTCAGCTCCCTTCTCTGAGGAACGCCCTCCAGGTGTTCTCAAGTGCTTTATTTTTTTTTTCCTTGACACAAGATAAGTCAGAACCTGTCTCGCAACTCGGGAATGGAAATGCACCGTGGACCAACGTGTTCACTTGTCATCGTGTTCTTGTACAGTGGCGTCTCCTCCGCTCCCTCACAACCCCACTGGGGTGTCGGCAACCTGTCTGATAAATCTTCTAATATTGGATAAAACGATCCACAATCTCTCCAGCAACAGAGGATGCTTCCTCTAGGAGAAGGCGGTCACTTTGGGCAATGAAGGCATTTTTTGCTTTGATGGTCTTCCGAGGATGAACTCTATGAGCGTCCTGGGGCGGCAGTAACAAATGACCACAAACAGGAGCTTAAACAACAGGAGTTCACCCTCTCCCCGTCCTGGAGACCAGACGTCTGAGATGAAGGGGTCGCAGGGCCGCGCTCCCTCCACAGGCTCCAGGGGAGTGTCCTTCCTGCCTCTTCCAGCTTCTGGGGCTCCAGGCGTCCCTGGGCTGGTGGCCGCCTCCCTCCATCTCTGCCTCCGTGTCCACGTGGCTTCTCCTCTGTGTCTGTGTCTCCTCTTCTGTCTCCTATAAGGACAGTGTCATCGGGTTTAGGGTCCTTAATGTTTAGGGTACTTTGTCACTTCCACCGTAGGAAGCTAACGCACAGGGGATAATTGTTAAGTTCATGACACAATTGTTATCCCACAGAATTCAAGGAGGAAAAGATTCAACTTGCAGCCATTATATTTTCCCTGGACCTCAGTCGGGTCACAAAGCTAATTTCCTCAATTGTCATAACCAGCAGCTTTTGGTGACAATACAAATCTGCTTTACTCTAAACTGAGAAATGGTTAAAAGTGGAATTTAACATAATCGGATTTGAAGGAGGGGGACGATGAGAGTGGAAAACGTAATCTTTTGTTTCTCAGGAAGGAAACAATGATGGAAACCGTGAAGACCTGCGCAGAAGTCAGCACGTGCCGAGAATTGAATGTTCAGATGGAATCAAAGGATCAAGCGATATTTGGGGCTTCGTATTACTAGAGACATCAGAGTGAAACCCGCATAGGTGTTAAGAGTTTCTCTCTATAACCACTGCAGAGAAAAGTCTTGTCAACAGAGCCCCTTATCCATCGTCAGACGCAGTGGAATCTCCCTGCACATCGCTCCCCATAGATTGGGTTTAAGTCCTCCCAAAACCTACAATGAATTGAACCACCCGTGTCCACTGATGGGTTGATTTCAACAGTCGATGCAACATCTGCTCATCACATGTGCTATTGCAATGGTCCGTTTACTGAACTGTCTCCTGTTGACCCAACAGGTTATGAGCTCTAGGATGACAAAGGTTACTGGTGTCATTGCAACCCAACGTTGAGCTCGGACGCTCAGGAAACACTGTGGACCAATGAATAGCCTCTTCTTGGAACCAAAGTCTCCGGCCATGTCTTTCCTCTCATCCCATCTCAATCCCAGGCAGCCTCTTCATTGGATTCTTTCAATATGGCAGCCGTTTTTCTTCACCGTCATTGCAAGTCTCCAGGAGGAACACAAATCACTCTTACGGTTCCATCTTGTTGGGAATGGTCTCTCTCTGTGTGAACTGCATTACCATGGTCTTCAGAGTCAAGCCTTAAAACAACAGATGTTTCGTTTGTCTCTCTGAGATGCCCTCGACTTGTGATAAACCCCCTGTAGATGTCCATACCCATCCATATATTAGGTCTTCTCCTCACCATGGTCCCTGTGAACCCCGTCTACTTGTTTCCCTCTCTCTCTTCCTCCATTTTGCCTGGCTCTTTAATGTAAATCAGATGTCGCCCATAGATTCACAAGCTTCTATCAACTCTGCTTTGGTTTAATTCAGTTCTGTTCCACATGAAACTCAGATCCTATGTCAAGTACCCAGGTGGGTGCTTCAGGTACGGGAAGAAGATTCCAGCCAGACGCTTGAAACCCATCCATGCCCACTGTGCACCGAGCCACGCCTCTCCCCACATCCAACGACCTTCTCCTCTATGTGCCTGCAACCGGGCACTGGATCCAGTCAACTGTCACTCCATAAGTAGACCCTTTACATCAGACTGTTGAATTCAAGTGCACACTCTTTCAAAGACTCAGAGGGAAACACAATGCAAAGACAGCCTCCAAAAGAGATGTACCATTTGGTGGACCCCTGGAGTGGTGTGCAGACCTTGCCATTTACAAAAGCAATTGCAATAAGCTGCATGGCATCCTCCGTGCATGGATACACAAGCTCCCACATGGCCTGGCGTGTCCCCACGTGCACCAGCAAACACAGGATGCAACATATGTGGCCTCAATGTGTACACATCTTCGCGCCCGGTGACCTCACTAAATTTATGAACTCTAAGCTTCTGTCACTCACCTATCAGAAGTGCACGGATCCTGATAATCAATGCAATAAAGAAAAGCATTTCAGGGGCTTCAAGATCTTCCTGTGTCCCCTCATAACGGGTGTATTGATGTTTAACGTGACTTATGTCTTCTATACCTTAGCCTGCTCCTCTGCTATCCCAACCGTCAGCTTTCTGGGGCTTGAAGCTATTTCTAGTTTGGATATTTACTCCATATATATAATTGATGCACACATATAGACACATACACATATATACATGTATGCATATATATATTTACTTTATCCAATACACCCAGTGGCATTGCTTCAAATATTGTAAGTTTGTCAAGATAGAGGGAAGCTCGGGATCTTGGAACCAAGTAAAAGAACAGGAAAAGATCTTGATGAATGGGTACAAAAATGTATCTGCAGTACAGAGACCTGACTTTTGGCAGCTCTGACCTCCCATGCATGTGGGTTTATACAGGTCAACTTTAAACTGTGTTCCAGGGGAGGGTCCTTCCTGCCTCTTCCAGCTTCTGGGCTCCAGGCGTCCCTGGGCTGCTGGCTGCCTCCCTCCATCTCTGTCTCCGTCTCCGCGTGGCTTCTCCTCTGTGTCTGTGTCTCCTCTTCTGTCTCTGATGAGGACACTGTCATTGGATTTAGGGCCACCCTCACCTAGGATGATCTCATCTTGAGATTCTTTACTTAATCATAGATTTTGCCACAATACAGGCTGAAAATAGACCACGCAAAAATGGACAGAACCATTGGGCGACATAGAAAAAAATTGAATATTTGTCCTAGGAAAATAACATATCTTCTGACAGAAACTGTTAGATCCAGCAGATGAAAAAATTCCATAATATGGAAAACTTAAGCGACATAGACATACATACCTGTGAAATGGAAAATGCCCAGTTCTGTCTACACTTCCCTGAAACACCATCAAGAATAGATAACATAGGTATTGAACCGTGAAACAAAACTCAATATATTTTAAAGGAGTCCTATTATATAGACTAAGATTTCTTCACTCAGTAGAAGAAGAGAGCTTAAAAATCCCAAATATGGGCAACTGAACCAAATAACCTTTGTGTAAAAAACAAAATCATAAAGAAAACCAATAATTACTTAGACTTGCACAATAGCGAGAAATCGTGGAACTGTGCGAAAGCAATATTTAGAAATGCACAGCTATAAGAACATTCATCACAAAACACTACAATTTCCTAGAAATGTAGACTCTGCCAAATCAGTCCAAGGAGATCAAGAAGTGCCAAACCCAATGGTAAAATTTAAAGACATATAAATTCCAAGGACAGACGAACCCTCCCCCAAAAGCCAGAAACCTGATGATTATTATACGAGAAAGTTCTACCAAACCTTCATGGACAATAGCTATTCCTGTAACCATCCAAGTTGTTTCAGAAAATAACGGACGACATGAAGCAGCTCAGAGAATTAGGGGTGTGTTTGGCCTTATTATTAAAGACATGGCTTCTGTAATGAAAGAAAATGCTCCTCTTGAAACAAGAAATACATTCGATGTCTTAATAGGGTCTGGGGCAGCTTCACCCATCTTCAAACCCTTGGCTAAGCGTACCCTGGATGCAAGAGTTAGAGAGGGTCTAACCATTGGCCGTGGCCCCACCACTGCTCAGATCCTGCATTTGTGGGGTTCGAAGGTGGGTACGCGCTGGGCATGGGGTGGGTCCTCAGTGGAGGATGCTGCCTTAGAGAAGGTACCCAGGGAGCCGTCTCTGCCCCAACCAGATCGGAGAACATCCGACACAGGGAGGCTTCAACTTTTACCCCCAAAAACCCTGCCTACGGTTGTCAGAACTCAGCCAGCTCCTCTAATCTCTTAAGATGAACGTCAACCCAAAGGAAAAAACATACCAACCCACCGCTCAACAGCAATTGAATGGAAAACACATGGAGTGATATTTCGGCAAAATATTCATGCCTTCGAAACTGAGGGAGTTCTTGGAAGAGAGTGTGGCAGGCGGCTGACAGCAGATAATGGTTTTAAGATGTTGCCTTGACCCCAGCACAAGCCAGGGTGGCCCTGCTTACTAACAACAAGCCCTCCTCAGAAGTTTCCGGGTGTTCCACCTGGGTACCCTGTCAGTTACACTTAGCATGGGTTCCCAAAAAGGAGTCAGCCCGGCCGCCACACAACCTCCCCCAGGCAGCATCTCAAATGCATATGGCACCCTCAATGGGCACCTAGAATCTGGGATCTCAGGTTCAGTGCCCCCAACACGGACTGGGGTTAAATTTGAGGCATCCACATGCCGCCCCCAGAGTTTCCTCCACTTCTTCTCCTCAACACGGGGCACCTGCAGCCCAGTTTCCTACCCTTAATGGTCTTCAATGACTACCTGTAAAGTCCTCCACTCTCCTTGAGAATTCTGTGGTCATCTCAGCCTCCAAAAATGGTGGTCAGACATGATCCCAAGGAAGGACCTTCCTGGGAAGGAAAGGTTGAATCTTGGAACGTGAGGAGGAGTCTCAAATGAGAGAGGTGGGGATGGAGGCTGGCCAGATGGCAGTGAATGGGGTGGGGGAGTTGGTTATGGGCAGGCAGGGGTTGAGGAGCTGAAATATGGTGGACTGGCACCCAGGGTAGAGGGGAGTGGGTGAGGGCATGAAGGGGAAGGAAGATGGGGTGAGGGCTGCTATTCACCCTTCCTGTCCAGTGGTGGACACACATGTCTGGAGCAATCGGCCAAGAAGAGGAGGAGAGGGTGTCTCTCTAGGGGTCAAGACAACACTGAACCCAGAGCTTGCTCCAGCTCTCATTGCGTTGATGGGTCACCAGAATTTGTCCACCAGGGACGTCAGGAGCTTTGGTTGGCCCCTCCATCCTCAGCCGAGGAAGAGTGGGGGTGAGGGGAGAGCCCCACGTCCACCATCCCACTCTCCTGGTCCAGCAGGGGTGTGAGGACAGCCCCATATCTTCCATCCTCCTCTCCTCGTCTAGTAGGGTATGGGGGCAGCCCCACGTCCTCCGTCCCCCTCTCCTGGTCCAGCAGGGGTGTGAGGACAGCCCCAAGTCCTCCGTCCTCCTCTCCTCGTCTAGTAGGGTATGGGGGCAGCCCCATTCCACCACGGACAATCCATACAACTCATCCATAGCATCAATTTCTTGCTTTGCAAGTGACTTAAGATTGTCCCCAGGTTGCACCCTAAGGCTCTTCCAGAGCTGCTGCTGCATCCCAGCCCGGAAATCTCCCATATAAGACATCCTTTTCCTTACACAGAATCCGGCTCTCTCTCTCCTTCTTCCAGCCCACACCCTGCCCCTTGGCCGAGCCCGTTTGCTGGGTCTCTCCTCCCCTCCCTCCGCCTCTAGGAGCCTTTGCCAAACACCCTCCGCTCTGTGGCTGCTCCTTGTTTTTTATTATTTTAATTGGTGCTGGGGTCCTGCAGGTTTACAACCCTGATGTTGACACTAACCGTACTTTAATAAGACGCCTAAGAGGTAACAGCAGCCCAGGGCTCTATAAATGTTTTAATTCACACAAACCCACCCAGGTATTTCCATTTACACCCACTGCGGTCAGGACGTAAAATCGGCAACAGTCTGTGGTGGATTTTTCCACCCTCGCCTCTCCGAGTGCCTCTTTCCTCGTTTCCAAAGGTCGCCAGCCACTCCGTTCTGCTTGTTTCCTTTCCAAACGGAGGACATTCGCCAGCCCCGACTAGCATCCCCAAGCACTCAGGAAAATCTCCCTTTACAACCCACCATGCCGTCCGGCAAGAACCTGCAGCTTTGTTGCAGGAAAGCAAGAAAGCTTGCTTCCGGGGGAATTCTAACGCATCCTTCTCTTTTCAGTTGGAAGACAGGCACACATGGGTCTCCTCTGACAAGACTTGGCATGCATTTATCCAATGACACGTATTTCTGACCACGAGCCACACACATTGGGTAAAGTCCTCAGAGCCCAGCGTGTCAGGTGGAGTTGCTTCTCCATCGAGGAGAGGGTGGTGGCCAAAGCCAGGGGCTCCCCGAATACAAACTTGCAATTTGAACAACTGAACGGAGAACGTGCCGGGATCTCCTTGGAAGAGAGAAGACACGGCTCAGAGCTGCAGTCTCCCTCTCTGTTGTTTCAAAGCAAGGCTCGGCCACTGGGAGATTTCGTAGATCTGCCTGGGTGCAGAGGAACAAGGGAGGCAACCGAGTGGATCTTCCCATCCTGTGAAAGAACCTGATGGAACCACAGCAGAGAAGGACACATGCTCCCATTTCAGCTGGCGAACTGCTCTGCTTTGCTAAAACGAGGCCCCAGGAAAAATGGCAGGCGTCCTCCTCTCTTCTTCTCCGAGTCTGAGTACTTCAGATACTTCAAAGACGTGGACTCAGGAGGCATTTTTTTATCCTTCTGTGACAACTTATCTCAGTCAATGTAATGTCCTCGTGGTCTATCCATGGTATTGCATATGGCAGAATTTCCTTCTTTTTCAAGGCTGAATAATATTCCATTGTATGGATGGACCCTGTTTTCTTTATCCATTCATCCGTCAGTGGACATTCAGGTTGTTTCCATATCCTGGTGATCATCTGCACATGGGGGGGGGGTGCAGACATCCCTCCAAGATCCTGCTTTCAAGTCTTTGGGGGTAAAAATTAAGCCACGTAAAAAAAAGAGAAGGAAAAATGGCGGGCGTCCTCACCATGTGGCTTTTGTAGGTCAAAGAGGAAAATAATAAGAGCTGCCTTTTCCCCCACCCATCAGGAGCCATTGCGAGCCTGGGAGCTCCAACAATAAAGATCACTTGCCCCAAACACCCACTGGGAACCCACCGTCCCCTCTACTAACTCTGTGTTGCAGGGCAGTTGGTGGTCCTTGACCCAGGGCCCCTTTCTCTGTCTTCAGAGTGCACCTCATCTACCTCCCACTTTCATCGTAACAGCTCCTCACTGGCTCGCTGGTGTGGAAAGTTCTCAGGATGAAGAGCTCACTTTACAAGTCCCTTTGGACACCTGTCCACAGATGTGGAGGTCCAGCCACAGGTTAAACCTCAGAAACCATGGGGGCCAACGTGGCCACTCAACACTGTTGCCACGTGGCATGACCAGCTCATTGTCCTGGGAGCTTCTGTGTCACTGTGCCAGGTAACGGCCCGTGGTGAGGAGCCTGTTCCAATGGCAGCCAGTGGTATCTCCAACACACTGATGGTTTACAAAGGGAGAGGCAGGAGATGCTCAGAGCTGCCCCTCCGTCAGCCCCCTGGCCAGGAGGGCACGGCTGGAGCTGGAGGGGATGGGGGTGGCCCAGGCCAGCACTAATTTGCTGGACAGTCTCCCCAGAATGACACCGTCCCACTTTGGCTGGGGCTGAAGGGGCTCCTGGGATGCAGGATTTCCAGTTTAAAAATGGGAAACGTCTCAAGCACTCCCGGATGAGGTGGTGGCCCTCCGTCTTCAAGCCAGGTCAGCCCAGAGGGTCCCCCCTTGACCCCCAGACCATAGCTGTCCCTTTTCTGACTGTGTTTGTCACCAGACATGGCTCTTATTCATTTCTATGGGATTCCACTGGCACCAAAACCAGAGAGGGGATGGGCAGCCTGACTACCTCCTCTCTGACCTGCACACACCTTCTCTCCAGGGTAAACTTGACCCCTTTTCTCTCTCCAGTCATTATTGAATCACTGGCACAGCTCCCACCAGGTTTGCCAAGAGGAAGCGAGCAGAGAAATAGACACCATTTTTAGGACCAGCACTTTCATTTTTAGGACCAGCACTTCTGTAATGTATCCAAAAGAAGTATCCAATCTTTTTCCTATTAGTCATGGGGAAATCCCTTTAAAGGCACCTTAGAGAATTGCTGGTATACAAGTGTGTGACTTTCCTGGGGCTGTCATTGCAAATACCCCAGACTGGGCGACTTAATCAACAGACATTTATTTCTCCCAGTTCTGGAGGCTGGAATCAGAGAACCAGGTGTCACAGGGCTGGTTCCTCCTGAGGCCTCTCTCCTTGGCGTGTAGACACCGTCTTCTCCCTGTGTCCTCACATGGTCGTCCTTCTGTGCGTGTCTGTGTCCTCATCTCCTCTTCTCATAAGGACCCCAGTCCTATTGGATCAGGACCTACCCCAGTGACCTCATTTTACCTTCATCACCTCTTTAAAGACCCATCTACACGTACAGCCCCATGCTGAGGTCCTGGGGTTCAGACTCCAACATGTGAATTTGCGGGGACACAATTCAGCTCATGAGCACCTTCTTATTTTCAGGAGGACCTTTTGTTGGAAAGCTTTGACCTGGGTTACTCATGTGCGGCTACTGGATGGTGGGTCAGCTGTGCAGTGACTGGACGAGGGGTCAACTGTGCAGTGACTGGATGAGGGGTCCGCTGTGCAGTGAACAGAATGAGGGGTCCGCTGTGCAGTGACTGGACGAGGGGTCCGCTATGCAGTGACCAGATGAGGGGTCCGCTGTGGTCCACTATGTAGTGACCGGATGAGGGGTCCGCTGTGCAGTGACTAGACGATGGGTCAGTTGTGAAGTGACTGCACGAGGGGTCAACTGTGCAGTGACTGTACAAGGGGTCCACTATGCAGTGACCGGACGAGGGGTCAGCTGTGCAGTGACCAGATGAGGGGTCCGCTGTGCAGTGACTGGACGAGGCTCAGCTGTGCAGTGACTGGACGCTGGGTCAGCTGTGCAGTGATTGGACGAGGGGTCAACTGTGCAGTGACTGGACAAGGGGTCAGCTGTGTAGTGACTGGATGATGGGTCAACAGAGGACCCCAAAGGAGGAAAGAGCCAGCAGCAGCCAGTTCGTTCCACTGCGGGGGGTCCCAGCTGAACCCGTCCCTGGGGGCGCAGCAGAGTCACCTGCTGGCTGTTCTTGGAGCTGGCTGCCATGGCGAGTGCCACCAACCCCACGAGAACTGGACACCTTCTGACTTCAGAGTCTTGCCCAAGCTGGTCGCAGCAAGGGGTGCAGAAGGCAGGCAGCTCAAGGTCCAGGAGCTTCCTTCTCCCCCCAAAACTCGGCTGCCTCCTGCTGGCTCAGCCAAAAGACCCTCGCCCATCTCCGCGGGAGCCCCAGCGGCTTGGGAGAACTATCTCCCCCTCATCGTGCAGCTGCCTGGGGACCACAGAATTAGATTTCTGTTCCCTTCAGCATTTCTCTCTGTCCTGAAACAACCGTCCCGCCATTACTCAGTTACTCTTGTGCTCTGCATGCACGTAAGGAAGCAAAACGCAACAATGACAACTGACAGATGGTGGAAAAACCCCCAACTTAAAATAATTAATACATGCTTCTTAATATCAGGCCGTCGGTATTGTGATTTGTGTTCCGATTAGCGAGACCCCACTAATGGACTTACCATTCGTGGTTCCTAAGCGACCTCCTCTCTCCTCCCCGCCGAGCCCAACGCGTAGGAAATTAACAAAGTCTGTGACCCAACAACCAACAATTCATAAATTCATTAGATTAAAAACACACACACACAAAAAGACCAGCAACCGAGCAATGCCTTTAATAGGTTTCTTTCCAATGTCTAATTTACATTTCTGCCTGCCCTGGCAAAGATATTACTTCATTAGGATTTTTTTTTCTTTCTAAATTAGAGAAATTTTAATGACTTCTCTTATTTATTGCTTCCATATGTAAGTAGTTATCTTTCTCACAAATGGAAATGAGACCCCGAAATTACCACAAATGGGGCCAGGCGGCGGACCACGCATGTGTTCCCTCTCGGAGAGGGTCCACCTGCCTCCTCGAATTACTGTTAACCCGCACGTCCATTGAGCAGACTCCCTAATAGGCGGGCTTTGAAAGGCGCTCTCGTTAAATTTATTTGGGGCCGCGGAGAACACTCCATCACCGTTTCGGCAAATGAGCTCTGATAATATTAAACACCTGGTACAGCCGGGCCCCCGGGAGACTGCTCGCGGGGGCGTTTGACCCCTGGCCCCACAGCCCTGTGATTCCTGGGCTGAATTCAGACAAGAGGCCATTCTGAGGAAAAACACCTGTCGGCCAAGATGACCTCAGAGCCCGAGCAGTAAGGGACGGAGGCAGCTGGGCAGAGCTCGGCCTCTGCTCGACCGGTACAGGTGTTTCCTCCAAGAGGGGCTGGGGCGCTGCGGATGACACCAGGAAAGTGGAGGGCCCCCAGAAGCCTGCCCAGTGAGAGGTGGGGGGGTGACAGAGACGCCAGAATCCCAGGAAACTGGGGACTTATTGGAAGCAAAGTGCTGGGGAGTGAGGGATGTCCTGCTTGAGTCTTCCTGGGAAAAGATGGGACAGCAGTGTTCCTAGCCATGATGCTTCTCTACAGGTGTTTCCAGAGAAGTCACCCGAAATAAAAGATCAGAAATGGCAGAAAGCAAAGGTTAAGTAGAAAGGATCTACAACAGCAACATTTAAATATTCTTCTCCCAGGCTACAGTGGGAGACAATGGTAAAATGGGTATTTATAATGTAGGGTGCAGGTTCCCA
>JABWHU010000930.1:124249542-124268378 GCA_014189135.1 Dicerorhinus sumatrensis harrissoni
GTGGATGTGTCTACTGTAGGTGCAGGTCCCCAGATGGAGGACGGTAGATGTGTCTACTGTAGGTGCAGGACCCCAGATGGGGGACCGTGGTCTCCTTCCCAACTCTCCTTTGGACATCAAGGCCTGCTGGTTTCGTGGCTTCTCCTGCGAGGCCCCTGCCACTTTGTGACCCTAAGCATACCTCACCCTGTGGCCGCTTGTGTGACTCGCCGCTCCCACCTCCCAATGCTCTCTTTTGTCAACAGCTGTGGATTCTGCAAGTCCCGTATTTAATCTGTCTCTTTATTTATTGAGTGTCTGTCCGGAAATAGGATGACAGGCCTGCCAGGTAAGCCCCCTAAATCCTTGTGTTAATTTCTTCCTACACGATTTTCAAAGTCACCCTCAGACGAAGGACCGGGCGGCCGTCCGTGGTCTCACCCGGGTCTGTCATCACAGCCTCCTCACCATGTGGGATCCCCTTGGTGGCCCCCACGCCTGCCTGCCGTTTCCGGCATCCTCCAGGACCCCCGAGGGCTCAGATATTAAACAGCCCATTTTGGACCATTTAACAATCCGTAGGGGAGGAGGGCTGGCCGCGTTTGTGCTCTGGGAATTCAGCTCTGACTTGTCAGAAGCCATTTCTTCCGGGCCATCAGCAGCCTGCTTACAGAACCAGCTCCCCATCACTCCGTCTGAGGCCGGTTTTCTCTGCGTGTCCCAGACTTGGAAGGTCAGCGTCATGTGCTCAGCTCAGAGACTCTCATTAATGCAACCAGTTTCTTGGGGGGAAAAGAAAAAAAAAAGAGCGAATGAGAGAAACATTATTGGCAAACCCAGTGACACCAGCCATTTGCCTCCATCCCTTGCCAGGGGTTTTGGCCCCGAAGGAGACCAACATCTGAAACTCATCACCGGAGCCCATTAGGATTTTCCATGTCGTACCCAAACTCTGAAGAATAAGGAGCCCTTCATCCTGCCGTCTTTTTGGGGTTTAAACAATTTGCCATCCATTTCCAAAATGATGGAGCTGGAAACAAGGGGAACACAGGTTCTCTGAGTGGCTTCCCCTCTCAGTCTTGTCAGAACTGAAACCCAATCGCCTCCCCTCCCCTGCGAGTCATCACTTCCCATCAGGCTGCCCGCCTGATCCCTGCCAGCCTCCATCACCGTGTCCTCAGGTTGACGCGTCCCCGTCGGTTCCACTTAGCGGTGAGAGTGTCAGCGTGTCAGGGGATTTTAAGGCTAGGCTCCGGGAGACAACCGGCACCAATTTCTCCGCGAGCTGGAGGGCGGGTGGAATCCACCGCCCCCTCCCGGAACGACACCTGATGTGATGGCAGGCGCTCGCCACTGGAAAAACGGGGAGTGAGGATTTTGAGATTATTCCCCGGGGAGCGCAAAAGGACCAGAGCATCGTTGCCTCTTGGAGAAACTCCGGGCTTCTGTCTCGGGAAAAATCACGATTAGGTGGAAGCCAGATAATGAGTCTTTACGTTTCAATAGGCTTACAAGTAGCTCCTATTTAGGGAAATGCTCCTGCACCCAGCTGGCTTACTACGTCTCTCCATCTCCAAGGGCCGGGCACCCCTCCTTGGAAAGGCCAACGGGGGGCAGGCAAGCAAACCCCAAAAGTCTTCATAAATGCAGCATGGGGGAACGTGGGGCTTGGAGGGAACCCAGGGCCCTTGAGACATTCAAAGTTTAATAGCCCCATGCATACAGACACCGGAGATTGCCCCGGAATGCAGCTTGAGCCGGTGTTGAACCATCCTGGAAATGGATGATTTGGACCTGGGACGCAGCTCAGAAGCAGCAGAAAGGACACCGGTGGCCGGGACCCCCCACTCCCGTCCCCGCAGGGAAATCAATTTTGCAGCAGAGCATCCATCCACTTGTTAAACGTCCTTGTTACCTGGGTCATCGGTGTTTGACGCCTGCTCTATTAATTGCACGTGCTCTGGGCAGGATCTCGACACAAACACGTGTTCTAGTAGCCTCAGCCACTGCAGACACGGAGGTCTGCCCGGCCAGCCCCCCAAGGCTCTCTGCACAGCATCCTCACCTGCATCCGAGGTGTCTGCACTGGGTGGCGGCTTCTGACGCTCGCTGGCTGCCACTCGCCCGCTGGGCCCCTTGCTGTAAAGTTTTATTCGCCGTTTAGCAAATCGCAAATAGAGATGGCTGCACTTTGGGGGAGTGTTAATGAGGATCCCGGCGGGGAACGCGAGCCTGCAGTTTCCCCATGAATCGGTCCTTTCTTTGCAAGGCTGCGGGGCCGTGCGCCCTGTGTCAAAGGCGGTGGCAAATAAATAAAATGGAATAAAATAAAACTAGGAGGCTCTGAAACCCTTGCGTGTCTCCAGCCGGCGCCGCTGGCCTCCTAACCGGAAATGGATAAAAACAGCTGCTTGGGAGCCCAGCTTCACGCAAATTGAAATACGTTTGAGAGGTTTAAGTGGTTGTATTTAAAAGCAGTTCCCCTTAATGCTTCACTGTCTATGTTTCTTATTTCTGAATGCATTCGATGATTGAATTCTGCACACACACGTGCAAACCCAATACACAAGAAGACATAAACTCCAATTCCTTCCACAAAAGTGTGTGTTTGGGGGGTGGCCTCTCTGGTGAATGTCCCCTTTACCTTCTCACATTTAATCGGCAGAGAAAGGATGGAAATTTAACAAAATTCCTGCTGTTTGGGATATCAGCAATGTAGATTTTTTCCCCCAAACAAACCTACCGAGTTTTTCACTTCTCCTAACTAATTTAATCAGCATGATGTAAAAATGTTTAAAGATTTCCTTTTCTTTCTTTTTTTTCATGCAGAGATGCAGCTAGGCAGCCTTCTTGGTGTGAAATTACACACAACCCCCTTTCTAGGGAAGAGGTCCCCGTATCCACAATACATTCTCAAAAATAGTATCTGAACCTGGGGCTGAGTTAGGTACCAGAAAACATGGGCCCGAGCCAGCCCTCGAGGGGAATCTCACCCTACAGACGAGAAACAGCTGGGTTGACAAGCCGTCATGAAACGAGTGGTCATGCCACGACACACCAGAGGTGTCGGAATCTGAAGTGGGAGCCCCATTCCTGCAGGGATTTTGGGTGTGAGAAAGTCTGGAGAAGGAAGGATGGGGGGATGGATATCAGTTTTTAGGGCACCTCCTAGAGACAGCCCAACCTTAACTGGTTAAAGCAAAAGGGAAGGCATTGGCTTTTGTAATGCAAAGTTCAGTGGTATGTTGGCTTCAGGAGTGGCTCAATCAAGGTGCTTAACAGGACCACAGGTGCCTGCTTTCTTCTCTCCCCATCTCTCTCTGCTATACTCCCCTGGAATGCTGGTTTTCAAACAGCTCTCCCCTCATGGAGCAAAGAGGCTGCAGCCGCTCTCGACTCAAAGCCGGATAGCACCCATCTCCACCTTTCCAGGGTAGTGTGACTCACGCTGCTGTGAATGTCCATGTACCAGCTCTTTTTTGAACACCTTTTTTCCAAATACCTTTGGGAGGTTGGAAGTGTGACAGTCTGCAAACTCAACAGATCTCAGTCCTCACCTGAAAAAGGAGAGGATAGAATCAGCTAGTGTCTCAAGTCCTTCCCAGCTCTCCTGGTCCCTGATGTGGGCTTTAGAAGAAGACCAGGTGGGAGAACTCTTTCAAATTCTGCTGCTGTGGTTTCTCTCTCTTTCTCTCTCATCCCAGGGCCCTTCAAGCGTGAGAATGTCTATTATTTACGACACACCAGTGTTTCTCTGATTTGCACTCACAGCTTCTGGTTACACGTTCTTAGGCTCCCATTCGTGCAGACAGCAGTTACGTCTTCCTGAGGTACCAGCAGACTGGCGGTGCTTCAGGTGACAAGTCTTCCTCCTCAATAAATGACCCCAGCCCATCGCCTGCCTCCAGCTTCCCCATGGGGACACCAAATTACCTTTCTGCTTGTTTAATTGAGATACAATTTACAGAACACAAAGCCGACCGTTTTAAGGTGTACAATGGGGTGGCATTTTGTGCATTCACGATGTTGTGCAACCATCACCTCTATCTAGTTCCAGAACATTCTCATCATCCCAAAAGGGGACCCCATACCCATGAGAAATCACTCCCCATGCCCCAACCACAGCCGCTAGCAACGACTAATCCACTTTCTGTCTTTGGCTTTGCCTGTTCTGGACATTTCATAGATGGGATCACACACTATGTGGTCTTTTGTGTTTGGCTTCTCTCATTGAGCATCATGTGTTCAAGGTCCATCCGTGTTGTAGCTGTGTCAGTGCTTCACTCCCGTTGATGGCTGAGTAATATTCCACTGCACAAGTGGACCCCATTCTACTGATCCATTCTTCCATTGATGGACACTTGGGTTGCTTCCACCTTTCAACTATTCTGAATTATGCCGTTGGGAACATGCTAGTACAAGTTTTCACGGGAACATCCTCTTTTCAAACACGCTCTCGATGCCTGAGAGAATCGACCATGGAGTCTCCTGGATGCCCCCTCTTTCTAACCCTAGCCACCCAGGTGGGCCAGCGAATGATCTCGTGCTGGTAAAAAGGTTACCCTCTGGCCTAGAACCCAAGTTGACTTCAGCGCGCTTGTTTTTATAGCATTCTCATGACTTGGCGAGAAAAGCCTCGTTTTACGGAGGGCTGTTCAAACTCACCTTCCGGGGAGGCTCAGCCCCCATGTGCATGCACCACCTGTGCAACCAAGGAGCAGGGCACCCTCTCCAAACCCCTCACTGTCCCAGACTTTGCAGAGACGGCAATGGAGAAAGCTCGCCCGGGACGCTGGGGACGAGAGGGAAAGGAAGATGCAGAATTACTGCAGCCGGGGGGGTGACACCCGAGATTTACGGGCTGTGCCCTCGGCAGCCCCATAAAACAAGGTAATAGGCACTCAGGAGCCATTACTTAGGCTGACGCAGGGGCGCCTGCTCTGAGTGGCAGCTGGGTTTCATCCAACGAAGCCCACACTCTAGGCAGCCAGCCCTTCCCACCACTTCCTGGTCAACTCCAGGGCTGGCAGGACCAGAGCGGACCCCACAGAAGTGAGCTCTGTGGGGCCCTGGGCGCAACCCCTGTGGCCAGAGGCAAGTGGTCCCCCTTCTGCATTGGCTCAACTCTCAGCAATTTTGTCACTTTTTGCAGCTAAAATACTTTGCAATTCCTAGGATACCCGCCTTCCTTGCAAACATCGCGTGTACACCCTGGAAGTTAGGAAAACGTGCAAAGATGTTTTATAAGGAGCAAGGTCTCATCCTGTGCTGGGTGTGGCTATGCTGGTCTCATCCTGTGACAGCCTGTGTTTCCTCTATTTCTGGGTCCCCAGCACTTCCAGGAAATCTCAGGCTGCTCGTCACCTGCACTCTTGGTCTTAGTACCGACTGGAGACTCCAGAAACAGCCCTGAGCTCGTACCAGGGTGACCCAGATAAGGAAAAGCTCTTCCTGGAGTCTGAACAAGAGTTCATCGTATTTCACGATCCATCAGAACACGCCGTTCGTCCTCCAGTCTGTAAAAGGAGCCCGGAGTTTTTTCAAAAACAACATTTGAAAAGAAAAATGGGACGGAATCCGTGACATCTAGCAAAATAAAATAACAACAACAACAAAAAAAGATAAAGGACAATGTTTCTTTTTCTGCCGTCGGAAGTCTTAACATTGGTCGTCTTTAGAAAAGATGGTCTTTTTCTTTTTCATGGGGAGACCAATGGAGAGGTCACTGTCATTGGGGTCCAGCTGTCAGGTGGACCCGTGGATAACAGCTGTGCGTCTTCACAGAAGGGAGATCAATAAGGGGTGTTTGTCCGAGATGGACCGATGTACCTGATTCATGCTGAAGGACCGTGCTGCAGACTCGAACCCAGACGTGAGCTGCTCTCTCCATGCAAGGGAAAACATGCTTTGTTTGGGGTTTGTTGGAAGTTCTGCCTTGCAACACTTTTTGCAGAGTCACTGGTTCGAAGGGAGGCTCACAGCCCAGGCAGCTGCTGGCGGGACGGGACCCCCATTCAGAGCACAGTTTGCATTCTCCGCTTCTTTTTCCCCCAAATCAGATGTGATCACAGAAGCCGGGGGGAGGAAGAGAACCCTCAAGTCTCTAACTGACATGGAGAAGATAAAGGATAGTCGGGCATCATCTGTATTTACCTGGCTGAGGGGAAGTTCTCTATGACCCCAGCTCAGTGGGCGCTGGGTGTGCCGGGGGCTCCACATGAGGTCCCCTTGAGATGGGCTCACCTCCGGCTGCATGGCCACCCAAGCAAATGTCTCTGGAGGCCCCACCTCGTCCTCAATCTGCTTCTCACCTGCCGTGGGCTGAATGGTGGCCCCCAAACTCTTGTCTATCTAGAGCCTCAGTATGGGACTTTATGTGGAAACAGGGTCTTTGCAGATGTTATTGAGTGAAGGTTGGAGTTGAGGGCTTCCTGGAGGAGGGTGGCCCTAAATCCAATGACAGTGTCCTCATCAGAGACAGAAGAGGAGACACAGACACAGAGGAGAAGCCACGTGGAGACGGAGGCAGAGATGGAGGGAGGCGGCCACCAGCCCAGGGCCGCCTGGAGCCCCAGATGATGGAAGAGGCAGGATGGACCCTCCCCTGGAGCCTGTGGAGGGAGGGAGGCCCTGAGACCCCTTCATCTAGGATGTCTGGGCTCCAGGACTGGGGGAGGGTGAATGACTGTTATGGTAAGCCCCCTGTTTGTGGTCATTTGTTACAGCGGCCTCAGAAAACTAACCCCCTACCTACACATCATTAAATTGTGGCTTCAAACACCAGCCCACGACTGTGTCATCTTTGAAGCCCCATTTTCCTGGCCCAACAAGTTGACCCAGCTCTTTTCCTGCCAAAATGGAAGCAAAACCCCACTGCTCTGGACCAGCGCTCTGATGCCCCCACACCCATGGATGTGGTTTGCAGCCGTCCAAAGAGCCTCACGACCATTAAAAAAAATAAAAATAAAAAAACCCGGTACAGATTCCTTAATATCCACGAACATCCATTATATCTCATTAGCGATATGAGCCCTGACACAATTGGGTGATATATATCACCTTTAAAAGCACCTCTCTTTCAATCAACGAAAGGGAGCCAGGGAAAAGAGAGTAGGTCAGACTCTGAAAAAAAATCGGCATCCTCGGAAAAAGAGCTAGGGCAGGAAATTCGGCAATTACCCAATTTTTAGAAATTGTTTTTGAGGAGCCGTTAGAAGCTAACCTATTATGTAGAAATGATACACAAGCTAGTCTGCGACCCACTTTCTTCATCAATTAAGGAGCAAGGAACGTGCCCCCCCAGAATGGAAATCATCCTTTCTTCCTCCTCTTTGTCGGCTCTGTTTATCAAGCAACGGGGACACGAAGGCGAAAACTCATACTGAAAACCACTGAAACTCTCTCCCCATGCAGTGCCGACACTGAACGTCCACTTTTTCCAATTGGAAAATCATCTTAAACAGGGCTGAAAATCCTAAGACAGGTGCACAGTTAGCCCCTCAGCACGGAGGTCGGGGGTCTGGGGCTCGGCCCCCGGGACTCCACCAGGGCTGCGAAAGGGGCCGTCCTAGCAGCCTCAGGGCGGCTTAAACTCTGAGGACACGGTCGTTCAGATAATGCACGGAAGGACACCGGGAATTATTCAACCGGCTAATTATTACACCTCACAGTCTTTCCTACGGTCCCAATCAGGGCAGGTTCCTTAAGATTTAAATTAATGTTTGCAATGATGAAATCTATGATGATATTGAACCAATGACCCATAATGTGTTTTAAAAAGAGTGAGGATATGAGAATTCTGTGGTTTGTTGAAGGTGGATGAAAAATACGTGGGGTACCCTCTGTAGGTGGGGTACCCTATACGGGTGGGTGACCCCATGCAGGTGGGGTACGTCATACAGCTGGGGGACCCTAAGCAATAATCCATATCCCATGTACCACGGGCATGCTATAAGCTGAACAGAAATCTAAATGGAAATTATATTTAACTGAGAAATTTTTAAAATACGAGGCAGAGTTGTGATCTCAAGCAGGGTCTATAAAAATAATCATTAAAGTGTCTTGTAGTGAGGCACATTGGAAAAGGAATAGTTCCGTCGCGTTTTGGAGTAAGTGTTTTATTATAAACTCCAAAAGCCGAGGTCATCCATCAATCCTGATTTGGAATGAAGTCAAGGTTTTCATCAACTTGTAAATCCATGGCTCACTGTCATCGTGGAACTGGGCAGAAGAGGGCTGCTGAGATGTGGGATGTCAGGGTGGAAAAGGGAAGAGGCAGACCCCAAAGGGAAACCTCTTCTCCACCATCTCTCCACACCCACAGGCTCACCCACCCTTGGAGGGAAGTGTGAGGCATCCTTCAAAGGTGCCCCTGAAATCCCACTGTGGAACCAACCACCCAAGACACAGCCAAGAACTCAGGCTCTAAAAACATCCATGTGATCCCCCCATCCTGTCCTAAGAGAAGGTTCCTTGCATATGTGATCCTCATCCTCAGCACCTGCTCTTCTCATATGTCCCACCTGGTCTTTGCTGAAGACTAAGAGGGAAAGGAACCTCAAGGGGAAATTTGAAGGGACCTTCTCGTGGACTCCTCTGTGCCCTGTGCTGGCAGACAGACCAGCAGAAGCACTGCTGCTAACAATGCCCTTGGGATCATCCAAGGTCATCCATGGAAGTGACCCTCGGGTCAGCTGCCCCAACCACTCACCTTAGAGGTGAACGCCCTGGTCCCTGGATGGCTCACGACCACCTGGTTAGTCAGCAGCAAAGCCAACAGGAGAAAACATGTTAAAACAACGTGCTGTTCTAACTCATAATGCTGGTCTTTTCTGCTTACCAATCCTAGTTCCATATATGTGATGGTGGCTGAACGTGCCAGGTGACAAAATGGGGAAAAGCATGTCTTGAGAGGCAAGACTGTTTTTCCCTTAAAACTCATGCCAATGACACCCTTCTGTCATAAGCCCTACTTGTAATTGGTATGCCTTTAAAATATTCTTTCTCTAATTGAATTACTTGGAATAATCCGCAATACCATAGTTTCCACCTCTTCTGTGAGTACAGAGAGGGTAGAAAATGCTCAAACTGAGTGAAAACAGAAATGTAAGGAAATGGTGGAGTTGATTCTGCTACAATAGACATACACATTTCTAATAATCACCATACTATGCAAAATCACCCCCAAAACATGGACTTTATGGGAGGAAATGAGTTTAGAGGCACTAAAACAAAACAAAAAAACAGATAGGAACCTAATAAAAATGCTAGCATGATTTTACAGAAGCTAAGTGGTTAAGAAATGCATACTTTCTACAAAGGGTGTGGCACTTGATCTTGAAAAGGAATCAAAGTTTGCTTGTGGAATTGGGCGTTGGAAGGCTGGCAGCTCGGGGTTCTTGTGAGGATGTGGAAGGATGGTCGTCCCATTTCAGAAAAGACTCTGCCCCTCGCTGCAAGTCAGCTCGGGAGATGCATCCAGGGGTGCCCATAACACCCAACAGAGAAGGTTGACGCCCCTGGACCTCATCACGACAGAGCATTTTGTAGAAATCCAAGCGGGCTCTTTAATCAAGCTGTGTCTGTAACTGCCCCACACTGAGAGGGCTCAGAATCTCATGCTCACATGTCCCTCCCATGTCCTTGCAGAGCTGTTTCTGCAAAACCATGGAGAAACGGAATCTGGAGAGGTATACCGTGAGTTTGGAAAATGGAGATTCTTCAATGGCCCACCTGGACTTTTTAGCTGTAATTTTCTCACCTGGTTGTTGATGTGGACTGGGTTCATCCAGTGTAGACCTGTTTGGTCATCCATTGTGGACAGGATTAACCCAATCATTCATCCAGTGAGGACTTGGGTAGCCTGATTGGTACCCCAATGTGGGAGAGCTCAACTCAATACGCCATCCAATATGGCGGAGTTGACCCAACTGGCCTTCAACTTTCCACTCTGTGTGAGAATGTCACTCAGCAGCAGCAGGTGCACCTTCTGCAGGTCTGCAGGCTGCCCTGACCCTCATGCTCCTCACCCCTTCATCATTCCACATTCACGATATTCTCAACTCAGGCTCCACATGAACGCACCCACTCACCCCCACCAAGAACATCAATGAAAACAAGCCCTCGTCCAAAGTGGACAAGCGTCATCTTCGTAACACAATGTTTAGATGTTCCAAGGAACACGCTTACGAGGAGTTTTTGTCACACGACTTCATGAAAATCCAAATGATGCCATTTTAGATGGCCAAATAGTGAGCTAGCCAGGGAAAGGCAAAAGATGACAATTGCAAAAATTCCCTCAAGATCACCAACTTGGAAAAGTTCAGGCGACATTCTCTGGCAAGAGCTGTCTGGAAACTGATTTATGAGGAAAGATGTCAGTGCTCCGTGTAACGGCAGAGAGTCGTGCTGAGTGTATGAGGAAGAACACCCAGGCGCAGGCTCCAAAATGCTTGGGACGGTTGCAGTTAGGAGGTGCCGTGTTTGCAGGCTGCAGGAGTGCCCCTCTGTGTTCCCAGATGAAAAAGTTAGCATGCATTCATCTCTACGTAATCTTTTAATTCCACCCAAGTGTCTGCTCTCCCATAAATTTAAGGCTCAGATGTCAACCATCATAGAAATATCAGCTTGCTTTGTTTCGCTCCAAACTCTGTTCTCCTCCCTCTGGAAGCCCGCAGTCGATACCTGACAGGGGCTACCTGTGTTCACCCCAGAGACAGGAACTCCCACAGCAAGTGCAGCCTGTGGGGAATAGGACTATAGATTGGACATAGAGTCGGGGACGCAGCTGTGCCGAGTTCTCCTTCCCTCCTCCCCAATGCACACACATATGCACATACACACAATACACACACTCACATACATGCACGTCCACACCCACCCCACACACACATGTCCACACACTCACATGCATGCATGTCCATACACCCACAGACATGCATGTCCACACACTCACATGCATCCACATTCACACTCATCATGCACATCCACACACTCTCACATGCATCCTCTCATGCTCCCACAATGCATGTTCACACACACCCACATACATACACTCACACACGCGCTCATATTCACACCGTGCCTCTGACAAGACAGAAACATCTGTAGCAGCTGCGTGTTACTTTTCTCTCTTGAGTTCCTAAAATTAAACCCAAAACAGTAAATTATTTTCACCCTGCGATTCACTTTTTGATATAGTTTTTATCGACAATGCCGACGATTCTTCTAATTTATTCTGGGCGGGGGGGGGGGGGAGTCTACAACTAGAAATGCCAGGCCGTATGGAACAACACATGAAGAGGAAGTGACAGTTGCTATTTTAATTTAATTCAAAATGTTTCCAGGCAATTCAGCTAATCAAGTCTAAATTGTAGCAGAGCCGAGAGCATGCATTGTTTAAGGAATAAAAGTGAAAACAAACCCTCCTATCACCGTAAGGAATCCTAATATTTATAGAGCATGTTAAAGTTAATTAAGGTTACACTGGAATGATTTTGGGTTTAAATCCACATAGTTTCAATTCAGCCAAAACCATACGAAAACAACAATCACCAAAAAAATATATATATGCAAAAAGAAAAGTTTGCATGCGCAAATTGCTCATTTCTTGCAGACAATCTAAGAATAACGTGGTTGCTGGAATCTCTTTTATAGACTGTTCTCCATTCCCACATGTTCAAAGAATGATAAAAATGTTCTTCTGCTAACCCATGCCTGCATTTTTATTATGAACGGAATCACCGGCGTTTTGCAGGGAAATGAATGTCCGACAATCATTTTATTGGCCCGTGGTGGAAAAAAAGATCAGAACGCCTACAAGGAAAGGTTTAATTCAGATTGTTGATGTGTCTTGTACATGCATTCGGTGCACGGGGAAATAATGTGAGAATTGATGGGTCCCCACCGCAGGCTCATTAGGTGGCCGGCAGGCCCGGCCACGCTCAGCAGAGCCCAGGGCCGTATCCCAGCAGCACGGAGAAAATATTTCATACACCAGAGTTCATTTTCATATGGCTTCATTTTCACTCTGCATAGTTTTGAGGCAGGGAGGAGAAAAAACACACACGCACACACATCTGAATAAAATATTTTTTCAGCCGAGTTTACGAAGAAGCAGCTAAATGGACTCAACTATCAGCAGAGCCTGATTGTGGCTGGTTTTCTCTCAATTAAAAGGGCATGTTTGGAAATGGCTCTGTATATTCCACCTCACTACAAAAAGTCAAAAGAAAAGAAAAGAGAGGGCCTTTCTGCACAAAGCACTGCATTGCATCCAGTGGGATTTGTTTTCAAAACTAACTAAAGGAGAAAGGTCCTCCTCATCCCTGTCCGGAACAAAAATGAGGGCATTGGGACATCATCAAGTGGGGTGCTCCCTAAAGATTGCAGAAATCACATGCAAATAGACACAGCTCAGCCCCTGGAAATCCAAGGAGTGTAAATATACTGGAATCTCTCAGGTTACAGAAATGGGGAAAGTGAGGGAACCGCTCTGCTCTTTAAGGAGCCCCCTCCACCAGGCAGGCCGAATGCGCCTCGTAGAAACACGACTCTATGTTGTTGGAGTCTCCCATCATTGTAGGATGAGCCCAGAATATTCACACGGAGGTTTGACCATCGACTGGAACGTCTGTTACTTTAAATTCCTCACACATCTACTGTATGAGTCAGGATTCTGCAGAGAGACACAAGCAATAGGATGTATAGACATGAGAGGAGATGTCTAATAGGAATTGGCCCAGGTCACGATGCAGGCCGAGAAGTCCCACCATCTGCCCTCTGCAGGTTGCAGACCCGGAACAGCCCCGGGTGTAATTCAATCCAGGTCCCAAGGCTGGAGGGCAGGAGAAGATGGATGTCCCAGCTCAAGCAGAGAGAGAGAATTCTCCTTCCTTCCACCTTTTTGTTCTAGTCATGTCCCCAAATGATTAGAGGAGGCCCACCCACCTCAACTGTTTAGATGCGGCCCAATCACCTTACTGATTAGGCGAGGCCCACCAACCTCAACTGATTAGATGTAGCTCCACCACCTCCGCTGATTAGATGCAGCCCACTTGCCTTAACTGATTCAGTGAAGCCGACTCACCTCAACTGATTAGACGTGGCCCAGCACCCCCAACTGATTAGCTCTGCCCACCCATCTCAACTGATTAGATGCAGTGCACCCACCTCAACTGATTAGATGGCCCACCCACCTCAGCTGATTAGATGTGGCCCGCTCACATCTTTCAACTTGGGTAGAAAGAACTTATCTTCCTTCCTTCACCTGCATAGGGCTTCCCTGTGGACAGGAAACGCCTCAGGGACAAGACAGAAGCTGGATGCGAACAGGACAGAATGCAATGGACACCCGAGACCCACCCCCAGGTCGGATCCCCCTGAGTGTTATTTTTAAAACCTCACGGCTGACAGCTCTTGCTTCGTTTCATGTCCAAAGGATTAGTGCCACTCATTTTTAAATGGAAGAACTGAATCCTGATTTAAATCCAGCTCCATTTATGTTACTGCATAGAGACTTTGATTAAATGAGTTATTCAATAACCAGCCACATATTTGGAATTTTTCACCCGAATCCTGTCAAGTAAATTAATTTATTTGGTGATGAGAAAATCCACTGAACGAGGGACAGAGACAGTGAACCCAGGGTGGCTGAATTCCATCAGGACCTGACAGAGCCCGCGAGAAGCGGCTCATCAAGAAACCAGAAAAATGTAGGAAACCGAGAATCATTATCCAGCAACTGTCTCAAAACTCAAGCAGGACGGAATAATCGTTAATGATTTAGTGTCAAGTCGGGGAGAAGCAGAGAGAAGGGTCTCGGACCTCCGATACGGATCCGCTGTGGTGCTGTGGTTTCATTAACGACTCAAAGAGGTGCAGGGTTTGATACCGGAGACAGAGGATATGAAAGCAGGAGAGATCTTAAGCTCCTTGAAGAAGGCATTAACATACAGTGCAGCTTGGGGAGAAACAGGACAGAAGGCAGGGAAATGAGATGCAGGACGGACAAAGGTGAGCTGGTGAGCAGCCCCGGGTTGGCACCGGACGGCTGACCCCCTGGACGGGGCGATGACTTTGTGAGCCAAGAGAAAGCCATGCCACCTGCAAGGCATTTGCGCTCTCCAAGGTCAACCAGGCGAGGACCCCCAAGCAGAGGGCAGCAGGGAAGCCCAGGACCACATAGACAAGTGAAGACCTCCGTACTTAGAGTTTCCCCAAAGAGAAGGCAGAGACAGCCAAGGATGAAGCACTTCTTTGCATAAGTGGAGACACGCCATGATGCTTGCCATTCTGTCTTGAAGATGTCCCTCTTGCTTCCCACTCGCCATTCACACGAGGCCACCAGTCTGCACCCCAGCCTCACCTCTTGGGAAAGCCGAGAGGGAGAAGACAGGTTGTTGGTGCAGCCTACAGAGGGACCTCCTGGCTGGAGAAGCCAACAGCTGCCGCCATCTTCCTGTAGGGTCTGCGGAGGAATCTGAAGCTACAGAATCCTCGTTGCGGGTGAAGAAGTTCTTAGCTGCATTTAAAGAAAGACGGCAACTAGTTTTTGGATGCTCGAGTGGTTTCGTTAGGTTCATTTTAAATACATCCTGTGAAATTCCAAATATTGCCTTGTGATGGGGATTTCGTAAGGGACACCCACGGGGTCTTCCCTGCTTACAAGTGGTTATGTGGCAGAAGTCCATTGAGAAGTAATTTCTGTGCAATCTTGGACTTTTTTATTACGAAAAAATCATGGTACAGATTGTACCCCAATGACATGATATCATCACGATTTGGTTACTTTTTCTCTTTGAGTTGCCCAAGTTAGAACATGGTCTAATGATTGTCCTTTTCCCACAGGGCCTGTGTGGATGCCTCTCTGTGCCCCAAGTCTCTCTTTACATCACCTATTTGGCCTGCATGTCTCCGTATCAGAATGCCTGTGTCCCCCCAGGGGATGTTGAGCTCTTCATGAGGAAGAGGAAGATGTTTTCTTCATCTCTCAGTGAGCAAAGGCTGGCTGGCTGGATGGATGGGAGAAAGGGTGGGTGAATGGAACGGTGGGTGGGTGGATGGATGGACAGATGAAGATATGTATGTATGTATGGATGGATGGGAGAATGGATAGGTGGGTGGATGGATGGACGGATGGACAGCTTAGCAGTTGGATGGATGGGTGGGTAAATGAATGGATAGGTGGATGGATAGACGAGCGGATGGATGGAAGGGTAGGTAGGTGAATGAATAGGTGAATGGATGGACAGATTGATGGATGGATGGATTGATGGATGGATGGATGGATGGATGGATGGATGGATGGATGGATGGATGGATGGATAGACGGATGGATGAGTGAGTGAATAGGTGAGTGGGTAGATGGATGAGTGACTGGCTGGCTGGATGGATAGATGATGGATGACTGGATGCGTGGATGGATGGATGAAGGGATGGATGGATGAATGAATATGTGGGTGGGTGGATAGATAGATAGATGGGTGGGTGGCTGGTTGGATGGATAGATGATAGATGGTTGGGTAGGTGGATGGATGATGGATGGATGGATGGATGGCTGCGTGGGTGAACGTATGGATGGACAAACAGATCAATGAACAGACAGATGGGTGGATGGATGGACAGATGGATGGATGAGTGGAGGGGTGGATAGATGGATGGTGAATAAATAGATGGGTGGGTGGATGGGTGGATGGATGGATGGATGGATGGATGGATGGACGGATGGATGGGCAAGTGGATGGATGAATGGATTTCAGTGTGGATGGAGGGATGGATGGATGGATGGATGGATTGGTGCATGGATGGATGGATGAGTGGATGGATGGATGAAAAGATAATGGATGGCTGGTGGGTGGATGGGTGATGGATGAGTGGCTGGTTGGGTGGACAGACAGATGAACAGACGAATGGACAGATGGGTGGATGGCTGGATAGGCGGATGGTTGGGTAGACGGATGGATGGGTGACAATATGTGTCTGCTGAATTGAACAGAACCCTTCAGCATGGTTCCAGAGCATGGGGCAATATCGATGGGTCCTTGAGAGGCTTGGGAAGAGCAGGAGGGCAGAGGACCCCAGGACAGGATAGATTAGACATACAGAGGGATGATGTAAAGATAAACCTCTCCCTCCCCCAACTGGGAGGCCACCCGAGGGCTCTGGGCCAGCACCCTGTGGAAACCAGGTGGCTCTCCTGCAAGAGCTGCACAGTTTGCACCCAGACTCCCCTGTCTGAGCGTGTTAAAAACACGTCTGTCTCTGGACACAGCCCTCTGCCGGCCGCGGGGAACCCCCGCTAACCATTTACACTTTCGTAAACCTTAAACTCATTGAAAAAGTTGCTATTTAAATGGTCACACAAAACACAATGTAATTTAGGCTAATTTGTGCACTCTCTGGGTTCATAAACCGGCTTGTAGGAGCACCACACTGAGCCATGAACGACAGATCGAATTAACCCTAATTGGACTATATTCAATTTGGCTTTTCCAAGCCCCGACGCTCTGCGCAATGAAGTTCAAAAGTGAGAGAAAAAGGGTAAAGACAGGAATTGATTTTAGTTCTCCCCCATGCTCCATTTTTGAGGGGTTTCTAATTTCCTCTTAATTTGTGATGGACAGATATAATTGTCATAATTTAAAATGTTTTCCCGGACCAATTTTCGTCTTTCTTCATGCCACAGTAACTTTACGTCACGTGGGGGTAACTCTCAGCATATGGATCAATCAACTCTTTGGGGAGATTTCAAAGATTTCCTGGAGCACTAATTTTCCAGAAGAAATTTCATCCCAAAGACACTTTAATGTCTGCTTCTAGGAACGATCTTCCCGGTGGTATTTATCACCCCTCGCTGGAAACCGGCAGATATTTCTGCAAGCTTTTCTGGGAGAACGAAAGACGATTTTATTCATAATGTAGAATTAAATTCTGCCAAACGTTCCGTTACCGGTGCTTCTTGTTTTCACGTTCCTAAGTTTCTGAAAACTTGCAGAATTATTACATTTTCAAAGGTAGTTTTGGAGTTTTAATATATCTAATAACATCAGATCGATAGTGTCAATGCCATACAGCGTATTAGAGAAAGGAGAAATACCCACATCGTCAGAGTAAGTAGATTTACTAGTGTGTCGGCCCCCAGAGCTTGTCTATAATCGGCCAGAAGGCTTTCAGGCAGAGAAAATTAATGTGCCGGGTTTTAATGCCTGAGACTTTCTTCAACGTGGTATAATACAAAAAAAAAAAAAAATATTAACTATTTAAAGCAATGAGTTTGGGAAGTGTGTAAAAACGCCCATACACGCAAAACTTCATGCAACCATTTTTTAATAAAGGGATATTCTGTTTTATGTGACTTACGTCTTGTCTCAGCTTTATTGTGAGCAGATGGTTCTCATTTAGAATATTATATGCAAATATGCGGATTGCTCTTTCCATAAGAAATATGCGTGATAGAGGAATGAAGTTTCAGTTTTCTTTTTTCTGAAGATGGATCCAAGTTCTAATTTTACAAAGATTTGTATAACCCGGAATTGCCATGTATAATTTCTGGGGCAATTAAAATGCTAGGCAGGGGTGCCTCGTTCTAAAAAAGGAGTTTAGAATGAACCTAGGGCAACAGGATCGCTTCTCAGGATTCACCTACTCATGCATTTGGGGGACAAATTTAAGTTGTCTTGAATGGAGTTCTTCGTCTGCATCTCTCACCTCTTTTTCTTTCCAGGCATCGCCATAAAGACTCACCATGCCCATACGTGTGTGGGCGGGAATCCTGGGATCTCTCTGAGCTGGTTTCCCCTTCCTACACCCCTCATCACACCATCAGCTCAATCCTCTCCGTCTGCCTCCACCCGGCTCACCCCAGGCTTGGCCTCCATCACCCCCTCCAGGGGGCTGAGCATCCCCTCCTCACTCTTGGTCCTCGCTGACCATCTCTCCACTCTCGGACCAATATTATTGTCCTAAATACAAATGGGAACGTGTAAATGCTTCTGGGCTCAGCCCTTTAATGGATTCCCACTTGACTCAGTCAACACGGCATGTCGCTCTTGAATCTAACTCTTACGCTCCAGGGCTCAATGCGTTTAAACGTTTACTTCATGCAAAGAATTCTCTCTCCTCGTCTAATTAGCAGATTCCCTGAGAAAAAATACCAAGGCAGGTAGGTAGCTGAGAATAGTCTCAAATCATTCTGGATGGGGTCTACTGCAAAATCTTGTCCTTGGTGGCAGCTAAGCAGTCTCATTGTGCACCTGTTTTTAAAAACTTAATGCTGTTCATTGCATCCTCATGTACGTTAAGTGCAGCCTAAATTCCTTACAGTGACCACAAGGCGTATGTTTCCTGGCACCGGCCATCCTCATCCACATCCCTCCACCACGGGCATCCACGGACATCAGGACCGAATCCTTCTCGGATTCCTTCAATGCTCTGAGCATCCTCCTCTCTCAAGGTCTTAGCACACACTGTTCCACTGCCTGGAACATATTCCTTCCCGCTCCTCACACGCTAGCCCCTTCCCACCTTTCCTGGTTCATCTCCATCATGCAGCAATCATTACTCAGTATGTACTATTTTATTCGAGTCCTTTTTTTGTCCATTTCTCCCCAAGCATGTGATTCTATTCATAAAGTGCACATGTCCCATATCTATTTCTCCATCATCTGTTGCCAGTCTGGAGGAGAGTCTTGCACTTAACAGATGTTCAATATGTTTTGGGTTAATAGGCAAATGATGTGCATTGGCACGTTTTCCCATGTCTTCCTCTTTCTAAATAGGCAACGTGCCCTAAATTATTTCTTCCACTATTTTTTTTTTTTTGTGAGGAGATCAGCCCTGTGCTAACATCTGTTGCCAAT
>JABWHU010000930.1:124268478-124294046 GCA_014189135.1 Dicerorhinus sumatrensis harrissoni
AGCATGGCCTGGCAAGCAGTGTGTCGGTGCACGCCCGGGATCCGAACCAGCGAACCCCGGGCTGCCACAGCGGAGCACGTGCACTTAACCGCTTGTGCCACCAGGGCGGCCCCTCTTCCACTATTTTTGAAAGGATTCTTTCTATACCTCAGTCCTAGAGACTTTGGACCCAATAATAAATAAAGAGCATAGGACTTAAATGTAAATGTCCCACCCCCATCACACATACACAGAAATGTGGCAAAATATAATCATTGAATTTTAAACTGTGTGGCTTAAAAGGAGGGACATTCTGACAACTGCTAAAACATGGATGAACCTTGAGGACCTGATGCTGAGTGACATAAGCTGGTCACAAAAAGACAAATACTGTGTGATCCCACTCATATGAGGTCCCTAGAGGAGTCAGATCCATAGAGAGAGAAAGTAGATGGTGGTACCAGGGGCTGGAGGAGGGGATGGGGGGGTTAGTGTTTAATGAGGACAGAGTTTCAGTTTGGGAAGATGAGAAAGTTCTGGAGATGGATGATGGGGATGGTTGTCCAACAATGTGAATATACTTAATGCCACTGATCCATGCACTTAAAAATGGTTAAGATGGTAAATTTTATGTTATGTATATTTTACCACAATTTAAAAAAATGTGCAGTGAAGTTAAAAGTCGAAGAGATTCCCTTGTGCTGGAAACAAAGAAGGAATTTGAAATTGGACCAGAGGTGACTGGAAAAGTCTGGAACTTTGCAGATCATGAGAACAGAATCAAATACTGGCCTTGGGGATGAGGGGCGTTATACTCCCATGTGGGTACAGAAGACAAGCGTCTTTAAAATATTCACTGCTTTAGTGATAAATTATCCTTCCTCCCAGATAAGTAAATACATAGGGGAATTCTTACCCAGGTGCATACGGAAATGTGTCAAAAAATATCTTTTCAGCCTTTTTAGCACCAGCCAAAATAAATGAATCATGGAATGAATAAAACGAAATGACACCAACAGATGGATATAAAAAGTATGTTATATTTACATAATGCAGCACTTTATAGCAGTTAAAATAAGTGAAGTGAATTTACACGTACCAGCAAGGACAAAGCTAGAAAAAACAGGAGTGTGGAAAGCTTGTTGCCCAAGGCATTTATACACCCAACTGATACAACATGTATTCGTGTGGCACGTTTGTTATAATTGATGACTCAATATTGATACATTATTATTATTAACCAACATCCATAGTTTACATTTGATTTCACTCTTGGTGTACATTCTATGGGTTTGGACAAATGTATAATATATGCATCCACCATAATAACATCATACAGAGTAGTTTCACTGCCCTAAAATTTCTCTATGCTCCACCCACTCATCCCTCCCTCCCCCAACCCCTCACAACCACAGATCTTTTTCCCATCTCCATAGTTTTGCCTTTTCCAGAACGTCATAGAGTTGGAATCCTACAGGATGGACCCTCTTCAGACTGGCTTCTTTCTCATTCATGTGAATTTTTTAACCCTTCCAAAGCAATACTCCGTGTTATGATCCATCAATCAGCACGAAAACTATAAAAGTGGAGGTCTACCCCAACGTAGGAGAGAGGTCATGTCTGGGAAGGAGAGAGGTTCGCGGACAGACATCAGCTCTGTGTCTGTCCCTGAAAAGAGACACAGATCTGATTCCATCCAACAATAGAAACCCAGATATTTGACCTTGCCCTAGTGGTGCCTCTTCATTTTGAAGGACAAAATGGTGGATGGATTGGGACTGGGCGTTTTCTCTGAGGAGCATCATGGCCTTGGAGAAATTGTGAAGTGGATGGATGATACCGAGCCTCGACTCTCGTTTCTACGATGACAAGACTTCAGCTAAATTCCTACATGACCCTGAGAGCTGGGGTGTGAATCGAGCGATGAGATGGGATTGGTGGAAGACCATGAAGTACTTTCCTTACTAGGACTGGTGTCATTCTGAGTCTGAGATAACCGCTTGGTCTACCTTGAGATTTGGAGATTGAGAAATATCCATTCTTGTGATCCCTGAAGGACAAAGAAATCTGGATTTCTAATGGGGAGAAGGAAGATCCAACAGAACTATTTCCTCCTTCCCTGTTGGACAGAGCTCCATCCTGGTCCCTGGACAGACACATGGAGGCTGGAGATGCATAATATAGGTTGGAGATAAGGAGAAACCCAACAGCATCCTTACGCCTCCCCTTTGGTGAGCTGTTCCTGTCGCTGTAACCGTCCCGCGCAGACGAGCTTCGCGACCGTATTTCATAAATTCCTTATTTGCAATTACATCCATCTTTTCGTGCAACTTTGTTGAGGGAAATCTACACTGCTAGTTTCAATTCCTCCTCTAATCTCTTATGTTGGGGATGCTGTCTCATAAACGTCTCTATCCTAGTCTAATATAAAAGTTTGGGGAAATCATTTACACATCATCTCAAGCATACAAGCGCCGGATCTCCATTTTACAAGCATATTGAGCAGCACATCATACAGCAGAGATTTTAAAACCCAAGTTTTCAGATAAAACTTTCTCAAGCATAGACTACCGTTTGGCCTGAAGTATTTTAAGGGCATCTCTTCCTCTAATGCCTTTGTCCCTCTAATTATTAAGAATTCTCCTTTTAAAACGTCTCCTACACATCTTTGTTTCAACTCCTGAATCCTCATGAGTCATCCTGAGCATCCTACTGCCAAAGAGAGCGATGATCGTTGACTGACTCCCATTCCCATCATGTCCGCCAAAATCATAAAAACCTTCCTTTAAATCACACCGCTGTTTGGTTTTTCCACCTGCGCTGATTTTCTTTTGCTTCCTGGTTGAGGTTTCTCTCCAGTTTATGCCCTCATGGTGGGCATAATTCTAAGTCTTTGGTGATCCTCTCTCTTCATCCTCAACTTGGTATCTGCAGATGTTGAATGCATCTGGTAGGATCTGCCTGGAATCATTGGCTTCTGGGTCCCCCCCATCCCAGCCCCTCACACAGGTCCATTGGTTTGATGCCTTCTCTTGGGTGACAGTCCAATGAAGTACAACCCTTGGTACCAACACCTGGAGTTTCCCATTTTTCCTGCTCTGCAGAGTGGCGCCACTCTCTGTGCGGGCATATAAGACTCTCAGGTCCTTCCAGAATCCTCCTTTTGCCCAATTACTCCAATCATGAACGCATGTTCAGTCTCCATGTCTCAGTTTCCTCATGTGACTTCCTGGACCAGCCCTCTCCATGGTCTCCCTTCAGCCTGTCCCTTCTCTCTATGCCCTAGGGTCATCAGTGTAGACTCTGTAGGGTGTAGACACTCCATTGGAGGGGTTATCTCGCAAGCACATAACCTCAGACGCCAGCTTTCACCCTGCACCCTGTGCAGTGTGGACTTCTGAGATGGCCCTCGGAGCACAGAGCCCTCACCAGCCGTCGGAACAGCTCCGGACCCCTTCCCCTCACCCGGACCCCTTCCCCTCCCCCGGGCACCTCGGGCTCACAAAGAAGGGCTCTATTTTGTTTCTAAATTGCCCCACAGGTTCAAGAATGTCTCACAAATCCCGAGTCTGAATAGAAAGCCAGTTAGGGGAGCGGTAATTGAGAAGTTACGGAGGAGGGTCTAATTGCACTCAGATGTTTCGCGTTTATGAAAATCTTGCCGCGGAGCACATGTAATCATTTTATGACGTCGGGGGCACTTCTCCTTAATTGTCATAAAAATAGCTAGCGTGGCACGGAAAACGCCTAATGACGGAAGAATGTTTGCCGGGGTGTGCTCTTCCTTAACCGTGCTTCTCACAGCCCGGCCGCTCGCACCATGTTTGCAAGCAGCGTCCTCTCGATGGGGTGAAGCGCATTTGGAGAAATGAGCTGTCATGTGTCAGCTTTGGGGCGTCAGCCCCGACACGACGGCCAGCAAGGTGAGACAGTTTGCAAAGCTGAGCTGAGATGGGCGGAAACGTTGAGCCTCGTTTTTATCTACATGAATCTGAAACCAAAGCGGGTCGTCTCAGGCTGCTTTAACAAAATCCCACAGATGGGCAGTCTTAAACAACAGACATTTATTTCTCACAGTCCTGGAGGCTGGACGTCCGAGATCAAGGTGCTGGCAGATGTGCTCCTGGCGACACCTTTGTTCCTGGCTTGCAGACGGCCCCTCCTCTGTGCACCGGTGCCAAGAGAGATCTCTCTCTTCTTTTTCTTATAAGGCTGCCAATCCTATTGCACTAGGACCCCATCTTACGACCTCATTAAACCTTAATTACCTCCCAAACGCCTTATCTCCAAATTAACTCATCTTGGAGTTAGGGCTTCCATGTATTAATCTGGAGGGGACACAACGCAGTCCATCGCACTATATAAGAGCACACAGAACGTCTTTGGACAACATAACGATGCCCTAAGTCTTGGTGTCGGACCCCATGTGAAAATAAGGATACACAAATCCCTCTGGACACCATCTCTCCTCCTATAGATCCAGTCTGGGGCTCTTGGATGTAACCAGTATAACAGCTATTGTCACCAAAACTCTGTGTAACAAATCACCCCAAAACTCAGAGCTCTTAGAACTGTAGGTCGGCTGCAGTGTGGTCAGGCCAGGTTGGACCACAGACCATGGGCTCCAGAGTCCACGGTGAGGGGAGTACGTTGGCTCAGGTCTGTGTTGTGCATCTCTCACGCTCCCTGCACCAGTGTGAACCTGCTCCTCACATCTCCTCGTGGGGTCCAGGAGGAAGGGGAGGTAAATCCCCCAGGGCTGGTTCTTCTCATAGCAATGCAGACACACAAGAGGGCGAGACCAACATATTTCAAGCTTCTGTTTGCATTATGTCTGCTGACATCTATGGGTCAAAACAAATCACACTGCCAAGTGAATGACCTCATGGCCAGGCTGCATATGGATATCAATATAATGGGTTCATTGGTGATGCCCCAAAAATAGTGTGTTCCTGTTTGAACCACTAAAACTTGGGAATGGGACCTTACTTGGAAACAGGGTCTTTGCAGATGTGATTAACTGAAGGATGGAGAGGAGGGCATCCTGGATGAGGGTGGCCCTAAATCCAATGACAGTGTCCTCATCAGAGACAGAAGAGGAGACACAGACACACAGGAGAAGCCATGTGGAGATGGTGGCAGAGACGGGAGGGAGGCGGCCACCAGCCCAGGGACGCCTGGAGCCCCAGAAGCTGGACGAGGCAGGAAGGACCCTCCCCTGGAGCCTCCGGAGGGAGCGCAGCCCTGTGACCCCTTCATCTCAGACGTCTGGTCTCCAGGACTGGGGGAGGGTGTATTCCTGTGCTTTTAAGCGACTTAGTTTGCGGTCATTTCTTACAGCTCCCAGGAAACATAAAATCTCAAACATGGGAAATTGAAGAATTTGGGCCAAAAAGGTAAACTATGCCATGAGCAGCAATATTATTCATTATTTTTGCAAAATGAATGACTTTAGGCAGTTATTTTAACATAGGCAGTCATGGTGGCCATGAAGACGGGGTCACAGGTCATGTCCACAGCGACGACCCTCATTCGCCTCAACTCACCGCTGGGACCATCTCCATCCTTAGCTGTTGTGCCTGACTTTATTTCAGTAAAAGTTGTCTTCATCTTACGACCTCCGGAAAAATCTTCCCTTGGCAACAAAAAGCTCAGTGCGTGCCGCACCGAGGCACAATGTAGCCGTCTGGGGTTATTTTCCATGAATTCGTCCTGTGTATAAAATAGATACATTTTGATTACACTCTTATTACTTTCTATCTAGTATATTTTCTATTTTCCATTTTATGGCTTGTCACACAAGTGCAATAACCACACGCGCTCTGTGGCACACTCCCGGTAAACGGCTCTGGAGGCTGATTAAATGCCTCAGCCAAGTCCCGCTATTTAATCAACCCACAGTCATTTATTACATTGTATCTTTCAGCCCATAAGAGCTGATCTTAAATGCATTGATTAACTGCTAAGCCGTAAGTGCTCATCAATGCTCCCAACGCACGGTTTACGTATTTCAGAAAATATCTCTGCTTGGCTACCCAGGAAAAATCCTCCGTGTGGAAAGGGGGGCCCAGAAAGCTACGTGAAACTAAGCCAGCATCCTCCTGATCGGCAAAGCGCATGTTGCTTTCTAGGGAGCAATAAATATTAAGAATCTGGTGGTGAATGAGAAAAATAACAGCTGAGCTGAATACAAGATTGATGACAACAAGAGATGGAACATCTAGGAGACTTTTAGCAACCTGAACCCTCAAATCCTATAGGCTATTAGACACCACTTGAGATGGGAAATCTTTCAGGCCAGATCGGGGGAAATGTTCAGGGAATTAGTGGCAAACCCTGAATCTCATCCATGAGGTTTGGGTTTGTGAGGAAATACACTTAACTGAGTGGTGCTCGGTGTCACACCAACCGAGTCCTCATTGCCTATTGAGTGGGGCTTTTGCATTTCATGGAAAGTCAACACGAGGGATGTGGGATTACTCTCTGGGCACCCGAGAGGCGGCTCAGCACAACTCAACATGGTGATGTTCCACCCGAAACACGGATGTACAACTAGGGCTTTCCAAGACATCCACTCTTTTATTGGTTGCTCTTAACAATTGTAACGCAACCCCTGGTTGTGTCTCCTGAGATGCTGAACCACGTGTGAACACTACTGAGTTGGAGCTCATGGTTGGCCAACGACAGAATGTGGATATTTCAATGGATCCATCCTTGCCCACAGAAACCGAGGCAGACACGTGAGCTGGGGTCTCTTTACCAGCTCCCGTGACTCCCACTGCAATGTTAGAATTTACATCCAGATCACCACGGGGCACCGTCAATGGGTGATGGGGGCCAAGATGTGGGTTCTCTCTGCTGTTGAGCCAGAGCCCCCAGTGAGCTCCCTTCTCTGTGACAGTGTTCACTGCAAGCAGAATCAGGTCTCTGGGTGCGGCCATAGGGAAAATGAGGACGAGTATTATGTGCTCTAAACACTGTAGGCTGAAATGTTCTGGAAAAGATTCACAGTACATGACTACTAGCATGTGAAAAATAATTTAAATCTAGATAGATAGATAATAGATGATAAATGATGAAAGATGATAGATAGATATGATGGATAATATATGATAGACGAAATAGATAAATCGTGAGATGATAAATATGATGGATAGATAGATAAGATAGATATTACATAGATTAGATGTAGATAGATAGATAGATAGACAGACAGATAGATAGATGATAGATAGATGAATGATAGATAGATAGATGAAAGATAGATAGATAGATAGTCACAGATCTAGATGATTAGACACAGATAGATGATCAATAGACGATGATAGATAGATACATACATACATAGGTAGATAGATACATAGGTAGGTAGGTAGATAGCTAGATAGCTAAAGACATACAGAGATCGATGGTTAGATAGATAGACAGATGACAGATAAATGGATAAATATTTTCTGCAAGTAGAGTGAAGGCACCATCGCCTTTTGAAAAACAATCAGACCCTGTGTCATTTTAGGGCTGCATTTAGGGCTGCAGGGAGCAGCAGAGAATTACCTACTTCTCGAGAAACAGCTCTTGGCGTGCTCCTGGGCAGTGGGCAGGGTGGAGCTCCTGCTACATCACATCAAGCAATTAGAGACCAGCCAGAATCCTGGAGAACTTCACCCAGATGGCGTTAACTTTCTCTGTGAAGCACTGGGTCCTGGCGAAACGTGGACGGGAGTGGGTGCCGAGTGGGTCACTCTATAACTCCCCTTCAGCGTCAAGCCCGTCGTCCTCCCCGTTGTTGGACGTATCGGCAGCTAGCCGCTATTTCAGAGTCTACCTCCCGGGAAAGCCAACCCAATCCCTCCACAGATGTTCCAGATGGGTGCCTGGCCCTCGAGTGGCCATGATTTAGGGATCTGTTCTCCCCTCTTGAAAGGTAAACTGAGTCCAAGAGCCCCATTAACTTCCCAAGAGAGGGCAGACTCTTCTTTCCTCAGAAGTGAGAGGCACAAATGTTTTATTTGAAGATTGTGTCTCCCCCTGCACACACACTCTAATTTCTACAACCAATCCCATCCTTAGGGTCAAGTTCAGTGGTGCTGGTAGACCTACGAGTCAATTGCAGCCAGATGGAGGTTTCTCAGGCAAAATTTAATTAATGCAAACCTCACCCTGGAAACGTTCGTCTTGACACTGGGACACTGTTCAAAGATAAAATTCAAACTCGAACTCATAAAATGCTAATCGGTTCTGCACCCTCCCCACAAAATGTTCACACCAGTCCTTGGAGACCCTGAGTTGACTGCTTTTCTTATGGTTCTAAATTCATTCCCCCATCGTCTGTTATTCAAACCATGTTGCAATGGTCCTCTTTTTGCATTTATGCCCCCCTCTCTCGCTTTGCACCATGTGAACTGTTCATACATCCACTTGAGGTCAAATGCTTGTGCCCAACTTTGTGAACACATGCTCATATGTGAAAAAAGACTCTCTGAAACAATATCAAAAAAGAAAGAAAAAGGCAGTGGAATACTATGAAGGGCTACTCTTTTCTCCCCGGGTAAACCGTGGACAACCCCGTTAAGACCACTGGGATGAAGGAAGTCCTAAAAGCATGTTGGAGGATTGTTGAGACTCGGTGGCAGAGAGAAAGTAACCAGATACCTTATGAGTCCTTACTAATGGGTCAATAAGAAATAAATGGAGATGATGATCAGAAAACCAGCAGGAAACACAAAGAAAAGCCAAGGACAGCCTCAACTTGGTCAAGTTAATACTTTGTGAATTTCGGTTTCGTTGGGTCAAATGAGTTGGGAGATGTGAGGAGGGGAGTCAGGCCGAAAGGAACCCAGCTAATTTAGCAAGATGACCAGTCTGTCCAGCCATCCAGCATGTGGATCAAAAGCTGTTTGATTTCATGGAGACTTCCCAGCTGGTCGCCATGGTCTTGTGTAGACATGGGGTGCCATATTGGGAATCTCAGTTTGAGAAGAGAGACTGTAGGTGGTGAATGGTGACCACAGAGAAAGACCTCATCATAGAAGCATACAAAAGAAAAATAAGACAGCCCTCTGGTGAGGTCTGAAGTCAAGTCACACTGGGTCAGAGTACAGATTGATGGCAATGTCACCTTGGGTAGTTAGGACAACCTCCAACCCTCATGACTTCAGAGTAACCTAATGAATGATTTTGACACAGTTGGAGAAGGAATGTTCAAGCTCAAAGTGTGGTTAGAAGGGCTGATGGAGGTGGAAGGGTTCAGAGGCAAAGTGTGGAGCCCCCGTTCAACTATCGTCCGCAGCAGAGTATGCCCTGGCCATCAAAGTAGTGGGCAATGGTCCATGCGACAGAGAGATGGTCACTCTGGAAGGCTGCTGCCTCCATGCACCATGGCCCAGCACCAGCTCTTCTGGGGCCACGCCATGTCATCTTCCCGTGCAGCTGGCCCATGTGGAACATGCCCCAAAGCTGCCGCGAATTGGCTATTTGTCTGGGAGATAGAATCCTCATAACACATGAGTCTACGTGGACTCTCACTCTGCCTTTGGCTCCTTGAAAGCTTTCTTTGGACCTTCAAGTCTGAACTAAGTGGAGACACTAAGCAGATTGAGCTTCTGACATGAGATTGAGTTGGCCCCACAAGGTGAACCCCCATGTACGAGGTGGCAGCTGGATGGCTGCACTCGTCTGTTTTGGGGCTTTCAGATGACCACTGATTCTGCCATATGGTGTTTAACCTACAAAAATAAATAATGCTCTACGTTAAGGGGCAGCTCATCCAACCCCGTTTTTAATTCTTAGTTTACAAATGAGGTGACTAGGGCTGAGACCACTGTTTCTGGCACTAGCACCGTGACCTTGAAAAAGTCAGGAAGCCTCTCTGAGGTTTGGTTTCCTCCTCTACATAAAGGAAAGACTAATGGGACAGAAGAAGTAGGCTATCATTTTTTTTAAAAAAAGGAAAATAACAAGTGTTGGGGAAGATGTAGAAAATTGGAACCCTTGTGTGTTTCTGGTGGAAATGTAAAATGGTGCATCCACAGTGGAAAACCATCTGATGGTTCCACCAAAAAGTTAAACATGGAATTACCATATGACCCAGCAATTCCACTCCTAGTTATAGACTCAAAAGAATTGAAAACAGGTGTTCAAACCAATACGAGTAACATATATATTCATAGCAGCATGATTCACAACAACCAAAAGTTGGAAACAGCCCAAGTGTCCATCAATGGATGAATGGATAAATAAATGTGGACCACACAGTGGAATATTAGTCAGCCATGAACAGGAGGGAGCACTGACACAGCTACAACGTGGATGGACCTTGAACACACAATGGTCAGGGAGAGAAGCTAGTCACACAAGGACAACTATTGCATGATTCTATTTATATGAAATGCCCAGAATAAGAGAATGCATGGAGATAGGAAGCTGATTGGTAGTTTCCTGGGGCTGGGAGGAGAAGGGGAGGAGGGAATGACTGTTTAATGGGTACAGGGATCTTCCCTTTGGGGTGAAGAAATGTTCTGGAACTTGATAAGATGGTAGTTGTACACCGTTATGAATATGCTAAATACCACTGAAGTGCACACTTGAAAGTGATGAATTTTTGTTACAGGAACTTCATTAAAAAGTGGGGGAAAAGTTAGATATTCAGTGTAGGGCCTCTCCTGGCACCAAACACACGGAGAGCTACTTCTGGTATCGGGTTGGATGGGGGGCGAGGTGATGCTGCTGCTGATGCTGGTTCAAGGTCAAATTTGTGAGCCACAGTGGACTCAACCAGCTCTGACTTCCAACATACTCCATTGGAGCTCACGGAGGACGCCTGGTTGTTAAGTAGCAGAAAAGCAAATTGAGTCCCTCACTTTTCCACACTGTCTTTTAGGAAGCAAGCTTTCAAGATCACTTAATTTACTGCCTCACGGTGAGGATCTGGCAAACGGGGGTCTTCACCCCTTTATGGTGACGTATCTTTGGAATAAGATTTCAGTAAAAATGGTGTCTTTCGCCAATGTCTGGATCCAGAGGGAAAGTGCAAAATGATGAAAGCCGCTCCGGATAGGCTGAAAGTTGTTGCCAACTCCAAGATCCACAAATTGAAGAATACATATATTACTCACACCATCTTGGGCAGCGTCAGCTTCAGGGATGCTCGATCTACGCAATTTACAGTGAGGTTCATCGTCAGAAGAGATCCACGCTGGGTTTAATGTCCTGCCGTCCAGTCTGTTGACATGAAATTCTTCACAATGTTTTGAACAATGGCCCCGTCTTTCCGTTTTGCAGTGGGCTCCGTTCCTGACCTTAGCTATGAATTTTTTTTGAGAAACGAAAAGCCAGTGCAATTGTTTCCTACTTCCTGTCCCTAAAAATAACTGAGATGTGAATCTTGATGAGTTCTCTGTGCTGAACTTGTCCCTGTCACTGAGGAGAGCAGTTTATGCACAAAATGAAGTGTCTCCACTGCTTAGATTTTTGGTTAATCATGAGGTCGTATTGAATTTTGAACTGAAATCAGAAATCTTTATTGCTCCTTTTGATGCTAAGATAACTCGAAATATTGAATCAAATTTACTTCCTGGGGGCACAACTAGCTGGAAGGTTTGAAAGATCCAGCAAATAGGATTCCCTCTTTAGAAACAAATTTAATCTACACTTGCACATCATTTTAAAGCCATTTAATTCGAAAAACTGAAATGTGCAAATCCTGGATGGTTTGAGTTTAAAAATATTGGATTGTTTGTAGAGCGGAGTGTTTACCCTGACCCACCAACTCTTGTTTGCAGTAATTTGCAAACTCAAATAATCGTGCTTTCTACACCGCAGTAATTGCTGCCCGGGTCCTAGAAATACCTTCAGAATAAGATGAAAACCCTCCAAAATAAGCTACACGGAATCGGAGGGAAAAGTTTACGAAGAAAACCAAGGTCAAGACGGAGAAGAAAACCGTGTAAGTTTGGAACTGAAGCATCTGAACAGGGTCAGCTGCAAAAACATCCAAAAACTCAAATGCTTCTCTAAAGTTATCCACACTTTGCAAAATCAAACCCTCTATGTTTTTTTTTTAACATATAGGGTTTCATTTTCTCTCTAACTCTTTATTTCCACAGTATAAACCCCGTAAGTCCTCACACGACTAATGGTCATCATTGGGTTTCACTGCTGAGAACCAACACACACACAAAGTACAGACGTTTCTGTGGTCGCAGAGGAGACAGAATTATAACGATCTATTCAGATTTCATTTGGGATCCGGTGGGGGTGTGAGGAAGTAACTCAACGAGGGCCAGAAACACCGATTTTATAAGCCCGATGAGTCAATAGACCTGTTTGAAAGAGACATATAAGTGTGATACTTAAGGTCATAAACTTACCTCTCAAACAATTAGACTATTAACTGAAAAAGCAAATGGGAAGGTGAGCAGGGAAGGTGGTAGAAGGTAAAGAATGGTGTTTAATTTTGCAGCTCGTAGCTAAGAGTCGAGTCCTATTTAAAGTTGATAAATCAGAACTGCTGGAAAGTTGAAGTAGGGAGACACCTCGAAGATTTCAGCTTCACTCTTTATCATTTGGAAGACTCGGAATATTGGTGCTTATTACGTGAAAGTTGCTGAGAATTGGACACGCAATATGTTCTATTATTTTGAGGCAAATTCTTGTAATATTAAATTCATCGTTTTAAAGTATAAAATTCAGTGGCTTTTAGCACATTCACAATGTTGTGTAACCATCACTACTGTCTATTTCCAGCACATTCTCATCCTCTCCAAAAGGAGACCCCATCTCCATCCCCCAGCCTCCGGCCACCACTAATCCACTTTCTCTCTATATGGATTTGCCTGTTCTGGAAATTTTGTATTAATGGAACCACACACTCTGTGGTCTTTTGTGACTGGCTTCTCTCACTGAGCATCAAGTGTTCAAGGTTCACCCATGTTGCAGCTGTGTCAGTGCTTCACTCTTTTTCATGGCTGAGCAATATTCCACTGTGCAGTTGGACCACATTCTGTTTATCCATTCATCCATCAATGGACACTAGGGTTGTTTCCACATTTTGGCTGTTGTGAATAATGCTGCTGTGAACAAGTATCTCTTCAAGTCTGTGTTTCCAGTTCTCTTCAGTCTATACCCAGGGGTGGACTTTCTGGATCATATGCAAATTCCATGTTTAATTTTGTAAAGAACCACCATACTGTTTTCTGCTGTAGCTGAACCATCTTCCACTCTCACCAGCAATGTAGGAGCCTTCCGATTTCTCTACCAACTCACCAACACTTGTTCTCTTTTAAAAAAAAATAAAATAAATACTGTCATTATTTTGGGTGTGAAGTGGTTCTGATTTGCATGTCCCTAAAGATGGGTAGTATTGAGCATCTTGTCACATGTTCATTGGCCGTGTGTATATTTTCTTTGAAGAAATAACTATTTGAGTCCTTTGCCTGTTAATTAATTAATATTAATAATTAAAGTCAATATCAGTATTAATTGAGTTGTCCGTCTTTCTATCACTGTTTTGTAAGAGTCCTCTAATATACTCTAGACGTTATATCTTCATCAGATAAACTATTTGCAAATATTCTCCCCCATTTGTAGGCTGTATTTTGCTTCCTTGATAACATCATCTGATGCACAAAACTTTTTAATTTTGTTATAGTTCAATCTGTCCATTTTTGGGTGTTGCTTGTGTTTTCGGTGACGTATCTCAGAAACCAAGCCATAAGCTTTCAACAAACACGAGTTTCCATGCCCATCATTTATTACCGATGCATCTTATCGTCAAGCCGCTTCTCATCTTTTTGGGATGTGGGTAAAAGGAAGCATCCTGGGTTCTAGCCAGTCCAGTGCCGTGTGGACACGAGCACTCGGGAGTGAGGGAAGAGGAGCTGTGTTCAGCTCCGCTCGGGCGTCCCGCCCCCAGTGAGTTACCTGAGCTGGATTTTCTACCCTCTGCCTCCTGTTGTCTGGCCCAACGCTGTTAGTGGGATCCTGTGTTGAAAGAAAAACGCATTAACCCCGATGCAGTCGGTGTTAAATTAACTCTGTTTCAACACGGCGAGTCCCGAGACGTGAATTTCAACACTTGGCTCTTAGAGACCCCCAAGGGCTCCCGGAGAGGGGCGAGCCCAGGCGTGAATGAAATCCCTCGTCAACCCGTGAGGGCCGCCACCCGAAGCCCTAAGTGGCTCTTAATCCGGTCGATGAAGGAGAGACTCTCACGGTCTCCAGTGGGACCCCGCCGTGGGGGTCCCCCTTCCCCCGTCCCAATGGCACACGACGCTCTCGTTGTACGATAGGACTACAGGTGGGGAGTTTGGCTACAAGTTCTCTCGGCCGGAATGAAGTTAAAAAGCCCCATCTTGGGCAACTGGCGTTCCTGAACGTCGCCCTTTGGGGTTGGCTCCCCGGTCTTGATTGGAAAACAAAACAGGAATAGAGATGCTCTCGATGTCACCGGGAGCTTGAACGGATGCAGGACCCTCCCACACGCCCATCTGGAATGCGTGGATACATGCCCTCGTGTGTAATCAGATGATAGAAGATTATTACATCATTAGGGTTGGATCAACGGTCTTTTCCCCGGGAGACAAGTCTTCCCAGGAGGAACTCATCAATTGCCCGAAAACCAACAGCACGAACCATCAGTTATTCTTGATCTCTGACTTGAACCCTCAGTGGGTGCATGCAAACACGCTTAGCACAGAAACAGCTTTATCCTCATAAAAAAAATTGCATTATTAATCAGCAGCTCCCGTCTGCACCGTCTCCTAAGAAGGACGAACGCCCGTCCCTTCTCTGATGCCCTACAAACACAAATGGATGGGTGGAGGCCGGCAGAGCAGATTTAAATAATTCAGTGCAAACACAAATTAAGTACTGCGAGAGTTCCTTAAATCCAGGAGCGCCTCGTTACTTTAATTTTTATTTTGAATCCTCGGCGTGAGAGACAGTCACCCGTAATTGCTGCCCATCAGCATCAGGACCGCTCACGTCTAAAAGCTCTCTTCATGTGTGTGAGGGGGGGCGTTGATGGAATTTTTCAATTTTATGATAATGGGTCTTTCGCCAAGTGTTGGTAATAAAATGCTTATCTCGAACATCAAAGAGTGTTAACTCCTTGAGACCCGGAGGCACGGAGATGGATGGACTCTTAAGTGTAGTTTAAATGCAGCAAATTGTATTACTGCGTTGTATTAAGTTGTGAGTAGACCCGGAGTAAATTACAACAGAGTGACAATATTGCAATGACCTTCAGAGGAAAGCGTTGGGGGGCAACTCTCATTTTTTTCATTAGAAATATCCGTGACAAAAAAAAATCGTAACATTTTAACATATTCTCTATACTATTATATATGATATATTTTTAAAAATTTTAACGTGGTTTGTATGCCATTATATATTATATGTATCACACCTAATAAATCATATACTCTGTATAAATGGATAAAGCAAATGGTGATTGTTAATAACATGATGATTTTGTCTATTCCAAAAGCCGTTTTGGTTTCTGGATGCTTCTGAGAATGACGCCTCCAGTTCTGGGTGAAAAAATGTACAAGATGAGTCGGGGACACCTTGTGTCACCAGATAGCACAAAAGTCATCGAAGACCAGTCGTGTCCTGTTGAAAGCATTTTGGGGTCCCTGAAAGGGTCCCCTTGGATCTGCAAGGACGCAACTGGGAACTGTCACCAGGGTTATGTGGTAGGAAAGGAACGAAACTCATCAAATATACTGAGTCTGCGACTTCTTGCTGTAAACACACAGAAAGAGAGAGAGACAGACTCGCTGTTACCTTTGGAGGGAACCAGAGCACTGAGCTAGTTTTCCAAAAACCAACTACAGAAATGCAAAAAAAAAAAAATAATTTTTTTAGCTCTTCAACTCTTCCCGGGCAACGACTTTTCTGAGCAGCCAGATGTGCGAGGAAGGAACGTCCTTTTTCTGCAGGAGAAGTCTAGCTCATAAATGCAGAAGAAATTACGGAATTGTAAAGCTTCCCTTTTGGAAACCTGATGAAAGACAGAGCAGCGTGATGATCACTACGGATGCTTAAACCGTCACAGAAACGGAAGGATGGGGGACTTTACAGTGGGTGGCTCGGCCGCCCACATCGACTGTTAATGATGAGGCTCCGATTGACGATGACATCGCAAAGAGTGGGCCCCAGACATCGTGCTCCCTGTGATGTGACGAAACACGAAAACTATTAACTTTGCGTTCTACCAAGCTTCCATGTCCCCCTCCCAGCTTGCAGGTAATGGCAGGGGCAGAGAAATGTGATCCATGGATTCAATAAATCTCATCAGCCTGTGGAAAACACCACAGCACAGGGACAAGGTTTCCTCAAAATTACGTGACCACGCAGTACAGAAAGGGGCTTAAAAGATACACAGTGCATCAACCCACGAACAGATAAACAGAATGTGGTCCATCCATACAGTGGAATATTACTCAGCCAGGAACAGGAGTGAAGCACTGACACGGCTACAACATGGGTGGACCTTGAACACGTGATGCTCAGTGAGAGAACCAGACACAAAAGACCACATAGGGTGTGATCCCATTTACATAAAATGTCCGGAATAGGTAAATCCGAAGGGACAGAGAGCAAATTAGTGGTGACCCGGGGCTGGGAGCAGGAATAGTTAATGGGTACAGGTTTTATTTTGTGTGACAGAAATATTTTGAAACTAAATGGAGATGGTGGTTGCAGAACATTGTGAATATGCTGGATGCCACAGAACTGCTCATTTGAAAATGGCTAACTTTGTGTTATGTGAAATTCACTTCAATACATCACATCTTTTTCAAAAAAGAGATTTGAGACAAATCGCCCCAATGTGTTGGGACAACTTGAGGTGCTGACTGGGACAAACTAATTGTAAAAATTCATCCTGGATTCATTCAGATTGCACAAGCTCTCTTGAGGGAGTCTTGTAGTCTCTAAGGCTCGATATGGAATTGTGGTTATGAATTAAAACTTGTCATTATCTGTTAGAGTGACATCTTCAAGTAATTATAGGTAAAACGATGGAGCATCTGGAATTTGCCTTAAAATAGCACAACCACAAATTGAAACAGATTGGCAAGACGTGGGTCATGGTTGAAAAGGGACAACAGGTGTCTGGGGCCTCATTACACTGTTGTCTCTGACTCAGCATTTGGAAATTTGTATAATAGACGTTGCAAGTGACGCTTGGAATTCAGTCACTTATTCACTCAACAAACTTTCCTTTACAACAAAAGTGGCTATAATTTTTTTAAAGAGGTAATAAGTGTTGTGAGGATGTGGAGACTTTACAACTCTTGGATATTGTTGGTGGGAATGGATGGTGCTATGGAAAATAGTATGGTGGATCCCCAAAATGTTAGATGTGGTGTTACCCTGTGACCCGGGAACCCCACTCTTGGCTGTGACAGATTCTCTCCTTGACCAAACTCGAGACAAGCTCCTCGAAACCATCTTTCCACGCCCGCCTCATCTGTGGGACTTGTCTCCCACCTGGCAAGCCCTGTTTGAGCCAACATCTTGTTAAGTCCACTTAGCCAAAATCCCCTCCCCCTGACATCTCCTGTTAGTAACGTCCCACCCCCCGACCCCCCATCTGCCTGTTGGCTACAAATCCCCAACATCTGCTGCATTCGCAGTGGAGCCCGATCTCTGTCCTCTGTCAAGATCTGCTTGACACTGATCAGCATAGTCCTAAATAAAATCTTCCTTCCTGTTTCAACAGGCATCTGAATAGTTTTTTCTTTAACAGGTTCCATCCAAAGGAATTGAAAGCAGGGACTCAAGCGAGTATTTGTACACGTATGTTCACAGCAACATGATTCAAAATCCCCAACAGGTGGGAACAAGCCAACTGCCTATTGATGGATGAACAGATAGACAGAATGTGGTCCAGCCATGCAGCAGAATATTACTCAGCCAGGAAAAGGAATGAGTGTGGATGAACCTTGAATACACGGTGCCCAGTCACAAAGGTCAGACACAAAAACACATATATCGAGAAGAAATGTCCAGAACAAGCAAATCCATAGACAGAAAGTGGATTAGTGGCTGCCAGGGGCTGGGAGAGGGGCCTGGGGAGTGACTGCTAATGGGGACAGAGTTTCTGTTTGGGACGACAAAGACATTTTGCAAACGGATGGTGGTGATGATGTCACAACATTCTGCATGGACTTAATGCCACTGACTTGTATACCTAAAAAAAGGTTAAAATGGCAAATTTCATATTGTGTAAATTTTAACACAGTAAAGAAATCTGGTGGATGAAGGTGTTCCAAAATTCTTCAGCGATGGCGTCTCCTGGATCACACCAACCGCCTCTACTAAGTCTACAAATGTCTCTTCTGGAACCTTCTCTGTCTTTCTTTAGAAAGTCCTCATTAATTAAGAGACACAATTGCAGATTCTCTCCCACCCCCAGCCCTGGAAGCTGAAAGAAGGCATTCTGTATGACGTACACCATTCACCCCAATTCTCTGCAGCCCCACTTGCCGCCCTGTGGCATGGGCAGACTCACTCATGGTGGATGGGACACCAGGTTCTGTGTGCCAGCACGGGGGGCAGGGTTCTAGAAAGAAACGGGCCAGGGTGGACGCCAGACCAGAGACACAGGGACGGCCCAGGACAGCAGCCCTGGAATCAGGCAGGTGCGATGAGCAGATCCCAAATCAGGGTGAGACCTGGGGACACGGTGACCCAGGAGCAGAGCTGAGGCCAGTGGAGGGTCCAACACTGAGTCCTCAGGCCAAACAACATGCAGGGAGTGGAATGGGCCTTCCAAAAGTCGTGTCCACCAGGAACCCGAGAATGGGAGCTTATGTGGAAACAGGGTCTTTACAGATGTGACTAAGTGAAGGATGGAGATGAGGGCATCCTGGAGGAGGGTGGCCCTAAATCCAATGACAGTGTCCTCATCAGAGACAGAAGAGGAGACGCAGACACAGAGGAGAAGCCACGTGGAGACGGAGGCAGAGATGGAGGGAGGCGGCCACCAGCCCAGGGACACCTGGAGCCCCAGAAGCTGGGAGAGGCAGGAGGGACCCTCCCCTGGCGCCTCGGGAGGGAGCGCGGCCCTGAGACCCCTTCATCTCAGACATCTGGTCTCCAGGACTGGGTGAGGACGGATTTCTGGGGTTTAAGCCCCCAGTGTGTGGTCATTTGTTACGGCCGCCCCAGGACACTCGTACACAAAGGACTTTTAAAATTGGCTGGGAAGGGGGAACCTCTCAACGTCCCACATTCCTGCACCTGTCTCTGAACATCCTGACTCGGGGCATCCAGTTTGGGGTCTGGCAGCACCCCAGTGTCCCAGGGGTCCGTAGGGGACCCTTGGAGAAACACGGCGGGGCGGCGGCAGCATCTCAGTTGCAGGGTCCGGGGTTGCAGAGACTGGGTAACAGCAGGAAGGGGCCCTGAGGCTGTGGGATCCCCAGGACCCTGCAGGTCAGACCCCATGTTGGTCACTCCTGCTGAGGCCCAGCCCCTCCCTTCTGGCACCAGGTCCCACCACTGTGCCCGGCCAAGGGCAGCTGGGGGACGCAGGGCACAAGGCATCGGGGATGAGTGAATGAGTGAGTGTGGACCTCCAGCCCCAACCAGGGACAAACAGAACAGGGCCACCTCCTACCGTCCCCACAGTCCTGGCCATCTTCCAGCTGCCTTGGGGTCTGCGCAGCACACAGTCCGGTCTGACCAGCTTGTCTCCAGATAAACCTGAGATGCCAGGTGGAGACGCCAGGGAACAAGCAAGAAGGAGCCCAAAGCAGCCTGTGGAGGGGAAGGGACAGACCCTCTCCTGGGTCAGGGGTGCTGTCATGGATCATCTACGTGTCATCTTGACTGGGCCGAGGGATGCCTGGTTAAACAGGATTCTGAGTGTGTCTATGAGGGTGTGTCTGGATGAGACTAGCATTTGAATTGAGAGAGTGGGGAAAGCAGATGGCCCTCCCCCGTGTGGTTGGGCCTCGTCTAATCAGTCGAGGGTCTGAAGAGAGCAGAAACATAGACAAAGGGACAATTCACCCCCTTCTTGACTGTGTACGCTGGGACACTCATCTTCTCCTGCCCTCGGCTCTGCGGCCCCCAGGCCTTCAAACTACAGCGTCGGTTGTCCTGGGTCTCCAGCTTGCTGATGGCAGAGCGTGGGACTTCCTGGCCTGCAAAATTGTATGAGCCAATTCCTTTGATAAATCTCTTTGTTTTTATCTATCTATGTATCAATCCATCGTCTATCTATCTACTGTCTATCTATCTGCATATCTATCTATCTATCATCTATCTCTCTGTCTATCTATCTATCTATCTCTCTATCTATCTATCTATCTATCTATCATCTATCTGTTGTCTATCTATCTATCTATCTATCTATCTCTCTATCTGTCTATCTATCTATCTATCTATCTATCTATCTATCTATCTACCTATCTCTCTATCTATCTATCTATCTATCTATCTATCTATCTATCATCTATCTGTTGTCTATCTATCTATCAATCAATCATGTGTCTATCTATCTATCTTCTATCTATGTATCTATCTGTGTGTCTGTCTATCGATCTATCATCTCTCTGTTTATCTATCGTTTATCTATCATATATCTGCATCTATCGATCATCTATCTGGATGTGTCTAGCATTATCTATCTTTGCCTCTCTATCTCTGTCTATCTGTGTATAATCTCTACCTGTCATCTATATATCTGTGTCTACACCATCTGCATCCAGCTGGTTCTGTTTCTCTGAGGACCCCTGACTGACACAGGTGCAGGGGGAATGCACGACCCTGGCCCCTGAGGTCGGCTGTGGAAGCTGCCACTTCAGCACCACCGTTTAGCGTCCCCGCAGTGGATCTACCTGTGGGAGGCTGTAACCAAGCCCAGAGGGAGGTGTCAGTAAAGAATGAATCCCCCCAAAGACAGGTCTGGTCTTGGCCCCCGGGTCCTTGGAGCTCCCCTCTGAGCCCTTGAGGCGTCCTGTCTGATAAGACGGTTCTTACCTGGGGCCTGGGGCCGCACCTGACAGTCTCTGCTACGATGATTTGGGATGGGGGCTTTGGGGACACGTGTTCTCAGCTTGACCTCCGGAGGGGCTGGAGGCTAAGGTCAACCACACAGGTGCTCAGCCATGTCCTTATGACCGACCCCCAGTAGAAGCTCTGACCATCCTGGCTCAGGAGGGTGGGGATCACGCCCCGTGTGTCTTGTCCCACATCATCGCTGGAGAAGTAAGAGCGTCCACAGCTCTGCTGGGAGGGGCACCTGGACGCTCACGCCTGGTCCCTCCTGGACGCTGCCCTGCGCAGCTCGTCCCTCTGCTGATTGTAGTCTGGATCCTTTCCCTGAAATAAACCATAACTGGGAATAGAGCTTTCAGCAACTGTGAGTCCTGCCAGGCTCGTGTTGGGGATCCGTCCACTTACACCTGGTGTCAGAAGTGAGGGCATCTGGGAGACCACACTCCCCAACTCCTCAGGGGCACAATGTCTGAATTAGGCAGCAGCCGCTCACTTTGGTGTAAAAACCCAGAACTCGGATCCCGTTGGAGTGGAAACCAGTGTGCATGGTGCTTACAGCTGGGCTCTGCAGCCAGGGACACTCGGCGAGTCCTGGGGAGGCCAGCCAGCTATGGGGGACCTCGGTCTCCCCATCTTTCAAAGGGAGCATCTCCACCAGACGATCCTGTGCCAGCTTCCAACACTGACATCTGAATTCTGTTGATGTTCAAGCAGGCTCTGCATTTAGAAACTGCATTTGTTCAAACACAGACAACCACAGATGCACTTGTCAGAGGCTTTCGATGGGGCAGGTGATCAGATGAATCCCCAGGTCCTGTAAACTGAGCTCCTTGCACCCCGAGCCATCCCCAGGCCTCAGCACAGGTGAGCACACCTGTGCACATGGCTCTCCCATCCTCACCTGTCTGGCGGCCCAGACGGGGAGCGAGGCTGCAGTGTGTCTGTCGGCGGTCACGGCTGTGAGCCAGAGATCTGCCCCAGCTGGTCTGTGCAGAGAAGGAATTTGTTAGAGAATAGTTGATAGCTCACCTCCCATCTGCAAGGACCTGCTCGGGCACCAAGGCCGGAGGTTAATGCATGAGAGAGGAAAATGTGCAAATCGCCCAGGGGGTCCCAGCTGCTGGGACCCCCACAAGCCACCGCTTGCACCATCAGCTCCGGGCTCAAAAGAGCCCCACATCTGCCCCACCCGGAAAAGGATTCCAACCGGCACCTGCGTCTGCACGCTCTTAGCTTCTGCACATAAGCCTCAAGCAGTGTTTGAATGGATGGAGACCAAGCCACAGCCTCACCCCAGCTCCTAGGACAGAAGCAGAAATGAAGAGGAAAAAGGGAATTTTACACCAAGCAGGCATAATTTCTTAAAATTTATTAAAAGTGTGCATTAAAGCTGAATTGTACACTTAAAAATGATTAAAAAGGCAAATTTTATGTTATATATATGCATGTATATAGTATAATAAGAAAAAATATTAATTTAAAAAACTGTCTATCAAAACACAGAGACTCGTTCCTTATTTTTCACCACTTTCTGGGTGACTTTCAAGATGTGACAATCTACAGATGAAGCATCGTGAATTTGGCATTTATTTCTTGATCTCGTGGAGGTAAACAGGGCCCCCCAAATCCAAAGCCTGTGTTGGGGTCCATGAGATATTTCTAGAAACAGCTATTTGGATGAAAGTTGACACATCAAAGACACCATCTACAGTGCTCTACGACCCTCTTTCAGCATCACTTTGGCAGAATAAACATTAAAAGATAAGTTCGTCTCCAGAAATAAATTCAATTACCCGTCTCTATTTGTGGGTTGACCCAGGATCTGAAAGACCACAGTTAAGTGCCTCCCGCCCATAACGGATGGGGACACTCAGCCTGTCAGGGGGCAACTCTCCAGATCGTCCTCCTCGAGCTGGTGCATTGCCACCAGGGACCCACGTTTCCCCACCCAGGACCCATTGCTACCAGAGACCCAGAATAAATGTCCACAGTTCATTTCAGTCTCATGGGGCGGAGTTGTCTACTGGCCAGAGGTCCGGTCTGTGGCCTCTGACCTTGCCAATCCCAGCTGGTCACATCAGCAAAGCCCCAAGACCCCCTCTGGTCAGTGGGGCTGGCTGTCCAAGGCACTACCTCCACTCCCCAGCAGCCAGCTCACGAAGGACCCCGCTTGCTGCACTTTTTAAAAGTTGCGATGAAATTCACATAAAATTGACCATTTTCGAGTGTGCAATTCAGAGGCATTTAGCACATTTACAATGTTGTCAAACCACCATCTCTCTCTAGTTCCAGAACATTTTCATCACCCCAAAGGAATCGCTGTACCCATGAGCAGTCACTCCCCATCCCTCTCTCCCAGCCCCTGGCAACCACTAGTCCACTTTCTGTGTGTGGATTTGCCTGTTCTGGACATTTCATAGCAATATGTGTCCATTTGTGTCTGGCTTCTCCCACCGACCATCATGGGTTCAAGGTCCATCCACACAGTAGCATGAGTCAGTGTTTCACTCCTTTTCATGGCTGAGTAATATTCCCCTTGCATCTGTTTGCAATGCACCTCTATCAGGAGCTGTGCACTTTAGAGGCACTGCCCTGTGCGAACAAACACATCTGCCTGGACTGTCCCAACTGCCCCTCAAGACACCCAGTCTCTCACCTCCCTCCATCCCATCCTCAATGTCCAGCTCACACGTATGGTTTTTCAGCCAACAGCCCTTAAATCCCTGTGTGTTCTAGCAACATTGATGGCCTGTAGTCTTGGTCACAGGCAGGCCAGGGAGAGTCCCACAAAAAAAAAGACGTACCCAGCATTGCAGAATCGGGGACAGGCAGAATCTGCAGGCCATCTGTGGCCAAGGGCAGCTCACGGCGACCTGGGGCCTTTTCACATTTTGGTCTCTGGACGCCAGCTCACAGCTCCTTCCTGCCCTGTGCTTTTCCCGTCTCATTACGGGAATTTATTCCCCTCTTTGTAGTCGGCAGAGCCCCTGTCCTAATTGTTTTTTCCATGTGTTGTAAATCTGTCTGCCATTCAGTAAAACACAGAGCCGGGACCCAGCAATTTCCTCTCCCACCATCCTCCGGCCGGGCGAGTGTTGAAATAAAATGAAACATGTTTGCACCCCTCCCCTGCGCCGATACCAGCCTCCTTTCATTTGCTCCAGGAATTTTTAATATTCGGGCCATACCCTCCTCATGAGGTCATCCCGGGATCTAATTGGAACCGTGGTCTGCGGGGCCCGGCCGGCTGCCTCGAGGCTGGCTCCATGCCACGGCCGGCCTCCGACTCAAAGGCTTTAATTCCTTCATGCCTCATCTGGTTTTATGCACTCTTCTGCAGCGAGTTCACAAAGGTATTCTGAGCTTTGCGTTGCAATGGGCCGGCCGTGAGTGGCCCCCCAAGATACCACAGCAAACCCGCCCTAAATTGGCCAATTAGTTCCTGGGGCTCTCTTGGTTCAATCTGACCCCATCTGTGTCCCCCTGTCTTCCCTGTCCGAACCCCCATCTCAACCACAATCCAGCTGCCCTCATCTAACTACTTGCTAACCTCTGCCAGGAATATATACTATGTATACAATTTTGTCACTTTAGTTGGAACAATGTTGCAACTAGGGGGGTAAATGATTTGCAAATTGTCACTTTCTTTCCACGTGTCTGGAGACAGCCCTAAATGTGTGGAAAGCCCAGTCGAGCTTGGGTTAAGGCAAATGTCACATATTGAGTGGGATGTACTTATACTGAAATGTTTGATGCTGTTTCTCTGAAATTCAAGTCTACCTGGAAAGCCTGGGTTTTACCCGGCAGCCCTGTTTTCCACGGCTCTGGCTGCCGGAAGAGCACCCATCGGCTTCTCACAAAAAGCCCCCAGATTCCTCTCCGTTTGCCTCCTGAACCTCAGCCTCATGACATTATTTATGGCCCTGCCGGGGGGACACCGTGTTGAGGTCGGAAGGAGCAGAATTGGACATCCCGTGGCTGTACCTGCAAACATGTCCAAGGTGGATCCAGAGGAAGCCACACCTGTGGACAGGTGTGTGCACCAACTTAGGGACATGGCAGGTGTGTCTGTCTCTATTCCGGGAACCGCCTGTCTTCATTGCACCCTTCAATCATGATATGGCTTCTCCATTTCTATGCAGCGATTTGCATCTTCTGCCCAGCACAACCCCACCAGGCACACACACACACATGCACACACATACACACACACACGGCACGTCCAGCATGAGATTCTCATATCCCTGACTTCACAGGGAGGCCAGAGGCAAATGGTCCAGCCTCCAGATGGCACAGACGGAATCATGACAAATTGTGTAAATATGTGCAAATTGTCCAGATGACGTCATGTCCCCTGCCCCCACCCCCCAGCCACGGAACTCTCCAGCAGAAGGTCAGGCCAGCAGTCGCTCTGATTTCAACACAGGCAATTACATTCAATTTGCTTAAATTTATCTCAGGGAGAAGCCCGTCAGTTGAGCGCAATCGCATTAACAAGTTTATTTTCCACCAGGATCCGACTCCACGGCTCCTCCGGAGCTTTCCAGAGTCTTCTGTGCATCCCGAGGGGCATC
>JABWHU010000930.1:124294415-124310753 GCA_014189135.1 Dicerorhinus sumatrensis harrissoni
CGGGGCTGCTCGGGGATGTGGGAGGGTCCCCCACGGCCCCCCACGAACCCCCAGTTAATGTCAATGAGCCAAGTGTGGGGCACGGAGTTCATTCTGAGCATTCTGGATATCAAGGTTATCAGCTGGACGTAAATGTGGTTTGTGAACATCAGCCGTGAATGGGAACTTGAAGATTCACCGCAAACCATTGTGGTCGTGTCCGCTAGCTGGTCTGCTGGTTTCTGAGCAGACAGAATTGGAGCCAGTGTGTTCTGAAGATGCTCCTGGTTCAAACGCCGTATCACAGAACGCCACCAGGTACACGTTCCCTGAGCCATCATTCTGCCCTGTCCCGAGGAGGTGGTTCCAGGAATAGAGACTCCTGGCCATGCGGTATATTTGGGGTGCACCTGACTTGGCTCAGTCCCCCATGGAGGGTCCCTCATGAAGCCCCCAGAGTGGGCATGGCCCTGCCCTCTTTCCAGATGGAAGGGGTCACTTGGAGACCCTCGGTGATGCGCTGGTGAGTAATGGGGGCCGAGCAGAACTCGACGGGCTCAGCCTAGATTCAGACCTGCATCCTGAATCCATTGCCAGGGCCACTCAGAATCAACGTCATCCATGGCATGAACAACACAATGGGCTTGAAGGGGCACAGCATCCTTGTGTGCCGGGGCAGAGGCCTGGACCTTGGGGTTCCCCAGACCCGATTTTGCATCCTAGTTTATCCTCTTGAACCTGGATGATAAGCAGGTTCCCTGAGCTCTGGCAGACTCATTTCCCCACCTGGGAGGGGACAGGCTTTGGGGATCCCCCGATCCCTGGGGTCCTGGGTCCAGACCCTTACGGTCCCACAACGCTGCTCAGTTCGTGGAAGGGATGTTGGCTTCGTGAAACCACATGAGAACCTCTTCACCCATAAAGCAGATGATCACTCCAGCCCACCAGATAAAAGGCAGCCAACAGGACGCCAAACCAGTTGCCTGAAGCCCTTGAGGACCAGAGAGCGATTCACATGCTCTGTGATCTTCCTGGACCCCGAGCCAGAGGGGGGCGTCTGGGCCTCTGCAGAAGTGACTGACTTGGAGTTTGACCTGAGGGGTCCTCGAGATCCCACAGCCTCAGGTCCCCTTCCCACCGTTCTCCAGTCTCTGCACCCCTGGACCCCGCAGCTGAGATGCTGGCCCCTCCTGCAGTGTTTCTGCAAGAGTCCCCTACAGACACTGGGGACATGGGGGAGCTCCCAGACCCCAAACTGGACGCCCTGGATCAGGACGTTTAGAGAGAGGTGCAGGAATGTGGGATTTTGACAGCTCCCCTTCCCCAGGCAATTCCTCGTGTATGGGTGTCCTGGGGTGGCTGTGACAAATGACTGCAAACCGGGGGACTTAAACCACAGGAATTCATCCTCCACCGGTCCTGGAGACCAGAGGTCTGAGATGAAGGGGTCTCAGGGCCGCGCTCCCTCCACAGGCTCCAGGGGAGGGTCCTTCCTGCCTCTCCCAGCTTCTGGGGCTCCAGGGGTCCCTGGGCTGGTGGCCGCCTCCCTCCATCTCTGCCTCCGTCGCCACGTGGCTTCTCCTCTGTGTCTGTGTCTCTTTTCTGTCTCTGATGAGGACACTGTCATTGGACTTAGGGCCACCCTCCTCCAGCACCATTTTACATTGAAATCCTTAATTGCAAGCCTCATTTTCCAAATAAGGTCACATTCAAAGTTTCCAGGAATTTGGATGTAGACGTATCTTCTGGAGACCAACCAGAGTGGTTGGACGTTTATCAGAAAGCCCCCAGCCTCAGCTCTCTTCCACCAGCCACTGGGAGAAGCAAATCTGGTGACCTCCACCTGCTGTGTCCTGTTGTAGTTGAAACGTCAAAACTTAACACTGTTTTCAGAATCAGTATCAGCAGGAGACAGAAAGGCCGTTAGAGTCATTTCCCAGAAAATTATCAAACATCGTAGGCAGTCTAGAGAAGATTCATTTCTCTTTCTCTCTATATCATCTATCAATCATCTATCTATCTATCTCTCTATCTCTCTATCTATCATCTATCTATCTTTCATCTTCTATCTATCATCTCTATCTATCCATATCTTTCTATCTCTATCATCTATCTAATCTCATTTGTATCTATCTATATACATCTACAATATCTTTCTCCGTCTTTTCTCTCCCTTCACACACGTGTGTGTGTGCGCACACACACACACACAATTGTTTTTATAAGAGTCGGGGGAATGTATCTAATCGTCTAATCTCCCCTTTCAATTTGGTACCGATTATCTGCATCGTCAACACCATCAAATTAGCAGAAGTCATTTAAACACTTCAAACATCCTTGCATGTCTGTTTTCCTAAGCTTAGATCTACAGCCTTCTTGGACGTCGGTTCTCCAGGCCCCGCTCTGGGGAGTGAGGTCAAACGCTCCTGGACGAGCTGTGGAAACAGGTGGCGTCCACTTCACATCAAACGTCCGGAACGCGTCAGCCTCCGAGCGCGGGGCTGCTCTCCTTTGAAAAGGTCGGATAGAGTCACGCCGAAAATGCACGTGTATATTTTTCACTGTTTGGACAAGAAATTGGGAACAGATTCTGCCTGTGACACAAGAATTTCTAAGTTTATTTTTGCACAGAGGTTTATCAAAAAAAAGTAGAAGAAGAAGACGACGATAAGGAAAAGAAGCCAAGTGGTCTGGCTCCTCCAATGCGGTGCCTGATGGGCGGGGTGGCAGCAAAGGGACATTTTGCAACTTGATCCCATCCCGGGCGGGAGGGAAAGCGGTCCTCCATGTGGATCTCAGCTGCAGATGTTAAAGAGGCTGTAACTGCTCCTTTTAGGACTGCATTAAAAAAGGGTGTGACAGCTGTTGTCCTAAAGATGCCTGGGACACGATGCCTGGAAACCCCAGCCGGGGGCCGTCGCTCATGCATTTCTCTAATAGATGGCCCGTGCTTCCAATTAACACACGAATTTATGAAGGAAACAGGGGTTCTGGCTTTCTGCAGGCACCTGCCCGTGGAGCCACGGGGAGGATGTTTCCAGACGGGGAACCCACAGGGGTGCACGCTGGGGAGACCAGGGACCTTTGCACCCTCAGTCCGTTTTCCACTGTATTATCACTGTTTCCTCCCACATCTTGATGTTGCCTTGAACTGCCTCTTCCCTCTGATCTCTGTATAAACCAGATTTAGGTAAATTCAATATATTGCAGGGCAGAGCGGGGCTCCTGAGGGTATCAGGGTTTGGGGACACACTGAGAAGAACACAGCTTCATCCCTTAGGAGGAGATGGACCAAAGTCAGATGTTCTCTTCTTGAGCAAATACAGACGCCCCAGATGTCAGGAGAAAGCAAGGTCTCCACTCAACATCTGTCAACAGAGATGCAGCATTTTTCTCATTTCATGCCCTGTGTGTGCCAGCAGGATAACAAGCCATCCCCAAAGGTTTGCAGCTTAAGATGAAAAGCGTTTATTAACTTGTCCTGATTCTGGGTCGGCTGAGAGGCTCTGGTCTATCTATCATCTATCTATCTATCTATGTATCCACCCATCTATGTATCTATCTGTCTGTCTATCTACCTATCTATCTATCTATATATCAACTATCTACCTATCATCTAGCTATCTATCATCTAGGTATCTATCTATATATCAACTATCTATCATCTATCATCTATCTATCTACATATTTATCTATTTATCATCCATTCCATCCATCTATCACCTATCTATCTATCTATCTATCTATCTACCTATCTATCGTCTATCTATCTATATATCAACTATCTACCTATCATCTAGCTATCTATCATCTAGGTATCTATCTATATATCAACTATCTATCATCTATCTATCTACCTATTTATCTGTCTATCTATCATCTATCTATCTATCTATCTATCTATCTATCTATCTATCTATCTATCTATCTGTCATCTATCTGTCTGATCATCTACCTATCGATGTATCATCTATCTACCTACCGATCAGGACAGGACAATCTAGGACGGCCTCACTCCCATGTCTGGTGGACACATTGCTTCAGCTGCACGGGTCTTTCATCCCTTAGCTTGGCTTCTCCCCCCAGAGCTCTGGGGGCCCAAAGAGCTGCAGGAGACGACCGGATGGGGCACACAAGCACTTTTCCCATTCCTACCTGTTTCAGACATATTTTCCGACCATTGGCCAGAGCAAGTCACTGGACTGAGCCCAGAGTCCACGTGGGAGGCGGTGGTCCCAGGGAGGTGGATGAAGGCAGGCGCTTTTTCACTCGACGTCATCTGATGCTGTTCCGAGGTCTCCTCGTGGTCCAGGAGACTTGTCAGTCTAGAACACCTGTGTTCTCCTTGCCTCCAGGAAAACAAAAAAAGAGGAGGAAGAGGAAAAAACCTCATCCCTTTAAAGAAGGCAGGACGACACAGCCTTCCTTCTGGGCAGCCGTGTGCCCAGCTGAAAACCAGAGATTCTGCCACCATGAGAAACAGAAGCTGGGACGTCAGTGGTCCCCCACGTCCATGACAAAGTTATAGGCTTATAAAGCTAAGGAGCTCCTTCAAAACATCTGATGCAAAATGTCCTCTTTATATATCATCTACGCATCTGTCACAGAGCTCAACTGCTCTCACGGCACATTCAACCTGGAAACCAGAAGCTGAACGTCCAACATAACGTTTTAGAATATTGTCCCCAATATTCTGCATCCTGAAAACTGAATTCTGAGAGCCCTTCCCACCTCCCCAGAGAGCCTGCATCGGATGTTGGGATCTGGATATTTAAAACAATAGATGCGGATACGAGAATTTCTATTATATCTTAACCACGGCATGGATGCATAGGGATGGGAACACCAACGTGAAAAAGCTGTTTTTGGTTCCTATGGACATCGTTGTTTACTTTCATGGGCAGCTCGTATCCATGTATATTGGTCATTTATATTGACCCGGTCGCTGAGAGGGAAGACTTACTCTTGGAAATCCCCTGGATGAAGCCTTGATCTGCAAACCCAAATCCATGAATTCATTGACTCTTCTTGATTTTCTGACGTGGCAAACCTCCCCAGAACGTGGATCTTGACTTCCTTGAAAGCCGCTGTCCCCCAGATATAATTTGGTTGAAGGTCCTTAATTAGGCAATTATGATATTTAGTTCTGCTTCTAGCACAGGTGGGCTCTTTATCAGATGCTCTTAGCCAGTTTGTGGGTCCTAAAATGCTCCATCCGGCTCTCCCCAACTCCCACATCAAACTGGGATTCGGAGGAGCCCCCTCCTCCATCTGGCTTCCCGCCTCTCTTAGGGGTCCGGCCAGGGACTCTGCTCTTCGCGCCTGCCCCCGTCGCCCCCTATCGTGGGTAATCATCTCAATCATAACCCAGACTCCCGGGGCCACAAGATTTTGTGCAAGACTTGAACCCACACGTCCTTAGAAGCTGAGCTCAGAATCAGGCGTGCAAAACCACGAACGCCTGCAAGTATTTGCAGACCCTTTCTGCTGTGTCTTTAACGTTTGTTTGAATAAACATCCTAATCCTTGAAAATAGGATTTGAAAAGTCTGTTTTGCTTCACGGATGATGAGGAATAAGCTTCGAGGGAATCCACCAGCCCCCATTAATGGCTGTGACAGCTCGTGGTGCCGAAACCCACGGGGACCCCAACCACCGGTCACTCCTCTTGCACATGTCCTGGGGGACTCGGCAGCCACACAGGCAGCAAGGTGTCCATGGCGGTCACAGGTGGCACCTGAATTGAATTTTTGGGGAGTGGAAAGGATGCTGGTGACCTTGTACATTTTAGAGCTTTTTATGGAACAGGAGCACATAAGAGATTTGGGGTGGAGAATCGTATGATCAAATGACCCTCAGTTTTAGAATTACAAGTTGCAATTCTGCCAGTTTCACAGCACACCGTCCAAACAGCCTTGGGCAGTCCCCTGACACTGATGAAGTTCCCATTCCTCTTCCTTAAAACAGCGGCCTCTCTCGGCCATCTGGGGATCAAGCTGAATTTTCACATGAAAGCCCTGTATACACACTGGTTTCTCGGTGGAGAAACAACCAGATCATTTCTCTGATATGAACCTATGATCTTCTTTCTCAAGAATTTTGGATGTGATGGGAAAAAATATGGACCATTGAGTCAGACCCATTAGGCTCCAACCTCAGCTTTGACACGTCCCAGCTGAGTGCATCGGTGTCGATCGCCCAACCTTTTCAAATTTCATGTTTCTCGCTGTAAAATGGGAACATTCCTACCTGCTTCCTCGAGCCATCAAAGGCGATGACACACAAGGTGCCCTGGGCTCAACCGTCACTCAATAGTCGTCACCCACCTCCCTTCTTCCTTTTGTAAGTGTCCATGTGTGGTGCTCAGGGAATTATCAAACCCTTTTATTTTTTCCTGGGACATTTGGTCTCCAATGAAAGTGGGGGGGGGGGTCTTAAAATTTCCACCTATGAGTGGTATTTTTAAGGTAGTGGCTTCTCACTAATACACTTAAATTTATAACGAATGCCTTTGTTTCTCTCACGGTCCACAGGGATGCTGATGGTCTCGGCTTTTCTAAGCCACCACTAGAGGCATGTTCTTATGCCTTAACCAAGAAAACATGATTTCAAAATTAAGATAACATACTTTAAAAGTTAGTTAGTTTTTGATAGGGGATTCATATCCAGAATATATAAAGAACTCCCACACTCAACAACTTAAGACAATCTGATTCAACAAGGGGTGAAGGACTTGAGTAGACGGTTCTTTAAAAGGATGCACAAATGGCCGATACACACATGAAAAGATGCTCAACATCATTGGTCTTCAGGGAAATGCAAATCAAAACCACAATGAGATACCACCTCACACCCACTAGAAAAGCAACTATCACAAACAAAATAATAACTGTTGGTGAGAATGTGGAGAAATTGGGACCCTTGTGCGCTGCTGGTGGGAATGTAAAATGCCGCAGCCACTTTGGAAAACAAAATGCAGGTTCTTCAAAAAATTGCACAGAGAGTTACCATGGGATCCAGCAATCTTACTTCTGGGTATTTACCCAAAAAAATTGTAAGCAGGGACTCAAACACTTATTTGCACACCCATGTTCACAGCAGCATTATTCACAACAACCAAGAGGTGGAAGCAACCCAAGTGTCCAACGATAGATGAATGGATAAACACAATGTGGTTCTAGCCATACAATGGAATATTACTCAGCCTTGAAAAGGAAGGAGATTCTGACACATGCTACAACATGGATGAACCTTGAGGACATGATGCTCAGTGAAATCAGCCAGACACAAAAGGACAAATCCTGTATGATTCCACTTACATGAGGTCCTTAGAGCAGTCAACTTCATAGAGGCAGAAAGGAGATGCTGGTGCCAGGGGCTGGGGGAGAGGATGGGGGGATTAGTGTTTAATGGGGACTGAGTTTCAGTTTGGGAAGATGAGAAAGCTCTGGAGACGGATGGTGGGGATGGGTGCACAATTACGTGAATGTGTTTAATGCCCCTGAACTGTGCACTTAAAATGGTCAAAGTGGTAAATTTTATGGTACCTTTTATATATGGCATATTTTATAGTACATAATTTTATGGTGTATTTTACCACAATAAAAAAAATTAAAATTAAATATAAGTTTAGAAAAAGTGAGTGCATATGTCCAGGTCAGAAAAATCCCAAAGGTCCTTGTTTTTCTGCAAACAGCTTTCTGACTGTTGGTTACCTTAATCCAACACTTCTTAGGGATGGAGCCTAAAAGGGTCGTGTCGTCTCCTGGCTCTTACTGGTGCCTAAAATCTCTTTTCAGCAACCTTCACATGTATCCGTGAGTTGGGAACACGTCAGCACTGCAGGATCCCTGGTTTCAACCTTCTACACAGCTCACATCTGGTTCCACCTTGCATCCCAGTCAAGGGCTGGACCACTGCCGGTGTCCGTGCTCAACCTTCTTGCTGCTCTGCACCTTCCCAGGCACATGTTGGATGGCCTTTCCCGACACCCCAAGCCCACAAGAGGGCTGCATGTGGCCAAGGGATAGTTCTACCCAACGACTTGCCAGCAGAAGGGAAGTATGTGCCATGCACAATGGAATCTCTAATTGCCAGGACAAGAGAGACCTTGCAAGCTCTCTTTTGCTGATGTCCAGATCGTGGTGGCCATCCACCATGAATGGAGGTGACAGAGTCTTCAGATCTGTCCGTCCTGGTTCTGAAGGAGCATCACCCACAGGAGAATTGTGATGGGCACAGACATGGGCAAGAAAGACACCTTTGTTACTCTAAACCCCTGGGATCTCAGGGCTGTTTGTTACACAGCACAGCCACGTCTATGCAGACTGATACATAAAGGACCCACCACATAGTTACAAATGAGTGAGTCAGTGAAATGACTTAATGACCTCAAACCACGTGATGTGTGAGCGGTGAGGTTTCTGGATACATCTTTGGTGGACCCAAGATACATTTTTTCCCTCTAACTAGACAGAGTCGGCTCTGACTCTGCTGCCTCCTGACAGGTTCGAAGACTCAGAAATAAGCGACTCTCTGATTGTCAAGGGGATGCCAACATCCACCAAGAAGAAAGTCGTGTCTTCCACCATGCACCATCCTGCCTTGGAAAACCCACCCTCAATTCATAAAATAAGACCTACTCCACATCTCAAAAGCTCCAAATTATCCCGACCTCTTCTTGGAAACATTCTTTTACAATCTAGAAAAGTCCCCGTGTCCTAAAAGAGAAGGCCACTGTGCCTTTCTCTCATAAGACTGATTTTTTAAATCTCCAGAACAAAACCCACCAAGGTTGACAGTCCAGGGAAACCTGCCTGACATGAGACTGGAAATGTTTTCAGAGACTTTTAACTCTTTCTGTAGTATCAGCCATGGGTGATGGAGACCCTCGCAGAGATGCTCGGAGTCTCGAAGCATCTCACCTCTGGACCAAAGTCACTGAGGCAAATATCTGCCCATGACTTATAGATACATGGGAGACCTGCCGCCCCCGGGACCTGCAGCTGGTGCTGTTTTCAGGAGTGAGGATGGGCGCCTCTGTGCTTCCGTGCAACTCAGCTTATTCTGCTTCCCTACATCCTCCTGAGCAAGATAACCACAGGGCAGGAGAGGAGAAAGACCAAAACCCACAGAAGGGCCTTCTGCCTTTGTATTTGTAGCAGAACAGCCCTCTGCTCTCCCTCCTGTGAGACCCTCACACCACTAGCGTGGGATCCTCAAAGGTTGGCGTTTGCTCACTTGTTGGGAAGGTTCCCCTGTTGAAGCTCCAGATTCTGTCATAGCATCATAACCTTATCACTGCTTCCCATTGCTGGTGACACAGGGGGTGCTTCTGAAGCATCTGCTTGCATTTGTCTTCTGCAGCCTGCTACAGTTGGATAACATCCCCCTAAATTCATATGACGAAGTCTGCACCCCAGGACCTCAGTGTGAGGCTGTATTTGGAGACGGGGTCTTTGCAGAGGGAATCAAGCTAAAATGAGGCCATTAGGGAGGGCCCTGATCCCAGATGTGTGGGGTCCTTATAAAAACAGGAAATTTGGTGGCAGACATGCACAGAGGAGAAGCCACGTGAAGATGCAGGCAGAGATGGGAGGGATGCGGCCACCAGCCCAGAAATGCCAAGGGTCACCCGCAGCCACCGAACCTGGAACAGATTCCCCTTGGATCTTCCAGAAGGACCAGCCGTGCCGACACCTGATCTCAGACTTCCAGCCTCCAGAACCACAAGAGAATGCACTTCTGTGGTTTAAGCTGCCCTGTCTTCGGTGCTTCGTGGCGGCTGCCCCAGGACACTCACACGAGGCCCTTCTTCAGAGAGGCTTGAGTAGATTTGCAGCGTCTGATTCAACTTAGAAAATCCACCCCTTTGAAAGACACGTCACAAATAAAACAGGGAAGTGAAACCCGGGGGGCCCTCGGTTGGTCGCAGGTCTTTCACATTTTGGAAACCACATCTCGGCATGCGTATGGGGGCCCGTTGGAGGGTACGGTTCGTCGGGCTGGCACATATGCCTGCATCCCCAGGCCTGATGGCGTGGCAGAAATCAACCTTTTGGGTGGCCCCAGGCTCTGCGTTGCAGAAATGCCAAGCAAATTCTCCTTTAGAATTTAGAATTTGCAATGCTCCCTGTACCCCGCCTCGTTCCATGAAAGGTTTATTTTCTAAATGCATCTCATCACCAGAGACCTTGGCTAACCTGTCTCAGGCTAAGAAACACCTGTGTGGGTTTCCAGCTGTGGACACCTGCACGAAGGGGGGTGAGTCCTCCTGGCGGGTTGAGGCATGGGGGATGGGCGGCAAGGGAGCTCTCCTCTCTTCCATCTCCCCTCCTTTCTGGAAAGATTGAGGATTATTTGCCAAACTGCAATTTCCCTTTTCCCCTCGGCCGGCACTCGCGTCTTCAAAACCCTCGTCTCAATGGCCTTCATGCCGAATGAGAGCCGGCAGAGAACACTTCCCTGGGAACCCCTCTCCGAGCAGCTGTTGGAACGCCTCAACGAGACGCTACATAACTTCCCTTAATCAGATCCCAGCAATCAGCCTGGAAAACCGTCCCATATGTCGGAGCCCCGTGCGGGGGCCCAGGGTTACCGCCGGGACGCAGGGCACACCGAGGTTACCGTCTGGTTGCAATTACGGGCGGTCTGCAGGCTTCGGAACGGGGCTTCGGGGAGCTGGTGCACTTTAGTCCCTTATAATTGCGAGCTCGGAAATTGGTCACCCTGCCATTGCTGGGGGCTGGGACGGACTTTGCCCAGATGTGTTCCCCGAGGAGGAGGAGGGGGAGGAGGAAGGTGTTGGCTTTGTGGGGGTGGAGCACGTGCCTGATGTTTTAGGATGATCCCACACCAACACCATAGGCCAGTTATAGGAGACTGGATGATGCTCTCGGTGGGCGTCTGCGATTTGATGTCCCAGCGGGGTCTCTTCCCGCTGGACGCTGTCTGTGATGTCTGCATGTCTTGTGCCCTTAGTAAAGAGGGTCCTGTATCCCTGGGTCTCTCGGCTGACAGAGCTGGGTGGGCGTCTTGGAAGATACCCTGTATTGTGCGCTCAGAAGGCCAGTCCGTCCCTGACCAGCCCTGACCAGCTTGGCAGATTTGCAGCCAGTCATCTGTAAAAGTTTGTGCCTGTCCGCCGAGCAAACCTGGAGAAAAAATGATGAGCCAGTGCCTGGTGGGCCCGTCGCTCCAACAGCTAACCCAGAAAAACATCTTAGGTCACTTATGAACTTTTCGAGTTTCTAAAGCTAAAAATATTGAGTTTCTTAAAAAAAGAGAGAGAGAGATTTGCACACAATTCATTTATTCAATGAAGAGATTCAATCTCTTCTTAGGAAATGAATCAAGCAGAAAAAGAAGAATAACAATTTTTAAAATATGATGAGTAGCTGTTTTCATGGAATATTGTCAGAAAGAATTAGTGTTGGTTCATTTAATATTATGGAGCTAAGATATTTTTGTAGAAAAAGTGTAATGCTGCAAAAAGCAGAAACTATCTTTTTAATTTTTGGCTTCTGATAACATGTTTGCGCTTTGGATCCATGGAACATAAGACACCAGATTGGGGACACCCTCCCCAGGTTGCAAGCTTAGAATCTTCTAGAATCTTCTGAGAATAGACAGCTGGGTTTACAACCTGTGGCTTAAAAAGCAAAGGAGAAAGTAGAGAAAGAAACGAAAGCCAAAGGGCCACATAGTGTTTGATTCCTTGTGTACAAAATGTCCAGAACAGGCAAATCCATAGCAACCTAGAAAAATCAGATTAGCAGTTGCCAGGGCTGGGATACTTATGGGATATGGGGTCTCCTTTGGGGGGATGAAAATGTTCTGGAACTAAATAGAGATGGCGGTTGTGCAACACTGTGAATGTACGAAATGCCACCAGATGGTTCACTGTGGTTAAAAAGGCGAGTTTTACATTATGTGTATTTTACCAAAATTGAAAAAATAATAAAAGTCACAGCCTGATGCCAAATTCACAGCTAACTTTACTCAGGAATAAGCAGGGGTCTTTCTTCACCACCTTCCTCCTCCAAGTCAGGACAGGCCAGTGTATCCTTACGGGATGATTTCAACGGGACTTGAGGGGAAAGAAAGGCAGCTGAGTCAAATGTGGAAAAAGAAAAAAACCCCACAGTCAGCTCTCAACAGACACAAAATCTCCAGAGTCTGTGATGATCTTCCCTTCAGAAAGTCTCCCAAGAATCATGTTAAGACCAGAGACACCCCGTCTGGGGACAATCTGTTCCTGCAACAGCATTTGATAAAAGACTCAACTCCAATGATGTTTCTACCTCTTAGATGTGACCAGTGTCGCTCTTTCCTAAGTAAATTTGCTTGTAAGTAGGGGAAATCTCAAAGTCTCCGGCCACCCTACGACTCCATGGGCTGTTTTCTCTCTGGCCATCACACACACAGCTGCCATGAGGAAGAAGTGAGTTAACTGATGTGAAACTGCTTTGAGGACAAAACTGGCTGCACAACTTTGTCAATTTGTGAGAATGGGTTATCTTGCAAATACGTCAATTTGTGAGAATGGGCAGCAACACTTAGTGGCTAATTTTAGAAGGAGCTGCTCTGAGGAATTGAACGATGAGTAGAAACCAAGGATCTGGCTTGTGCTCCAAGGAGCAGGGACGTGGTGGGGCAATAGCTCGCTGAACAACCACCGATGCTTACCGGGCACTCGCAGTGTGTCTGATGTGGTTCTAGGTGTCTTTTTCTCTCTTCCCTGCAATTGTTTAGGTGACGTGGGCGTGCAGCATTTCCACTGCCATGAAGCCAGTTGAATTAAAAGTTGAGCTCAGAGACACTTCATGGGGTCGACTATCCATTGTCCAGAGTGAGACGAATTCCATCGTAACACCCACAGCATCAGCATTAGCATCACGATGACTCTGAGCATCCGTGTCAGAATAAACACAAAGTCCAGCTCCTGGTAGAAAATTTATACATGGAAAAGAGCAGCGTTTCCTTCTTTTGAGGCCGAGTAACATTCTACTTGTGTGGATCGGCCACATCTTGATCCATTCACAGGTCGATGGACACTTGGGCTGTTTCCATATCTCGGCTAGATCTGCTTTACACGTGGGGCCCGTGGTTACCAATACGGTATTGTGCACTTCAAAATTTAAGGGAGCAGATCTCATGTTAAGTGTACTTACTACAAAACAAACAAACAAAAAACGGAAGGAAAGTCTTCTTCAGGTGCCTCTGCTGAGACCCCCTTACGGGGTCAGAGAGGGAAACTCGTAAGACTCTTTTCCCCACTGCTCAGTTCTTTTGCATGCCTGGACCTCCTTGCACCCCCCACCAGGGCCCCTAAAACTGCCAGAGACTTTTGCTCAGGGCTCTGTCAGCAGTGAGATGACCCCCATGTCTGCTTGACCCTCGACCAGTACGACCGACAGTCCATGGGGGAAAGTAGAACAAGCAGAGTCGGTGCGTTAGCCTCTTGCTTGTACGGCAAGGTGAAGGCTGAACTCTTTCATTTATCGCTCGTCGCTTTAATTGGCTACTCCAACACCTGACAGCTCAGCTGAGCTCCTGACAAGGACCACTATCAAGATCAGCATCAGTAGCAAAATCAGCATCAGTATCAGGGCAGTACCACTATCAGTATCAGTATCAGCATCAGTTATCAGTATTACACCAGTATCAATAGCAGCATCAATAGCAGCAGCATCATCGATATCAGCATCAGTATCAGTACCAACAGCAGCATCAATGCCAACATCAGCACTCACATCTGTATCCACTTCCACATCAGCACCATTATCAGTGTCAGCATCAGCACCAGCACCAGCATCAGCACACACATATGTCTACACATCCACATCAGCATCAGCACCAGCACCCACATCTGTATCCACATCTACATCAGCATCAGTATCCGTGTCAGCATCAGCACCAGCACCCACATCTACATCAGCATCAGTATCCGTGTCAGCATCAGCACCAGCACCAGCATCAGCACACACATATGTCTACACATCCACGTCAGCATCAGCACCAGCACCCACATCTACATCAGCATCAGTATCCGTGTCAGCACCAGCACCAGCACCCACATCTGTACCCACATCTACATTCACATCAGCATCAGAATTGGTATCCGTATCAGGCCCTCACCTAAATCCCCCATCCGCACCCATGACGTCTACACAATGCCAAGACCCCAGGTGCATATGGGGAAAGTGGTTTTATTTACATTATCGCCCTTTGGAAGAGACCCATATCCTAGAAGTCCTTCAAAATGCGTAGCATGCCGGGGAAGTACTGATTATTCATTTTCTAAAAATTAGCTTCCGTGTTAAAAGTAAAGGCAAATCACTTGAGGGTTTCAAAACGTGCTCATTTGTCAATTACCCGTGGAGGCAGGCAATGCGGCTGAAGAGGACGCAGCCGTCCCAGACGCTGGCTAATAAGCATATGGACCCCCCAAAGGAAAACATTTATTTTCAGCATTTAAATCATGATGGAACAAGACACAGCCTGCAAACATTTCTTGGAAGCGGAACGTGAACCAGCCGTCGGCCCCTTGAAGAGCCCCGGACGCAAACCATTACATTATCTAAGCATTAAAGCGTTTTTGATGCGAAACTGGAACTGGTCGATGTCCTTCCCGGGAACGTGGACGGTATGATGTTGGTGGAAGCAGTCACACACCCTCATCGTGGGTTTCTAGAAGGACACAGGGTGAAGCCCTGACAGCCAGCCTGCCCCCAGAGGTGTGGGTCCACCTCACGCACAGGAAGCTCGGGCTTGTTCTAGACAGCTGACTCTGCGCGCCGTGTTTTCTTTTTCTCCTGCTGCTGCGAAATGCGAGGAATGTTGTCCCTTCACCCCACAGATGCTCGGAACCACCTGAAGGGCAGTTTTCTCATACTGTTTTATTTAAAGAACAGGGAAAAGGGAAGATGTTGACCTTCATGGGCTCCGGGCAGAGGTGAGAAACAACACATTTAACAGGAATGTGGAGAAGGCAAGCAGACTCAGAGTGGACTCCTGGGGAGCCAGCGGTAATCCTGCCAGAGAGCGTGAAGCCTTGCAGATCATCCCGGCTCCTATCTGTGGAGTGGACTGCTTTTCCAATCAACTACGCTTATGACAGATAAGCACCCACTTTATTAAAAAGAATCATCAGAACACATCCAGGATTGAGAAGGTGCGGGGCGACGACAGAGTTCGAGGTCTTCTTACCAGCCTGGAAACTTGACACATCCGTAAACGTAACATCACAAGAGGATTTCATAGTCGCATCAGGGAAAAAAAAAAAAAAAACGCTCCCATGGATATTTGCTTATCGGACCCAATTGTGGAAATGCATTCAAAACCTATGATCCGGAAAGATGTGATTATGGTTTTTCAACATTTCATTCATTCAGAGACAGACAGTCATCTCCTGGTTTTTCAGATGCAAAGCAAACCCACCTCCCATCCTCAGATGCACACCCCACTTGCCATATTTATTTTCTTCACTCAAAGAACAAGGTGAATCATATTCCTTTGCAATTTTGCAGAGCTGGGTTGCTGTTCACTGGGGGTTTGATAAGAGAATTGTAAATGAACTTCTTTCCCATCATCTGTGGCTATGGGAATAGCTTAAGTGGGATTTCACCGCAACTAAAGCATTTAAAAAAAAGAGTCCCCAAAATCTTGGTCGGAAGGGCAGTGTTAATATCTACGCACCACTTGCAACATGCATTTATGTTACAAATTTATTGTTCAAATGTGACATGGGTGTACTCTGTGCATTGTGATGTGACATATCAATTTTGAAATTTATTTAAAAAAAGTTTCAAACTCTTATTGAAAAAAGTCTTTCATGTAGATTTAATTGCTTATTGAAAGCCTAACGGGTAAGGACCTGCCTTAGAAGCTGGAGATACAGCAATAAATGAGATTGGAAAAGACTCTGTGCCCTGGAGTTTCTATCTGCTGATGGGACAGATAAGGAAAAGTAGAGAATGGGGCCTGAGGGTTTTCATTGGCAATTGGTCAGTGTGCTGCCAGCTGGGGAGGCTGGAGCCAATGTAAGAATGACGGGCAGGAATGAGGTGAGGGCATGTTTCAGGAGAATTCCACGTATAACGAGTGTTGTGGACAGAACAGTGGCCTCAAAGACGTCCACGTCCTAATCCCCATGTGGTAGACAGAATAATGTCCCCAAAGATGTCCACGTCCTAATCCCCATGTGGTAGACAGACTAATGTCCCCAAAGACGTCTACATCCTAATCCACGTGTGTAGACAGAATAATGTCCCCAAAGACGTCCACATCCTAATCCCCGTGTGTAGACAGAATAATGTCCCCAAAGATGTCCACGTCCTGATCCCCATGTGGTAGACAG
>JABWHU010000930.1:124311097-124346999 GCA_014189135.1 Dicerorhinus sumatrensis harrissoni
ATCCCCGTGTGGTAGACAGACTAATGTCCCCAAAGACGTCCACATCCTAATCCCCGTGTGTAGACAGAATAATGTCCCCAAAGATGTCCACGTCCCAATCCCCGTGTGGTAGAATAATGTCCCCAAAGACGTCCACATCCTAATCCCCGTGTGGTACACAGAGTGATGTCCCCAAAGGCGTCCATGTCCTTATCCCCGTGTGTAGACAGAATAATGTCCCCAAAGATGTCCACGTCCTAATCCCCGTGTGGTAGACAGAGTGATGTCCCCAAAGGCGTCCACGTCCTAATCCCTGAACCTGTGAATATGTTACCTCCTGGGGCCAAAGGGACTTTGCAGATGTCATTAAATTAAGGACATTTCCATGGAGAGATTACTGCAAATTGTCTGGGTCATTTCAGTGTCATCCCAAGAGGCCTCTTAACAGGAAGGCGGGAGAGTCAGAGTCAGAGAGAAATGGGAAGATGCTGCACGCCTGGTTTTGATGAGGGAAGAAGGGACCAAAAATTCAGGAATGCTGCAGCTCTAGAAGCTGGAGAAAGCAAAGAAGCGGATTCTTCTAAGAGGGTGGTAATTTGCTATGGCAGCCACAGGACACGCATCCACGGAGGCACACACAAGGCCCCTGTGCAGGAACACGCTTAGCATGGCGGGGGCCCCACAGAGATGGGCTCAGCTTCTCATGATGTCACCTAAATGCAATTTCTTCTGACTTTGCCGACCCCTCTGTGAGTTATTTCAAAATCTGATTCGTCTCGTAAAGTTTGACAGAAAACACCGTCTTCTGCAGGAAACCTTCCTTGAGCATCTCTCTCAAACGTAGAGATTGTCCAAGGGATAGACATATGGGACAAGTCAGGGTAGGCAGCCCTTCCCTGGAATTTAATCAGCAAACACCAAGGGAGGGAGGGATGGCTCAGACCGTATAAGTCCAGAGTTGCAGAAGCTACTTTTCCTCACCCTGCCTCCTGGAGGAAGTCTGTCTGCAGTGAGAAAGTCCCGTATGAAACATGGAGAGAAGCATGGAGCTGAGAGGGTGACAGGAGGTTTCTGAGATGCTGTCCATTCTCACTTGGTTTAATTATCTTTCCTGCACTTCCTTGCAGCCATATGTAACTGTGTGATAACATTTGGGCTCATGGAAAGTAAAAGGAAATGTCTTAGGCAGATCAAAGTCTCTTTAATTTCTTAAAAAGTAAAGAAGACCTCTCCTCTCCCCTTTTCCTGCTGGCTGGAATGCAGACGTGAGGGCTGGAGTCCTTGCAGCTAGGTTGGACCATGAAGAAATAACATGTTCAGAATGGTAGAGCAACAACACGGAGGATGCCTGACATCTTGGATCTCCCTAACAGATCTGGACTCCTTGCTCTGGTTTCCTGTCATGTCAGAGAGAAATAAACTTCCATCTCATTTAAATTATTATTATTTGTTTGTTTCCATCATATTCTGTTAAACCAACTCCAATTTGAGTCTTGTGTCTGATTCATCCCCAAACCCCCGCAGCTACCAGTTTGCCTGGGACATAGAAACTTTTTAGCCAAATAGCCATTTTCCTGTCATGGTTACTAGAACGCTGTGCAAAATGGCCTCTGAATTAACGATCTTACCCTCTGTGTTTGTAAAATAAACACTCTTATTTCTTACAAAGGAGTGAGGGAGGTTTCACAAGACCCTCGGGCTGTGTTTTTCTTACATCAGTAGCGGCACCTCACGCTAAGCACGGTTTCCTGGCCCTAAGCACTTCCTGGCTGGACTAACGCCTCCCCTCCGTGGAACATGACATCACTGTCATCTCCCCACACCTTACTCAAAAATCTCCCATGTCTCTCCTCTACCTAGAACAAAGGTGGCAAAATGTGGGAGCAAAAGGAAGCAACTTCAAGCATCTTGAACCCCACACAGCTCTTGGGTCTGTGGGACCAGATGGACCTCACATTGCTATCCCCAGTGACTCTCATTGCTGTAATTGGCAACTTCCCAGAGCTCACCCACAACACAAAACATATTTCCCATCCTTGATCTCAAATATAAATCCTAAATTTTTCAGTATGGCATTCCAGGCCTTCTGTGATCCGACCCGGTCTTGCTTTTCAACAATATTCCTTCTAAGAGCGTTACAGAATCTTCTGCTCAGCCCACCCCTGTGTTATGCCCTCAGCAGGCTTTTTGCATTTCAGATGCTGCTGTGGGCCCCAGAGAGAGCAAATAAAACAGACAAAAGTGAATAAAATACTGAAGAAAACAGACAGAAGTGCCTGTAGCTATTGATCTTGCATTTTGGTGGTCAACAACATGAGTAGGTAAAATATAAAGCTTGCTACATTGTGACGGATGGCATGAAGGCATGCAGAGCAGGAAGGGTTTTGGGGCTGCTGGTGGGATGAATGGCATCTTCTCTCTAAGTACTTTTGTTCACGTGGACCCCCGGGCTCTGAACATACATCGTTACCGTCTTCATCTCTTCCCATCTATCTATACTGTAGGGGAGGAAGAATATTCCTCTACCTTCTAGGTCCTTCTGGCTGGTCTAAGAATTAAATGGACATGAGACAGAATAACAGGAGGAAATCAAAGTCTAACAACATGTATACACGGGAGAAACCCAGGAAAACTGAGTCACTCACCAAAATGGCAGAAGCCACTACCTTAAATACCATCTTCAGCAAAAGACAAAGGAGAAGGTTGGGGTAGTGGTTTGGGACTTCAAAGCGGAGAAGGCAATTCACAGGGAGATGGAAAAACAAATGTTTGGTAAATAAATGTTTACCTTGCGTTGCAAAGACAATGAGATGGGGAGGACTTTGATCAAATGGCCCTTGCTAGGTTCCTCCCCGTCTACCACACATAGTTCATATTATCCTACGGTTATCTATGGTGATAGCTCCTTCCCGGAGCAGGTCTTCTATCTAAAATTCTTTTAGGAAGTTGGCGGGGAGGTCAAAGTTTCTTCCTGAGTCTTTTGTTCTTAAAAATAAGCCAAAGACACATATTTTGGGGTGGCCAATTCTGATCCCCCACAATCGCCCCCTGAATCTCACCCCACCCGTGAAGCCATTCTGGCTCATGGTTGACATACAAATAGCAAGACTGTCAGAAAGGCAACCATCAGATCACGTGAGCAAACCGAAGGGTCTTGAATTTGACACAGAATTTTGCCTACATGGAAACACAGTCCCCCACGGATCCAGCCCTGCTACCCTTCACATTTGCTATTCAATGCTTGCTTGACTTTCCAGTAGGTTCCTCATGGAGGTGGGACTCGTCCCGGGGTCTTCCCACATGGGACAGTGATGGATGGCCCACGCTCCCACTTCAGCTCTGCGATGAGGAGAGGGAGTGTCTTTGCTAACTACCGCTGCCAGATGCAAATGTATTCAAGAGGGTTTAGTATTTATGGCATAAGGAGCGGGTGTTTAGAAAAACAAACATGCCGTAATATGTCTGATGGAGAATATTGATAGAAAATAAAAGCATTCTGAAGCCGTTAAACGCTCTTTCCCATCCTCAAGCCTCTTTAATTAATTTAAGGATTTTCCCATTGAAAAGCACAAATGGAAATGCTTATTAATCAGTGAAGCTTTCACGCTATTATCAATCACTTCTTATATAAAATACTGTCTTGTGACCCAAAGTGGGTGTATGACTATGATGATATGATTTGTTTCCTTTAATGCATCTATTTGCCCTTGAAATCCACTCCCAGTGATGGCAAGTCTGGCGGTGAACACTGTCTGACGAGCAGAGGCATCGGGCAGCACAAGTTCGTCCCCTCCCAGCTTCTCTCCTTACTTGCTCTCAAGAGTGAGCACCAGAGGGATTTGGAGTGGACGTCCGGATGGAGTGGGGCCACGGGCACCGTCAGGCATCGGTGTCGTTCAGGAGTCCACACACCCCAGAACGGAAAGCCCACCATGGTACAGACAGACGGTGCTCTCAGCTACTTTAAAGAGTGGCTTTGAAGGCTGTGTGAAGACGTGTGGCACCAAACACGATGGAAAGTTGGGAAAATAGGGCACAGAATTTGTAAATTGGAAAACATGATGTCATGGAGCCAACCTCATGACTCCATCCTTCCTCTGACCCCATTTTAACCCCACCCTGTGAGCCTGAGGTCTGGTTTTCTTTAACCCACCACATGCATCTCTAAGAGTGAAGCACACTACTATTATTATTACTATTATTCACATTTAACAAGAAAAGAGATCGAGGTTAGTTATTACACTCTAGCTATAAGAAAGGATTGGAAGAGACAAACCTTGCTGTTTTGTTTACCACCAGGCTGTGGCCACCACTCATGATGTCCCATCCATCACGTTTACTCCAAGGCCATGTATCTCCAGGTTCAGACTCATTGGGTTGGTGGCAATCTTTGCCTGTGGAGTGGTGCCAGCCCTCTGTTCTTGAATCTGAGTTTTTCTCCTCTTCCATTAACCCTACCTAGGGCTATCAGAGCATAATGAGATGTCTCGGGGACTCTCCAGTTTCTACTCATAACTCCCTGGCCCTGTTCCATTGGGTTTGTTTGACTTTTATCAAGGAGAGTATGTCTCAGTCTGTGTCTTTGCTCTGTACCTGTCCCAAGCCTTTCTTCCCCGATTTGAACCCACAGGAGAGTCTAGCTCGGGTGTTCCTAACATCCGCACTATTAATACGTGGGGCGTGTGTGAGTCAGCTTGGGCTGCTACAAAGAAATACCACAGACTGGGTGCCTTATACAACAGACATTGATTTCTGAGAGTCCTGGAGGCTGGAAGTCTGAGATCAGGGTAGCAGCTTCATTGGGTTCTGGCAAGGACCCTTCCGGGTTTGCAGATGGCTAAATTCTTGCTGTGTCCCCATAGGACAGAGGCGGGGGGAGAAAGTCTCTGGTCTCTTCTTACAAGGACACGATCCCATCACGGAGCTCCTTCATCAAGATGTCATCCAACCCTGATCACCTCCCAAAGATCCCCCCTCCTAATTCCATCCCATTGGGGGTTAGGGCTTCGACAAATGAATTTGGGGGGTGGCCCAAACATTCAGTCCATAATAGGGTGGGATAGCTCTTTGTAGTGTGGGCCATCCTGAGCATTGTAGGATGTTGAACATCATCCCTGGTCTCCACCCACCAGAGTCCAACAGCCCCCTTCCCTCTGTTATCACAACGAAAAATGTCCCCAGACATGGCCAAATGTCCCCTATGAGGGCTCAATAACCCCTGGTGTAGCCTAAGGATGACCAGACTCTGCCTCTTGGCTCATTCCAGTTGACAGGAAGGGCTCCAAACCAAACCATGGTGGACTGGCCCTGTCGTTGACTCTCCCTTTCTCTCCTCCAGTTGCTTCCTGGCTTAGGAACTTGAAGGGTTAAACCGAGGAAGGAAGACCCAGGCCAGGCTCAGAGACAAGAGGCTGGGTCAACCTGAAGATGCCAGACTCCGTAAATGCCAAAGCAGAAGGGAGTGTAACAGTTGGGTCTGAGATTAGCCGTGGCTGCTCTAACAAGCGTGTCTCCTGAGGGATTCTCACACCGGGAGGGGGCCGGCTGCTCAGAACGCCCACTGCCTGAGCCACACCGTTCTGTGCTAAGAGACCTCCCCGTGAGCATGCCGACTGCGGACGCCGGCTGGCAAGATTCCCTCCAGGAAAAGTTACAAGGGACCATGTGATTTCCCGTCTCAAAAAATTCACTGTGGGAAACAGATCATCTTTGACTCGGAGAAGGCAAAGAATCCAAAGGGGAAAGAGCCGATATCAGTTTGTGTTGAGGATCCATAAGCAAGATTGAGCGTGATTCATGAGAAGATGTTATCTGCCTTCTGTTCTACTTATGCAACAGATTGCAATAATTGGGAAACGGTCTTGTAAAATGCCGAATCTCTGTGTTTCTGACAGGCATCAGAGCTTGCGAATGATGACAGAATCAGTCAGCAGGTTGGAATTCCATGCCCTTCCAAAAAAGGGACCCTGAAAATGCCCTTGCAACATCACCTCCAGGAGGGTTCCTTAAAAAAAAATTTACATGTCGCTAAAATCGAGACCTTGCATTCAGGTTTTGCAATTGTTCAGAAAGGGCTAGATGGAATTTTCCTTCGCTCTGTGGAAAAGCATGAGATGTTTTTTTTGTAAATCAACGTACACAGTTTTCCAGAAGAAAACCATTTGCAGTTAAAAGATATTAAAAGCACTGAAAATGGATATGCTGATTATTCACGCGTGCTGTCATATATTTTACAGCCATGCTACTTGTAAATCTTTACTAATTATTAGTTCAAATGATTGTGTCTGCCTAAAATGAACATTTTTTTCTTTAAAAATGCACATATTTTAGATGTTTCATGAATTCAAAGTAGTTGTTTTTTCTGGTTCTTCTGATAGTGAGGTGGCTTGGCATCTGCCAGAATCCAAGAATTTACCTGGGTCTCACCCACAACAGTCTATTTATAAGTGAAGGTGATTTTCTTAAAATGCGTCTTAATTTGGGAAACATCTTCTCCTTCAAAAAGGGACTCTTTCTGTCGAATGCCAAAGAGGATTTCAAGGGAACGGCTAGCTTCGGTCTCAAGCATTGACCTCGGTCTGTGAAATGATTTGTGTGCGTGCTTTTCTTTTTTTTTTTTTTCACACCTCTCAGGGGACGCCTGTGATCACTTTATTATTTATAGATTAAAGAGCATTGTTGCTAATTAACACTGTTCTAGTTGTCGGTGGGTAGAGTTGTCTGCTTTGAAGTTTTTCTGATGTTGTATTTTGGGAATTGCGTACGCCGCTGTAGTTGGCATAGTTTTGGATTTAGGAACCTGTGCGTCTAAGCAATTATTTAATGTTCTGTGATACCAATGCATGTCCATTATCTCAGAATATCCCTAACAGGATCACGTCCTGAGACCTTATTTATGTCAGGAGAAAGGGTTTTCTGACACTAAGTCTTCTGGTGGCGTGTCCACACCACTCTCCATCCTTCATATAAAGCCCTTTCACGGAAAACGGGTGAGTGTCCTGGCACAGAACCGTCCCAGGAGCACCTCCCTGGGAGAGCACGAGAAAAGCTCGCCAAGCAACCAGTGGCTTCTTAGTTTGCTAACTGGGGGGGCATCATGAGTTAGAGACACACACACACCTTCTCCACCCAACAGATGTGTTACACGGGTGCTGTAGAATGTAGACGATGTGTACAGGCTGAATAGTGCTCCCCCTCAAAAAAAAATCATGTTCACCCAGAATCTGGGAACGGGGCCTTACTTGGAACCAGGGTCTTGGCAGATATGATTAAGTGAAGGATGGAGCGGAGCTCATCCTGCATGAGGGTGGCCTAAATCCAATGACAGCATCCTCATCAGAGACAGAAGAGGAGACACAGACACAGAGGAGAAGCCACGTGGAGACGGAGGCAGAGATGGGAGGGAGGCGGCCACCAGCCCAGGGACGCCTGGAGCCCCAGAAGCTGGAAGAGGCAGGAAGGACCCTCCCCTGGAGCCTCTGGAGGGAGCGCGGCCCTGCTACCCCTTCATCTCAGACGTCTGGGATCAAGGACTGGGGAGGAGGAGTGTCTGTTGCTTTGAGCCACCTGGTTTGTGATTTTTGTACAAAAATCTCAATAAACAAATATGGCATTGTGCCATTTCTCCCACATGGGGACACCTGGGCTGCACCCCGGCTGGTTTCTTCATGAGGAGACTCGAGCGTTCAGCTGCTCGGCCCAGCAATGATGGAGATGCCTCATTCTCCCAGAAACAGAGCAATCTGCATGCCTTCCCGGGCCACTGCACACACATTCAGAAATCCAATTGGGCGGCCACAGATACTTTTAAAGCTAACTGTTAAAAAAAAAAAAAAGAATTTGTGATGGGCATTGGGTTCTCCACAAGCAAAAATACCCGATGGATTGTGTTTCTTTAGACTCGAGAAAAGAAGTCTGGTTGGAAAGTTAATATCTTCAAGCAAATGAAAGTTTTTTAAATCAATAGGACCTCCATCAATTTCTACGTGCATTTATGCTACACGTTGCTGTCGGTAACCAAACACACACGTGCTCACACTCAAGCACACACGGACCCAATGGAAAGAAGGACATTTGCAATGTCAGCCCAGTAGGACAGTGGAAGGGATTTCCAGATGCTTTTGGGGTCTGTAACCTCGATGATTCAGATGCCACCTGCCTGGTTGGCCCGAGGAATGGCTCAGAGTTTTGTGTAGACCCTCTCGTCTACACTTCTGCTGTGTCCTGAGTCCCCATCAATCTTATTTTACAACTGAGAGTGGACGCTGCCTCTCACAACTTTCCATGGTGTATGGATATGTGGGGTGTGGTGTGCGTGTGAGTGTGTGTGCCTGTGGGTGTGTGTGTGCACATTGGGACAATGCAAGTAGAGGAATGGAGATAATTGCATCTACATTTCACCCATGATGGTCAAGGTTGGCCTGGGCTCGTGCTGGGAGGCCACTGGACGCGGATGGATGGAGTCCTCATTGGTCCAGGGACCCAGGTCTTATAGATGCTGGAGCATCCTTCTAATGCAGCACCCCAATCCTCCAGACCCTACAAAAGTCTGCCCCATCAATGGGAAGCCAGTGACCTTGAACTGGTGGGTCTTCCCCACCATGACCTCAGAACAACCCCCCACCCGCCCCCCGGTGACAACGTGCTGTCGTCATCAACCAGCTTCACCGACTGGGAGAATCTCCCTGCGGAGGCAGAGGTGAGGTCTGGAAGGAGAGCGGGTTCCAGTCTGGAGACCAAGAACACTTGTTACAAATGAGCATCATCAGGTATAAAATCTATGGATTTACCAACCCAACTTTTGAGTTCGCTTTGTACGAAGTCATCGCTTCGAAGACTGATCAGACCACGAAGAGTTGTCACATAACCAACAGAAATTTATCCTCTCCCAGTTCTGGAGACCAGAAGTCCAAAATCAAGGTGTCGGCAGGGTTGGCTCCTTCTGAGGGCCACCAAGGAAGGATTTGTTCCAGGCCCTTCTCCTTGGTTGGTGGAAGGTTGGTCACCTTCCCCCTGTGGTTCTTCTCCAGGCACACGTCTATCTCCAAATTTCCCCTTTTCATAAGGACACCAGTCATCAGATTAGGGCCCACCCTAATGAACTCTTCTTAACTTCCCTAATTACTTCTGCAATGACCTTATTTCCAAACAAGGTCCCATTCTGAGGCACTGGGGGTCAGAACTTCCACATATGAACTCTGATGGGACACATTCCAACCCACATCAAACATGTTGCCGAGATAAAATCCAACAATTGAACCCACGGGAAAGAAAATAAATGGAAACCCACATGAGTACCTTGTCCTGTCGGCTATATGACAGCCTCTGGTAACATTTCCTTCTTCTCCAAACAGTCTCAAAGTCTTCACAGATCTTTCAGAAATTACAGAGAGTTCCCCGAATCATTAAGACCTGTGGGTTTCCTTGGGTCCCTGGAAAGACCCTTGTGGGGTAGACTCAAATCTACGGCTTTGAGGAAAGTGTTGATCTTAATTGCCCAATGCTAAAACCCTGATGTTTATCTGATCTTTATCTGTCTCACTTGGAAGACCCCGTAGGCGACCCAGCCTTCCTTCATCCCGTCAGAACCCTCAGCTTGCTGTAGCTGCAATGTGTGTGCAATTTCCAGCCCCATAAAACTGTTTTCGATTTGCAGGCGGCCTCGCATTTCGCCGTCCAACCTTTCAGGCAGAACACCCAGATTTCAGGGACAGCAGAAATTACAGGCACTTTTCTCGTCGACTTCATTTTCGTTCCTCTCCCCGGCCTTCCAGACGCAACGCTCCCTCTCCCCAGCTGATGGGAAACCTGAGATCCCCCAGCAATTTAACACGTCTCCGGCTTTCATTTTCTGAAAAGGAAAAGGCGAGGATTTCCGGAAATAAACCTTGCGCGTCATAACACATCAAAGGAAGATGAAACAGAAGCTAGGGGAGAAAAAAGCGAGGGGGGTTGACGGGTGTCTCCACCGAATGTGGGTTGATAGGGAATATTTTAACGGGGTCACCGTTGGGAAGGGCGGGGAAGTGTCTACACACCGCAAAATGATCTGCTATAATCTCCTCTGTTATCAAAGGGGGCCTGAGATTGCCCCCAGTCTAAGCTCATTAGTGTTACTGGGGGAGGGAAGCCTTAGTGTTGGAAGGCATGTGGATTCCCGTCCACACTGTAGGCTCCCTGTGAGATAAGAAACTGCAGAGTGTGCTTGTGGCCGCCCTGGACCCCACAACCCCAAGACTCGAAACTCCCCAGACATGCATCCCCTGAATAGGCTTCCAACTTATTCAGGCTCCCGGCACCCCACTGAGGTCGTGCCCTTTGATCTGCAGGAGGTCATAACCGTGGGTCTGTGCCGACACCACCACCACCTCGCTTTCTGTCTCTCTCCATGCCTCCTTCCTCCCCCCTCTGTCTCTGTATCTCCATCTCTATCATTCCACCGTTTTCTGTCTGCCCCCATCTATCTCTTTAACAATCTCCATCTCTGTCTCTCCCTCTCTCTCTCTCTCTCTCTCCCTCCTTCCCCCACCTCTGTCTCTGTCTCTCCCTAGTTTTCTCTCCCCGTCCGTCTCATCACCAGAGTAGTAGCTTGGATGTGGAGGACCTGTGGGCCTATGCCTTGACCAGCACCCACAGAACATATAAAACACAGCTGACCCCAGGACACTTTCTCGACGCTGCTCAATTTCTCTTCATGAGGTCTGTCCTTTCAGGACTAAGAAGACAGTCTTCAGTTCACAGTTTCTTTTGAACAACGGGGCGATATTTGATCAATACACAAATCCTAACATTGACTTCCCAATGGGTTGAAGCAAGACATTTTCAGAAAAGAAAAATTGAGAAAATATGCCAGCAACAGACCTCCCCCAGGGGGAAAATTATAAAGAGAATCCTTAAATCAGAAGAGACAGGACCCCAATAGAAGATTTGAACTCAGGAAGGAATGAAGTGAGTTTTCATCATGAGATGATGAAAATACCAAGTAACGTGGGTCATTGTAAAGAGATACAGACCTTATAAAGCAATAACATCTCAAGGAGGTTAAGATGTAAAGGGAATTAAAATGCACGACAACAATGGTCCACGAATCAGGAAGAAATAAGGGAAGTTCGACGTTCTAAGGTGTTTGCATCGTCTGGAAAGAGAGCAAAGGCATTAAAATTAGACTTTGAAAACTGAAGAGCATGAGTTTTAATATCAAGCATAACCTTCATGAAGTAGTAAAAGGATGTATGACTTCCAGGTTAATGGTGGTGGTGCCAAGAGCAATTATAATACAAAATGAAAACCTCAAGGACTCCAAAAGAAGTGAAAAACATAAGGAGCCAGCCCGGTGGCTCAGCTGCTAAATGCATGCTCTGCTTCGGCAGCCTGGGGTTCGTAGGTTCGGATCCCGGGCGTGCACCAACACACCGTTGTCACGACATGTGGAGGCATCCCATATAAAGTAGAGGAGGATGGGCACAGATGCTAGCCCAGGGCTGATCTTCTTCACAAAAAAAAAAAAGAAAACTTTTGGGAACAAGTAGAAAACACACAGTAAGGTGGTAAATCTATATCTATATCCATATCTATAACTATGTAACTATATCATATCTATATGTATATCTATAACTATATCATATCTATAACTATATCTATATCTATAACTATATCATATCTATAACTATATCTATATTTACATCTATATCTGTATCAATATTTATGTCTATAACTATATCTATATCTTTATCTATAGCTATATCTGTATCATATCTCTATCTATATGTATATCTATATCATATCTATATCAAAATCTATATCTATATCTACATCTTTATAACTTTATCTACATCTATATCAATATCTATATCATATCTGTATCTACATTTATATATATAATTACTAAAAAATGTCCATATGTTTGGAAATTAAATTTCTAAATAACCCATGGGTCATAATCGACATTGGAAAACACTATAAGCAGAAAGAGAATGAAAATAAAACCAATGAAAATATCGCAGATGCCACTTAAAACCATGCAGAGTGTAAAATGTGCAATTTAAAGGCAATTAGAAAAGATTTGAAAAATATCAATGAACAAAACAACCTTCTCAAGAAATTAGGCAAAGAACAGCAAAAACTCACATAAATTAGTAGGAATTAAATCATAAAAAGGAGATCAGATATAACCAAGAAGATAACAAATGTATAATATGGAATACTGCAGTGAAAAGACCAAGGGGAGAAAATCTCTGATAATATCAATCAAGCAAATCAGACAAGGTAGAAGGAAGTAATATCAGGGGTAAAAAATGAGAAATTACTACAGATCCTATAGACATTTACAATTTCATAAGAGAACATTATGAACAACTATTTGCCTATACACTTGAAACTGCAGATAAAATGAACACATTTCTAAAGATACACAATTTACCAAAACTGGCACCCAAAGAAACAGAAAATGTAAACAATCTTTTAACCACACAAGAGATTGAATCTGTAACTAAACACATTTATGCAAAGAAATCCAGTTTCCCAAGGCTTTACCCATCCATTCTACCAAATAACTAAGAAAGAAATAATGTTACTATTTCCTAAAATATTCCAGAGACTGGAAAAAGAGGAAGCAGTCTCAACTCATTTTATGTCACTGGTATAACCCTTACACCGAAACCTAGGAAGAAAAATCACAGGCCAATCTCTCTTGTGAACACAGATACAAAAATAATAAATAAAATATTAGAGATATAAAAAAAGATGATAGATTATATCAACTTGGGTTTATTCTAAGAATAAAGATTGATCTAACAATGGAAATTGTCACATTAACAGAATAAAATTAAAAAACTGTATAATTATCTCAATGAATGCAGAAGAAATTGGTGAAAATCAGCATTCATTCATGATTTAACAAGTCAATCAATCGATCAGTGCTTTAGCAAACTAGAAATACAAGCGATTTTCCTTAGCCTGATAAGAGATATTTGCAAAAGATTTACAGTAATCATCAGACTTCACATCAAAATGCTGGCAGCCTTCCCTTTGAGATTCGTAGGCAGGCAAGGATGTTGCTCTCCCCAGGTCCATGTAATGTGGGATTGGAGGTCCTGAGAAATCCTAAAAATCAGTCCATCAGAAAAGAAGAAATAAAGTTGTCATTACTCATACACAACATAAATGTACATATAAACATTAAAAAATTACAGATAAATGATTCAAATTAATAAGCCAGTTTAGCAAGGTCATTGAATACAAAAATCTGTATAAAAAAATCCATTCCTGTTGTGTATCCTGGCAACAAAGAATTAATTTCGTAAACCGGTACCATTTGCAATTCCATAAAAATCTCATACTGAATAAAAAATCTAAAAAGATATCAAGATGTCTAGTGAGACAACCAGAAAATATTGTCCAGAGAAATAAAAGATATAAAAATAAGATGATATGGACTGTGCCCTGTTCTCCATAGCCCTTCATTCCCTTCCTAGTGCTGAATACTGCCCGGAACCGCTTTGTGTGTATTTCTTTGTGGATTTAAGAGCCTCCCTCTGAAAACTAGGTTGATCCCATCGGTCTTGTCCAGTGCTGATGGTTCCAGGTGCTCAGTACCCGTGAACAGAATTCCGGGAGGTGGGGAAGCTACGCCTCCGTCTGAGGCCTTCCCACCTGCCAATGGTGCTCCCCACCCACGGTCCAGCACAGCACAAGTCAGGGGGACAGGTGAGCACCGGGATGCTCGGCTGGCACTTCCTCGAAACCTGAACGCTTATAGGAACAGAGCGTCCGGCCATTTGGAAGCCCCCAGGAACCCCTTCTGAACAGTCGTGGTGAGAGGCCAACAGTAAAAGATGCTCTGGGCTCTGCTCCAAGCCCCATCCGTAGGAACTCAGGTATCCTTGGACCCCAGTGAGGCCAGCTCAGTGAAGAAGAAACTGAGGCACAGCCCAGAGTCCCCCGCTGGGAGTGGTGGATGAGGCACGTGTCCTGTGTCCTCTGTCCTCTGTGCCTTTAGCCGTGGGGTGGGTTCTTGCTGACTGCAGAGCTGTTTGCAGGAACCCTGTGCTCCTGGGTCCTCCCTTAGTCAAACCGGGTGGCCCTTGATAAGGCTCCTTAGGAAGTCTCTTGCAAGCAGCTTAGGGAATTTAAACGGCACATAGGAGGCTTCCCTTCCCTGATAGGACCCTGCCTCTCCCCACCTGCCAGGAAGTCAGACTGAAGGATGCACTTCTATCTTCATGTCCCCGGCCACACTATTTCTACTGCCCTTCCTGGGTTGGGAGCCTCTTCACCCTCCAGAGCCTGACTCCACTGCTCTGCGCTGACCCAGAGCATTCTTGAGAGGGGAGAATTCGTGTCTTCCCATCTCCCTGGGGACGCCAGGAACTATTCTTCACCAGGACACTCCCAATGTCCCTCCGACCTTTCACACGCTCACCGAGAATCTCTGCTCATCCAGGAGTTCCGGTTCCTTCTCTGCTTTTCGACGTGCATGCATTCAGGTTACTTCTTCCCGGTTGGGAAGCTGCAACACGACCCAGACCCTCAAAACTCTGTGTTGGGACGAGTTGTGCAAAAATTCAGACATTTCTTATCTTGTGTGAGCTTTTGGGAACCGTGCTGCGTGGAACCATCTTCATCACCACTAAGGGAAATTGCAGGGGTGGGTGATGGGGGACCCGGATGGGTTCCTTGGGGTCTTTCCTGTTGTGCACGACCCTCTCTTCTGTCTCAGCACCTCCTGTAACGGGGTATCCTCAGGCAGCCCCCGTGGGACCCTCCTGCTGGGCCACCCCGGCCTCGGGAGGTTGGAACGTCCCCTCAAAATAAAGCCTTGTCGTCTAAGCATTCAATTTACAGACGCTTCGCTGTTATTTTTGAACGCTGGAAGTTAATAATAAATATCATCTTTGTTTTCCAATTTTTTTACTGGCTTGATTTAAACGCTCCTGACAGCCCCCATCCAATCTTCCCATCCAAGCTGACAGGCGTGACACGCATCTCCCCGTACAAGCTCTCAATTATGCATAATCCAATATTTTCTAGGGTTTTAATTGAATCACTCGTCTCAAACTTGTTATTTTTAATTTACAACATTTGATTTCTGACACCGGCCCCTCGATGTCATAAATTATGCAGGCGAGAGTCTTACTTGTGTGGGTGATTAAAAAAAACTAATTAGGCATGATTAAAAAAACCCTGAAACGGAGACCTCTTAAACATGTGCATGTTACCACGCGGAGGAGGCGGGTTGCACCGGAAAGCCCTCGTTCTCCTTCTAAGAGATTATGTTCCGTTTCGTACAATTTGATTGATTCTGACAGAAATGAGAGAAAATGTAGGATTTTTTTTTCCTCTTTCCTTTCCTGAATATATACCAGAAATTGCATTACACGGCCCGTTCATGTGGATTTCTCCCACAGCTCATTGAATATAATTTTGTTAAGTGGGCAGGAAAATGAAAATGAAGAAAACAGAATGTAATCCCACATTTTCTTTGGCACAGGGAATGAGGTCGAGACGGGGCTGCGGGCGCCCCACAGGAACGACAATTAGAATTATTGCGCTTTCCAGCGCCAGCTAATGACAGCGAGGAGGAAAAGCGTAACTTTTTGAGACAAGGTCTCCGGCAAGCAAACTTGAGCATTTGAAAAACACAGCATCCTACAAGAAGTTTGGGAAGTGTGCAGAAAAAGGGTGCCCTTGGCAAGCCATTCCAAAATTGTGCAAAGAAGTGCATTCATGACTTACATCATCCAAGGGTGCATTTCCCTTCTCAGAACGAGCGAGGTGTCCCGGGACACTCTAAGCTGGGAATTGAGCATCACTGCCCTTTATCTCGTGTTCTCCCAACAGAGGGGCTGAGACTCCGTCCAAAGGAAGCAGAATCCACAGCTGTGGGTTTAGCGATGAACCCCACTGAACAGACCCTCAGAATTCCAGCCTTGGGGAGATTGCAGTTTAAGGAGAAGTAATTGCACAAACAATTGTCATCAAGGATAAGTGTGTGATAAAAATAAAAATGACACCACTCTAGGAGCCAGGCGATAGTGGAGCACCTGCTCCATCGCTGGAAAGGAACCATCCTCTGAAGCTGTCTACACGGGGGACCAACCTCATGCTGGTCTCTACTGCTTCGACTTAATGCTACTTCTGTTCCTTTGGGGGTAGATAGAGAAAAAACCAAACAAGACACAGAAGTCCTTTCCTCCAGAGAGATTCCAAATATTTAGAGAGTGTTACTCGCTTCAACCTGGTCCTTGTGGTCATTTCTCATATCTGGTGCAAATCAGGGGTCCCTCCCTTCTGAGGATTTGCCTTAATCCTCCCAACGCATCTCGCAAACCCAAAGTGAAGACAACACGTCCATTGTGACCTCAGAAACACAAGGGTGGGTTCGTCCTTCGTCCTCTGGAATTTTTACCACAAACGCCAGTCAATGACATCCATGAACACATGATGCAGGTATTCATACAACTGCATTTTATTTTTAACCAGACAACACCTAAAATATTCTGAACAATGGCCAACGGTCTTTAACCAGGACGAGAGTGTGTGCCAATGGCACCAACTTTGGCTTTCAGACAAAAAATCCTTGGCACTGAAGAGTCTAGGGGGACCCAGGGGAGTCCGGGGGTTCATCTCTTAGACAAGTTTGTGTTCAATGGTGGGAAACTTTTGAGACCAGTGGTCGAAAGAGGTGAAAAGTGAAGCAAAGGATGGAATTTGGAACAAGAATAAGCAAAATACTATAGCACGCTGGTCGATCCCACAGTCTTATCCATTTGGGCTTCCATTTACAAATATAATTGAAAAGAATAAGCATTGCCTTGAGTGTTAATTTTTTAATGGGATCTCATAAATTGGCTTATAACATCATAAGTCATTTGGAGAAGATGGAAGCTTGAGGTTAATAGGGCCATTTGCAGTTGTCAATACTAGCAGCGTCGCCAGGATATCAATAGCCACTTGGTGGGTAAACCCAACCTCCAGGGTCCCTTCTTGGTTTTTCACGAGCAAAAGCTCACACCTCCTGTCTTTCATCTCACGGAGATCAAAGGATTTACATCGTGTGGTACCTCCGTCCTCAACCTGCATGCCTATCTACACAACGGAAGCAACGCCTGTGGGTTATTTTAACCACATTGCTAGGAAAATGAGAAGAAAACATTGGGTGTTGGGATGGACTTTTCCAGACTAGCTACTTAGCTCCATTATCAAAATATTTGGCCCTCCTCGACCCCTTGCAATTGAGCATCAGGACCAGAGTTGCAAACCTTCTGAGGGATTTTACTTAAACACACACACAGAAAACTTGGAGCCGAATGGGAATCCTCCATGGTGGAGTTACGGGATTATATTTATAGCTCCGTGCTCAAGGGGAAACACAGCATATGGAATAACTATTGATATTCATTGAAGAGCTAACTTCTCAGCCTCATATCTGGTCACTCGTGACAGGATGACGTTGATGAAGGGGAGTTAAGAAGTTGTCCACTCCGTGTCCTGAGCAAGGGCAACATTTCAGACAAAAGGGAGACGTCCGTGTCTTCGATGAGGAGTCAACTCTATGGAGGGGGATGCCCCCAGCCTCCCAAAGTCCTTCCAGGTCCAGCTTTCCTTCAGTCCATCCACAGGGATGCTGGACAGACGGTCCCAGGTGGCGTCCACCCAGAAGGCGCACGCGCCTGCCTCACCATCTCCAAGAGATCACAGAACAAACTGGAAAGATGTTAGACCCCCACACAGCTTCTTGGAGAACCATGCTGAGTCCTCCGCAGGGAACCACCACTAACATTCATGGACGCTTCCTTTGCTGTAGAACAGGAATCAGAAATGCTTCCCGCCTGCCTCATGTAACATGTCCATTCCAGTGCAGAAATCACACCACGATCACAAAGAAGACCCTTCAAAAGCTCTGTCGGAAGACAAAGCATTATTGTTTATCCATTACAACCTTGGAAAAGATGCCTGTTACTAGAAATGGGAAAAAATGACAAAAGTACAAGAAGCCTCTGAAATGGACTGTCCTCCCCAGCTCTTTGCTATTTGGGGTTGGCCCCACAACCCCCCCAGGACTCCAGCTGGAAACTTGGATTCTTCTCGCTTCATGCCTTGCATCCCGCCAACCGCTGAGGCACTCACTCTCTGTTCTCTCGTTCATTTATTCATGTCCCATTTGAGAAAGCTTTGAGCCTACATCCAATGCCTGTCTTCAAAATGCCCCTCTTTTTCCCCAATATTTATTCTTTGGAAATGTCCTATAACAAAGACTTCAATCTTCTCGCCCATTTATTTATACATTCAGTAGTTCATTTATATCAGTATGGGCTCATAGATTTTTACTTTATGAGTGAAAATCCAATACATCATTGTTTACAGTCGCATGCTGCATGACGACGTTTCAGTCAATGACAGACCGCATAGACAATGGTGGCCCCATAAGATTAGTACCATAGAGCCCAGGTGTGTAGTAGGCTGTGCCATCTAGGTCCATCACTCTGTGATGTTCGCACAACAGCGAAATCGCCTAACAATGCATTTCTCAGACGTGTCCCCTTCCTTAAGCCACACGTGACTGTGTTTTGTTGCTCAAATCGCTCCAGTTTGGCCATCAGAATCTTCTCCAAGTTGGGTCCTTCCATTTTGGCACATATGCCATCTTGTTTTTTGAGCACTTCTCTGTGAAGACAGCAAGCGTGGCTCTAGGCTGCAGTAGAGTCCACTCACCCACCTACCAACCCACCATCCTCATTTGCAGCTCCCTGGTCACCCCTCTTGTCCCAGAATAAATCGCCCTCACCTTCAGAACATGCTGGTTCTGCAAACCCATCACTGGCGATGAGCAGGCCGTCATGAGCACACAGACAGACACACACAGCTTTGCTATAGGTGCTCCAACCCCGACACCAGAGATGCATGGTTCCTGAGAACCAGAGAGCCCACATTTCATTCCAAAACACCTGGGTGCCCACACCTTGAAGCCTTCTCAGCGAGCATCAGAATATCTACAATTCATGCAAAAATCAGACATTAAAAAAAAAACAACCCCAAACGCTCTTACTTATGAGGGGGGAATTTCCAAAGCCGAACTCGGCCCCTTCCAGCCTGTGCCAACACCGTGAAAGTGCATCATGCCCAGAAATTCGCACACTCGTCTCCTGGGACATGGTTACAAGCTCATAAACAGTCAGATCGCCCTTCCTTGAGCTCGCCAATAATTTATACGTATCATTTGTCTCAGAGGCGTAGCGTTTGCCTGCTCAGCTGCCCACCTACCTGCACGCGCATGTTGCAGCCCGGGAAGAGATGGAAGCAATCTCCAGATGGAGTGTCGGCCACTGGGTATCCAGGTGGGTCCCCGCGGGAAGACGCCTTCCCAAGACGCCACCTCGCCAATTTACAGCCCAGTAATCTTCTCGTTGGCCCGAGTGGCGTCTGATGATGAACACATCTTTACAAATTTGGTCCATTTTCTGACGCTTGGCATCCGCGTTGAATAATAAATTCAGGGAGGCCCCGGGAAAGGCCGAGGTGATTTTGCTGACTTTCTGCATGGCTTCCACCAAGAAGAGACTCCTCTTCAACACAGTCCAAATCAGAGAGGACCACTGAGTCGTCCAAATGCATTTCCCAGGTGGGCCCCGACGTCCCAGGAAGGGGCAGGTCTGCAATTCTGTACAGCGTTCATGCTTCTGCAAAGTCCAGGGCCTCCTGGGTGCCTGGCTGTTTTACAATGTTTGCAAACACTGACCCAGCTCTTATAGGGGGCAGTCCAACCCTGGGGCTCATTAAACCCCTTCATCCTGGGGTGAGCTGATGACAGCCAGCCCGTGGGTGTGTTCAGACAGTCCCCTGCACACACAAACCTCTTCTGGTCCCACACCTCACCGAAAACCCCAGTTGCACCCCAAAGTAATTTTCCTGGGCACCACGGACCCACCAAGGGGGAACTGACCTGAAGAAATTATAGCAACAAGAACAACCTTCAAGTTATCGTCCCCCAGGGAGGTGGGAACCAAATCGCGCAAGAAGCAATGAAAATATGGTCCAAAATGCTGTTTCCTCTTCTACTTAGGGACGGCCATTCCTTTCCTTGAAACATTTAATCTAGGGAATGGACTGTGCAATTAGTTCTCATGCAACCTTGGCTCTTCAGTTCTAAAAGAGCAGAAGATTGACATTAAAATGCACAACGGTGCTGGCTGGGGCAATGCGGTGGTGTGCATGCATGTGAACACGTGTGCATGTGTGTGTGTATGAGTGCATGCGTGTCCATATGAGTGTGTGTGCATGTAGTTCCCCTCGACCCCCAAAAATTCATCCTTCCAAACCCCAGCAGCAGACTCTGCTCGGAAGGACCCCCCTCTCAACCTCTGAGAGGAAGGTGGCTGGAAATCCACGCAGCACCGACTCTCTCTTTAATATTCAAATGGCACCCGGCCTGCTGAAAACAATTTTCTCTCCCAGACATTTTCCTCATGCAATATCGTCCCGGCCTCCGTGGGGCGGGGGAGACCGTGTGGCCTCTCGGCATTATGGGAGAGCTCAGAGTCTCGTTCCCGGAGCAGAACATCTATCTCCGTGATTGCTCGAGCCCCCCGGAAGGGTCAGACTCCTTTCCTGAAATCCTGCCCGCAGCCGGTGGGTGATGGAGCTGTGGGCCGCCGAGGCTGCATTACTCACACCCAAGACGCCCGGCAGAGTGTTGGTTTCCTGTATTTTTTGTGATGTGGGCTTTTGAGCCTCTCTGAGCCCAGAGAGGTCCAGTTTAATCTGTGCATTGGAAACGTGACCCAGCACGGGCACCCCTGTCCTGTCCCCACCCCGTCTCTGAGCCCCGACTTCTTGCTCCTCTGTTGGAGCGCAAGAGCTGGGTCGGCTCCTAGCTCTGCACATGCAGGCTCTGTATGAAGTTCAGAAATGGATTCCTTTTCCTCAGAGGGGCGAGGAGAAGAGCCCTCTAGCCCCATGGCCGTGGGTGAGCCCAGGATGCAGACTCTATACCTGGATGCTCGGGAGTCCCCTCCTAGAGGAAGGTCGCCCCAGATTCCACTGCCATCCACCAAGAGAAACATCACGGTGGCATCAGACTCCAGGGACAGTGACACACTCAGTAAAGCCCGGCCAAGTTCTCCAGAACACACCAGGACCTCGCAGAAGGCCCCGTTCACATCCCCGTCTCCCCGTCTCCCATTTCCAGACTTACTTTTCTGTTCTTTCTTGATACTTTGCTTGTTGCCAGACTCCAACATCACCAGATTACATCGCTGGCCACACCATGTGGGAGACAACATTAACGTCTCGTAGAGTATAAATCAAAATGCAAAACCATCGACTCTGGGGGCTAGCTTGGTGGCGCAGTGGTTAAGTTCTCATGCTCCGGTTCGGTGGCCCGGGGTTTGAAGGTTTGCATCCCAGGCACAGACTTGTGCACTGCTTATCAAGCCATGCTGTGGTGGCATCCCACATACAAAATAGAGGAAGCTGGACATAGATGTTAGCCCGGGACCAATCTTTGTCAGAAAACAAAACAAAACAAAACAAAAACCATCGACTCTGAATAACATGCATTTTCAACTTCATTGTGCTTCACTTCCTTCGGTTTTCAGGCCACACAAACTCAAAAAGCAAAAAAAAAAAAAAAATCAGAGTTTCCATCACTTCTTGCTCTATTCATTCTCTTCACCGCCTTTAAAAAAATCAGNAAAAAAAAAAAAAAAAAAATCAGAGTTTCCATCACTTCTTGCTCTATTCATTCTCTTCACCGCCTTTAAAAAAATCAGTAAAGAAAAAATATAAAATGTGGATTTACTGTAGATGTTTGTAATTTCGACTCGAGACACACCTGCTGGGCTGGGGTTGGAACTCAGAGAAACGTTCACCAAGGAGCATCGCTTGACTCCTGAAAAGAGAGAGACAAAGCTACTGCCGTCGAAACCACAGTCACGATCTAATAAATAATCTTCAGAGACTCGCGTCCTGCGGAGGTGGCTAATTTGATGTAAAAATCCGTGAGATGTCTGACAACAAGTGTTGAAAACACACAGATCATTGTCTTTCGAGACAGCTTGCTAAAATAGGAATAAAACAGATATCAGCTCTCGACTGGGGGTGCAAGCTGAAATCTTTCACAACTGTGAGAGTTTGGCACCTGCAGTCTACTGACGACCCTATGGCACGGGGCTGAGTTTGGGACCCGGCCCTCTATGCAAAAGTAAATTTTTGTTTAGCCACCAAACAAGGAGAGCTCCCCGTGTGCACAGAGCCTCAGAAGCAATGTTCAACGGGAGCCATCCGGTCGATATTTCCACGACCCACAATTACAAAAAAGCGTTTTGCGAGCGTTGGAAAGCGATACAGTAGCCTCTTTCCTCTCAGGATGGCAGGACTTTCTGGGGAGAGAGTGTAAACTCTCCAGGAGCAAGAGGAACAATGTTGCCACCTCCCCCGTGAACAGAGACACCCAGGGGCTTCTGCAGAGACTGGAAAATCTCTCCGTGCAATGCAACATGAGACCACGTCTTGCACCCCGAAGCCCGGGCAAGGTGGAATCTGAGTTTGCACGCCCGTTTCCAGAATGCCACTAACTCTATCCTACCAGGATGTCCTCCTGTGGGGTTTAAGTTGCTGACTCCTGTCTACGAATGATGTTCGATGCACCCGCCCTTTCTCTCACGCAATGCCCCCATGCGGACCTGGTTCCCTGGAGCCCTTTCCTGAGCGGTTACGGCCGTGACGTGTCCTCTCCGTGTTAGAAGTGTGCTTTCTGTGGCGGAGCAATGATCCGAGGGCTCACGTCCCTGCTCACACCCGGAATCCTGCATCTCGTGAAGGAAACATTATGGAAACGATTTTCCACGGTGAGGGAGCTCCAGGTGTCCGGCGGGCTTTGTGCTATGCCCGTGATTGCTGGGGTTCGATTATGCAGATGCTTATGGCCGTGTGTTGTCAGAACCTCGAGTGGATGTGACTGGTTTTGTGAATTAGCCAAGCGTCCATATAAACACAGAAAGAGCAGATCAATGGGATGAAACATGGCTTAAAGACCTCAGGAATATCTAAATAGCCAGTGTCCAGGGAACTGTTGGTTTTTAGGATTTCTTGATTGTTGTGTGTGTTCCAGGGACCAGCTCACCCCACTCCCCGCCCCCCCCCTAATGTTGGCCCTCTTTTATGATTGGGTTTTCCATCCGAATCCCCAGACCACTGAGTCAATGTCTTGAACGTGAAGCTGTTGCTTCCTCTGACTTTGTCTCCAGCTGGGTCGAGGAGCATGGTTCCAGAATATTCCCTGGAGTCTCAGGGACTCTGCACACGAGGTGGCCTTCTGCAATGAGCAGCCTGCCAGGCTGTTTACAGGCCAAGCTGCTCTGCATGTTCTGACTGGACCCTCCGATCTTCACTCTGGGGAAGACACAGGTTATATGGGGGCTGCGTTTGGGGGGAATCAGCTGAGGAAAAAGCATGCGATATTGCAAAAATAAAATTCCGTGTCAGGAATATATTGCCCATCACAGAGCGGGCACTGAATGAGAAAGACTGTAGTCTTAACCTCTTTGCTAGGGGCCAGTGAAATAGTTTCTGCAAATTTCACAGAAACAGGTGACCCCATGAAAACGCCGCATGGGCCCCACCCAGGGCCTGGACCAGCCCTCGAGTGCGAGGGGCTGAGGCTTAAATCCATTAACTGCATGGATGCAGACCATCTTGAGGTCAGAGCACGTAAGTAAGAAGCCCCGCCTGTCTGGAGGCATCTTCCAGGGTGAGCGTAGGGGTTGTGCACTGTGGGGACGCCTCAGCTACCTCTGGGCACCCTTTGATAGCACAACAACGTGTCCCTCCTTGCCAGGGTCTGGGGTAGAGCTGCCAGATTTCACAATGAAAAACAAAGCACGCCCACTTAAGTTGCAATCTCAGATAAACAATGAATTCATTTTTAGTATCATTATATCTCAGCCAATATTTGGGATATACTTATGCTAAAAAAATAATTTTCCTTTTTCCTTTTAAATCTGAAATCTGAATGTAGCTGGGTATCCTGGGGACATGTGTATACTAAAAATGTGTTTGCTGTTTATCTGAAGTTCAAACCCAGCCGGACCTGCTACATCTTGTCTGGTGGCCCCGAGGATGCTCAGGGCACCTCAGAGAGGGGGGGTCCCCGCGGGTGGATGATCTCGCTGCTGCGTGGACGTGCTCATTCGAGGGGATGCTCCTGTGCTGGTGGAGACACGGGTCCTCCGGCCAGGCTGCAGAAGAGAAGGGAAGTTCTTTTCCTCTCTGTCACAGTGGGGGACGACAGAACCACTTTCATGTCTGACACCCCAACACGGATGCCCTCCATCGATCCCTATGCTTTGTAACATGAAAGATTGGGCGGGGCGGTGGGGAACCGAACGATCCCCGGCCCCCACATTTACAACTCGGGGAAAAGAGACAGAAATCGGGATGATTTTCTAGGGGTTGGTTTTGGAGGAAGAAAGACATTATTTCAGTCACTTTGTTTTTTTCATCAATGCAAAATTTCTTTTTTTTCCATCGTGCTAGGAACTAACAACAAATGTGAGATTTTGGATACACAGAGACGAGAAACTCAGGGTTCCCCCAGATATAAAACACTCAAGCAGAGTCAGGACTGTCCTTGTATAGGGTCCCGTGCTTGGGGGCACTTATAGGATCTCAGGCAAAGAATGACATGGACATTTTAGGAGACTTGCCTAATGGGGACGAGAGTAAGCTGGGTTTGCTCTGTGTTATGCCTGCCTCACGGGTGTTTGAACCCACAGAGATGGCGCTGTCCAGAAGGGTGGATACTGGGGTCCCCAAACTGCAATGCACCCTGAAATCCACATCAATGAGAAGCATCCTCCTAGTGTGAGGCTGACACCGCTCCAGGTGTGTGGGGGAGAATTAAATGGTTTATCTCATTATTTCACTTCTTATTTCTGAGAGAATATTTAAGGCCACTTTTATTTTCAGGATGAAGGATGGTCATCGTGCATCGCAACCTCCAAGCATCCATCCGGCACCAACGCCCGCCAGAAATGCTCAGGGGTCTGTTTCCTGACGCCCACCCTGCTCCTGGGGGCGGGCCCATCCTTGGAGCTCAGGTTCCCACCCCCTTCACAGCCCTGTGCCGACACATACAGGTTAATTAAATTACTTCCCACCTATCTGTGCAGAAATCAGCCATCTCAGTCTCATCGTTAAAACTTACTGTTTTGCTTTCTCAGGACAGAAAGTCATTACCACACACCAGGTAGCCACAACCTCCTAAAAGCCACAAAAATGCTTCAGACATCAGGAATGCAAAATTTAGAACATCGTAAACTTATTATTCTGCAAACAAACCAAGGAAAGAAAATCAGCTCTGCCTATTCAAATTAACACAGTTCAATATGCATTTTTTTAATTCATAAAAACTTGGGAATATCATTTTTAAAAGGTGGGTGTGACTTCATGTACCTACTGCAACAGGTATCTTTACCAACCAGGAGAAAGAATTAAGCCCTTCTTGTACAAGACCCATTTCTAAACGCCACGAGGGACTCAGAAATGGACTCTTTCGAAGTGTCAGAGGAATGTCCCGGAATATTGACCTCAACTGCTCGCATTTTAAAATTGTTTCTAGAAAAAGGTGCTAAGATTCTTTGCTGAAAAATAGCATCATCTTGTTATTCCTCCCAAAATAGTGTGACGGCTTACACACGGCTGCATCTACTATCTGAGTTACCGATGTGAATAAATGATTTGAGGTCTTGGAGTCGGTTTCAAGCAGCTCGGGGGGACCTGTGAAATGTTCTTACGAACAGCAAAGTTGCTCCTTGCAAACACTTTTTCACCCAGCTCCTCCGCTGAAGTTATAATTTATAGTTAAGGGTTCAATTAAGCTTTGGAAAATCTGGCAACAGCTCTCCACGTTCAGAAAACCCATCCGGATCCTCTTATACTGCTTTTTCGTCCCGGCAACGTCCCACCCCAAACCATGTCAATCCTTAATGAAGAAGTAAGTGTCGATTCCGAATTCATGCTGAATTCTTGCTCATTTGCACTACTGGGTCTCTCCCTGTCCCCAACCACTTTCTAACTCGGTATTCAAATATGACGGTAAATTATAGCCGAAAAAACCCTTTAATCCAGATTGCAAAAACAGGTGTGGGTCATGCTAAAAATCCAGAGTTTGCAAAATTCAGGTGACCATCCCTTTCACCAAGCAGGTGTTGGATTTTACAGAACACTTTTAAAAAATGGAATATTTGGGGGCTGGCCCAGTGGCCTAGTTGTTAAGTGTGTGCACTCCACTTCGGCAGCCCAGGATTCGCAGGTTTGGATCCCAGGGGCACACCAACGCACTGGTTGTCAAGCCATGCTGTGGCGGCGTCTCATATAAAGTAGAGGAGATGGGCATGGATGTTAGCCCAGGGCCAGTCTTCCTCAACAAAAACAGGAGGATTGGCAACAGATGTTAGCTCAGGGCTGATCTTCCTCACAAAAAAAAAAAAAGAAGAACGTTTTCATTGACAATCACTGAAATTTAGTTTTATTCCAGCCCGGATCCGCATCAGCTGCCTGAGCTGCCTGCACCCTCCGCAGATACAAGTCCTCTCTTTTAGTATTTGGGTCCAGATAACGAACTCTGTTTTGTGGTCCAATGCGGTTTGGTTGCTATGATCACTTACATTTCTGAGCAGTTAAATAAATGTTGACGGGTACGTTTATCCCCATTTTCACACGACCAAGGGAACTATTATAAAATCTCCCGAACGCACCTTTGATCTTACGCTTGGCATTTTGTGCCGATAATGCTGTTTTATTTCATTTTCAGAAGTGGGAAGACTGCACTGATAGCAAATCAGGAATAAGATTTGGAGAAAGGCCCCTCTTGAGACAGTCGGCTCTGAGGATGGGCATTAGAATTCAATATTTTATACAAAAATACGCTCCCTGGTAATCCTCCACCCCACTTGCTGTTCATATTTTTTGCATCTTCACATGTGCCTTCCGGAACGGAGGAGTGTTGACAGAGCACGAGAACTTTGTCCGCCTCTGGTATTTGCAAGTATTTCTTGGTGTGTTCGCTGGCCTTAAAGATGCTTCTCTTCAGGAAAACTCCTTGTCTGTTTGCAAGGCTGTGGGGAAGCAAGTCTGCTCTGTGCGTGCCCGCCCTGCTCTGAATTGGAATGTGGGAAATGATCTCAGGCTGTTCTGACTGTCTCCTTGGACCTGGGTTACCTTGTGGCTGTAACTTGCCTGCGGATGGTCATTGATCACGTAAACTGCAAATTCCTAGACCCAAGGGCAGGGCATGCAGGTTCTGTCTGCATCTTCTAAGCCTTCAGAGATGGGCGTGTGTGTGTGTGTGCATATCTGTGTTGGTGTGTGTGTGTGTGCATGCATGTGCTGGTGTGTATGTGCATAGACATGTGCTGGTCTGTGTGTGTGCAAGCATGCAGGTACTTGTGTGTGTTTGTGCGCACGTGTTGATATGTGTCTCTGCACACACATGTACTGTGTGTGTCCCCAGGATGCCCCTGAACCCCTTAGAGCATTGCACCATGATGCAAGGTCCCCTCACGTGACACTCAATGCCATCACCCTCTCATCTTCTCCTCAATCCCTTTCCGAAGCCTCTCGTGGCCTCTTCAGAGACACCAACGTTCTTAACATTCACCTAATCTCCGTTTTGATTGGAGAGGGAGAAAAGCAAACCTTTTGGAAATGCAAGAATCATTTCCGACTCCAGAAGGTGCCCGGTGGAAACACGTGCACCCCGTTTCCGAGGCGGGATCTCCACGGCGGGCCAGAACGTATCCCCATTAGTGGTGCCCACACACGGCACTTCTATTAATAATGTTTTCCTATGTAAAGGAGAACATTTTTGGTGACCTCTGGGAGCTCAGGAATCAATGGGAAGTTGATAAAGCAAAGTTCTCAGCCGCTTGAAGTCAAACGAGCATGATCTGTTTACCCAGGGAAGCCTCCCCGTGTCAGGGCGACCCCGCCATGATTTATAGACCGCCACCCCACGAAATCATTTAAAGCAGATTAGATGCAGGGGACAATCCCTTCTAATATGACAAGCTGATGGAGGCTGACAGGGAACCAGGTTACGCGGGATGGCAAGCAAGTTCAAGAAATTCTGATTAAATTAAAATATTAATGGGACCGCCGGGAGAAAGAGATTGAATCTCGTTGGGCGAATTCCGGATGAGGCCCAGGATGCAAATACGGTGACAGTAAGGATGCTGTTGGTGGAGCCAGCCCGGGGGTGCCAGAGGCGCTGATCTGCAGAAAAACCAGAAGGCGGGAAGTGCATTCCGATGAAAAGAGAGGGGCAGGGAGCCTGTCTCCTCTTTGCAAGGTCTGGGTGAGAACCCAGCTGCTGGGCTCGGGGGACAATTCTGCATCAGGGCTCACCTACTCGCTCCTGCCTCTCGTGGGGTCCCCCTGCCCCTCCAGGCTCCCCTTTGCATCTCCTGAATCGAAGCAACAGCTAGCTCAAAATGCAAATTGGGCCCCGCTGCATCGTAATTACCACCCAGCGTTCCTATGAAACCGTCGCCTCCGACCTCTGCTGTACGGGAGTTTATTGAGTTTTTTTTTTTTTTCCCTCCTTGCAGAGAAAAATGGCAAGCAAGTAAGAATCCTGCCTCGGCCACAGCGAAATGAGGTTCGTCGGCCGCATGCATTTGCTCATTCATTTCAAGGCCGTAATGATGCTGAACCCATTTCCTTCTGAGCCTCCCTTAAAAGGGGTCCGAGTTGTCGGGACGAAATCGGCAGAGACGAGGACAAAGTTTGCTTGTGACCCTGAAGGGCAGCCTCAGACACAAGGAATTTGGCACCAATTTTTTTTTTAATAAAATGAAGGCCTCGATGGCTTAGTAAATATTCAGCTGCTCGTATAGAGAAAGGAGGAAGTTTGCATGTTGGAGGGAAGTCAGGTTTATCGGGAATTCATCCACACACCAAACAAGGTGCTGAAAATTTGGAAACTCTCCCCAAAAGAAAAAACAAAACAGGCTGTTTTTGGAGGACCAGGCTCCTAGCAAGTGGGGAGCTCTCTCGTGTTCCTAGCGATCACGTGTCTGTTTTGATTGCCCCGAAGCCTCAAATCACAGGCTCGGGAGAGGACCCAGCTCAGCGTTGAAAGCATTGCAGAGAGAGAGAGTTTTTAAAAACGGGCCCACTTTTTTAAATCTTTGGGTATTTGGGAAAAGTCATACATGCGTGCAGAATTGTGCAGGAGCCTTTCGAGTTTGGTGGATGAGAGGATAGGGAGGGGGCCGGACACACACCGACCTGCCCATGCCCATCCGTCCACTGCATCTTTAATCACATGGTCGCTGGACTCCAGAAGTTTCTTTTCCACTTAGAGCAGCTGGGTTTTTCTGCTTTTATGATCGCAGCTGCTTATACATTTAGAAAGCCAGTGTTTCCTGTAAAACAAAGAGAAACCAGATGCAAATAAGACGTGGAGCGTTCTGACCCACTCTCTCCTTCCCTAACTGGACCTCTCCTGTCTGTGGAGCGGTCAACCATGCATATGGGCCAGAAGGTCCAGGAAATATTTCTACAATTCATTTTTTTTTTTTTTTGGTGAGGAAGATTTACCCTGAGCTAACACCTGTTGCCCATCCTCCTCTTTTTGCTGAGAAAGACTGGCCCTGGGCTAACATCTGTGCCCATCCTCCTCTACTTTATATGGGACGCCACCACAGCGTGGCTAGATAAGTGGTTCGTATATAACCGTGCCAGGGATCTGAGACTTCAAACCCCGGGCCGCCTAAGTGGAGCGTGCACACTTAACTGCTATGTCACCAGGCTGGCCCCCCTCCTCGTCACTTCTTGGACTAAAAAGAAATAATACGGGAAGCGAAATTTGGCTACAAAAGAAAGTGATTTTTGCATTCTTGTGAGATCTGGATGTATGAAAGGACATATGTTGAGTGATTAAGATTGATTCCTCGTAGTTAAAAAAAAAATAACCTGAAACGCGAGAGGAATGGATATCTATAAAGAGAGAGACAAGAAGAAAAGGAAAATTCATCAAGTGGGTGCAATGGGAAAAAGTATACGACCCAAAGGGCTGGTCAGGGCCGTGTCCTGGGGCGTGTGGAACGAGAATGCAGACAGGTGTTTGTGGGGCTGGGGACTTCCCGGGTCCACCCACCTCACCAATAAACCCCCATGCACAGACCATGCAGGGACGGCTCCCAACTGAGTCCTCAACACTAGGTGCAGAAACCTATTCACGATTTGCAACCGTTTAGACCTGAGTGGGAGGGGATACTGAACTCGGCACGATTATTTTTCTCGGTTACCGTCAGCGATGGCAGCTTTCCAGTCCGTCCTGGCCTCCTGGGAGGCAGGAGAGAATCATCAGAGTGGACAGAGCTACGTCCCGGGGTCTGAGTTTGAACGTCCCTGAAGTTCCCGGAATAGAAACCCGGCGAGAGTCCCAGGAGGGCCCCACAGCCCTGCGGGGAGGGCAGGAGGCCCGGCAGCGGGGAGGCGGCGCCGCAGAGCAGTGGGGGCCGGCGTGGGGGTCTCTGTTGCACTGGACGGTGGATGGAGAAGAGAGCACTCTGAAAACCAGACAGACACTCGGGGCAAGATGCTGAAGCCCTAGAATTCATCCTCGTCTACCAGCCTATGTCCTGCTTAGATGTAGCTTTTCTGTTTAATATGTCATCATCTGATCAAGTTTATTCTTAAAAGTCTCGTGTTGCTATAGATTTTTTAACTTGGAAAAATATGTAATATACACTTATATTTCATGTAAATATAAAGACATGTAAATTTAATATATAGATATAGACATAGGTATAGATGCTATAGATATAGATATAAATACAGATATAGATAAGAGAGAGGTTGATAGATATAGATGGTATAGATAGAGATATAGAGATATAGATATTATAGATATGGATATGACATAGATATAGATATGATATAAATGACATAAATATAGATATAATTATAGATATTGATACAGATATGATATATATATGGTATAGATATATAATTATAGATATTGATACAGATATGATAAAGATAGTCATAGATATAGATATGATATAGATATAGATGTATAGTTATAGATATAGTTATAGCTATATATTGATATGTATAGACATATAGTTATAGATATTGGTATAGATATAGATATGGATATGATATATAGACAAGATATAGATATAGATATGATACAGACATAATAAGATACAGATAAACTTAGATATAGATACAGGTACAGATATAGATATAGGTGTACATATGGATATGATATATATATATATACAGTTATAGATATAGATCAAATTAGATGTAGATGCAGGTATAGATATAGATATACTTATGGATATAGATGTGGATAAAGTTATAGATATGGATCTAGTATGGATATGGATATACTTATGGATATAGATGTGGATAAAGTTATAGATATGGATCTAGTATGGATATGGATATAGACATGATATACATACAGATATGATACAGATACAGATACAGATGTGATATAGATATAGGCATAGATATAGATATATTTTAACCACGAAGAGGAAGAGGTGGGGATTCTCTGCAAAAGTCCTGCTAAAATCCTAAAACTATGGAAATAGAGACAGAGCATAAACACTTGCCTTCCTGCCCTCCCCTTGGAAAGTGACAAACCAACCCCGAAGGCAGGCTCAGAGGTGAGGATGAACGCCGTCCCCCACAAGCCCCTCCCTTGTCACATTCTGACGTTCGTACCCACAAACTTTGCAGAGGGAAGTATCTTTCAGAGCTTCACAGTGGATCAAAACCAGGAGCCGAGTGTCTGCGGAGCCGGGTTCCCAGACAGAGGCAGGGACCTGGTGGAAACGCTTCAGAAATATTCCCACGTCCTGGGCAGGGGGCCGAGGAGGGGACTCCTTCTAGCCTGTTACCATCTTATAATTAGGGAATCCTTGCGTACACACAGGTCCTGGCGGCTCTCACTGTTCTCCGATGATGGAGGGACGTTTGTCACCCCACAGAGATGGTGTTTCTAGAAGGATTCACTCTTTAGTGTAACATTTCTGCCCAGGAAAACAACACATCTTGAACCTAACCAACAAAAAATATTTTGAATTAAAGGTTAGAAAGCCAATGTTTAAGCAGCTAGCAGATTGAGTTCCTCATTTTTACCGAATGCATTGCGTTGAAATCTCTACCACGTTCTATACAAACATATTTCTTTAATGTATATTAAGGGACTCCCCACTTTCTCCTTTTCTCTTATCATTTGCAATCTAACGATTGCTCTCAGTCTCACAATGTAAAACAAAAATTTGGGGATGGAAGAACACATTTGTCTGTTTCTGTGAGATATTCAGATTTCTGGAATATTTTTAAACAAGTCCAACTTTTTTTTTTGCTTTTAAGAATTGTTTATACCTTAAATCAAAGATAAGAATTTGCTATTAGCCGGGAGATAAATGTGAGTGTGTGTGCATGTGCACACTTACATATAAACACTCTCGCACACATTCACACGTACCTACATTTGGAATAGGCCTCGAAGGCCTCGTAGAACATTTTAAACAAGAAGTGCAGAGGTGATGTGGAGGCAGGGCCCGCCCCACACTGTGTCCATCTGCCCGCAGTCTTCAGAACTGGCACCTCGGCCCGTGTACATGGCCCATGCTCTCGGCTGGCACCCCCTGGAAACCCTTGTCCCTAAATCACCAGGACACCCCACAAAAAGACAGCCCACCTCCCAGGCAGGCCCGTTCCCCGTACTTGGGCAGAGACGGCCGAAGTCCAGGACGTTTGGCCAGGATCCGCGAGGACTGAGGAGCCCTGTCTGTCTTACATCACTCTAAAGGCTGTTGCCCACTCCCCATCAGCGGGCAGGAGTAATACGCAACATTTCCCTTCCTCCTGCATTGTGGAAGGCTGTTTGCCGATCAGAAAAACAGCCCAGGTCCTGAAACCTGACAATCTTTTCACCTCAGCGTATCGGATCCCAGACCAGCAGGGGGGGCCTGCCAGCAGGTCACAAAGTCACTTTGTAAAAGATGGACATAGCACTGATATTTAAAAAAACATAAAGCTGAACTGGTGTGTGCATTATGCGTCCTTGGCAGTGTGGGAAGGAACCCGTGAAGTGTGACCCCAAACTAAAGGAGAAACGGTGATCTTCTGGGGCGGGGGCTGCCTCTCTTGGACCCCAGGGATGGTGCTTCCAGAGGTTGGGGGTCCCTCCTACAGTATCAGGGTGTCTGCCCCCTAGGAAAGTCCCAAGTTAGCCAGCAGCAGTGCCAATCTTAGCAGGTCTGCCCGTTGGCTCTGGTCCCCTCGCCCGGCAAGCCTGCAGGGTCCCATATCAGTGCTGTTCACATTTGGGGCTGCCCTGTAGAATCGTAAACATTCTGATGAACAAGCATCCTCCCAGCCCCGTTGAACCTCACTGGCTGGGCATCTGCTTCCGTGTTTCAGAGCTCCCTCCCCAGCCAGCACGGAGAGCCCCCCGCCCTGTTCCCATCAGTGTCTCCACCCCTGGTGCACCGGGCCATGACCCCAGAAGGGCCTCTCTCTGATGCTCCACTGTCCTGAAACGCTGCATCAGTTCTGAGCGAGAGTCCCACCTTTTCCTGGATGGGGTCTCTCAAATGATAAAGCAGGTCTTAGTTCTCTGAGGCACTCATTGCTTACCCTGGAAGTGGTCTCTAACCAGGCTGCCCTCCTGCCTCAGTGAAGCAGCGCAAAACGGCTTCCTCCAGGTTAACCTGAGTCCAGACCCCCTCACCTGGAGGACCCACCCAACGGGACCAAGGACCAAGGACCAAGACACTCCTTGGCTCCCGGTGTCGTGAGTAGCCTGATGTCCTGCAGACTTTCCGTGCAGCGGAAGAAGGGCAAGATGCCCTTGGGGTTTTTAATTCCCTCGCTCCCAAAGCTAGCTTGCTGATGCAGCGGGATCCCAGGAGAAGGAGCGACAACCATCCCCAGAAACTGGTTACAAATTGGACACACGACTTCAAGCTGTGTTACTTTGTATCAATATTTTCCCCTTGTTCACCTAAGGCAGGGGCCGGAGAGGAGAGAGATTTCCACATGGGAGGAAACGCCATCCCTTTTTCCAAAATCCGCTCGTCCTAATGGAAATAATTATTGAGTGAACGTTGCTTCCAGCTCCCCATGGTATATTAAAGCCACGTTATGCAAATAAAGATATTACCATGTTATTAATGCTTATTGTTGAAATATGAATAAGCAAAACATATGACAGAGTGTAGTGTTTAAATTGCAAAAACGCGGAGATGTTTAATAAGGTGGCGGAGGTTCCGGGTTCCGTTTTTTTTTTCTCCCCCCTCTCATAATTTTCAATATCATCTAAATTAAGCTATAAAGAATCATTACCTTTAGCAATTTTTAAAATCATCTTTCATCTCTGGGAACCTAACTCACAGCCCACTGAAAATATTACAAGTAAATACTGTATTAAGAACATTGATTATTTTCCTTAATCCAATTGAAGCATATTGAGACGTAAAGGAAAATTACGGAAAATGGGAGACACACCCGGCGGGCCAGCGAGGGGCCCCTGGAAGCATGCACCAGGGAAATGCGTCTGTGGTTTTTAAGGAGCATCTTTCCATGGCTGATTACTTCTGCCGAGCCCTTCCTGCAAAGACATTGCGGTGAGCTATGGAGCTCAGGGCAGAATTGATGGCTGGAGTTTTAATCCAGTTCTCTGCAACAGTTTGGAGAAATTTGGAATCCTTCAGGAAGACAGATGGGAGCATTTCGGATGCAAACGCTATTTTTAAGACACCCTGTGTGTATGACAAGCAGAATAAAAAAGAGTCCAAGAGTCTCCTCCCCACGCCCCAGCCATGCACTCAGCTTTGCACCCGTCTGAGAAGTGCTCCAGCTCTTCCAAAAGAAAAGCATCTGAGGAGGCAGATAATCCTCAAACCCAATGCCCATATTACAAACCTTGGGGTGACTTCTTAATGGAAAAATAATTGCAAACCAGGTGCACAGAGCTCTGGGCAGGTAATAAGAGTCACTGTCTTCGTCCTGCCCCAAGGGTCATTTTGTCTCCACTCTGGAAATAAGGTTTAAAAAGAGAACTGGCTTCTCCAGTCGGTTGCTTTCAGACGCCCACTGTCTCTGCCCTGGAAGAAGCCATGGAACACCATCGACTGCCCGTTCTGAGGACCAGGATGAGAAGCTGGGAGAGTAAGAGTCTTGCCCATCCATGATGCCTTCATTGGGTTGAAACGCAATGCTCAGGCAGCTGTGGAAAGCCTGCTTTATTACGGGCTTTGGTCTGAGTGACATCAACTTGGCCCCTGGATGCTGTGCATAATGTCATCTTTCCCCCCATCTCCTGAAATCCCCCATGGAGGGAGGAATGAGATTCCAACACTGGGGAAGCCTGGCTTGGCCAAGGAACCATCTTGACCATGAGCAGAGGCTGGGAGGAAAACTGCCCAAGTCTTGGCTCATGTTCCCTGGATTAAGTTGGGATGCTGTGAATCCAGTTCAAGGTCGTCCCAAGTGCTATGGGCTAAGTGTCTGTGTCCCTCCAAATTCATATGGGGAAGTTCCAACACCCAGTGGGATGGTATAAGAAGGTGGGGCCCTTGGGAGGTGATTAGGGTTACATGAGTCAATGAGGGTGGGGTCCTTGAGATGGGATTCTGGCCTTGTAAGAAGAGACACTAGAGTTTCCTCTCTCTGTCCACCACATGAGGACACGATGAGGAGGTGGACATCTATAAACTTGAAAGAGATTCTCACTAGGAACTGATGATGTTGGAACCCTCATCTTGGATTTCATTCACCACAAAAGAGAGTAAATGTAAGGTCTCATCTCTGATCCTATGGACACTGACGGGGTTGTGCTGTCCCTAGTGACGTGATGAGTGTGGATCATGGACTTGAACTAGAGGTCATG
>JABWHU010000930.1:124347247-124369574 GCA_014189135.1 Dicerorhinus sumatrensis harrissoni
GTGGACACCATGGGGCTGTGCTGTCCTAGTGGACGTGATGAGGGAGGGTCATGGACGTGAACTAGAAGTCATGTGCCAAGCATCAACGTACCTCATTTCTAGACCTCATAAAACTACAGTAATCAATTCTGTTTGGTTTTGATGGGGAGATTAATAGAATGTGATAGAGAACCCTGAAGTGGACCCACACAAATATGTCTACGAGATCTCTGACAAAGGAGGAAAATCCATCAATTGAGAGACAAAACAAATGGTGATGATCAGCTGGACATCTATAGACAAAAATAAATGTCAAACTAGGTCTCATTCTTTATACAAAATGTCATTAAAAATGTGTCATGGACTTAAATGTAAAACTATAAATCTTCTAGGAAAGATAACACAAACAGTGTATAAAATCTTTGGGATGTGGGGCTGGGCAAAGAGTTTTTCAGTTTCACATGAAAAGCATGATTCATAAAGGGTAAAAATGACCAAGTGGACTTTATCAAAAGAAACTTTTTAAAATAATGGAAAGAAAGCTACAGAGGGGAAGAAAATGTTTGCAAGCCACAAAGCAACAAAGGACGAGTATCTATACTATATAAAGAATTCTCAAAAGTCAACCGTAAAAAAAGTGTTTAGCATGATTTGCCATCAGGGAAATTCAAATTAAAACCAAAATGAGACATCATGTCATGTCTATCAGAATGTTTAAAATGCAAAATTTTTACAACTTCTAATGCTGGTGAAAATGCAGAGAAACTGGATCAATCATACACTGCTGGGGATGATGTAAAAATATTAAAACCATCTGGAAAACAGTTGGGCAATTCCTTAAGAGTATAAATATGCACCCTTTCATACCACTCAGCAATTGCACTCCTGGGCATTTATCTGAGACAAAATAAAGATGTATGTTCATACAAAAACTTGTACAGAAATGTTTATAAAATCTTTATTCATAATGGCCCCAAAGTGGAAACAACCTAGATTGTCTTTCGATGGGTGAATGGATACACAAAATGTGGTACATCCATTGCATGGACTCCTACTCAGCCATAAAAGGGAACAAATTACTGACACACACAGAACCCGGATGAATCTCCCTTCAGGTCTGTTGAGGGAAAGAGCAAATTCCAAGAGCCTACATGTGCATGGTGCCATTTATACAACATTCTTGAGATGACAAAATGATAGCAAATGCTGGTAGGTGGATTATGTAGATAAAACTAGAAAGTCTATGATTCAAGTCTTTTAAGGATTTCCAGCGACACCAAGAAATGCTCTTGGAGAGTGGAAAACAGATTTGTTCTTTTGCATTTCATTTATGATCTGCAAATTCAACGGGATTATTCATTAATATTGAATAAAGACATTGGAGCTCATTTGAAGCCCTGCAGATGTTTCTACTCTTTTAGGATGGACGGCTGTGGTGGAAACGAAGGTTGGCATTTTCCGGAGTCACCATTCCTTAGGGGACGTAATTGCCGAATCATAGGTGGCCCCTGCTTATTATGGTGCCACACTTGCTGTAACGTTTGTTACTAACATCGTCCACAGAGATAGAAATCTAAAACAGAAAGACTCTCTACACGGCTTTTCTTCGTTATTCTTACAGCTATTCTTAGTTTTACTCCTAAATCTCAGAAGGTAGGAACAGTGAACGCAGCATTGCACTAACACTTTTGCATTCTCCTGTTGTCATCGTAATGTCTGCTGTCAGAAAAAATGATGAAGAAACAGGGGTTCTGTGAACTTTTGCAAAACGCTCTAAATTCTGTTCAGATGGTGAGCTGTTTATATTCTGCGGAGACCGCTGCAAATTTGATCGTTGGGAGCAAGACGTGCGGGACTGTTAATGTGTACAGAATACACAACTTATTTCCCTGTAAATTATTGAATATATTGAACATTTAATTAAATGTTTACAGAGCAAGCATATTCCCCAGATGAATGATCTTTATGTTTAAAAATAGAAGTAGCTTTTAAAGCTCCGCCATGGTGTCTGATGGGCATGTTTTTTTAATTTCAGAATTAATGCTGAAATGCGTCTCTCCCCTTGTTTAACATTATTCCTAAAAATAGTGCATTGCTTTTTCAACACTGCGCTTGACAGTATGCCCACAAAATTGTCTGGAAGTATCCAAATGAGTCCAAATGCACCCAAATGGTTGGTCATATTTGATCACGCCTTTAATTACTCTTTTCTTGAAAAGAAAAAGAAGGCATTGTTTTGACAACTAGGCTTAACATATTGCATTAGAGACTACCTCTCAAGGAACTATTTTAAATATTTAAATTAGCTGCCACTGACACGCCTGTATTTGATCACAGCAGACAGAGCTGATTAAAAAGAAGCAAGTATTTCCAGGGAAAAGGAGGAAGAGGAGGAAGGGAAGATCATGCAGTGATATGTTTCCACTCAGGAGAATTTGGGGGATCCCACCTGCCGGAGCTGCTGAGTTACGGAAGGTTCTCATGTGAATCAGGAAGCTCGGGTCACGTCAACGAGCGACTGGAAAACCACACAGCCAAACAACGGCAGCCTTCACCCCAAACGTGCCGTGGAGCTGGCCCCAGACCCCCCAGGCCCCAAGTCGCTAACGGTAAAGACACACGGGTGAGGACGAAACCCAACGCTGCAGGGGTGGAGGCAGCTGCAAGTCGGGCTGTGATGACAGCTCCCTGACCCCAACGTGCCCTTCCTCCACGTGGAGCAGGCTCTCTGCCCTGGACCGAGTGGAGTTCCCGGAGTGGCTGAGGAGGAGGGTGGCCGCCAGACCCCGTGCCCTGGGCACACAGTGGCAAAGGGCCACCATCGGGAGGAAGAGGAGGACAATGCACGTGACTCTGTCACCGAGGCTCCCACCAGCAGCGCCCCGTTGTCAGACTTAAGCAATTTACACCCACGTCTCCGCCCGCTCTGGAATCTTCTCATTCGTGTCTTGCAAGCTCCACTCCACGGGTGGGACTGGACGGCCGGCTGACCACAGGGCGTGGCTGACCTGTCACCTGGATGTCACACTCACTGTTCACCCCAGGAGTGGACGTTCTCTGAGAGGAAGAAATGGGCATCCCCACTTCTGCCCCCGGCCCCCGGCTCAGCACAGACACGGGGCTTGGTCACCCGCAGGGCGGGGCAGCTGGCCCCTCCGCTGGGCCAGAGGTGTGGCCTGGGCCCCAGACTCCTGGTCGGTAGAGGGGGTGCTGTCTGCTCTGTACGCATGGTGAGAATGGCTCCCTGCCAGGCACTTAACGTTAATGCACACACGTCAATCCAAGGAGGGCAGAATGAGCCCGGGCACACATGAATGAGTGAATGAATCTGAGAGTGTCCACATGTCCAGCCCTTGACCGCCCCCATAAGCTCCAGATTCCTGTACTCAACTGCCAGCCAGGTAGTTGATGCTCAGAAGACGCGTACTGAATGTGTGCGAATATTACACGGACGTAAGAAACGGGGGGATGCGATGGCTGATGGAACGTGGAGTTTGAGGAAACTGTGCCCTCTGTATCCTGTCTCTCCTTTTTCCTCACCCCTCAACTCCCATTTTGCAGGCTTTGCAGGATGCCCAGCCACCTAGTATATATTTTTCTTTTATTTTCCATTCTCCCTCTTACATAGATGTGGCTAAGGGAGGTAGTACAGCTCAGAGGGAAATAGCAGCCATTGTTCAGTGTGGCTTTCAGACATGATCTGTCAAAGAGGAATAACTTCCCTTCATTCCTTTCCCCTTTTTTGTCTTTTTCTCTTTTGCTTTTCCTTAGTCTTTCCACCTGGAATGTAGACGTGATGGCAGGAGCTACAGTGGCCATCTTGTAACAAGCCATGAAGGAAAAACATAAAGAATTCCAGAGATATCTGTGTGACATCTTTGAACCTCTGCACCAGTCTCCCTCCAGGTTTTTTGTTACCTGAGGAAAAGAAAAGTCCCAGGAAGCTTGGGCTTCCTGTCACAGGGAACCACAGGTCCCTAGGTGCATGTACCCAGAATAGCTGGAATTGTATACTGACGCTCAAGACATCACTTCCAGCTGCAGAGGGGGTGAGATCCGGATTCCTAAACCAAGGCAGGCACCATGGCTGAGGCAGTGAGTGGAAGGGGAAAAAATAAGAAACTGAGTGAATCAATGGAAAACACAGGTACCGTTTCCAAAATGAAATAGACACTCTTGGGGGTGATCTAAATATTTAAAGATTCATGTTTAATAATAATAAAAATGTCTCAGAGAAATAGTAGACTTGGCGTGAAGAAATAAAGAGAAAACTAATATAGACGGTGTTCTCTGCAGCCACACCATGAACTCGCCATTTCTAACCTCACCCTTCCGGAAGATAGAATTACTTGGAAAAGGATAAGAAATCTGGGAGCCAACGAGAGAGAAGATTTCAGCAGAGTGGAGATGGAAAAAAGATTAACGAGAAAGGGAGGCGGACATAGAGACAAATACGAACTCCATTCCGCAAGGGAAGGTGGGGGTAAATGCGGGTGCGTGCTTGAAATATTAAACCTTAAAAGGTATATCCGTGCGTCTGGTTTTTTCATTTTGCGTGAGCTAATCGAAACCGAAGACTGGTAACCCGGCATAATTTTTTAAGCATGAAAAGGATTCTGGTGATTTCATCAACAAAATTGAAACCAAATAGAAAGATCTCGGCTACCCAATTTGTTACTCTGTTTAGTCGGGTTTCACGTTCCAAACGGACTCTGAGTTTGTTTATTATTTTTTTAAAAAATCCTCCGTGTGTCTTTGCATTTGTCTTTAAGTCTACACAAGAAGAAATTTCCAGGAGGAAAAAAGAAACCTGCCATTTTGCCTCTCCAATATTTGTTTTTTGTCCAAAGCAGTTCATTTTTCAACTTCCAAAATATATGTAACAGATGACTTTGTTCCATGTGTCATGTTTTCCTCTGCATTCAAACTCTCATTCTTGGTTTCTGATTAAGGAGAGCTGCCAAATCTGACTCTTTTGGAGCTAAAATAAAGAGCCACGTCACGCCAGACGGCTGGAAGGGAGGCGGCAGTATTAATTTTTCTTGATGAAAAAAGGCAAGGAAGGCATGCTCGTATAAAACTGGGATTCTTTTGATAATTTAGAGGCTGGTATACCTGTGTCCGATAAAAGTTTATTTAAAAAAAAAACGGAATGATACCATTTTGTTGCCAAAAATAGGGGTCCAGATACTTACAAATCCAGGGCTGCCTTCCTCAGATTGGTGCTGGAAATTGCGAGGACGATTTTGAGTCCCGACACCCCCAATTAGATTTCTAAAAGCCCCCTGAACTATGACTTTCATGTTATTATAACAAGGCTATTCCTCAGGCTGAAATTATAATTTTACTGTAAGCCCCTTCTTGCAGTCCTTTTTTGCTTACTCATTATTTTCTGCACCGAAATGTTAGTTTTAGCCCAAGAGGGATTTTCTGGGAAAGTTTCAGAAATCCATTCATCTATTTTTGAGCCGTCCGACCATGGGGAAATTAAGGGTTTATACGCATTAAGACATTTTTGAGATGCCTCATGGAGATCTCGGTCAGACTTGTATTTTAAAAATGCAGACATGCCGTGGACAGAGCGTGGAATGACAAATCCATGCTTCTTCTTACTGGGCCAGGTCATTATAAACGAGCTCTGTAGTTACTTAAAATTAGCAAGCCGGACAAACACACGGTGGTAATCGCCCCGCAGAGGAGTCCCCTCTCTCCCCAGCAATATTTACCAAACTTCGAGCAAGAATCAGGCGTGGAGGGATACGGCATTCTAGAGGAAATGTGTCACCGACCCTCAAAACTCAGCATTTAACATGAGTTACACTAGCCACAAAGTTTCAAAAATATCTATTGCAAGGCACACTGTTATTTAAACACAAGTGAGAAGAAAGAAAAAAATTATGGCTCAAGTTTCTTCGAAAACAGCTTCCGTGCATCATTTCTTAACTTTAAACAGAAGCCCATTTCCAGATACGTGTGTTTGTGTGTGTTTATATAAAAAGATACATATATGTAAAAAGACACGTGTGTATGTATATATACATATATACATACAAAAGTTATATGTATATACATAAAGATGTGTGTGTATATACACATATATGCATAAAGATATATATGTATGTAAAGATATGTGTATCTATATACATATATGCATACAAAAGACGTATATGTATATATAAAGATGTGTGTGTATATTCATATATGCATACAAAAGATATATGTGTGTATATATTTTCGTATATAATATGTATGAAATCTATATAAATAGATAATCTATATTAATAAATCTGTATTACTAGATCTAAAATCTAAACAAAATAGGTATAAATAGATACACACATGTACATACTTAAAGTATGTATATAAAATCGGCATAAATAGACACTTATACATGAATCTATATAAACATATGTATGTATAAAAATACACATATATGTATACACAGCATACATATATACCCATATATATGGAAATCATATAAATAGTATGTATAAATAAATCTATACAAATAAATCTAAAATCTAAATAAAACAAATTTAGATACATATACATATATATAATATATATAAAAGAAATAGACACAGATACATAACCACATATATGTGTCTACATAAAGATACATGTGTATCTATACAAATGAACATATGTTACAAAAGATACATATGTATATATATTTCCACAAATGTGTGTATATAATCTGGTATAAATAAATCCATATTGATAGATTTAAAATCTAAATAAAATAGATTCACACATACATATGTATAAAATATATATATAACAGAAAGGCATAGATTCATAAACATATATGCAGTAGCAAGGATGCACCATCCCTTTTGACTGTGTGTGTGTGTGTGTGTGTGTGTGTGTGTGTGTGCACGCACACCACTGCACATTAACACAGTATCCCCGGTGCATGACTGTGTGTCATTACAAAATACAATGAAACTGAGCATCAAGAAGCCGCTCTGCGGGGAAAGAATAGAGAGAGGTTGCTCAAAGGACATAAGCTTTCCCCTGTAAGATGACTCATGTCTGAAGAGCTAATGAAAAACGTGGTGACTACGGTTGACACCACTGCACTATACCATCGAAACTTGCGAAGAGAGTAGAACTGAAATGCTCTCCCCAAAAAGAGAAAAAAAGATAAATAATGTATGAGGTGGTGGACGTGCGAATGAATGAACTAGACAGGAGGAATCCCTTCACAATGTCTATGACTATCAAATCCCCATGATGCACACTCTAGATGCCTTAGTATTTTATACGTCGATGATACCTCAATAAAGCTGAAATTAAAAAAAGAAGTATCAGTAGCAGCTCTGAGCCGGCCCCTCCCTGCAGGCACCTGGGGACCCCAATACTGCACGAGGAGGGGGGAGACTGGAGAAGGCAGCTCCCACCCCGAGCCCGGCTCCGGGCAGCCCAGCAGTGCCCCATGGACCACGCCTCCCACCCCCGCCCTCCGTAGACCCCAATCCTCCACTGCCCACCCCCATGGCCCCTGAGGTCACCCTCTCCTACCCTCTATTCCCCAGGGCTGCAGCCACATACGTCCTAAATTAATTCTTCCTTCAGTTCCCCATCGCGTTGAGGTTCAGGCACCCGTACCCAAATCCTCACTGCCTCTCCTGCACCCTGGACGCCTCTGACACCCTCATCTGCAAGGATTTGCACATTTTCCCTAAGATCTAGCTTTCTGCCACCCAATCCTCTCTGTCTTATTTCTCCAAGATACACGATGTTCATTCTGCACAGTTGGGGTCTGTCCTACAGACACCCCATGAGGTGTTAAGACCAACTTCAGACGCAGCATGAGCCCGCATATATCTACGCATTTATGGTCATTGTCCGTTTGGGGGTGGAAGGGGTCATCATTCTGTGTTTACACGTGTCACCGTCTGCTTTGGGTTGAACTGTGGGCTCCAAAATTCGTCTGTTGAAATTCTAACCGCAGGACCTCAGAATGGGACCTTGGTTGGAAGTGGGGTCTTTGCAGATGTGACTAGTTGAGATGAGGTGGAACTGTAGTAGGGTGGATCCTAACCCAATATGTCTAGTGTCCTTGTAAAAACAAGAAATGTGGAGATAGGCACACGCACAAGGAGACGGTCCCGTGAAGTTGGAGGCGGAGACTGGGGTGTCAAGGATCTGGGCAGCCCCCAGAAGCCGGGAGAGGGGCAGGGAACAGATTCTCCCCCAGCGATTCCAGAAGGAACCAGCCTCTCCCACACCTTGGTTTCAGACGTGTGGCCTCTGGATCCCTGAGACAACACATTTCTGTCTTCAGCTGCCCGCTTTGTGGTACTTTGTTCTGGCGGCCCCCGGAAAACGAATACACCACCCCTTTCACAAACTAGCTCACAACGTTGGATGGAGTACCCGAGGCAATTTGTACACACACCGAGGAACGTGATGATTGCCTCTCTATTTTATTTGGAAAGGGGCAGACGCCCAGATCAAGCCAGACTCGACCTTCGAAACGAAAGATTACCAAGTCAATTCTTGGTAACATACGGTTAGACGGATTCCCCGGTCAGAAGGCAGCACCATAGTGTCGCCTGTGAAAGAAAGGATGACGTGCCTCATATTTAAGTAGGAAGGGATTGACCCAAGTGGGCTTTCATATGGCCGAGCATCAGTGGTGTCAACTTAATGCATTTCACGGGCCACGTCCTCAGATCGTCCTGGTCTCAACTCGAGGAGGTATAGTCGCTCGAGGAAGCGACTATAATTGGGCACAGCAATTGAAGAACGTGTAGGGACACAGACATGGGGAGATATCTCCTAAAATCTCAGCTACTTCCTACACCCCTCTTGAATGACTTTCGAAAAAACAAACAAACAAAAAAAACCCAGGATGTGTTCCCCACCTGGCAATCGCGCTTACCTCTTCTTAACCCTCAGAGAAATCTGAAGGGCCTCCCTCCCTTTCTGTAAATTGCACTGAGCCGTTGATTGTGGGAAATTATCTGAGAGGCTCTTTGGCTTGGCCGTTGCAAATTCGACAGCATCCTGCCAAGTTCGAAAGGCGTCTCGGCTTTGCATTCGGAATTTAAGGCCCCTGGGATGTTCCCAGAATAAATGCAGACTTAAAAAAAAAAACAAGGCTTGATTATTCTGGACTAAACTTCTGAATTTATCATACGAAAAGAAAATCCAATCTTTCGGGATTTCTTTTGACTGCAATTGGACGGCGAGGACGGGCGTCTCTTGCTTTGTTACAAACAGTTCTGTTTCCTTTGGGGACAAATTATGTGTAATGTGGGGCTGGAGACTGAAGAGGTTTTGCACAATCGTTCATTTGAGGAGGGATCTGCCAAGTCTCTGCCCAGGATGATGAGGCTTTTCTTTCCACCAGAGACAGTCTGCGGCCCAAAAAGACGCAAAGAGGCATTTTCAATTTGGAAATGATTCGTTTCACACCCTTGGAAGCACCGAGAGAGAGCTGGCACGCACAGCAGTGAATGGACTTCTCACGGGCTCCGAGATTTAGAAGACACTGCAGGCTCTCGAAGTTCAACGCAAGCTGTGCTTGGATACGTCCAGGGATGGAAAACTCACCCCCTCGTTAAGAAGCCATTCCGCCCTCGGACGGCTCTGGCGTTGAGACACCACTTCTTCCGTCGTGTGGACCCGAAATTGGTCTCCCGGGTGCCTGATTCCTCATCCTGTCTGCCGGACGACGCAGGGCAGATGGAATGGCTCTTTCACATGGCAGGCTTTCAAATACTTGAAGGCAAACATCACATCCTTCCCTAATTTCTCCTTGCCTGGGAAGTTTCTATTCCCTGGGCTGAATGTCTCCAGAGCCCTCCCCCTTCTCCAAATGCAGAAGATTCCAAAAGTGTCCCCATCGCCGTCTCGCGGTCCAGCTCACATTCCATTTGTGCATCATTGGCTGCCACCTCGAGGCGCATTCTCCAGATGGCGCCTGACCATCTCAGGAAGAAAGAGGACCCCGTTTTGTGGTTGGAGACCACGTTAGAAGTCCTGGCAAACATTGCACGCCCCCACGTGTGCACATACGTGCACACACAGGCACAGACACATACTCACCTCTCTCACGTACCATGCGCACACACGTAGGCACCCCCACATCTTTCACGTGTGTTCGCACATGCACGAAGCACAGGCACCTGTCTTACACGTATGTGCACACACACGTACACAAACACGTGTTACATATCCCCCCAACCACAACCCTCAGTGTTCTTCATACACCCCGTTGCTAAACCACATCTCTTCTGCTCCATCCTTCAGCATTGCTGCATTTTTGCTGGTGAGGAAGATGATGGCTTTCAATGCCAAAACGTCAATAATTATATTAAATGTAAATTGGCTAAATGCTCCAATTAAAAAAAGCAGAGATTGCCAAATTAGATTTAAACAAAGCAATTTTGTGCTGCCTCAAAGACACACATCCAAAATATAAGGGGCAAAGTGTAAAAATAAAGAGATGGGAAAAATATATAGTCTTAGTCTCCATGCTTGCAGAATCTGTATTTGCAAATTCACCTACTTGCTAAAATACATCTGTAACCTCAAAACCGATACAATACTTTCATGTTTATTTGTAGACATGGGCAGGGTGTGGGGAAATTTGAGTCACCCGAGGTGCGTGTTCCCCGCAGAGGTTGAACAAGGAGACACTGTGCCCTCTGGTTTCAGCTCGAGTGCTGTAAACAGGTGTAGGTTTCTTGGTCTACTTACTGCCATGATTTTGCATTTTTGTGGGTGATTTTGCTGTTTAAAATGGCCCCCAAGGATAGAGATGAAGGGCTGTCTACTGCTCCTAAGCACAAAAAGGCTGCAATGCACCTTATGGAGAAAATACGTAAGTTAGAGAAGCTTCATTGAGGCGTGAGTTACCTGCTGTTGGCCGTGAGTTCAATGTGAATGAACCAACGATATATATTCAGTAAGATGTCTTTAAAGAGAAACACACATAAAATAAGGTTATGTTTTGATCAGTCGATGAAAACGTTGTAGTCAGAGGCTCACAGGAGCCCACCCTGTATGTCCTCATAGGGATGAGGACTCTGTGTTCGCTAATTCATTGTTCCCAGGGACTTTATAGAAAATACCTATTGTGAAGAATGAGAGTCGACCACACTATGCAAATACTAATCAAAAACAAAAAAGAATGAGGTTATATTAGCATCAAAGCAGAACTTAACAAACATAAATAAATACCAAAGGTGAAGGGATAAACTTTTTCACGATAAAAGGCTCCATTCACCAGGAATATAAAACAATTATAAACTTGTATGCACCTAATAACAAAGATTCAAAATATGTAAAGCAAAAATTGGTAGATGTGGAATAAACAAGTCCACAACTTCAGTAGAAGATTTTAACATACTTTCTTAGCATTACATAGAACAAGCATGTAAAACTTGGTATAGGTTTAAGCTATTTTGTTTTCAGTTTGCAAATCAAAAGAGTTTTATATGGTTCAAAGAAAAAGTTATGTCACATATATTTATTTAAATAACAAGTCCAAGTCTGTTACAAGATTTTAATTTTGTTCAGATCTTGTACTCTGACTGATTTTTGTCTAGTGAGTAGATTAGAACTCTATACCTAATGACTCCAGAATATTTACCCTTTTCAAACACCCATAAAACATTTGCAAGATTTTGGCCCATTTACTGGGCCATTCAGCAAATTTCTACAAACATCAGAGATTGAAATTATACAAGCTACATCCTCCAGCTCCAGTGCAATTAAGGTGGAAATAAAATAACAAAAAGATGAGTAGAAAATCCCATCAGTTTGAAAGTTAAACGTTGCATTTCCAAATAACCTGTGAGTCAAAGAGGAAATCAAAACAAAGACTAGAACTGTTTTGATCTGAATAGTAATAAAGACGTGACCCATCAAAGATTACGAGCAGCTTAAGCAGAGTTATGTGGGAAAATTTACAGCTTCACATTCTTTTATAAGAAGGAAGAAAGGCTGAAAATCAGGGAGTTAAGAACCCATCTCAAGAAGTTAGAAAAATCATTAAACACAAGGAAATAACCAAATTTAACGGATTAAATCATGGACATTACACAGAGAAAATTGACAGGCCCAACCTCAGTTATGCAAAAAGACTAAACAAAATTATATACACCTGACGAGACTTATCAAGAAAAAATAAAAGATGAGAAGAGATGGGAACAGGTAGTATTGGGAGAAGAAGACATGTCTCACAGCCCTCTATATATTTTTTAAAATAAAGATATTATAAATAAATGTATGCCAAAATTTAAAACTTAGACAAAATGGACAAGTTCTTAGAAATGAAAACATGAACTAAAGACATTACTGTATAATTTAAACTCTTCCCTCAAGGAAATTGCCAGGTCCAGATATCTTTGCTGGTAAACGTAACTAATAACTTAAGGCAGAAAAAAAGCCAACTTTATAGAAACTGTTCCAGCCTCTACGACGAGAGCAAAGACTTCCTGAACTCCTATTTATGAGGCCAAACCTGAGCGGGGAATTATTAAAAAGCAAAATTACGGGCCAATCTCATTTATGGACAGAGAGGAAAACTTTGATACAAAATATTAGTAAACTAAATCTAGAAATATTTGTAAAAAAAAAAAAAGATAAAGGAATTACAAGGTGGGTTTATTCCAACTTCCCTGAAGACAAATAGAGGTGGTGCAAGTATTTTGGGACCACCTGCCCCTCAGTTTGCATCATTTTTAGGAAACAAAGGATTTGCCTTCAACCAAAAGCAAAAAGGATGGTATCTTCATTCCTCTTTTCTTTGCCTCTGAATAGCTTGCTTTGCAAACTGAATTAAGGGCTGTGTTGTGATCCTACTAATGGAATGAGTGAGAATCACTAACTTGGGGTGTTCCTTTGGAAGACTTGAACTGAGGAAAAGCATCTGTATTACCTATTGGTGGTGCACACAGAGCCACAAAATGACACACATGCACAGTGCATAACGTGAGTCTGCTAAGTAGCAATTAAGCCGTCTTCACAGATCACCGGGGAGGTGCACCCGCTGCCTTAGAAAATCATCATCATCAAATAAGATTTATTAAATGCCTCTCCACGCACAGTCTCGTGCAAGAAGCCGGGACGAATCCCAAAAGTTCGAAAAGCTGTCTTCCTTCCAAAGGTCTTTGACGGCTGTGGGCTCCGTCCGTGGCTTCGCAAGTGGGTTAAACCAGAGAGCGGAATCCAGCGGCCAGAATAACTTTCGCAGCTGACACCCAAGGCATGCTGTACACTTCTTCAGGATGCAAGACAATCCCTCTGCCCATCTTAAATCCAGATTTTATGGGATTCGTCAACATACCACGGGGGTGGATGGGGGCAGGGGGAGCAGATGGTAAAATAATTCCAGTAGAAGGAAGTCGTCACTGTGGTTCTTGTAATGGGAAAGATGCTCCTCTTAATGTCTTTGCTCACAGAGTTTTCCGATTTTCTAGTTGTTTCCTGATACCGGACTCTGAGGAACTCGCCTTTGCTGTATCCGTGGTAATAGATGTGCATCCTGAAGCCCGCCTCAATATCGTTTAACGGGTCTCCAAAACGCACATTTTATACCTACACTCCTTTGTTCCTTAGACATGAAGCATCGGGGCTCAGAGAGAGCTGCTAAATAAATAGGAGACATCCCTTTATGAGGATGCTTCGTTTGACTCCAGCAAACCCAAGTTTCAAAGAAATTGCAACAATAACATCAGATGCCCTCCCTGGCCCAAGCAATTCCCTGGGCTCCTTCCCTGTCTCTTCTGGGTCATATAGTATTGACAGCCACCTTTCAAAGCAGAGACAAGTTTGCCACTTTATAGATGGGGAAGCGGGTTCAGGAATATTAAGATGCCCCAAATCGAACGGCTAGTACCTAGTAACCTGAGGATGCAAAACCCCATTTCTCCCTGCAGAACCCAGGCTTTCTTCCATAATGCATCACTCTTGTGATAGTAAATACCACTCACTGAGTTTTACGGGGTGCCAGGAGAGCCATACAGTCGTCTTCAACCTTCCCCCGCAATACTGCAAATAGATACCGCTACACAAATTTCACCATTGACGTTCACGGGGGTGAATAACACGCCCAAAGTTGTCGAGCTGTTAAGTTCAACCTCTGCAAATAGATTCATACCGTTTTGCAATGGACTTATCCATCGAAACTTCTGTCTTTCTTTCCAGCAGTACATCAAATTGTTGCTGGGGCAATGTGCATGCAGGAGGCTGCAGACCAATTGCATCCTGCAGAAGATGAACCAGAGGAGACAGGGACGGCTCACCTCAGTAAGAGGTGTGAGGAGGCACACAGCCCAGGGCATCTTCCCCCGAGGGCTCCTGGGTGTGGGGTGGACTCGCCGTGGACCCCAGCTCCACGGAACTTCTGAGCTGGGAAGGGCTTTAGAGATCGGCTTCTGGGGTGGTCCTTATACTTTTTCATTTAAAAAAGTCTTTACACCAACTCTTACTTGAAAAAGCAATGCGTGAACAGATGAAGGAGCAACCTCTCTGGTGGCAAGATACATGAGGAAGGGTGCCTCGAAGCACAGCTTGGAAACCACCAGGATAACCAACTCTCTTAAAACAGGAAGATCTTGTATCCAGAGTCTGACCACCCGGGACCAAGCAGCTCGATGGTGCTCGAAGTGACACAGCCCTAAAAGGGTTTGTCGTCCCCCAAGTGGGAAGTCAGGGTAGACCAGATGACCATTTGAGCTCCCAGCAAATTCTAGACGACAAAATTGTACACGGAAATCAGAGTTTTTAAAGAGGGTGTCATCGTGTTAATACAAGCTACTGGGAATCAGAATACTACTCCACTCTTTAACAGTATGGTAAAATACACATGACAGAGAAATTACCGTTTTAAGCACCTCAGGAGCACAATTTAGCACATGCACAGCATTGCGCTACCACCCCCTGTATCTAGTTCCAGAACATTCCATCACACCCAGATGGAAACTTTCCTCAGCCCTCCCCTCACGTCATTGTGGTTGGAGCTGATTATAATCCAACATACCCCCAGGTGAGGCTCCTGATAAAAGCTATTCTCTCAGTCACCCTAGGAAGGAAGGATGGAGAACAGATGCTGGCAGCAACTGGCAGCGTCCACCAGGGATGCCTTCCCCTCACCCCGGCTTCTGCCCTCACCAGACCTGGGTCTTCATGTTGAGCTGCCTTTGCACCTTCCAGCTCATCCTCCACCTGGCTGACATCCTGGATCCCTCCCACCTTAGCCTCCATGCTGCCTTCCCTGCCCCACCCCGCCCAGGGCTCCCACCACACTTCATGCAACCCCTCCATGAAGATGTTTGCTATTCTCCCCATTCACCTGCCCGGCTCCCAGGACTACAAGGCCCCCGAGATCACAGGTGGGCTCTCCTCCTCCGTCCTTCCCAGGTGGTCCAGGAATCGCTCCATCTGTGGAATGAAGGGGCGGAAGCTGACTTTTACGGGATCCCATTCCAGCCTCTGGAACCGACTCCCGAACTCCAAAAGAAGGAAGCTCACCTTAGAAGATGTAAGAAGCCTCCCACATCCCTGCACGCCTCAGCCGGGGAAGCTCACACTTTGCAGCACCCAGCTGCCCTCAGACCTCTCCTTGAGGGCGAACTTCTCCAAGCAACTTCCTTTGGGAACGGAAGGTCAGATGCAGCAGCTGCCCGAACAGAGTCACACGGGCTTCTGTGGAATCAGGCAGAAGACGAGGAACATCAAGAACACGCATGTAACTACCACGGGAGCCTGCACCTGCCCCGCACGTGTCGCCGTGGTCTCCAGTTCAGCGGGAAGTCGACCACCAAGAATTCCCACTATCCAGACTCGCAGGACGGTCTTTGCAAAACGCCACGGCGTCGACTTTCTCTCCTCTGAGAAAAGAGATTTCGGTGGAGTTTCGATTGAAAAATTTGCCCTGCTGAAGATGTGCCAACAAGAAACGACTTAGCCATGGAGTGAAAAAGGAAGTGAGCTTGGACCTAAATAAACATGGGCGATGTCAGGCCACACGATGGCGTCAGGATGGGCAAGCTCTTCTGGGATGGCACCAGCATGGAAGATTCCTCCGTTGACCCCCCTTGCCCTCCAGGTGCCAGAGGACCAGCCCAGCATCGTGCAACACGCCCGGCTGATTGCCCAGAGCCTCTGGCCACTTAGGGAACCCTGCTTGCCTTCCCTTGTTTGCAAACCCAGGAATGATAACCCAGCCTCCCCGAATCCTGTGAGGTGCCCTCGACCGGGTGTTTAGATAACCGTTCACACGAGAGTCTGCACCCCAGACCTCCTGTTTCCTGTTTCCAGCCAGCATCTCCCACGGGGGCCACGCCCCAGCTTAATCGCTCCTAATGCGATAAAGCCACACTTTAAAATATGATTAACCTCATCCGTCTCGATCGGGGCTAATAGACCCTCGTGGGCGCATTGTCTTACACCTGGCAGTTATGCACATATTTATTAATCCGCTCTGCCACGGGGGCGGCGGGAGGGAAGATTTCTGCAGGGGAACCAACGGCGGCCCTCGGCGCGCGCGGCTGCGGGTTAGAAAGGGCACTAATTAAATGTCAGGCTTGACAGATTAAAATTATGAAATTTAAAATCGCCGCGGAGCTCTCTGTCATTGTCAAATTAGAAGTCTGGGTGACGAGGAGCGGAGAAGGGCGAGGAGTAATGGATTGAATGGGAATGGGGTAGGGCAGCCGCGGCTCCTGCATCCAGATCAGACTGGAGTCAGATCGAAGGAGGGGGGTCCCGTCTCCCACCCGGATGGAGCGCCCAGCATCCGTAATGCGTGCATATATGCACTCGGGTGCCATGGGGAGCCGGGGCGATGTGTGCTGGAGGTTTAATCTGCACCGGGATGATTTATGGATTTGGATCAGAGACGGACAAAACCCCCCTCTTTGTATTTGGAGGAGAGGGGGCACGTTTGATTGCATTTTAAAGCAGGAATCTCGTACCCTGTGTGCACCCCTGTGGCCAAGATCCTGATCATGGAGCTGGGCAGAAACATACAATTAAAAGTCTTGCGTGGCTATTTATAAGGACAAACCCCAAGGCATGTCTGGTGGTATCTGTCATCAAAGGTTCTGGGCACACCAGTGTTTTAGGGGGTCGTTCCTAGGAGAGAAGGCAGGGCAGTGCCATTGTGGGGAGATGTCCATCACGAGATCCAGCCTAGAGGACAATTATCTGGCCAATGTAGATGGGGACCGTGCACCCCTCACTGTGGGGAGAAGGGACCCTCCCATTCCCATCCGTCTACACAGGTGGGACCACTCGGCCAGCAAAGCACGCAGAACTCCTCGTGAATAATTCAGCAGCCGTAACTGATGAAATATGACACCTTTCAAAGATGTTCTGTCCCCTGATACGTCTTCAGAATCTCTGTCTCTCTTTCAAGAAGAGCTTTGGGTTAAAGAAATACCAAATCATGGAACCCGAAATCTCCCCGAAGTGCATGGAAACGACCCCAAGCCCAAGGGCGTGAGATTCTCGATGTGGCAAGGCTGACCACGTGGGCTGGGTGGCCGGCGCATGGAGGACACCATGTGGGGGCTCAGGACACAGAGAGTAACCACACGGCAGCCTCCAGCTGGGAGAGAGGCGCCAGCAGAAGGACCGAGGGCAGAGAAGACATAGCCAGCAGATCTCACAGACGTTAAATATGGGTTGGCTATGAGGTCCTCCCATTGTAATAAACTTTTCTTTAAACATATTTTATTTTGGTAAAATACACACAACAAAAAATTTACCATTAGCAACATTTAGTGAATTCACAGGACTGTGCAACCAACACCTCTATCTAGTTCCAAAACATTTCCATCACCCCGAAACTAGTCATGCCGTTCCTTCTCTGTGCTCCCAGCCCCTGACAACTAATGATCCAGTTTCTGCCTATGGATTTGCCTGTTGTGGACATTTCCCATAAATGGAATCACACATTGTGTGGGCTTTTGTGTCTGGTTCTCTCACTGAGCATCAGGTGTTCAAGGTCCATCCACGTTGTAGCCTGTGTCAGAGCTTCACTCCTTTTCCTGGCTGAGTAATATTCCACTGCCTGGATGGACCACATTCTGTCTAACCACTCGTCCCTCAATGGGCACTTGAGCTGCTTCTACCTTTGGCTACTGAGAATAGAAATTGTGCTGCTCTGAACATTCTCCTATAAGTATCTGAGTCCCTGTTTTCAATTCCCTTGGGCATATGCCTAGGAGTGGAATTGCTGGATCATATGGGAATTCTATGTTTAAAAAATTGTGGGAAGTTCATAGAATCCTAAGGCTGGAAGTACCTTCCAGGTTTCTAATCAAACTCCCTTATTTCAGGGCATCAGAGGCTGAAAGAACCACAATGAGTCAGGGGTGGTCAGTGGGCCACATCCATCAGTGCAGAAGAGCCTGCTGTTTCAGTCTCTGCATCTTCCTCTCCAGTGGATGGAAACTCTCTACACAATGAGAACCAGCTTGCACTGCCTTACTGGGCTGAAGAGTGTCCCCAAACTTCACAGGCATGCAAAACCTCAGCATAGAAACTTATGTGGAAACAGGGTCTTTGCAGATGTATTAAGTGAAGGATGGAGATGAGGGCATCCTGGAGGAGGGTGGCCCTAAATCCAATGACAGTGTCCTCATCAGAGACAGAAGAGCAGAGACACAGACACAGAGGAGAAGCCACGTGGAGACAGAGGCAGAGATGGAGGGAGGCGGCCACCAGCCCAGGGACGCCTGGAGCCCCAGAAGCTGGGAGAGGCAGGAAGGACCCTCCCCTGGAGCCTCCGGAGGGAGCGCGGCCCTGCGGCCCCTTCATCTCAGACGTCTGGTATCCAGGACTGGGGGAGGGGCATTCCTGGGGTTTAAGCCCCTGGTTTGTGGTCATTTGTGGTGGCCATCCCAAAGGACTCCTACACTGCCCAACAATAGAAATAATAGTGACCCCTCCTCAGCGTGCACCGTGTTCCTGATGCTGGTCTCAGTCTCCCACAAGCCTGGATTTCTTTACACCTCACAGCACCCCACACGCATTGCCCTCATTTCACGGATAAGGAAGTCAAGATCCATTGGGGGTGACTGACCAGCCAGCCCACCAGCAGGCATCTGGTTAGTACCTGCAGACCCGACTCCACGGTACCCGCCCTTCACCATAAACTCCCCCACCTTCTGCGTTAAATAAAAACTCACTCCTTTTACAAACAGATTTAATTACTGGCCCTAAAACATGCAACACCTTCTGTGGCTGGAATGCATGGGCACCAGCCCCCATTGGGCCCCATCTCTTTCCATTTTGAACCCCCCCAGAGCCGCTCCAGGGCCGGCCTAGTGGTGGACAATCCACGCACTTGTGTCCACGAATGAACAAATATCAGAGGTCAAACAGGGACCTCTTTGTCTTGATAAATTTGATTGCCATTTTGTTTCTATGCATCACCAGAAGATGGTATTTGAATTTTTGCAAGTCTTAGAACTGGATTTTAGGATCTGTTTTATAAGAAATGCATGATTAAAAACTGAAATCAGGGACCCTTTGAAAAGAGAATAATATTGAGGGAGGTACAGGTGAAGAGGAGAATCTTTTTTTTTAATTTTCCCAGTCCACAGAAGATGTTTATTTGATGAAACAAAACCACACAGTTTGTGTTAGATCAGACCACAAAGAGCAAAAGGAATGAAACATTTGTACCACAAGTATAGAAAAACAAGATGTTCACTGTGACAACTCTGTGTTTCTAAAATAATGCTTCTAAAATTTCTCAGTTATTGAAATCCCTGTGAAAACAGAGGGATGTTAATAATAGCTAGATTAACATCCATCTCAAGAATCTTGATTCATTGTGTCTACAAAGACACTTTTTTGCCATTAAGCCAACATTCACTGGTTCTAGGGAGGGAAAAAGCATATCTTTGTAGAGACCAGGATTCTGCCACCCATACTTTCCAACCAAGATGGCGGGTTGAGCTCTGATGAAGCAAGTGCTCAGAAAGGAAAAACTCGTAATCAGCTGGAAAAGAGTTGTCTAGAACTCAGAGGAGGGGTCAGGGCTAAAAAGACCCTAAGAAGTTCCTGTATGGGCCCCTCGGTGCAACCATCTTGGCATTCAGTGGTCTCTGGTCAATGAAATGCATGCACTTTCTCCATCTGACCAGGATCTTGCCTGGAGCTCCCCCACCCCTCTTCACTTACTCGACTCCTCTGCCTCATCTTCGTGATGCCTCAGATTTCATCTCAGCTCTGACAGCCCGGTCACAGCCTTACCTGGGGACACTCACTCCCTACAACAATGGAACTCCATCCACCCATCGCACCAGCCAACACCAGGACGTGAGTCAAGTTGACCTATCGCTCTCTGCAAATAAATGCAAGATGGGAAGGGCAGTGTCTTCTAAACAAATCAATAATCAGCAGGACACAAGAGAATAGTTCAGCTACACTGAGCTAAAGCATTTCACCTGCTGAATAGAGCAGTTTCAACGCAGTTTTATCTTTTCATCAAAGGCTCCTTTATCAAGCAACTCAGCAGAGAAGAGCTGTTGGTGGAGTCCTCCTCCCTATATTTGCTTGAAAATGGATCTAGTAACAAGTGGAGGTCTGAACTGATAATTCATAGCTTTCAAAAATTCACGTGGATTTCTGTCCATACCTCATCCCAGTTCACCAGAATTACGTAGTGTTTTTATCTCATAAAGATTGCTAAGAATGGGTTAAAGTAGATTTTACAGTCATGCGTCACTTGACGGGGATGAGTTCTGAGAAAGGCGTCATTGGGTGATTTTGTCATTGTGTGAACATCACAGAGTGCACTTACACAAACCTAGATGGTATAGCCGACGACATGCCTGGGCTCTATGGTATTAATCTTACGGGACTGCCGTCATCCATGCAGTCCGTCATTGACCAAAACGTTGCGAAGGGTCACACGACTATATTTCAATCAAGGTTAATCTCAAATGATTTTTGCACTGTTTCTCTCCTTGGTCATTTTCTACCGCTTATATCCACCACATCTGGTTTTGCATTTTACAAGTTTCTTTAGAGGGGCCCTAAATCCCCTCTGTTCATTAAAATAGAGTAGGTATTCTCCAACCTATTGTGGTAAATTGCTGAACTCTCCGTGACCCAACCAGGACCCGATTTCATTGCTGGGTCTGTCCTGAGGACGGACATGTGTCTTATCCCTCAACTGCCTCCCCAGCCAGCCTCTCCATCCGCAGTGATGAAACATGATAGAAATGCCCCATTTGAGAAGTGTCTAAGATGGACTAACCATTAGGTTTATATACGTATTTCCCTTGGGAAGCAGAAATATTCCAAAGAGCCAGAAGTTAACTTTCTTTCCCGAAAACAATTTGCAAAGGGGCCTCCTTAGGGGGGAGGATGATAAAATTCAGGCTTTCCTCCCCAGTATCCGCAGACAGCACACTCCTGGGAAAACAATTACTGCTTGATGGACCACCCGGTGGGTGAAATCTTAGTAGATGCTCCTAAGATCCACCCCAGGGAGCCTTTCATCTGTAGAAGAATGCACGTTGTGGGGGTGATTCAAGGAATCGGTATGAGGGTCTCCGTCTCTGTTTCTTCCCTTCCCTCTGTCTCTCCCTTTCTCCCTCTTCATTTCTCTCTCTCCCTCCCTTCATTTCTCTCTCCTTCTCTCTCTCTGCCCTGCCACTTACTCCATCCACCTCCCTCTCAATCTCCCTCTCTCTGTCAAGATCTCTGAAGCTATGTCTCTCCCTCTCTCTCTCCCCAATCTCTCCTCCATTTCTCTCTCTCTGTCCCTCCCTCTCATTAATGCTCAGCTCTTGGTAGATCCTGGATCCTGGTGCTTCCCAGGGTTCACTGTTGTAAGCAATTGACTGTACCCAATGACTGAGGCCGAGATTCCCACCGGTGTCCCCCACCCTTCCTGGATGATCCACACAGGAGCCAGCGTCTGCCCCAGAAGCATCTTCCACAACAGCAATTTCACACGCAGAGACCAACCATAAATAAAAACATCCAAAAATGTTCCTCAGCACATTCTACAAGACGGCCAGGTAAGTCTTATTCTTGTGTCTTCAAGAACATGCTTAACCTTGCCAGTTCCTTTCATCGTAGCTTCATCTAAACCTGGAGTAAGGAAATAAGAAAGATGTCAGTGCAGTGGCCACAGTCATGTTTGTTGTCCTCCTCAGCTCATTTCAAAACTTTATTTTAGGGGCCAACCCCATGGCTTAGCGGTTAAGTGCACACACTCCGCTACTGGTGGCCCGGGTTTGGATGCCGGGTGCACACTGATGCAGCGCTTCTCTGGCCATGCTGAGGCCGTGTCCCACATACAGCAACTAGAAGGATGTGCAACTATGACATACAACTATCTACTGGGGCTTTGGGGGAA
>JABWHU010000930.1:124376674-124414087 GCA_014189135.1 Dicerorhinus sumatrensis harrissoni
TCTCCACCCTGACCCTAGACCAGAGGTATCATAGGGTCTCCACCCTGACCCTAGACCAGAGCTATCTCAGGATCTCCACCCTGACCCTAGACCAAATCTCTGCATTAAGCAGCCCCCTGGCTCATCCTGGCCTCAGCACATGTTGTCACCAAAACACTCTGTTAAGCCTCTGGGTCTGTCCAGCAATGGAGCCCCAGACGCCAGCATCGTCCTCAATGTCTGTGCCCTAGTCACTCTGAATCCCCCCTTGCAAGTGGACCTGTGAGAGGACCTCAATACACATGTGGACATTTGGAGAACTGCTCATCTTTCGTTGTATAGCAGGTCCGTGTGTCTGAGACCAACATCCTCAGCATCTTGGTGGACCTCACAGAGGCACCATCTTCATCCACCCAAATCCAGGAGAGGACCACCTATGTCTTCCCTTAGAATCTCCAGTTCTCCAACCCCAAAGACCCTCCATCTTGGACCCCCATGTCTCGCTGAGAAATCAAGGGCATAAAACAGCTGAGTCCCCCACAACCATCTCGGCATCCTTCTGCCAGTACACCACTTCTCCATCTGATCCTGGCAAGGTCCATCATTCATGACCCTCGGATCCTCCAAAGACAGTGGTGGACGTCTGAATATGAGATGCTGAGAACCACAGCATCAGGAGTAAGTTCATGCCCAGTGCGACCTTCACAGGACACGCCTCACCTGTGCAGAAGACAGGTGTGGCTCGTAGAGGCTCCAGGGCTCCCCCAAAAGGGGAACCAACTGGGTTGACTCTGCTTTCTGTGTAATTGATACCCATCCAGTCAAGGTAGAGGAGCTGACCAGGAACCCAATAGGAAGGGACATCCCCAGCTCCTCAGCCATCATCCCACCACCTGTGGACCAGGTGGAGTCCAGCCAAGGGTAAGAGCCCTCCAAGCCGCCTCTACCCACTGCACTGCTTTTATCTCACTGTCGATGTGGCAATCCTTGGAAACGATACCTCCCTTGAACCCCCCAGGAGAACCCCACACGGAGTCCTTTGAGATAATAATATAGCAATGAGTCAGCCTCATGTTTATAAAGCCATTTCCAAAACAAACCGATGAAAAATCTATTTGATTTAATACTGCCTCTCCCCTTGTGCTCTCCCAGTCGAAACGTAGGAGTCAAATGAAAGTCCTCTTCTCACAGGAGAAGCTGGAAAGGCAAATGATTCACACTTTACAAATGTGGAAACTGATGCCAGAAAGCGTCCGACGCATGTCATTAGAGGGAATTCAGCAGAGCACCAGGCCAGCAAGCCAGCAGCTCGAGCCTCAGTCTGGACCTCAATGGGAGTCGTCTGTAAAACAAAAGGCTACCTGTTAGCTGATGGAGCTTCCAGTTTAGAGAAATCACATGAGGTTTGGCCAGCTGCCTTCAAATTCTCCTAAGGGGTCTTGCAAACCCTTTGAATTTTTACAATTCCAGGGTCACAGCATATACCTCAACCTTTCCTCTATGGCTGAAGTTTTCTTGACTTTGGACACTGCAACTGGGGAGCTGTCACAAGGAGATGGAATCCCTCCAGGCCTGAAGGACGAGCCCTGCAAGCCAGCATGTGGGGTCAGCAGGCAATGCAGCCAGTGTGCAAGGCAGCAGCCAGGGCATGATGTCTTCAGTTTGCACCTTCCTGCTCACATCACCCACCAGTTTACCCATATTTGCTGGAATCCTTATACTATCTGTGGTCAGCTGAATAACAGCCTCTGAAGATATCCAGGTCCTAATGCCCAGAACCTGTGACTATGTGGCCAAAGGAGGCTATGAACATGTAATCAAGTTAAAGATCTTGACATGGAGACAAGGCAGAAGCCTCTAGAAACTGGAAAAGACAAGGAAACGGACTCTCACCTGAAGCCTCCAGAAGGAACCAGCCCTGCCCACATCTCGACTTGAGCCCATTGAAACTGATTTGAGAGTTCTGTCCACGGGCACTTTCACATAATAAATACAGAACAAATCTGTGTGGTTTTCAGCCACCAAGTTCGTGCCTACTTGTTATGGGAGCCGTAGGAAACTCATGCTCTCCCTTGTCTGCAGCTCTGAGCAGGTGGCTCTGCTCCATAGTGGCTACAGTGTAGACAGGGGGCATCTATGGATATTATGTTTCCTGCAGGCTGGAAATCACCCCTGTTCTACACACAAAGTGTCTATTTGCAGAACCGGGACTTTCATTGCAACAGTAACAACTACAATCCTCTCGCTGGGAGTAAAATTCCACAACCCCCGGTAACTCTATCCCCCGCTTCCGCCCTCCCTCCGTGGCCCCGAGTCAGCCCCTTTCCCTTTGTTTGCTCATCGCCTTTCCAGTTCAGGGCCCCCGCCAACACGAGGTCTCAGTTTATTAGAGGAGGGTCAGGTACCGGCAGCAGCTTGCAATAAAGAAATTAGCAAACTGGTAGCTGCAATTCTGCGGAAACCCTCGAAAACGAAGAGGATTTAAAGTGACAAGATCCAATTAAATTTAATTACCCAAGCTGTATTTTCATTTTAACTGACACTTTTTATTAAGGAGCCGCCTGCACGCGAGCCAGGAACCCAGACCAAATTGCATCCCGGTAATACAGTTATCTTATGCAAAATCCCGAGGATCTAATTTTCTAAAACAAAATTAGACACGGGAGGTTTGTAAAAGGTTTCCTTTGTCTGGGGCTCTGGAACACCGAGTTCCACGCGACATGATCCTTCTCACGAGAAGCCTCGACGCCCCCCACAAAAACTGACTCCGAGAGAGAGAGCGTGTCCGCGTGATTCGTTTCCACTCGTCTCGAATTCCGATACGCCGACGGGGACAAAAGGATCCGTCCTCCCCGCTTTCCTTTCTGAAAGTTATCTGCCTCGACAGGAAACGGGCCCCTGTAATTGGCAGCTCAGTAAAACAACACACTTGGAAACAGCGTCTGCACTGCCTCCCTTGTCGCGTGGAGGGAAGACAAGACGGTTAATTAAAATGGCCTCTTAAGTGCGAGCCGACGTTAGGGCTCATTGACACGCGTTTCTGAGGTTTTTCAAGGAAATGTCGTGAGTTGGGGGGCTGCCTGTTCAGACTGGGATGGAGGGAACGGTGAGCCGATGGAGAGCGGAGCTCTGCACTTTGCATCATCAGCTTTCATCCCTGGAGATGAGTTCTTACATGGCACGGCCAAGGTTTCGAACCACGAGAGGGGTGGGCATCAGGGTGCCTGCACGTGCAAACAGTTATCCTTTAGATAGTCGACGTGGCAAGGAGGTCGTAAGAAAAGGCGTATCCTCAGCTCCTCGTGGCCCATTATAATTCCAGGTCTGATGGTCGCCACTGGTCCATCGGCTGCTTACCCGTCGGGGACCAAGAAAACACGGGAGATGGTCCCTGCCTCATTCGCAGGCTGTGTGGAGAATAGGAACTTATGCAGCAAATTCAGCCACGTGCAAATAAATGTTTGGTGGAACTTCGCCACTAGGCGTACAGAACATGTCATGTAATGACAACTCATGTGGACCACGGAGGGACACAGCCCACGTGCAATGCTGATGGACCCCCCGTGAGATGGTTCTGTATTTCAAAATACCTGCTGTGTGACCGTCCAGGGGTGGCCATAACACATGACCACACAGTGGGGGGCTTAAAAGAACAGGCATTCACCCTCCTCCAGTCCTGGAGGCCAGATGTCTGAGATGAAGGGGTCTCAGGGCTGCATTACCTCCGGAGGCTCCAGGGGAGGGTCCCTCCTGCCTCTCCCACATTCTGGGGCTCCAGGTGTCCCTGGGCTGGTGGCCGCCTCCCTCCATCTCTGCCTCCGTCTCCACGTGGCTTCTCCTCTGTGTCTGTGTCTCCTCTTCTGTCTCTGATGAGGACACTGTCATTGGATTTAGGGCCGCCCTCCTCCAGGATGACCTCATCTCCATGCTTCACTTAATCACGTCTGCAAAGACCCCATTTTCTAATAAGGTCTCATTCTTGGGTTCCAGGGTTTAAGACACAGCTATTTCTTCTTGGGAGACACCGTTCAATCTACTATGCCCACCACATCCTTTCCCATAGAATGCCCCTATTTCAGCCTCTTTGGGTAAAATGCTGAGTCCACACCCAAAGAGAGATCAAGGAGCTCTCCATTTCTGAAACCGTGGACCAAACCCAAAGATGAATCTCGGCATGTGTCAAGCTGAGCCCAGACACACGTTAGGAAGCTGCTGTTAGAAATGCTCCTGCTGGGGGAGGGTTGTCTGAATCCAATGTCCCATGTCTGAGCATCGTGGTAAATATTTTAATGCAGTGGCGTAAATGAAATGGAAGGCATAAAAAGGCATCTATTTATAATGTCTCCAACACAAGAGTCCCAGCCTCCTGAGGACAAACCAGCACCAGCTTCCAGCAAGGATGTCCCTGAACATCTGTGGGATCCACCCTCTTCAAGGGCACACGGGGGGTCCTGTGGCCCATCTGTTCGGCAGAAACTTTGCACGCACTCCCCCTCGCTTTCCCAACGGAGCCCAAGCTGCCCGAAGTGGCTTCCGAGGCTGCCACCTGTTAGCAGCGCGCTCTGTGTGTCGGCTCACATGACACCTCCAACTCCCCCATCACTGCACCCCATCATTTGTTATCACTGCTTGCGTCCTCTACTGTCTCTCCAGCTGGAGAGACAAGCATTGCAACGTCCGTTCCCCTTACCTCCCTAACAGAGCCCTGCACCACATGGGCATTTCATAAATAGGCTGTGACTTGGATAATGGATGGACGGAGGGACAAGGAAACCCACCAGATGAGTCAACAGAGATGCATGGCACCCAAGGGCCGAGGAGATGTCAGGGACTAATTTGATTTAGTTTTCTAGGAGCAGAGAGGAGATTCACTGGTTCCCAGGGAACACACATCGAGGGCTGCTTTTCCAGGAACCTCTATGAGTTTCTTCCCTTGTGTTTTCGAGAAGGGAGTCGCCAGGGGTTTGCAAATAGCAACGAGCTTCAGCTTTTCATGCTTCAGAAAGGTGGGCTAGGCAGAATTTCGGGACATCAGAAAACTGAGATAATGGCATTCTTAAAAAAGTGTTGATGGTTAAGCCCAAAGAGGGATACGGTGGTCATAGGATGGGGCAGATGCAATTCTCTATCGTGAACGCCCTCTGGAACACGAGATGCATCTTCGTTGGCTAGGAACCTGCAGACTCCCGCCACGGTGGCTGGTTCCCAAATCAGGCTGGGAATGCTCAATGAAAAGTTAAGACGTGGAACGAACAAAGGCAAGACCCCATTCCTTTCACAGCCAAGGATACCGAGAGGGGAGACCACAGGGAACACAGACACCAAGAGGGTGTCCACTCCCACCAGGCCAGGGCATCGTCCGGAAAGAGTGAAGCCAGCGTGGCCGCCATGCCCACCATGGGCTGGAAGAGACCCGTGAGCATGGACGGCTCTGCCCGTGGGGTTCAGAAGCAGAGGGGAGACTGCAGAAGGCACAATGAGTCCCTGACCCAGGTCCTTGAAGGTCTCCTGTGATGGGACAAGAGGATGATGGGACACGGGTTCCCCAGCGCCCAGTGAGCCCACGACGTCTGATGGTCCAGGAGCTCAAAGTTCAAGGCAGTAAGACAAAAGGCCTCCCGTCTTCTTACTCTGCTTTCCACCCCAGGCTGCATATGGCGTTTATTCTTCCTCTAGTCAAGGTGGAACCTTCCATTCACTCATCCTTGTTGGTCTTTGGATGGGTCTAGGCAGATATCCCTCACCCCACCCCAGTTCTTCGAGGTGACCCCATCTACTGCAGCCTGAACTCCTCAGGGGTGCATTGCAAGAGAAGTGGCCAAAATTATGTTCCATGAAAAGACCAGATGGAACCCACATAAAAATCTGACCTACTCCATCTACGTGTTGTGTGTTCCATGGTGCTGTAGGATTCCAGAGGGAGAAGAGCTTCTGAAAGCCCACATTGGTTTATACCTTATGGAGCGTCTCCTCAGTCCCAGATGTTCAGAATCCCATCGCCTCCTTAACACTCACAGAATCCCCGGAGGAGGGTGCTATGGTCCCATTCCACGGATTTGGAAGCTGATACCAAGAGAAGCTAAGTGACTTCTCCAAGAATGGAAACACAGCTGGTGAAGTGGGTTCCAATCCACAGGTCTCAGCCCCATGATTGGTGCATCAGGGTCTCATGGACCCTGAGCCAAGTGTCCATCAGAACTGGGTGAATCCTGCTCCTAAATTAATATCATCAAAGATTAGACCTCATATCCAGCCTCAACGTGACATAACAAGATGGGGGAGATCCTACCTCTTGGGAGGAACAACTTGGCCATCGAGACGTTCCTGGTCCCTTGAGCTCCCGTTATCCTCCATCTTTCCAAAGAAAATGGTATTTCAAGTCCGTTCTTAACCCTCCTGGCCCCTCCCTTCCTTCCTGTTGCTTCGTTATCCTCCCTCCACCACCCAAATTTTCCTAGGTCCCCCAATCTTCCATGGCAATCAAAGCATGCCATCGTCCTTTGGAAGTCTTTGGAAGTTACCATGCACAAACGTAAAGATGGCATGGACCATTTCTGGGTGTCAGAGCAAAGACAGTCCCTTGTGCATGGGGACCACGAGGGTCTTTATGTCCCCTTTGGTGCATTAAAAGTCTGCAAACAGACAAACGGGGAGATGTCAACGTACACTAACTCCAAAACTCAACTCTAAGTCGTCATCATGACGTTGGCTGTCAACTCTTCCTTGGACATCTCTCAGATACTGACCACTATTCATGGTGACATGAGGACCCCTAGAGGCCTCTGTTTCCCCCAAAGAGGGGGGCCCCTCAGACCCTCTGTCTCACTCTGGGGAAACCATCGGTAATATTTCACCAGTCAACGCCCAAGGCTCCTCCTCAGCTTCATGCTTAGTCCTTCCGTGTCTGACCACAGGGCTTGAAAACAAGAGGGAGATGCTTGGTGCTGACGTGGGCAGGATCACACAAGTGAGAAAACTCCTGGGAGGGGACCCGGCAGCTCTGGGGTGTCCTGGCTCAGAGCAAATATCTGTTCCCCGGGGGGTCAACAACAATCTGGACAGGGAAACTGTCTGTGCAGGAAACGTTCTTATTTGGGCAATTAAGAAAAACACCAGGACCCTGGGAGACTTCAACCTTGGTGCTGAGGAAGAAATAACAAGGCACAAAAGAAAACACACTTTCAAACTTTACAGCGTGGTAGAAATTTTGACATTCGTTCCATCCCAGTGACTGCCTCCAAGACATTTTCCTTCTCTGCTGCCAAAGTCGGTTTTGAGAAGCTGTGGGGGGCACAGCCCGGACCCCGCTTCATCCAGGGGTGCCAGCACCTTCCCTGGACACAACAGAACTTCCCTTTTTCTCTATTACTGTCCTCACCTTCCACCCCCTCTGCTCATTCCGTCATTCGGTCACCTCTCTCTGCCCCCCGTTGTGGGCACCACCTCCTGGTAGATTAATTTGGGAAGATCATGGATTAGAGACATGTGGGCACTTTATCTTCTGCTCACCTTGTAAAGGAAGTGTCAAAGATCCAGCTGTATGTTCCTCAAAAAGTGAACCATGGAATTTCCATAGGACCCAGCAATGGCATGCCTACGTAGACACCCATCGAAAGCAAGGACTCAAACAAAATTTGTATACCCATGTTCATCGCACCACTATTCACTACAGCCAGAAGGTCAAAACAGATGAAATGTCCATCAACAGATGAGTGGATAAGCAAAATGGGGTGCATCTACATAGTGGAATATTACTCAGCCATGAACAGGAGTGAAGCACTGACACAGGCTACAATGTGGATGAACCTTGAAAACATGATGCTCAGTGAGAGAAGCCAGACACAAAAGGCCACATAGTGTGTGATTCCATTTACATGAAATATCCAGATTGCGCAAATGCATACACAGAAAGTGGATTATTGGTTGCCAGGGGCTGGGAGATGGGGAATGACTGCTCATGGCTATGGGGTCTCCTTTTGGGCAAATGAAATGTCCCGGAACTAGACACAGGTGGTGGTTGCACAACATTGTGAATGTGCTAAATGCCACTGAGTTTTACACTTAAAAATTGATTCTACATTATGCGAATTTCACACCAATAAGTTATTTTGGAAAAATTTGCATGTGAATAAATATTCTTCCCCTTCAGCTATAAGGAGAGAGGTTGGGGTCCTCAAAAAAATGTAGAATCCCCAAGGAAGATATTAAGAAACACGACTCCTCAGGAAGCAGAGGCGTTGGACGACCTTAATTAATGTGCACAGAGAGCTTACGAGACACTCGTGTCCAGGGGCTGCTCTCCGCTATAATCTCATTTCCCACAACCAGGAGATTCTTTACAGATAATCTCAACAGCATTCTAATAACTCACCCCGTCTCCAGCCCATACCCTGTATTTATTGATTTTCTGACTCAATAAAACCCTCAACTCTATGACGATGCCTAATTCTCCCAACTCCCCCCAGGATATTTTTAAAAAACAAAATCACCTTTGCACTTCCACATTAAGAGTGTTGTTACCTATTTTAACTCCCGTCATGCCAGAAAAAACTTCTTTGTCAGAGTATGATTTTTCTTTCTGGTTTCTCGCCAACACCGCCCCCCCACACCATGTCATAAATGGCACATTGGTTGGTTGATTTCTGAAATTCTCCAGGGACCTCCCACATACCCTGGCTAGACTTTGCAGACCTCATCCTAAAACACAATTTGTCCTCTTTGCAAAGAATCTTCCTTTCCTCCGATTTTCTTTTTGAAATATAAAGGGAAACTTTTGGGCGTGTTAGACTTTCCCAGTCCCATTGAGCCGCCCTTTGCAATTCTTTCTCTGTTTGCTGTCACTTCTCTGTGCCAGCTCGTGCCAGCTGTGCCTCTGTCCCCTAGGGTTTCCAGGGACAAACTTGGTCTCTGCATTGTTACCCCTAAATCCGCACAAATCAATCTACACCTCTTGGCCCTGAAACCCCCACTCTGTAACCTGAGGGTCCCTCCATTATTCTCAACCAAAATCATGGATCCACCAGCAGTCCCATCACTGGTTGTTGGTCTGGAATTTGGGGCTTTCACAAATGGCGTGAGGGGGGAACTACACGATCAGCTAGCCCAAATGGGATGCAACATCACCCACGACCCCGTGATCTACCTGAGACTTCTAAGATTTCTCACCAGCCGCCATCTTCTCCCAGCCTCCTGTTGAATCTGTAGACCCGAGAAAGAGGCAACGGTCTTCATTTTTTGGAAAATAGAATGAGATGAAATGATTCTCCCCAGAGGAGGAAAGGATTCAGGAGCTGGTGTGCACTTGGACCTTCTAACCCACTCTCGGACAATTCCATCGATGGCATTGTACGACGAAGCCCCAACCAGCTCTGCACGGGGATGCACAGCACATGTCCTCCAGAGCAGGGTCCCATTGTCACCCCCACATCACAGGTGGCCTGTTAGCCAAAAGGCTGCCTTCTCCTGTGTGGCCGGATCTGATACTGGCCACGTCCGTCAGGGGATTTTAAGCAATTGAAGTACCAGTGTACTTTTTAAAATGTTGTGATAAAATATACATAATGTAAAATTTACCATCTTAACCATTTTTTATTATTTTTACAACTTTATTTTTAGAACGATTTTAGGTTTATAATGAAATCGAGAGGAGGGTACAGAGATTTCCCATAAATCCACTGTCCCCACATAGGCAGAGCCTCTCCATTTATCAACATGACCCACCAGAATGGGACATTTGTCACAATCCTAGAACCTACATTGACCCATCACTGTCACCCAAAGTCCATATTTTACCTTGGGGTTCACTCTTGGTGTTGGACATTCTATGGGTTTAGACAACTGTGTAATGACAGGTGTTCACCATTATAGTATCACACAGAATAGTTTCTCTTCCCTGAAAATCCTCTGTGCTTTCCAATTCATCCCTCCTTTCCCTCAACCCCCAGCAACCACGGATCTTTGTACTGTCTCTATAGTTTTGCCTTTTCATTTAATTGTTTGAAGAACCTCCCTAACATTTCCCACAGCATCTGCGCCATTTTACATGCCACCAGCCGTGCACAAGGGTGCCAACTTCTCCATCTCCTTCTAGCACATTTTTAAGAGGGCTCCTCCTGAGGGTGTGCAGAGAGAGAGAAAGAACTAGAATTTCAATGTGAGATGGGTTACTTTTTTTGTGTTTTTTTTTTAATTTTTTGTTTATTGCAGTAACATTGGTTTATAACATTGTAAAAATTTCAGGTGTACATCATTATACTTCTACTTCTGCATAGATTACATCATGTTCACCACAAAAATACTAATTACAACCCATCACCACACACATGTACCGAATTATCCCTTTCACCCTCCTCCCTCCCCCCTTCCCCTCTGGTAACCACCAATCCAATCTCTGTCCCCATGTGTTTGTTTATTGTTATTATTATCTACTACTTAATGAAGGAAATCATATGGTATTTGACCATCTCCCTCTGACTTATCTCACTTTGCATTATACCCTCAGTGTCCATCCATGTTGTCACAAATGGCTGGATTTCATCGTTTCTTATGGCTGAGTAGTATTCCATTGTGTATATATACCACATCTTCGTCATCCATTCGTCCCTTGATGGGCACTTAGGTTGCTTCCAAGTCTTGGCTATTGTGAATAACGCTGCAATGAACACAGGGGTGCATGTACCTTTACAAATTGGTGTTTTCAAGTTCCTTGGATAAATATCCAGCAGTGGAATAGCTGGATCAATGAGATATCACCTCACGCCTGTCAGAATGCCTATAATTAACAAGACAGGAAACAACATGTGTTGGAGAGGATGTGGGTTACGTTTTAAAACTCTCCTCGGGTCTTTGGAAGTGTCTCTCATCCCCAGTACATGCAAATCCCTGAGGTTCTGACATAGCTTCTCTCTGGGACATCAGGTGACGACCATCGGTCATAACAACGGTGTTGGCCGACACCTCTTGGGTGTCGGTTCAGGGCAGCCCACTTTGATGTGTTCATGCACATTATCCCTTCAGCCCCCACACCACCCCTGGGAAGGGGGCACCTTGAGGAGCCAGCGATCTGAGCCCCAGTTCAAGGTCACCCAGTTGGTCAGCGCTTCATCCAGGGCAGTGACCACTCTTCATCTTGACATCGTCTTACGGACACAGCCTACTCTTGTCCATTTCTGCCCCAAGTTTTGCCCGCGCAGAGGAATTCTTTGTTTCTTCCCTTTTCTACTCTGTCTATGTTGTGCTTGGCGATTTTACGTATGTTGTACTGAACATTTCCACCTGCCCCCGGGTCCACTCTCTGCCCTTTTCCATCCGGCCATGTGCCCAGGGAGCTGCTCTGAATTGCTACACCCATGGGCCCCCTGGTCTGCCAGCTTCTGGTGACAGTTGATGGTGGGATGTGGGAGCAAGGAAGATGAAGGGGACTGTGTATTAATTCCTTCAGATCCCTTCTGGCCGGGTCACCCCAGGGCACGCCATCAGAATGCACTCTACCAAGCTCTCTGCGTTCTGGTAACTTCTCCCTCCTCTGGTCCCATCCCACCTGGAGTGATAACCACTTCCCACATTGTCAACCCCAGAGTGCTCCACCAGCTCTGGCTGCCTTCCGGAAACCTCTGTCACACAGCCTTTTGTCTGGAAGACACTATGGAGAATGGTGTGGCTGGACCAGAGCATGTCGAGATGTAAGGCTGGATATCATGTCCTGGGGCCATCTTGGAGGAGCTTTGACTGTTGAGCTTATGGAAAGGGAAGCTCACCTCCATGTTTCTTCCCTATCTTTGGCAGAAGGATCAAGAAACCCTCTAAAGCTCTCTAATAAGAACACTACCAGTTTCCTTTCTTGGTGACACTATGGGTTCCTGGAGGATGGAAACAGCTTGAGATGAACTCCAGGGTGTAACGCCAAGAGCGTGGTATCCAGCTGGTGCTCCATAAGTGCTTAAACATGAACTTTATTGGACTCCACACTTGCATCCTTCACGTATCCTCCATCAGAACCTGTGGACCTTGGGTTTGCTTTGCTGCAGCCCCTGGCTGCCCCTGGAGACCTGGCACATCACCAAGTCAGATGGTGTAACCTGGGAACTGCTATGGCTGGAAGCCTTCTGGAATGTTCCTCCCAGGCACTTGGGGGCAAAAATCATCATGCCCTACGTCACAGGATTAGCAAGATTTTGTTCGTAGAGGCCTCTGACCTCCTTCTAGGGATGTTCCCCAAATCATAATCCGCAAATCAGGTCAGGTTGGGAAAATGCCTGTTATGAATACTTGCAGTCTGTTCCTCCTCCATGGAAAATTAAAGCCCAGATTTAATTGGGGCTGAATATCACTGTTCAAATTCACTTATGGATCCAATTGCTCACTGATTCATTCCCCAAAACCACACAAGTCACCCAGGGTTGGACCAAATTCCGCCAACGTGCACCTTCCCGTGGGGAGGGGATGGCGACCGGGTTAGAAAAACTCTATTTCTCTTCGCTCTCTGGGGCTGTCTCGAAACGCACAATATCATTTTATTGATGATTTCTGAATTTCCATTTTAATAAAATGAATAGAGCTACCTGCAGATAACAGCACTGTTCAATATTTATGAAGCGTCTTTTTAGAATAAATTCAGAAATTCGGCATTAATCATTACAGCCATTACCCTCCGCCAGCGCATAAATAACAAACGGAAACACCATTTATTTTTCGAGAGCCCGTAATGAAAAGCAGCTGAGAACTCAATTTCATTTTGGAGGAATTCATCCTCCTGGGCTGGATTTATTGTGATTCTTAAGAGACGTTCTCAGCTTATCCGGGGCCCTAAATAGAGGTGCGAAGATAACGGCTTTACCCCACATTCATGGGAATAAGCACTTTTTTATGTAAGGCAAGAAAGGCAGCTCAGGCTTTTTTTTTTTTTTTTTTCTAGTGGAGACGCAGAACATTTGTCTTGCAGACCTGGGAGCCCTGCACAGGGGGCTTGTTCCTGGGCCCTGAGGGAGGGAGGAAATGAGTCTCAATAAAGCGACAAAGATAATCGGGCTGTAGGTCTCCAGGAGCAAAGACCCAGTGGAGACATGTAGATTTGCTTGTTTTAGCAAAACTCATTTGGGGTGACCCCAGGAGAGACTTTTATGCAGACAGGTGAAGTTAACGTGGACACTTGGTCTCCTGGATTACTGCTCTCTGTAAATGCTGTTCACCTGTAGAGCCTCCCAAGTAAAAGGCACTATGCATGTGGTGGCCCATCAGAGGCGCCCAGTGAGGCCATAGGTTCCTCCCTAGGGTCTCCGCTCCAGCCTTCCAGGCCTCCACCCACTCGATCCCAGTGTAGAAGACTCTTGGCAGGCTATACAAATGACCCCAAACCAGGTGGTTTCAAACCACATGAATTCACCCTCCCCCAGTCCTGGAGACCAGAAGTCTGAGATGAAGGGGTCGCAGGGCCGCGCTCCCTCCGGAGGCTCCAGGGGAGGGTCCTTCCTGCCTCTTCCAGCTTCTGGGGCTCCAGGTGTCCCTGGGCTGGTGGTCGCCTCCCTCCCGTCTCTGCCTCCGTCTCCACGTGGCTTCTCCTCTGTGTCTGTGTCTCCTCTTCTGTCTCTGATGAGGACACTGTCACTGGATTTAGGGCCACCCTCCTCCAGGACGCCCTCATCTCCATCCTTCACTTAATCACATCTGCAAAGACCCTGTTTCGAAGTGAGTTCTTGTTTCCAGGTTCCCAGCGGACACATCTCTATTTTGGGGAGCAGGTGGGGCATCATTCAACCCACTTGTCCTAGTGTTCCTGCACCCACCCATAAACAGCAAATTAAAGCAGAAACAGCACTCCGTTCGCTACTTATGGGATCGCTCTTACCGAAATTACTACACTTTTAGAGACAAATTCAGTGTAATATTGGATGTTCGCTGTAAGTGCCTGAAAACAGGCAGTAAATTCTTTAAAACAAAATTTAAATCTTAGCTTAATGAACTGTACGCGTTAGATATGTATTAAGGTTTTACAGCAACCGGCCTGCACTTTTCCTTCTGCGTGGTTGAGTCTCGCGGAGAGGAATGGAATTCTCCTGCTCAGGAAGCTGGCTGAGTCACAGGTGCTTCTGGGGTGAGGGACGTAGAAATCATGGTTGTTTGTGCTGAAAGGTGTTTTCAGTCATTCACATCAACCCAGAACCTGTGAAGTGGTCTTATTAGGAAACAGGGTCTTTGCACATGTGATTGAGATAAAGATGGAGATGATGTCATCCTGGATGAGGGTGGCCCTAAATCCAGTGACAGTGTCCTCATCAGAGATAGAAGAGGAGACACAGACACAGAGGAGGAGCCACGTGGAGACGGAGGCAGAGATGGAGGGAGGCAGCCACCAGCCCAGGGACGCCTGGAGCCCCAGAAGCTGGGAGAGGCAGGAAGGACCCTCCCCTGGAGCCTCAGGAGGGAGCGTGGCCCTGCAACCCCTTCATCTCAGACTCCCGGTCTCCAGGACTGGGGGAGGATGAATGTCCATTATTATAAGGCATCCAGTTTGTGACAATTTGTTGACAGCAGTAGGAAACTGTATTCATAATAGCCAAAAACACGAAGCACCAAAGATGTTCTTCATCAGGGGAGTGGATGAACAAGCAATGGTGCATCCATGGAATATTACCTGGAAATAAAGTACGAATGCACTCTTACTCCATGCCACAGCATGGATCAAGATTAAAGGCATTTTTCCAAATGAAAGAAGCCAGACTCAGAAGATTCCAATTGTGTGATTCCATGACGTTCTGGAAAAGGCTGAACCACAGGGATGGAAAGCAGGTGAGTGGATTCCAGGTGTTGGGAGAGGGGGAGTTGTTGGGCACAAAGGGAATCTTTGGAGCGATGAGACTGTTTCGCCTACAGTAGCTGGTGGGTTCATGACTCCAGGCATGTGGCAGAACCCGCACAGCTATACATCACAAGGAGTGAACTTTAAATTAAGCAAATTTTTTAAAACTACATAAGATGTCAGGGGGTCCCAGGATAGAATGCAAACTGTGACAAATAAATCTGGCTGTTGCAAATATAAGACACAACCTCGCTCAACGGTGTGAGGAAAAAGGAGCTGATGGAAGTAGCTGTTGGAAATTGTGCTTTGGCCAGAATCTGTAGACTAAAGACAAAAAGGAGATCATACATAAACACCATGCTCTAGTTGGTAAATGGGTCCGTCATGGGGTTAGACGTTATCAACGTTAAAATTTCAAGTGTATTGGGGTGTACAGATAGGTAAATAAATGGTAGATGAAAAAACAAAAATTCCATTCCTCCGTTGTACTACTCACATTTCACATCCATATCAGAGGAACAAATGTAGAACATTTCCATCACCCTGGAATGTTCTATTGGACAATGCTGTTCTACGATCTTCCCCAGCTTAATCAAGGAATTAGAAATGGTTCAAATCCTGGTGCCCTGTGTCTTAGGAGTTTGCGGAGAAAGAGAACTGATAGAGAGAGAGAGAGAGAGACAGGTGATAGATAGATGATAGATAGATAGATGGTAGATAGATAGATAGATAGATAGATAGATAGATAGATAGATAGATAGATAGATAGATAGATAGATAGATATGATAGATAAGTAGATAGATGATACACAGACAGACAAATAGATATATATATGATACATAGGAAGGTAGATAGATATAGATTAGATAGGTAAATAGACAGATATAGGTACACTAGATAGATACAGAGAGAGAGAGAGAGAGAGACAGATAGATGATAGAAATTTATTATAAGGAATTGCCTTCCAGGATTACTGAGGCTGGCAAGTCCCAAGATCTGCAGTCTGTAAGCTGCAGACCTAGGAGAGCTGATGGTGTAAGTTCCAGTCTAAAGGCCAGCAAGGTTGAGACCAAGGAAGAGCCAGTGTTTCAGTTCGAATCTGGAGGCAGAAAAATGCCAATGTCCCACCTCGAAGGCAGTGAGGCAAAAGGAATCCTCTTTTATTCAGAGGAATATCAGACTTATTTGAGGCCTTCAACTGATTTGGTGAGGATCACCCACATTAGAGAGGGCAATCTGCTCTACTCAGTCTATCCATTTAAATGTTAAACTTATCCAAAAACACCCTCACAGATACACCTAGAGTAATGTTTGACCAAATATCTGGGCACCCTGTGACCCAGGCAAGTTGACATATAACATTAACCATCTCACCCTCTTAGCTAGTAATCATCATGGAGACAGAGCTACTTTCTGGTAGGGAAAAGCAAGGAAAGACCCCTCTCCCAGTATAGCAGAGACAGGTGAGGTGACTCTCCAACTCTGAGAAGCTGTGGTGTCCACGTGAAGGTCAAGGTACCAGTGATGACTCCCAGGACTGTAGTGGGCTGGACACAGGGGCCCACCAGATCTGTGAGTTACGAGAGTGTCCTGGCTCGTGGCTAGTTGGCGGGAGTCAGCAGCCAGTCTGCACCATGAGGCGTTCTGCAAGATGACAGTCAACAGCAGGGACGTGCACAGTGGACCTGACAGAACTAAGGTCTGGGGGCCAGGCTACAGCTGTCGAGGAACAGGTGCCCTCAGAGACAGGGACCAAGGAGTGCAACAAAGCATGTGAGGTCTGGAGACTATGCCGGGATCCCACTGGCCATCCATCTGGGCATCTCGGTGACCTTCACAAACAGAGGGTGGAGGCTCCCTGTGTTTGGAGGGATCTGAAAAGGCAATTCTGCACATGGAAGAGGAAAGGAGCCATTCATTCATTCATGGATGGCTTGGTCCAGAATCCCAGAATTCCTGGGTTCTCAAAGGATGTGGGTTACCAGGCAACCATGTCCCAGCTGACTGGGGGAGAAATCTGTCCATCACAGAAGTGGGTGGGACTCAGAGCATCATGCATTTGGAATCCATGGGACCTGAGATGCTGGAAGGGAAACAGAGACGCCTTTAATTACTGGACTGTCCATCTGCCCCCAGATCCCAGGAGAGGCAGCGGCAAGATGCTTGTGGGCAGCAGGTGGACACTGCCTGAGAGGTTCTGTCCCCCCCCCAGGACTATGAACATGGAGGTCACACTTTACCTGAGGATGGCAGGGAGCCTCCCCAGGGATTTCCCGTAGAGAGAGATGGGCTACCCAAGTGTCTTCATTTCCTAGACCTGCCATAATAAATTACACAAACTGAGGAGCTTAAACCCCAGGAGTTCACCCTCCCCCGTCCTGGAGACCAGACGTCTGAGATGAAGGGGTGGCAGGGCCGCGCTCCCTCCACAGGCTCCAGGGGAGGGTCCTTCCTGCCTCTCCCAGCGTCTGGGGCTCCAGGCGTCCCTGGGCTGGTGGCCGCCTCCCCCCATCTCTGCCTCCGTCCCCACGTGGCTTCTCCTCTGTGTCTGTGTCTCCTCTTCTGTCTCTGATGAGGACACTGTCATTGGATTTAGGGCCTCCCTCCTCCAGGACGCCCTCCTCTCCATCCTTCACTCAATCACATCTGCAAAGACCCTGTCTCCTAATAACTTCCCATTCGCAGGCTCTAGGAATTAGAACGTGGACAAATCCTTTGGTAGGGAGGTGACACAATTCAACCCAATGCACCCAGTAACCAGAGTTCTTTGTTTTCCCTGGTTCCTTTGGGTTCCTCTGACCCCCTCTCTCTGGCATTCAGGAGCTCTGCTTGGTTCACGCACCCCACAAGCCACGGGACAGGACAGGGAGGCACCGGCCTGGCCCCGACTCTCCCGGATTATCGTGTTAGCGACTCCCCCATCCTGTTAGCGCCTCTCCTGGATCGCATTAGTGGCGGCGGCCCCGGCAAATGCGATAAGAGGCTCGTACACGCAATATGCACACGGCTAATCAGATTTTGCAAATCGTATTAGAGTGCGAGGAACAGGTTTTCCAGTGATAAAATAAATGAACACCGGATACAGTGGCTGCCAGGGCGAAATTGTATCCCGTTCTGCCTCATGGTTGGGCCTGGTCCCGGGGTGCAGGTCCACACTGGACACTCACAGCACAGGATGGACATACATATTTGCAGGCATCACTGTGCACAGGTATTGGTCACCTGTCAAGGGACAAGCATCAGGGGCTTAGCTGTCTTTGCAAAGGAAAAGAATTCAGGTTCACCCCGTGGAGATTCCGCTGGTGAGGGGGCCACGTTTGACCTGGGACGGGGTGCAGTCAAGAATTCAACCTTACTCCAAGAGACCTGTGACCTCTGCCCTCAGCTCCTGGGAAGTCACCTCTGAGCCCTCGAAATGCTCTGCCTGATAGGAGAGCCTTTATTTACCTGGGGGCCTTGGACCAGGCAGATGGTGACAATGTGACTCAGGGTGGGGGACATTGAGCCACACCAACAATGCAATTTACAGTGGGGGCCCTGGGACATGTGGAATCCGTTGACCCCTGGAGCGGCTAGAGATGGAGGTCATCCACGTGGACGGCCAACCAGGCTTATACGATGGAGCCCCAGTAAAGACCCTGCTCGTCAAGGCTCAGGGGGCTTCCCTGGGTGGCTGTTAACCGTGTCCTGACTCCCCAGGGAGGGGACACCTGGACACTCCATGCTCCTGCCCCACGCCCTGTTCCCCAGCTCCTCTGAATCTGCATCCTTTCCCGTCATGCACCGTAACCATGACGACCACAGCTCCCAGTGACTCCCGGGGGGCCTTCCAGTGAATTACCAAACCCGGGGTGGTCTTGGGAACCCGATCTTTGCAGTCAGCGTCAGCCACCCTGGGCACAGCCCTGAAACCATCCAGCACGGACTGTGAAGTGGAAAAGCACCTTTCCAGCAAACAGGAGCAAAATATAAATTTTACTCCAATAAAGACAAAAATCAAATAAATAAAACTCAAACAAAAATAAATAAAAAGCAAGCTTGGAATGTCAGGATGCCTCCAAGCTTCCAAATATTGCACGAGTGCTGCCTGGGGACCGGGTAATCAGCCCCACAGGAGGCGTTCCGATTCTTTGTCTTCCTGCTTCTGTGGTCGGTGGGCGGGAGGGAGGCGATGCTTCTGGGGGCTTCTGCCCAGACCCCGTTCCTGGAGTGACATAACTTCTGTCCCCCACTCACCCTCCTCAAAGTGGCAGTGATGAGGGACTTGAAGTTATGGAAACTTGGGGTCCCCCGGGATCACCCATCTGCATAAAGCTCTGAGCACAGCCAGGGTGTGTCGGAAACCCGCTACGTGGGGTTCCCTTCTTTCCACTTGGCCTCATGGGAAGCCACTCTGCAGAGGCGAGCAGGGGACACGCCGTCATCCTCGTTCTGCTGGCGTCTGCTGGATTTGGGGACACAGGTCCTCTGAGTCTACCTGGGGATACAGGAAGCTGCGAGCGTACCTGTCCACCCAGCGAGCATCAAGGAGGCACCTGTTGTATGCCCGTGCTGCCCTGCGTGCTCCGTCCGCAGCCGTGACCCGGTGTCCCAGAGTTCACCCTCCATCCCTGTAAACCCACAACAGACGCCCCACCAAGAAAGACCTGAGATGGTGCCGGGCGCATTAAAACGTGGTCATGGGGTGCAGAGCCCCTGCATAACTTCTTTGGCTTGACCAGGAGGGGAAAGCCCTGGAGACGTGACAGGTGAGCTGGGACCTGGGTGCCTGGAAGGAGCAGGCAGGTGTGAAGAATAGGGACCGGCTAGTGCAAGATCAAAAGGGGAGACAGGCTCAGGGAGTCCCAGAGCCAGGGAAGCCAGGGCGGCCACGAGCACGAGGCCAGGAGGCCGGAGGCTCAGCCGGACCACGGGGCCCTGTGGACCACACCAGTCCACAGATGGATGCAGGACGTTAAGCCAGGGAGCAGGCAGCTCTGACTTCATTGCTATAAAGCATCGCTCATCCTGACGTGTTGGTCTGAGCAGGTAGGAATGGGAGCAGGTGGCTCTGAGGAGATGCAGCCAAGCGGAGAGGGGACGAGCTCGGATGAGAGTGCACAGGAAGGGGAACGCTCGCTCGCTCGGGCCTGACTCCGAGGACCTCGTCTGGCGGGGCAGGCAGGAGGGTGGACGCCCTTTGGTTTCGTGCATTCACCGATGGACCAGGAGAGAGAGACGCCGCCCGGCTGGAGGAAACACAGGTGCTGATGCCGGGCAAACCGGGGGTCCACGGGCTCAGCGATGTCCGCCCCAATCTGAACGTGAATGTGACGGATGCAAAGACACCCCCAGACTTGGTGACGTGTCCTGGGACAGAAGCTCAGCTGGCTAAGCGAGGGGCAGCAGGTGGGTCTCCCCGTCCAGCCCGTGAGCACGGCTCAGGTCAAGAGGCTGCAGGTTCAGGGCCAGCATCCAGTCCTGGGCCTGAATCAGGTGGCTCTGGGTGTCTCTGGGGAGGGAGGGGGAAGCCTGGCTAGACCTGACCCCCGGCTGCACCACCCTAGGGGACCCCTTCTCGCCGTCACAAGGCACACCCCCATAAGGTCCCGACACGAGCTCGGGAGGGGAGGCGTCTCTTTGGAGAATGTGTCTCGACCCTTCGAGCACCAACCCGAAGGGGCCCTGACAGCCTGAGGGGTTGGATTTCCACACTGGGTTTTGTTCTCCACCGGACTGGACTGCGGGGGACGTGTGGATAAAGCTCCAGGCACCGGGTCTCGGGACCCGGCACAGCCGCCTGCCAGCGCTGGAGGAGGGTGGGGACCTGCTGGGATGACGCAGAGCAGAAGATGCAAACACCACTCTGTGCGCTGTCGGGACACTCATCCCACTCGGCATTGTGTGTGGGGGGAGTGTATGCATGAGTGTGTGTGTGCAGACGTGTATGTATAAGCGCGCGGGTGCAAGTATTAGTGTGTCTACTCACGTGCGTACGTGTATGTATAAGGACGTGGATGTAGGTATAAGTGTATGCATGCGTATAAGTGTGTGAACGCATAAGCGTGTGGATGTGAGTATAAGTGTGCTCTCAAGTGTATACACATTTGTATATGTGCATGGATGCATGAATAAGTGTGTTCAGGTGTATATGTGTATGTATAAGCATGTGGGTGCACGTACAAGTGTGCATTCCTGTGTATACATGCATGCATTAGTGAGGATGCATATGTAAGTGTGTGCTTTCATGTGTGTATGTATGTATGGCATGTGTATGCATGTATTCATGTGTATGACTGTGTGCAAGCACATGAATGTGTGTAAAAGTGTATATTCATGCATATACAGCTGAGCAGAAGCATGTGGATATATAAGTGTATGGTGTCTATAAATATGAGCAGGTATAAGCTGGTGGATGTTTCTATAAGTGTCTGTCCATATGTATACATGTATGCGTATTGCATAGATGCATGAATAGGTGTGTTGAGGTATACACATGTATGTATAAGCATGTGGGTGCAGGTAAAAGTGTGTATTCGTGTCTATACATGTATGTATAACCGTGCAAATGCATTGTAAGTGTGTGTTTTTGTGTGTATGTAGGTATAGCCATGTTGATACATGTATAACAGTATAAGCATGTATAAATGTTTGCATGTATATGCACACGGATGCACATATGTGTGTTCATGTGTGTACATGTATGTATAACTCTGTGGATGTGTGTATAGTGTATGTGTATAAATGTGTGCACGCATGCATAAGTGTTCATGCATACACATGTGTGTGTAAGTAGGTAAGTGCATGTATAACTGTATGCATGTATATTAATGTGTGTGTGCATGAGTGTATGTTCGTGTGTGTGCATGTGTGTACAAGCATGTGGATGTGTGTATCAGTGTGTGTGTGTATAATTGTGTACGTGTGTTTAAAAACCCTACTGTGGACAACCCCCCGCCCGGTGGGGCCGTCACCCTCAACCCCATTGCATCTGCAGAGCCCACCTCGGTCGGTGGCTTTCCAGCGAGGGGAGTGTCCCCAGATTCCTCGCTCAGCATCCCGACGACATTTCCTCCAACGACTTAACCCACAGCAGCCGGTGGAGACTCCCCATCTGTCAAAATCTGGGCTCAGGGGGCAGGGTGACACTTGCCATTTCCTCCTTCCTAAGCGGGACACGGTTGGGAGGCCCTGGGGAGTGAGGGCTTCGCCCTCTGATCGTCGCTTTTTGCCTTCTAACAGAATCGACTGCAAATTTAGGACAGAAAAAGAAAGCCAGAATGATCAGACACCCACTAACCTCCAAGAAACTCAAACACGGGGTGTCCAAAAAATTGCAAACTAGCCCCCGTAAAGAAGCCCGGAGGTAATATGCACTTGGCAGCTCTGCTTCTCTGTTCAAATGCAAAAAGACCCTTGTTTACGACCTGGGCCTTACATATGCAAATCGGGAGACAGGAACTCTCAGGGGATTGACAGAAGAGCTCCAGCCCAGAGAAAGCCCTTGGGGCCCCAGAGGTCCCTGAATCTCCCCCAACTCCCAGCCCCCACCCCGAGATCTCCAGGTGCAGCCCCGCCTCCGAGCATGCGGGGGGTCCTCAGCCCTCTCCTTTCGCCCCCTCGGTAGCAAATTACCCCGCAAACGGCCCACTGGAGTCAATTCTGTAATTCGATTATGACTGTCAACTTGAGACGTTCTGTTCGTCTGCCGCAAAGAAGTAAATTTTCAAAACTTCATCGTGATGCCGCCAGACAGCATGAGCGGTCATATTCGTCATTGGCCACTGAAATTGCATTTCAAAATCCAGTCCTGGGGCGGCTGCAAGGGAACCGATAGGGAATCAATAACCCCCCGCCCTGCCCTTGAAGGCAGACTCAGGACCCGGGGCGTGCGGGGAGACAGGGGCGGACACCCCAGCCCCCCCACCCTGGTCCCCACACGAAATCTCCCCGCGTCAAATTAATTTCCGCGTCCTCCCCAAATTCAATTAGATGGGGACCCCTCGTAACTCCAAAGGCTCCCGACGTCCCATCTTGACAAATTGCCGTGCTTAGCGCCCGTCCCCGAGCTGGGTGTTGAGTCTTGTTAATCTTTCCACTAATTCTCAATTACCCTAAAATGAAGCCATAAATCATGAAGACAGGAGATCGATGGAAACGTTGTTTCTGGGTGATTGGCAGCCTCCCCAAAGGTTTGCTGTAAGTTGGTTTAAGGTTACGGTCCTGCAAGGAGGGGGCAGCAGTGGTGAGGAGAGACAACCACTGGGTGGGCCTCCCCACCGGACAGGCCTCCCATCCTCCCCGTCTGCGGGACCGAGGCCCCGTCCTTGGGGGATCCGGCAGGGGGACAGCGCCAATTCCAGCCCATCAGACGCGCCATCCTTCTCCTTTTCATACCTGCTGTAGCAAATGAGAAACAAATTAAATTTCACTCCACTCTCTCCGCAGAAACCATTTAAATTTTTCATGGAAACTAAATTGTCCCCAGACAAATAGCCCCCCGTTCTATGAAAATATACTGCAGCACGGGGGACCGAAATAAATTTGTGTCACTCCGGATAGGCCTTTTCTCTGTAATGTCATTCACCACCGCCGAGAAATGAGACGCCGGACGCGCACAATGCCGGGCTGGGCCTGCGGGGGCTCGCCGCCCTGTCCCCCCCTCCACCGCTGGGCGACCTCATAGTCTCCCTGTTATTAATTTGCAGCCGGGTTTTACATTCATGAGGCCCAGATTGAAATGTAAATCAGCCACAGAGAAAGTCGTCCTCGCCGGGGCCGGCCCACGGTGGCAGGACTCGGGAGGGGCGGGGAAAATTGTCACGGCTCCGAGAGAGAGCGCCCGAGCATCCATCACCCCATCACCGGGAGGGGACACAATGCATGACATGGCCCGGCGGGTTGGAGGAGATGACAGAGCGGAGGCCTCAGCATCCTGCTACCTGTTGTCCCTGGAGCGTAGACCCCCGTCTGCCTCCCCGCTCTGGTCTCGACAACGATGCCGCTCTTTAAACGGTGTCTTTTTTTGTCATCTTAATTTGTCTCCTTCCGGAGCTCCCCGCCCGCACGGGGTCCTGTTTGGAGGTGTGGTGGTGACAGATGGAAGCTTGAACCTTCGCCACCCGGCTGCCTCCAGGTCCCAACCAGGCAGCTCTCCCAGCTCCTCCAGCCCCCAGGGGCCCCGACGGTTCACTAATGACTTGCTGTGTTAAATCACCAGCTCATCTGCGTGCCTAAAGCCAAACAAAGCCACAGGGCCGTCCAGCCTGAGGACTGAGGGCAGGACTGAGGGCAGGACCGGGGGACCCACGTTGCACGAGGGACCTCAGCTGGTTCGTGTGGGTGGGTCCTGGTGACAGATCCTCCCGTCCAGCAGAGCCAGCCCTTCTCAGGTCAGCTCCGGGCAGCCGCGGCCACAGAGGACTGTCTCCTGGTTTGGAGTTTCTGCCCTGGGGATCCAGTGGGTTCGGGGACAATACCAGCTGCGTGAGGAGTCGGAGGCCGGGAGATGGTCTAGAGCTCAGTGTGTGCCCAGGGCACGTCCCACAGCCTGCTCCACCCCCATTGTCCTTGTGGGGCGCTGGGCAAGTGGTCCAGCCGAGATGCCCCACCGGGCCCTCCTCCCTGAGGCTGAAGACCCACAGGGGAAACGGCTTCCCGCCTCCTTACTCTCTCACCCACAACGGCTCTCCAGGCTCCTGGTTTGGCTCAGAGAGATGAAGACCCCTCCCCTCCGACTGAGCAGCAGGGGCCGCAACAGCCACACACACACACACACACACACACACACACATGGATGATGGCGCCGGGCCGATTTTGCAGATATCAGAGTCTCATGACCATCCTTCTCACTGCAATTCGGGAAACCGAGGCACAGGGCCATTGGGTAACAGGCTGGGGTTGCTCACATAGCCATGGGCAGGACATGAATTCACCCTAGGCCATCTAGGGCCACGCTTGACCACCCCGCTGCAGGTCAGCTGGATATCCCTGAAACACCAGTTCGGTGCATGGAAACCGATTTGGAGCCATCGGGACAGCAGTGTTTGTGCAAACCCCCCACCTCGTGCACACAGATGCACAGACCTGTGTGGTTAATAGACTTGAGCAGGATCTGGGCACCTCAAACACTGTCCTCAGGACAGGCTGACCCCTTGGGTTGACCCCTTGGGATGGGGCGACCCATGGGACTTCCCCGAGCCACATCCTCTCACTGTTTTAACGACAGAAACGGTGAGACCCTCGAAATGCATGCAATCAGTCCCCTGCTCCCCACCAGCCCTGCAGACTGATTGGTAGAAAGGGGTTGAGAAACACAGACAGATGGGAAAGTGGATGCTCTCAGCTCCCAGGGGGGAGCATGGTCCAGCATCTCACGGGATAATCCTGGGGGTCGCCATCCCCGTGCCCCTCCATGCACGAGGAGGGTGATCCCCCCTGGTGGCTTCCTCGCCGCCCCCAGGACCTGCACCCCTGTCTGCCCTTCCAAGGGGCAGTACCACGTCTTCCTTGGCTTTTTGCTTATTGGGTGTAAGTTCAATCTGGCAGGACCCGTCAGGAGCCTTCGCCGGTCTCAGATCCATCCCAAAGGGTACAATGTGGTTTTATCAATAGAAACAAAAAAGCTGAGATATTTTTTCCCCATGCATTCAACACCTGGGGTTTTAATTATCATTTTTTTCTGAGCTATAGAGGAGAGGACACGGGTACCATTTATCAGTTTTTTTTTTTTTAAATAGACTAGTTTTTAGAGCAGTTTTAGCTTCATGGCAAAAATGAGAGGAGGGTATAGAAATTTCCCATATATTCCCAACCCCCCCCATATGCACAGACTCCCCCATTATCAACATCCCCACCAGGTGGGACATCTGTTACAACGGATGAACGTACAGGGACACGTCATCGCCACCCAGAGTCCATAGTTTCCATGAGGGTTCACTCTTGGTGTTGGACATTCTATGGGTTTGGACAAATATATGATGACATGTATCCATCATTGTAATATCAGACACAGTAGTTTCACTTCCCTAAACATCCTCTGTGCTCCACCTGTTCACCTCTCCCTCCCCCAACCCTGGAAACCACTGATCTCTTTACTGCCTCCATCATTTTGCCTTTGCCAGAAAGTCATAGAGTTGGAATCCTTTCCCAATTGGCGTCTTGCAATTAGTAATGTGCATTTAAGGTTCTTCCATGCCTGTTCATGACTTTGTAGCTCGTTCCTTTTCAGCGCTGAATAATATTCCGTTGTCTGGATGGAGCACAGTTTATTTATCCATCCACCTACTAAGGGACATCTTGGTGGCTTCCAAGTTTCGACAATTATGAAGAAATGTGGTATAAACATCCATGTGCAGATTTTTGTGTGGACATAAGTCTTCAACTCCTTTGGGTAAATACCAAGGAGCGTGATTGCTGGGTCATATTACACTCATTTTTACAAGACACAGTCAAACTAGAGCAAGATCAGGGTAACAGAGGGATTTATTGGGGGGATATTTAGGGTCAGGCACATGACGTAGTCACATTGCCTAGAATGGAATGTGTGTCCCAATGGAATGAAATAACAATAAGTCTTCAACTTTACCAGAACTTAGGACCCCAGGTCGTTAAGATGAAGATGCAATGAAGGCTTCTAGGGGAGGGGAGCTGGGGAGCCCGAGATGATCAGTATTTCCGGGGTTCTTGGCTGCTGCAGAACACAGACATGCTAGAAGAGGTCACTAGGGTTCATTCCTAGAGCCAACTTCACCATCTCTAGACTTTTCCAGAACTCTCTCTCTCTCACACATAGATTTTGCCCATTCCACCCTCCAGCGAATAGGAGAAAAATCTAAGAACTGGAAACCCACCCTTATCTATTTTGCAGCTCAGATTTTTTAGGTTGATGCAATGCACTTTTTAGCATTCATGGAGTTTCTAGATTTTTCTGGAGCATGTCATTTATTCCTTGCATTCCTGTCTTCAATTAGCACTGATAATTAAAAGTTTGTGATCTACCTTCCAAATGCTAAACATAAAAATTACCAAAAAATTGCCATATGACCAAGCAATTCTTCCCTTAGATTGATACCCAAAGAATTGAAAATGGGGATAAAGTGGGAATTCACACAGAAGCTTGTACACACATGTTCACAGCAGCATAATTCACAATCACTAAAAGTGGAAACAACCCAAGTGTCTACTGATGAATGAGTGGATAAACAGAACGTGGTCCATCCACACAGTGAAATATTACTCAGCCATGAAAGGGAACGAAGTGCTGACACGGATTACAACATGGCTGAACCTTGAGGACACTATGCTGAGTGAAATAATCCAGTCACAAAAGGACAATTCCTGTATGATTCCACTTCTATGAGGTCCCTAGAGTTGCCAAAATCATAGAGACAGAAAGTAGAATGGTGAGTGCCAGGGGCTGGAGAAGGGGTCATGGGGGGTGACTGCTTAATGGGTACAGGGTTTCTACGTGGGCTGAGAAAAAAGCTTTGAAATAGATAGTGGTGCTGGTTACAGAATGTTGTGATTAGATTTTAAGCCACGGAATCGTGCACATTAAAATGGTTATGGGGAAATTTTGTATGCAGTCACTCGTCGTTTAATGACAGGGACACGTTTTGAGAAATGCATCATTACGCGATTTCGTTATTGTGTCATCATCATGGAGTGCACTCACACAAACCTAGATAGTGTAGCCTCCTATGCATGTAGGCTCTATGGTGCTAATCTTATGGGACCACCGTCGTCAATGTGGTCCATCGTTGACCCAAACATTGTGATGTGGTGCATGCCTATATATAGAGAGAGAGAGAGAGGGAGAGAGAGACTGATGGGCAGGGTGGAGAAGAGTAGGGTCATAGCTTCATGGCGGGGGACCCCCATCCTTTGCCCCACCTCATGATCCCATGCATTAAGCCCGTAGCTTCTAGATAACCACCCCTCTTCCTGGGGCCACGTGGGTCTCGTGATGGATGGACCCGGATGAGCGCAGCCGGCTGAAGTCGGACCCTCATGTCTCCCACCCCCCCGCCTCATTGTGCTCACTCTCCGTGTCTCCAACGATCTTTATAATTGCTTATCAAATGGATAGTTATTGTATCATAAAATCCTCCAAGCCATTCCCGGGTCCCATTCACTCGCACGGATGCACGTTCCTCCGATGATTTATCACAATGGATGATGCTAATGGGCCGCCTAAGAGCTCGATCTTGTTCTCCCTTAAGAGGCTGAAAAGCCCCCAGCCCCTCGGATGGACGGATGGACCGGGGGATCTTTTATCCGCCAGAAAACCTGCAGCAGTCCCAACGAGGCTGGTAACTAATGGCAGACGCTCTGGAGACGAAAGAAATACTCCGTTAAATTATTTATACATTAATCAGAAATACGGCAGTGCAGCCACATCGTTAATTCTTCGCTAATTGTTTTATGGATTGGTGATTTCCCTCATCCTATTGCTGGTCCCTTGCAAAGCCTGTGTCCTTGGCCAGACAGCATGACTGACCACAGAGGTTTGGCAAAGAGGGCTAGCCGTGGGGCTGTCTCTTTGTTAATTTTGCATTAAAACGCATTTGCATTTGATTTTGCATTAAAACACAGCTCCCCGTTTCCACCCAGAGTCTGCTGGCGAGGACGGGGTCTCCTCTCGGTGAGATTTCCTCCCCTTGTAGCTCAGAATTATTCCCAGCTGCCTATTTATGCAACCCACCTTCCCAAAGTGCCCCAAAGTAATCTTTACATTGATTTTCTTTTTGTTTTTAATCCCGGTACCACCAGGTTTAAAAGCACCGTGCCGTGAGCATTGCATGGGGAGGATTCGGGCGGGGGGCACTCAGACACCATCACAGCCTGGTTCCCTGGACCCCTCCCCAGACCGTCCTCTCTAAACTTGCTGACTCCAAGTGAAAAGGAAGAATTTCAACATGGAGCAGCAGCCCCAAACCCCGCTCCGTCCTGCCCTTCCCCACAATTTACCCTTCCGGGGGGCCAGCCTGTTCTGACGGCCTCCCATTCATCCTGCTGGTGAGGGAGGGTTTCCCACCCTGGGATTTGGGGTTTGGCTGAAGACATGCACCCAGCTCTGCAGAGATGAGGTCAACAGCCATTTATCAGTCACATAAGCTCACAACCCAGAGGAAGGAACACGGACCCCCACGAGAGAACAGAGCTAGCCCCCAGAGGCTTTGGGGGGCAGGATTTGCAGCAACAGGAGGCTGTGGTGGCCCCTGGTCCCTGCAGCAGGACGCAGCTGGCTTGTTTGGAAGATTCCATGGGCTGGCAGGGAACCCAGGAGTCGAGGAGAAGTAGGCACGTGCCTGGCCCCCAAGACGAGTTGGGGTGCTTGGCTGGGGGCCTCCTCCATGGGAGCACAGTGGGGAGGGAAGCTCGCAGGTAGGACACGGGGGCCCTCCCAGTTTCCCCCAGATGTCAAGGCAGCCCTGATATGGGGCCTTCCTTTCAGATCTCCCACCATGGAGCCCTCGCTGCAGGCAACACCAGAAGGTTCTCAGGATGCGACGTTAGACGATGATGCACAGACTCCATCTTCTCACTCACGGGAATCCAACGGTGTCCCCGTTGCATGCATCAGGACAGAGGCTGGACAAAGAGGGCGCCCCCAATGGGGCAGTTGGAAGAGAGCTAATGATGTGGCCGTCCATCAGGCGTGGGCAGAGCGCAGGGAGATGAGGGCACCACGCAGCATCCCGGGAAGTTGATTCCATCGCAGACTAGAAACGAGAGGGGGGAGTGGGTTTCCAGGAGCTGGAGGGAGAGAGTCTGGAGATGGCCACCCGAGAGGAGGAACGTGACAGGTCAGCCCCCGGCCGCCCTGCAGGGAGCTAGCCAGGGGAGCCTCTCCCCAGAGTGCAGGCAGGCCCTCCCTCCCCGCCGTCTTCTCTGGGGCTCGCTGGTGGCCAACACCAACCAAAGCCAGGGGCATGTGAGCCCCGAGCATGCTCCCCATAGAGGTCCGCCCCGGCCACAGAGCAGGACAGAGAACACAACAGTGGGTCTGGGGCAACCCCAGAAGGTGAGCAGCACGTCAACATTGAGTACCTGCTCTAGTTCATTCCTTCATTATTGATCCATTGATTGATGGATTGATTGAATATGGCTCAAACAGTGTTGCTGGTGATGCAGAGAAGAGGAAACACAGGTGGAGTGGGTGACCAGGTGGAATGCAAGATATTTTTAGGGCAGAGAAACCAATCTATATGGGAAACTCTGTGCGATACCAAAATGATGGATATACGAGGTTGTGCATTCGTCCAAACCATAAAATGCACAACATCAAGATGAACCCTAATGCAAACTGCATGAACCCTGATGCAGACTATGTGAACCCTAATGCAAGCTATGGACTTTAGTTAATACTGACTTAGAATATTGGTTTGTCAAGTGTCACTAATGCACCATATTCACACACCATGTTAATAACAGCAGAAACTGTTCTGTATTCTCTGCTCAGTTTTTCTGTAAACCTAAAACTGCCCTCAATAATAAGGTCTGACAATTACAGAAACAGAAAAACACAGTAACCCCTCTTGGAGTGCCTACGATGTGGTGGGGAGGTGGATGAAGAAATGATTGCAATCTGGCAAAACGCACGTTGGATGGCAACAGGCAATGCTCAGAACAAGGGAAGACCAAGCTGCCCCAGGTGGTGGGCAGTTCCCCATGGGAGCCGCCCTAGAGAGGTGGCACGTCCACCTTTAGGAGAAGTTGGCCGCCATGTCTCAGAGAAAGGGCGATGTCCAGCCAACATGCACCCACGGGTGCCATATTGAATCTGTCCTCCCACTAGGAGAGTGGGCAATGGCCCCACTCTCTCTGTGGCCGTACTTGGCCCCATGCCTGCAGGGACGCCTCTCCACACTGGGGTATCTAAGGCGCTTTCCACTGAGCATCCTGGTAGAGGACCCCTGGCCAGGCTCGGTCATGTGTCCACCCCAGCAGTAGACTGGACCAAATTGGAAAAGCAGCTCAGAGGAGAGGGGAAATTCTCCAAAGATCACAGCTCCTTCTTCATCATTAGAATAATCTTCGCTTCTCACCTTCAAAGCGCCGTGCAGACGCCGGCTGATCAATTAAACATGCTCTTATCTTTTCTGATCAATTAAACATGCTCTTATCTTTTCTGATTGGAGTCCCGCTATGCGGGTCAAAAAGGCAGGGCCATGATCTGCAGGAACGAGGAGCCTTAAAAAGAAACGCAGACGTGGATATATTCTGAATTTCACTGGATCTAAGTGACATCAGCGGGGCAGAGTCCTGCACGTTGCTGTTTTGTCTTTTTGGAGGAACCGAGACAAGTTTCGGAGGAACACGTTCCAGCTCTGGGACTGGCCATCCTGTGGAGAACAGTTACTTTCTAATTTTTTTTCTGTTTTCTCTTCCTTTGCTTCCTTCCCAAGGCACAAAATATTTCTTTGACTTTGTCCCAAATCTTGGAGGATTTACGAGACACCAGGCTATCTGCTCAATTTTGATAGAGACACTCCTTTCATGATGGTGGTAATCCCACCTCCGATGTTCACCTGTAGAAACAGGAGTCTGTTGGGTTGCTCCTTCACCATTTTCCATTATTTTAAGTGTCTAAATATCTTTGTAATGCAACAATCCTCCGTTATTTTAAAGTACCACAGAGTCCACGTCTTCTGATGGGGACCAACTGACTTGCGGATGCTGTGCTCTTTTTCACCTCAGTTGGAAAAATGTTGGGTAGGTATGGCAGCCATGACAAAATGGAATATTTCTTCTTGTGCCTGCAGTGCAGGAACCAGCCCATTTCTCCTGCCCACACATCCCAACCACCCATGCACACACGAGAGCACAGAGATAAGATTCGAGAGAAGGAAACAGCTGCCCCCATGACGCCGGCTCCTCTGTAATTTCTCCTCCAATCTGGTCAACTGGGCTTTGTCCAAATTTGCAAAGTAAACCGAGAATCAAAGCTCTGGCTCCCCTCTCCAGACACACAGGGTAACCTCAGTCCCCACTCCCATCCCCACCACTACAGGGTCTTTCTAAGACAGCAAGGTCACACCTGGCTTCTGAAGACCTGGTTGGGGAGATTTCATGAAACTTCCAAAGATGAAGTGGCCACTGTCTTTGCGTTGGGTGCTCCGGCCACTCTAGAGTGGCCTGCCAGGACACCTCCAGGTAATGCCCCTGTCTTGTCCTGAGACAAATGGACGCAGCCATCCATGAGGGCTGAGCAAGAATTGGAGAGCCTTCAAGAGGAGAGCCGGGGACACTCCTAGTGGGTCTGCAGAGTCGAGTGCATCCAGGGAACATGTCCCGACAGGATCTGCAACATCCTCCTCTCCACCACCACCACTTCTATTGACTTTATCCTACTTTACGGATTTGTGGAAATTTAATTTTCATGCCAACTTGGAGAAAAGCCCTCCAAGTAATAATTCACATTAGATGATGATTTTTTTCATTCAGGTAGACAAGGCTTGGAAGGGATCCAAGAACTGGAACCACATAGGTATGTGTCTGATCTCCAGCAGCTAGAATGGACATTCCCCTTGAGTCTGGGTGTCCCAGCTTCACTCCACGTGGACTTGAGGGAATCCTAGGTGTGAGGACCAGAAGGAAACCTAGAACCCCTCAATGCTGGACTCAGCTGCTCCGTTGAGGTTTAACATACATCCAGAAGAGTGCCCACATCACATACGTCCACCCCAAGGAGTTGTCACAGGGTAAGCACATCTGTGTAACACACACAGGTCTAGAAAGAGACAGGACCAGGACACATTCCCTCCCGGTCACTATCCCTCCCCAAGCTCACCCATCTCTTGAGTTCCGACACCATAGGTTTATATTGGCTGCTTTTCAACTTTATAAAACTGGAAGCATTTGGCATGCAATCTTTTGTATCTGGCTTCCTCTGTTTTCAGCCCAGTTTGTGAGATTCATCCATGTGAATCTCCACTGTGAGTGTCACCAATGTGCACATTTTTGGTGCTGTATAATATTCCATTGCATGAATATACCACCATTTCTTTATCCACTCTACCGTTGGCATTGGACTTGCTTCCAGGTTTTGGCTGTTACAAATTATACTCCTATGAACATTCTTGCACACATTTTGGGGGCACCTGTGCATGCCTTTCTGCTGGAAAGGTGCAGAATTCACAGGGCACAGACCATGCACAGGCCCAACTTTAGTAGATACACACCCACCATTTCCCCAAATGGTCACACCAGCCTGCAGTCTCTCCATCAGCCCCAGAGACTTCCAGCTGCCCCATAGCCTTGTCAACACATGGCTCTGTCTGTGTGTTTCATTTTAGCCAACCCAGTGGGCATGGGGTGACTTTGCCTTGTGGTTTTAACCCGTGTTTCCTTGTTACTAGCAGTGCCTTCATTTGAAAGAGACGACAGCAAAGGATTTCCCAGTTACATGGAAAATCTGTGACAGAATTGAGAGCAATGTCGCCCTTCTCCTAACTTGGTGACTTTCACAGCCCCCGCCATCCTATCCCCCATGAGACAGCATCAGCAACACTCGCTCTGTCCGTATCGTCTTCCCTCTGTGTTGTGAACCCTGCGGTTATTCACCCTGGAGTCCAGCAGGTTTTCATGCAGGGCCCACCCTAGGTCATCAGAATAAAACCAGGAGCCAGAGAAACAAGGGCCGTGCCCTCGTGCTGTGACACGAAGAGAGATTAAAACTGTGGCTGGTCTTCTCCGCTCTGTGCTCTGTTTCTTTCTTTTCCCCTTTTCCTCTTTAACCACAAGAGAAAACCTCTGCGGAGCTGGAGATGGGCAGAGCTGAAAACACCCCTGGATGCAGCACTTCCTACACGTGCTGTTTGCCAGGGTGAACCAGGAGGGGAGAGACAGCCAGACGGACAGGAAGCCCGTCTCTTTTTCCCTTAGGAAGTTCAGCACACATCAGGGGGGCTGTGATGGGGTGAATGGTGCCCCCCCAAAAGATATGCTCAAGTCCTCACCCCCAGTATCTGTGAATGGACCTTATGAGGAAACAGGGTCTTTGCAGGTGTGATTGAGTGAAGGATGGAGATGAGGGCGTCCTGGAGGAGGGTGGCCCTACATCCAATGACAGTGTCCTCATCAGAGACAGAAGAGGAGACACAGACACAGAGGAGAAGCCACGTGGAGACAGAGGCAGAGATGGAGGGAGGCGGCCACCAGCCCAGGGACGCCTGGAGCCGCAGAAGCTGGGAGAGGCAGGAAGGACACTCCCCTGGAGCCTCCGGAGGGAGCGCAGCCCTGCGACCCCTTCATCTCAGACGTCTGGTCTCCAGGACTCGGGGAGGATGGATTCCTGTGGTTTAAGCCACCCAGTTTGGGGTCGTTTATTACAGTCGCCCCAGGCCACTCCTAGAGGCCTTGGCTCTGGATGTGGCAATACGGTGATTTGATGGCTTTGGGGACAAACGGGGTCACCTGTTGGTTAGCTCCCAGTGGGTCACTTCCTCGTGGGCAGGCTGTCGGGAAAAGCAGGGCACAGTCCCCGGGCCATCAGAAGCCCCTCAAGGCCGTCAGGCAGCAGCAGCCCACGACGTGGGCCGTCTCCTCTCGTTAACAGCCCGGAGACGGGGCCTGTGATGTCTCCGGGAGCCCCCTCCAGAGAAGCCCCTGCCTCTCGTCTCTCCTGCGTTATGAATAAAAACATGAAATTAGTTTTATGTCAGAAGAACAACCCCTAAGACACTTGTAACTTATAATTACGATTTCTCAGCTGTTGGACCTGTCAGTATCAGGAAATTCACAGCCCAGGACTTCCCGCCGTTTATGGGCTCCGACACGCTGCATGAGCCGTGGAAAACTAACCATGCATCTGTCGCTTATGTGCTGATTCATGAACTTCGGGGAGAAGCAGGAACTTGGAACGTGGACTCCCGGCCGGGGGAGCCTGTGGCTGGGAAGGTCCCGTGGACTCATCCGGGGGCGTCCCCCAGAAAGTCCATAAGACCCAACGTTGGTGGAGGTGCCTTCCCCAAGGGCCACGTCCTCTTCAGCAAGACACACCTCACCCTCTCCGAAAATCATCCCAAATATGAAAAAAAAAAGGCAAACAATGGAGTCAGACCATTGGATAACCCTTCTCGGCCGACATGACATCTCAGGAGCCTGCCTTGAAGTCTCTAAGGTTGCTCGTCTGTGAAAAGAAGACGCCGCCAAGCTCTGCTTTGGGAGCTGGTGGCACACGTGTGCTTGGATTGTGACAATCCCTACAGCTGGGAGGTTGCCATGCTCTTTCTGGATATAAGCTTTATTTCTTGCTTTCCCCTTTATAGGATTGGTGTGCAGATTGGGTGCTCACTGGGGTGTCAGGTCCCACCGGCCAAGATCTCTTGCGTCCTCCGTATAATTAAAGCCTGGCACAGAGAAGATGAAGAAAACCTGAGAAATCAGCTATCCCAGAGGTGGCACCACCATCCACGGCCATCTGGTAACCACAGGCAGGTCAAACCCAAGACAGGTGGGTGTTCTTCAATGGCAGGACAACCCCTCACAACTGTTCTGGTCTTCTGTCATCTTCAGTGACTCATGAATGAGTTGTTGAGAGAATTGATTGACATTTCCTGGAACACCCTTGGCTCAAAGCTCGAATCTGGAGAACAAACCATCTCCTCCTTCATTCATTCAACAAGTCTTCATGGAAGACCCAAGATGGGCCGGTGTCTACAAGCCAGATCAGAATAGAAACAGCATTCTGATGTGTAAGGGGTTGTGTAAGAGAGTGTAGACAGGAAGATAAAATATTGCTTGACTTGAATGCAAACAGTTGCAGCCACTATGGAAAACAGTATGCAGATGTCTCAAAAAATTAAAAATAGAAATACCATACAACCCAGCTATCCTACTACCAGGTATTTATGTGAAGAACATGAAATCAATAGTAAAAGGAGAGTTATGCACAGCTATGTTCATCGCAGCATTATTCACAATAGCCAAGACACAGAAGCAACCCAAGTGCCCAGTGACTGATGAATGGATAAAGAAGATGTGGTATATATATGCAATGGAATACTACTCAGCCATAAAAAACACAAAATTGTGCCATTTGTGGCAACATGGATGGATTTTGAGGGTATTATGTTAAGCAAAATAAGCCAGATAGAGAAAGACAAATACTGCATGATTTCACTCATATGTGGAAGATAAACAAACACATGGATAAGGAGAACAGATTGGTAGTTACCAGAGGGGAAGGGGGTGGGAGGTGGGTGAAAGGGATACAGGGGCACGTGTGTATGGTGACGGATAAAAACTAGACTATTGGTGGTGAGCACAATGCAGTCTACACAGAAACTGATATATCATAATGTACACCTGACATTACAACATCTTATAAACCGTTATGACCTCAATAAAATAATAATAAAATATTTACATTGCCCAACCTACATTTTAGGGCCAAACGGAATCGTGGCTTCTACGAATCACGCATTCACTTTTCCAAGTCCATTACATCCAATCTGGTCAACGCCCCCGGGTGCCAGGCACCTCAGTCTTCATCTCACAGTTGACGAGTGAAGACGAAGAGTTGGGACCTGTGCGGGGGAGCAGGTATGTGACGGAACCACAGGCCCTACTCGCCTTGGAGACGTGAGCTGACACCACCCCTTAGCCTTGCTGGGAACGGATAGGGCCCCATGTGGAAGCCAAGCCTCCCAGCCCACCCTCCCGACGCTCCTCGATCCTCAGCTCTGACCTTGGAAGACCTGATCCTGCGACAGACAACCCAGGGGCTGACCCTTGGGGTGAAGGGTGTTGATTCCGTTCCCCTTTATCCACCCCCCCACACATGCGGGGAAATGCTGTGACCCAGTCTTCACTCTTGCTTCCTTTTATTTTAGGACAAAACGGGAGACGTGCTCTTGGGTGTGGGCACACACAGCTCTTAATCTGGCCGTGTAGCTGGATCACCTAGAGACGATGTCCTTAACAGAGGTCCCTGTTACCCCTGAGTCCTCAGGGACCGGGGTCTCTGAGACGGCGCTGGGGGCGTCTGCGTGCGAGGAAGCGCTGTCAAGGCTAGGGGCTCTTGGTGTGGGAACCACTTCCACGGTGGCACCTTCCGACGTGCCTGAGCGCCTGCCAAGGACACCTCTGTTTCTCCATTCCTCCCCACCCACCACGGCCGGCTGGTCGACCGACAGAGAGAGAAGAAAGGTGGACACAGACACACGGACATGAGTGACCACGTGGCAGGTCCGTCAAGAGGAGGAGGACACGTGAACAAAGAAGACTCTGGGAGGTCACGCGACAGACAGGGGCCTTCCAGCCTCTGCTCTGGCCACCACCCAGAGCCCCAGCCCGTCCCCAGCACCAAACCCGGCAGCGAATGTCCCCTTTCTTGCTTGAGGCAGCGTAACTTGGAGCCTGTTCATGGTAATCAAGTGAGCAAGTTCCAGAACTAGATAGTCATGGTGGTTGCACAGCACTGTGAATGGGCTTAATAGACCTGAATTGGGCAATTAAAAGTGGTCAATTTTGTTGTGTGTATTGTACCACAATCAAAGATAGACAGAAAGAGAGACAAGAGATAGATAGGTAGGTAGATAGATAGATAGATACAGGGATGGATAGATGGATGGATAGATGGATGGATAGATGGATGGATAGATGGATAGATAGATGGATGGATGGATGGATGGATAGATGGATGGATAGA
>JABWHU010000930.1:124425669-124444985 GCA_014189135.1 Dicerorhinus sumatrensis harrissoni
TTGGAGGTCATTTCTGGGGTCATAGGGTGGGGATAAGGGTTGGAGGTCATTTCTGGGGTCATGGAGTAGGGGTTGAGTTGGAGGTCATTTCTGGGTTTGTAGGGTGCGCACTGCATTGGAGATATGTCTTCGGGTCACAGGGTGTGGATCAGGGATAAAGGTCATTTCTGGGGGTCACAGGGTAGAGATTAGGGGTGGTGGTCCCCTCTGGAGTGGAGGGACAAAGGGGCACGTCCACCCTGGAACGGGAGACCAGTGCCACACCGGCGTCCCAGGCACGGTCAGACCCCTTGGGGCCGAGGCTCTGGACTGGCCTCTGTGGTTCCCGTCCGTCCTCCTGAGTCCTGTGACAGGAGAAGGGGGCGCTGCCCCTCCCCGTCCCCAGGGACCCTGGACCTCACGGGGACTGACCTGTCATAACGGCCCCACGCCCTCCCTCCCCAAACACAGACATGGAGGAACCCAGTCACTGGGCAGGCCCGGGCTCCCGTCCGTCCAGCCGCAGCCAGTGCAGCCCTGTCCTCCCGATCTTACGGTCCAGGCCCCACCGCTGGGGGGACGGCCAGGCCCCCCGGGAGCAACAGGAACCCCAGCCAGGCTCTGAGTCAACGGCTCCTTCCTTCTGTTGCGCAACTCGCAGCTGCCGTCACGGCCCCTCCGTGGAAAAAACAGCCCATCCCTCAGTGGAAAGGATGAAGTGGGATTCTAGAAATGGTCCCCTCAGGCCACCTGGTTGGTCCCCAACCGTGTCCATCTTCCCTGCCACCCTCAGACAAACCTCGGTCAGCATCGTCCAACTGGCCGGTCCCCGTCACTCTCAGCGTTCGGCCGGGGCGCCCGGCCGGCGGATTGCTAATTGCCCAGGAGGGTTTATGACACATCTAATTGGACTGGACGTCTCCGTGACCTCTGACCCCCACACTCCTGCCAAGATGCCCGGGACGCCAGGGGGTTATTTAGGACGTGAGAGGAGCCCGCGGCCTCTCCCGCCATGTGAAAACCGTTAACCCCGGGGTGGGGCCCCACCTTCCATGTTGCAAAACGGCGAAATTAAGTTTTCCAGGGGACGGCCGTGAATTACCCTGGAAACAGGCTTTTCATTGATTCAGAGAAACCGCTCGTCCCCGTGTAACAACGATAACCTTTTAGAAGGTTTGGAAAACAAACCCGACACCCCATTAAAAGGCAAATGATCTTTTTCTCTCTCTGCACGAGAAAAAGAAACTTTTAAGACATAGAAGGCTATTAATAAATAATGGGTCTTTTAAAAAAAAAATACAGGCGAGGGTGACATGAAAGGGAAGCTGTAAACCGTATCAGAGGACACGGTGGCTTAATCATCGACGCTGCGAGGCCCTCGTTTTTATGAGCTGCACAAAAACGTTTCATGCAGCGACACATTGTAATTTGATTTTAAAAGGAATAGGAGGAAAAAAAAAAAAACGATGTTTGCTTGGGTTCGTAACAGTGCAAAGAACGCCATACCCGCCGTCCGAGCTCAAAGCCAGGAGCACAGAGATGCCATTACTTAACGCACTTCCAACATAACCCAGCATAACCTTTCCCTCGTTTTCCATGAAATTCTGAGATTTTTCAAAAAACAGAAAGAGTAGCGTATTTTGCATTCTGGACGGGGAAAATCCAGAAAATCAAGCAGGAAAAAAGTCGGCACTCTCGACTTCAGCATTTGTGTTTGTGGACACCGTTTATGCATCGCCTATGGTTTTCCACGACGAGAGGGATCGACATGAAAAATTGATGGGCTGCAACGGCAGCTGTGAAACGGGGCCTCGGCCCTTCAGGGGCCCGAGAAACTCCGGGAACCCCTTGACGGTGTTCGAATAATCATGAATAATAACAACAAAAAGGTGGAGAAGAGCCAGTTGCGGCTCTCCGGAGACTCCAACGTGTCCGTGGTCGAGCAGGAAGAGTGTCTGCTGTTTGTTAATAACCAGCGACGTCTCCGACTTGTGTTCCAAACGGGCTCCGGGATCTGGAAACACGACCCTGGAAAGTCACCTTTCCGTTGCAATGTCCACTTTGAGTGACCGTCCCACTGTGCCCCGAATGAGAAGACCCGTGTGTCCAGCCCAATGGGCGCCTTCCTCTGTCTAATCCGCCTTCCACGTCGAGGTGTAACTTCGTGACCAGAGTCGACGGTTTACCTAAATGCGGGTGCTTTAGTCAATTCTCGGGCTCTGAGCTGCCCTGTGCCCGGGGGCCTGCCGCCCGGAAGCCAGGGCCAGAGCCGCCGCGGATCCCAAACCCGCAGACCCATGAACCCACTGTGGACCAGCGCCGTGTCCAGCATCAACGGACGATGACCTGCCCCAGGGGTGACAGCCGAGGAAGGATGCGCTGGGGATGGGCTCTTCCGTCGTACGCATGCTTTTTGAGCAAATATTTAGATGTTTTTGTATAGGGTTTCAGATTTATGAAATTTTCTGAAAAATGAAGGAAAAAACTTTACTCTGCATTTACTCCACAGATTTTCAAGAGTTGATGGATGGATTCTGGTGGTTTACAGGGGTCACTGGGCAGGGGACTCCTCATGCTTATTCTAAGGGTGTCACCAGGGACCCTGCCCTGTCCTGTCCTGTCCCCAGGACGTGTGGTCAGCTCCTGTCCCGTCCCGTCCTGTCCCCAGGACGTGTGTCCCCACACCCCTGCACCTGTCCCGAGTCCCTCAAGAATTCCGTTCCCAGAGCCCTTGCAGGTGTAATAGCTGAAGTTTAAGTAGCCCGTTGGTATATGACACCAAAATCCCAGACAAGAAAAGAAAATATAGATAATTTGGACTTTCTTAAATTTTAAAACATCTGTGCATCAAAGGGCCCTATACAGAGAATGACAATAATGGATAAAAAGTGGAAAACAAACCCATGAAATGGTACAAAATATGTGCAAGTCACATATCTGAAAAGGTTTAGTGTCCAAAATATGTAAACAACTCCTACCATTCAACAACAAAAAGACAAACCACCAGATTTAATAATGGGCAACGGATCTGAATAGACGTTTCTCCAAAAAAGACACATAAATGGGCTCCAAGCCCACAAAGACGTGCTCAGCCTCATTAGTCCTTAAGGAAGTGCAAGTCAAAACCACAGTGAGAAATCGTTCACACCCGCCAGGGCGGCTATAATTTTAAAAAATGGAAAATAACAAGTGTTGTTGAAGATGTGGAGAAACTGGAACCTTTATGGGAATGTAACGTGATGAGGACAGAGGTCTGGCAGGTACTCAAAAATCTAAACATGGAACAGCCACAGGACACAGCAATTCCACTCCTGAGTATAAATACAAAATAATTAAAAATAGGGACTCAAACAGAAATCTGTACACCTGTGCTCCTAGCAGCCTTAGTCACAGTAATCAAAAGGTGCAAATTGCCTAAACATCCATTGATGGATGAGGGGATAGACAGAATGGGGTCCTTCCACACAGTGGAATATTATACAGCCAGGAAAAAGGGTGAGACACTGACACAGCTAAAATGCAGATGAACCTCGAAAACATAATGCTCAGTGAGAGAAGACAGACACACAAGGACACATACCATGTGATTCCATCTATGTGAAATGTCCCAAACGGGCAAATCCAGAGACAGGAAGCAGATTTGAGGTTGTCAGGGGCTGGAGGGAAGGAGGTGGGGGGTGATCGCTGAGTGGATATAGGACGTCTGTTTGGGTTCCTGCAAAAGTTTTAGAAACAGAAAGTGGTAACGATGCTTGCACAACATGAGTGAGCTTATGCTCCTGAACTGTATGCTTAAAAATCGTAAAAATGGCAAAATTTACGATACACGCATTTTACCATGATTTTTAAAGAGTTGGGGGGAAAACAGTAGCCCAAGTAGTGAGTGAGTGCTGTTCAAAACAGCAGCAAATAAGACTAACTTCAGAGAAGCCCCAAAGGAAACTTTGCAGGACCACCTGTGGACTGGCTTGTGGGGTTCTGGCTTCACGTCCGGGGGCCGACATGAAGGGCAGTTCGGAATACAGCGGGGAGGTGGGCAGACTGGCTGCGGCCTCACGAAGCTGCCCCGAGATTTGCCCCCTGCCAGCGCTGAAGCCCGCAGCTCCTCAGCTCTGGAGCATCCTCCGCCCCACCCCACAGCTCCCAGCCCCGCAGCATCACAAAAGGGCCTCCAAGAATTCCCGCCCTCCCTCCCACAGCCTTTGTCCGGCAAAGGGGCCTGGAGGGGCCGCCAGGTCGGTCAGCCCAGGTTTCCAAGCAGCAGAGAGACTCTGTCCCCTTCGGCTGGGGGACCTTGTCGCTGCCCCTCGGGGAAACGCTGCCCTTTTAACAGAGAAACAAACCACGAGTCGCTTGGTCATTAGGCAGCATTCACGAAAGTCCATTTAGACCAGAAACGGGCAAACTTTTTGAGTCAAGGGACAGACAGGCGATATTTTCCGCTTTGTGTTGCAACTACTGGACCTTCCCACGTGGCAGGAAAGCAGCCACAGGCAGGATGACAACAAGCGGGTGTGTCTGTGCGCCAATAAAACTTTATTGAAAATCATAGGCAAGGGGCCGGATTGGCCCGGAGGCTGTGGTTGGCTGAGCCCTGATTTAGAGACCATGTTAGCAGCACCCACAGCACACATCGTGTCTGCTACGGGCTGCGCCCACCTATGTACCACCCCACAACTCCACCTCTGAACCCCTACAGAGCTGCTTCAACCCTGCATTCCCGTAGCCCCCAGCACCAAACCAGTGCCTTCCCAGGGTAGGATTTCAGCAGATGCTCATCAGTCTAAAAGAACATCTGCTGATTTCCCCCTAAACTAATTCACCACGTTTCTTTTCCTTTTCTGGTTCAGGAAGACCCCATTTTTTTGAAAGCAGCTCAGATCTGTGCGTTCTATATGACCGTTAGATCATAGCAATCCCATGATGTTCTGTCTCCGCGTTCTGTGCTAAAAATACCGCCGCCGACCCTACTCCACCACAAAATCTGGTGACGATAAATAACGATGCGTTCCGGGGGACCCAAGCGGGGGACCCTAATTGAGCCCGGTTAATTTGAGATGCTAACAATTTGAGATGCTAGAAAACGTCACAAGAAAGTCGTTGTTGGCCGCTTAGCTCCTGTGACTAAGGACACAGTGGAGATTATCGTCAAAATGTTTGCCTCTTCATCTTTCTGCTTTCCACCCGATTTTACTGTGAACCCAAAACTGCTATAAAAGAATAAAATCAATTAAAAAAATGTTTCCATTTCAGGATGCCAATGAGAGGGCTGTTCTAACGGTGCTGCTCTCGAATAGACATTTTCTGCAAAGACCAGACTCTTGAGAACAGACGCTGCCCTGTGTCCACACGTGGTCGTCCCTCTGTGTGTGTCCATGTCCTCATCTCCTCTTCTCATAAGGACACCAGTCCTGTGGGGTCAGGACCCACCCAGTGACCTCATTTTACCTTCATCCCCTCCTTAAAGACCCATCTCCACATACAGCCCCATCCTGAGGTCCTGGGGGTCAGGATCCCAACATGTGGATTTGGGGGGGACACAACTCAGCCCAGAACAGGAGGCAACAGTCACATTAGGCTAGACTGGCCCTGAGTGACTCCAAATTTAACCTTTTCCATCAACAGCATGGGGATCAGGACATGGACATCTTTGGGGACATTATTCTGTCCACCACACGGGGATTAGGACGTGGATGTCTTTGGGGACATTATTCTGTCCACCACACGGGGATTAGGACGTGGATGTCTTTGGGGACATTATTCTGTCTACCACACGGGGATCAGGACGTGGACGTCTTTGGGGACATTATTCTGTCTACCACACGGGGATTAGGACGTGGACATCTTTGGGGACATTATTCTACCACACGAGGATTAAGACGTGGACGTCTTTGGGGACATTATTCTCTCTACCACACAGGGATTAGGACGTGGACATCTTTGGGGACATTATTCTCTCTACCACACAGGGATTAGGACGTGGACGTCTTTGGGAACATTATTCTGTCTACCACNGGGATTAGGACGTGGACGTCTTTGGGAACATTATTCTGTCTACCACACGGGGATTAGGACGTGGACATCTTTGGGGACATTATTCTGTCCACCACGTGGGGATTAGGACGTGGACATCTTTGGGGACATTACTCTGCCTCCCACACCCCGTGACCCCCATTATCTCCTCATTAGCAAACCACATAAAAGCTTTTCAGCATCAGCATCACAATGTGGCCGAGATGGTCCTCAGGAGTCCAGGTGGGAGAAGGTGAGAATTTCCCTGGAACCCCATCACCGGGAGGAGGAAACACCTCCCACGGCCAATGAGTGACTCACCCCCAACTGACGTCCCATAGCTCGCCCCACAAGAGCTCGTCGACAGAACCCGAAAATGGATCTACAGCCCGTCGCTTTGCACACAGCCTCACGGCAACGTCCCCAAGATCACAGAAGGCTCTCTGCCCTGTTCTTGAGATAAGACGTCTTTGTTGTTATAGGGCCAGTTTTAAAGACGGATGTTTCACGAACCACGACAAAAATTGAGCCTTTCTCTTTGGATGCTGGCAACACCCAGATCATGAAAATATGAAGCCCTCGCCGTCCGTATACCTAATCACCACGATGTACACGTCACATGGCTTGACTTTAATACGTCAGTTATACCTCGGTAAACCTGAAAAAATAAACAAAATAACATAATTTCTGGTGTGCCCATAACCTCATCTCCAGGTCCTTCTGACGTAAAATGAAACAGAGATGCACCATTTTTCAAAATGATTCTTTCTAGATTTAGAAAAATGCATCGCTCGTCTGCTGCTGGTGGGCACGGCCACCCTTGAAAAGAATTCAAAAGTTTCTTAGAAAACTGAATTTGCAGCTTTGTGACGTCCCAGCAATTGTTGTCTTGGGCAGTTATCTCAGAGAGAAGACAACACAAACCCACGGGACTGGGGCGGGTGAACTCCCCACCGGTGCTCTGGGATGTGCCCTTCTTGTTGCAGAAAACCAGAACACCTTTTCTTTTCCTGCAGCCAAAAGGGCTGCCTGACTGGAAACACCCAGGACAGCGCACATCCCCGTCTCTGAGGATGGACCACGTAGACCCTGGAACAAAGAGCCTCCGCTTAGAGGGGGGACATTTCAGGCCCCGGGAGACCTTAGGGGCACGGCCAGAGGGGAGGGAGGCATGGGTACATGGTCCAGCCCCATGTCCACTCCGCCCTGTCCCAGCGCCATCCATCGTCCCAGCAGGGCTGAGGTACCTGGTCTGTCGCCTCCTCCGAGCTGTCCTCCACACGGCCGCCGTGAGAGATGCCGCCATCCCCACCCTATGCCCTGCCTTCACTCCTGCATCACCATGGCGCGTGAAAGAGAACCCCCTCCTCGCCCCACGCCAGAGGTGCCATGTCCCGTCTGCGTCTCCTGCCCTATTTCTCCGCAACCCACACACCTGGCTGGCAGCTGCTGGACCCCAAATCCTCACCCCTCGGGGCCTGCGCCCCCCCTGGTGCACTCGGCCCCAATTCTGGCTCCTTGTCGCTCCCGAGGGGGAGGGGACACAGCCAGGTGAGTGGACAGATGGCCCCGGGGCTGTCCGTTCCTCCCGCACTGCCTCGCCGTGCCAAGATACACGTTTCTGAAAATGGTACGCAAATCACGTTTTTATACGTTGAAAAATCCTTCTAAATTCATGCACAGAAAAAAAAATGCCTAGAAATACGAGATGGCTAGAATGCAAAGAATCATCTGTCCCTGCCCCTCATTTGCTGATTTTTTCTTAGAAAGCGTATATAGCTTTTAGGAAGGGAAAAGTAATACTAGACTCTCCTTTTTTCAGTATTTAAAATGCACAGGGGGCACCTGATGGCTAAAGGGATCCTGGTTGCCATTCTTCTGGAAAAAGGAGACCTGTCTCCATTTCCCAAATGCAACCGTTCGCTCCCCCTGCGTTGCCTAAGAAAGTGGATACCCCGTCGGGGAGGAGAGGGACATTACTTAAATCGTCCATTTTTATTTTAACGGACGCTTTATCTGGGAGGGGATGCAGTTCTCCCAGACCTCTGCCGCCCAGTGGTGTAGCTGCTGCCCACACGTGGACGTGGAGCACTTGAGAGAGAGAGAGAGACATTGATTTCTTATGGCTCATGGGATCATAGAAGCTCAGAACTCCACTACCTGCCTTCGCGAGCTGAAGACCCAGGAGAGCCGGCAGTGTAAGTTCCAGTGTGAAGGCAGGAGACAATGAGACGGGACGTCCCAGCTCAAGCAGGCAGGCCAGAAAAAAGAGGCAGATTCCTCCTTCCACCCTCTTTTTGTTCTATTTGGGACTTCAACTGATTAGATGAGGCCCACCAACACTGGGGAGGGCAATCTGCTTTACTGAGGTCTTTAACTGATTACATGGGGCCCATCCATGCTGAGGAGGGCAAGCTGCTTTAGGCAGGCCCTCAACTGATTAGATGAGACCCACCCACGCTGAAGAGGGCAATCTGCTTTACTTGGGCCCTCAACTGATTAGACGAGGCCCATCCACGCTGAGGAGGGCATTCAGCTTTATTCAGGCTCTCCACTGATTAGATGAGACCCACCCACACTGGGGAGGGCAATTTGCTTTCCTCAGTCCACCAATTCAAACACTGATCTCCCAAGAAATGCCCTCACTGACACGCCCAGGATTGTGCTCAGACCCGGCACCCACGACCAGTCTGGTTGACACAGAGGATTCATCTCAGGATGGTCAAGGATGGCCACCACATGCTTCTCGTGGGCACAGCCTCCATCTTCCCGCCCCCATGGCTCTTCCTTGAGAACGGGGTCTCTCAATTTGATGTCTTATGAACACTGATGGGAACTGGGTCCAGGACATTTCATTTCGCACACGGCACCCTGCAGGCACCCCACCATCAAGAGTCCTCTGGGGTCCCCTTCGTGCATCTTGAGCGTCTTCTGCCTGACGGTTCTGTGGCTCCTGCACCCATGTCCAGGGTCTTTAACCACGTTCCCCTCCATCGACTTACCCAGCTGGGCTCCCGGCTCAGGGATGCGTCTCGGCGAGGACTGACAAGGAAACGGCTTTAGGATGCATCTCTGCTACTAACGGGGGAGAAAAAGCCCTGAATTAAACCCACAGGGTCCGCTTCCTTTTTCTTCATCAGCAAGCATCCGACAGACTATTTTGCAAAATCCACCGACTGAACGCTGACCCCTGGGTAAAGGGCTTCTCAAGTCTGTTACGAGGATTAAATTATTACGACCGATGGCGCCCTGGTCGCAATGCAGAACGCGTCACGTGCAGACAGAGGTGGGAGCGCCCTCCCGCCCCCAGGTCCCCAGAACCACATCTGCTTGTCTCAAGGAGGCAAATGCTGCATTAATTTCCGGTGAGAGGAGAGGAGACGGTGGACGGGGCAGCCCCGGGAGCAGGCTTGGGTGGAGTCCAGCTCCCACGGCCACACAAAGATGTCCAGGATGCCAGGTTCAGCCTTGACTCCCAGACGCCCCCGGTCTCAGCCGCTGCCTGGTCCCCCCATGGCCGGGGGGCTTCCTCCAGCCAGCCTGGGTGAGGTCCCCCTGCGTCTCGCCCCCCTTCTGTGTCTCCACAGCCGTCCCTCAGAGAACATCCCAGGGCAGGAGCCGGGGACATAAATTCCAACATCGGGGAGACCAGCTGACATGGACCCCGGACCACGTGTGTCAGAGGCGGCCCCCGTGATGGTGGGCCCACCCTCATAAGGCAGAGGCCCTGAGGAGGGGCCCTCATGGGTTCTGGGGGGTCATTAGGAGCTCGCTGGGCACCTGAGAAAGGAGCGGAGAGCCACAATCAGCCAGGCCATGTACCGAGCGTCTCCTAAGCCGGGGACACTGAGAATGCACATTGGGCACCACGGACGGCATCTTGAAGGAGCATGTCCACAGACGGAGACCTCGAGACACAGGATCTGCGAGCGAGTGCAGCGTGGGGTCCCCGTGGGTGTGGCCTCAGCCAGGAGTGGGCTCTCCGCTCACTTGGGGACCAAGGAGCTGAGGCCAGAAGGGTTGGTGGAAACAGCATTCACGGGGGCAGGCACAGTGCAGCAAAGGCTGGAGGTGGGGTGAGTTCGAGATGCTCCACGGCAGCTGGGGATGGAAAGCGTGGACGAGCGGGGACGGGAGAGTAGAGACAGCAGAGAGTCCCCAGGTGGGTGTCACACATCCCTGATGCCCTGTGGTGTGGACGCCCACAGTGTGGTCTTCGGTTGCAGCCACCAACAGGATTTATCAGAAAGGTCCTGGGCGACAGGATCAGGGCCAGGACGGAAGACCTGCCAGGATGCTTCACAGGGATGCAGGGGGTCAGCCAGAACACCGCACATTCGGACGGGCAGACCCCCCTGGAGACCCCGACGGCCGGAAGCGAACACCAGGCTCTGAGGACACCGCCCAGCTCAACCCTCTTTGCGTCCACCTCTGAACGACGAGGAGAGGTCTCAATGTTCTGCTGGTCACCTCCCGGAGCCGGCACCCGCGGATGCCCTGGTCCCAGGAGAGCCGGACCGGGTAGCAAGTTTGCAACCACCTCGCTGACCAGAGATATGTCCGGCCCGACCCCCATCACCCGCTTCCCCCCGGGCCGGCCTGGACTGCCAGCCAGCTTCAAGGATGCAGGAAACGCAGCATCCAAGCTTCACCTCTGGGAACGCACCCTGCATCCGTCTCCGTGGTCGGGTGCCACGTGCCGCCCTCGCCTCCGGGATGAGTGTCCCCCACCGTGAACCCACGGGGGACCGATCTCCTGCTAAGCGTGCTTCCCGTGTGGACCCTGTCGGACCACTTGAAAGGGAAGCAACAGACAGATGCAAAACCATCATCAAGATATTTGCAGGATAAGCAAACCAGCCGGATGGAATAAGTCGCCCCCGGCGGGTGGCCAGGTCTCCAGGAGGGTGCCTCCCGGCCCCAGGATCACCCCAGGATCTTGGGACCAGGCGTCCACGTGTCCAGCACAGCCGTGACCCAGGCGCTCCGGCCGGCCGGCACCTGTCTCTCATGCATCCTGCGTAAATGTTTCCACTTCCAGCCCGGCCGGCCCTGGTCTGTCGGTAATAGGTTTAATCACCGGGAAATGCACTTTGCAATCAGGCCGACAAGACACCGGCCTTCTGCGGCAAGCCGGCTGGCTGTGGGGAAGGTCTGGCCCTCGTCCGTCTGCCCGCACGTGTTCCCGCAGATGAAAGTAATTTTGGGCTCAACTGTCTCCGAGTAATTAGCCCGCGACGTGCGGGGTCTTTATGCATCCGCTCAGAATCAGGTTCACGGAGTAATTACCAGTCGCGGCGGCCCTCGCCAAGACACATCTTATGCATTTTACATGAGCCCCACGATTAGCATAACCCGGCCTTCAAAGGCCGTGTGGCCGCCGTCTTCCTTTTCAAGTCACTGGCCCGAGATTCCCCAGAAAGGGGGTGATTTGAAAATGGAGGCGATGGGGGTGCATTTCAGCTGTGATCTGTCACCTTTCTGCTCTGTTTCGTTCGCCGCCTCGTCAGGACCGGGGCTGTGGGGGCCCCCAGACATGCGGACGAGTGTCCCACCTCCCGGCGAGGGGGCATTAAGGTGCGGGAGGGGACCCCGAGCCCGGCCGCCCGGCAGACGCAGAGCGAGCCCCTTCATCCTATTAATTAGGGGGTCAGGGGACGAGTGTTCCGTTTTGCTGAGTAACCCAGGTGGACTTCCCAGCCGAGAAGCCCCACCACTTGAAGTCAGGCCACGGTGCCTCCAACGACACTCTGCTTTCTGTTCACTCTGTTTGGACCTTACGGGGTCGGGGGCGAGGGACCCTGCCCATTCTCCAGCAAGCCTGAGCATTGTGCCAATCGGTCGCCCCGGGCCTGCCAGATGTCACAAGTGTCGGCTCGAATCCGGCACAGAGAGCGTGAGCGTTCAAGTCATGGGACCTCAGGAGAAAGGGAGGCAGCAATATTGTGAGCGTGCTTCGGAGATGTTTTACGGTGCTTGGTTCTGAGGGCCACACGGCCCCCTATGATGGGTCGGGTGTAAGCATCTACTTTGGTAGGAATTTTCTGGAGAGGCACCTGAGGTTTCTTGCTCCAGGATGGCCAGAGAGAGGCAGCCGGAGATGTTATGGGTATTAGGATCATGGTGAGAAAAGATTAGATCAACCCAAATGTCCATCAATTGGGTGAATGGATATGCCAAGAATGGTCCATCCAGACGGTGGAACATTACTCTGCCATGAACAGGAGTGAAGCTCTGACACACACTACAAAGAGGATGGACCTTGAACACACGATGCTCAGTCCTCTGGGCCTGGATATGAGCAGGTCCTGGTCACCTGTGGTCAGTCCTGTAGGGAGCAAGGAATCCTGAGGTCCAGAACCCCCACCACCCCATCCCCGCTGCGGGACAGGCTGACCGAGAATAAGTGTCTCCTGGGAAATTCCCTGTGTCCAGCTCAGCCACAGAGACAGGTCGGGGGCCAGCATCACCATGGCTGTGTCCATCAGCATCTCAGCCACTGGCCAGGCTCAGAACGTGGACCACGCGGGCTCTCTCCTCCCTGGGGCCGTGCCCTCCCTGCCAGGGCCCTCATTGTCCTCAGAGCCACGCCGTCAGAAATGATCTGGTCGTAGGAAGCTCGGGGACTCAGTGGCTCAGTGTCCCTGTGAGGATCCCTCCCCCAACGCCCCTGCCCAGCCCCTCTCGAGCTGTTGCCTCCATGGACGAGGCCAGCACATCTCTGCCCCTAAGGGGGACCGAGGCTGGGCCGAGGCAAACGGCTCTGTCCCCTCCCCAAAATGAGGGCCCCGCGTTGTCCTATGTGTGCAGCAGGCAGCTGGTCACTCCACTGCCCCTCCCAGCAAGAAGTGATGTGAGCCGAGCACCACACCGCAAAGTGTGCCACCTGGGCGTGAGGATTATTTCAAGAGGAAGCAACTGAGAAACAGCAAATGCGGGAAATCTCTGCACCGTCCCCCCTTCTGCCGAAAAGCAGGGCACAAATTTCCACCAGTAAAGGTGTCCCCCTCAGACTCTTATCATGGAAAGGCACCGACTTGAGTCTTCATGACAAACCTCGCTAGACAAAACTCACCTTCCATTGGTTTCCACATATAGTTGACTCCCCACAGTCGGCTGCCCCTAGATGCCCAACCCTATTGCCTTTGTCTAGTTACTTCTCCACAAATTCACTGTCCTTTCTTAGAATGGTGTATAAGCCCCCAATTGAACTGCATCTTGGGAACTTCACTCCCTTTTCTGTGAGGCCCCTGTGTGAAGCTTTTCTCCTCTTAATCTGTCTTTTATTCGTTTGATTTGCAGGCCCCAGTAACAGAACATAAGAGGGTAGAGGAAAAGTATTTCTTCCACTACAGAAGGCTCAGCATGACAGAAATCAATGCCTCCATCAAAGGGGGTGGGCACCGTTCCTCAAAGGCAGTTTCTTTGCCCCCCCAATCCCTGCAGGGGGAGTAAGAATTATTAGAGTGAGGGAGGGGGCAGGGCCTGAGGCGGGGACTGAGGAGTCTTTGTAACTTCCGAACCGAGGGGGTAAGTGGATTTGAGCAGTCCCAGACGGAGGAAGGGAGACAGCATGTGTGGTCCTACTGTCTGAGCCCTGAGCCTCAAGGCCACACGTGCAGCCCGGGGCTCAACGGAGAGGCTGCCACTCTCAGGACACACTGTCGCTCCCCAGTATGGCAGAGTTACCACACAATCCAGCAATCCTACTGTGTCCTTCTGTGTTCCATCCAGACAGTGGAATATTACTCAGCCATGAACAGGAGTGAAGCACTGACACAGCTACAACGTGGATGGACCTTGAACACATGATGCTCGGTGAGAGAAGCCAGACACAGAAGGCCACATAATGTGGGATTCCATTTATATAAAATGCCCTGAATAGGTAAATCCACAGACACAGAAAGTGGATCGGCGAGGGTCTCAGGGAGGAGGATGGGGAGTGACTGCTTCATGGCTACAGGCTCTCCTTTTGGGGTCATGGAAACATTTTAAAACCGGACAGAGGTGTAGGTCACACCACATCGTGCATATACTAACCTCCTCAGAATTGTTACTTTAAAATGGGTAATTTTCCATTACGTGAATTTCATGTCCATTTGTTATAACGGAGAAAAAGCTACAGATACGCAACTTACGTGGGGCTAATTGCGCCTTCTAGAATCAGCGTCTGAGACGGACGAGGGTGAAAAACCATATCCACAAGATTCAGGGGTCATTGGTCATTTTTCCCCGTGGTGACAACTGTGTGCGCAACGCTGCCTGGACATGAGACAATCAGATTTATACCAAGGGTGTAAATATATTGATGTCCCACACTAGACACCCGTCCCCCAGACACACGGCACGGTGACCTCAGGTTGGGTCCTGTCCACCCCGAGGTGTTGGCCGTCCACCTCAAGTCAAGGACTTCTGACTCCGAGGCTGCTGTGTCAGCTCCCTGCTCTGGTTGGAATAAGTGATGCCCCGTCCTAGCAGCCACACAAGAGGATGCAGAAACCCAGGAAACCGCGAACCACGCCAGCCCTCGTGGGGACCGCTCCCCTGGGGACCACGGCTCACGCGGCGATGCCGACATTTCCGGGAGAACCCCTCTGATCCCCCCAAACTCCCTCTTTCTCTAGGCAAAAAATCAATACCAATAAAAAAATCAACATTCCCCCAAGTGAGCCAGAAGCTGCTCTCCCATCTTTCTTATTTCCCTTTAGAATTGACGTCCCCAGAGGCCACCAGCAAGAAAAAAAAAAAAAGAATGCATTTTTCATTCACATTTGCTCTGCTCAAGTGGTTAAGAGGTCTGACTCCTTAATAGCTGCAAAGAAAAAAAAAAGAGGGAAGACTGTTACTTTAGGCGCTGAAATCCTCTCGGCCGTCCAGCTAATCGCACGGGTCGCAAACATCCCGCAGGAAGGAGAGGTCAGAATTTTATTTTTCTGACCTCGCCCGCATTGCATTTTTTTTCTCCCTGAGGCCCAAAACGTCCTCATTTCTCGACGACTTTGGAATTCTCTTTACGAGAGGACTTGAAGCTGACGAGGCAGAATCGGGGTCTTCACTGAGATGCTGGCTTGGCACCCAAGCGGCATTTGCTCAGGAGCCGGTGTTCAAGAGATCACATTGTTCCCTTACGCCAATCCCTTCCCAGAAACAACGCTCCTGGAATGTAAAAAATATCCGTGCAGAGAAAGGAAGCCAGACCACCAAAAGCAATTGTCCAAGCAATTCCCTGCTCCCCTACTGGGGAAAAAAAATGCTAAAATTCTGCATAGTTCCAAAGAAAACAACATTTCAGCCAAAACATTTAGTAGCACGGTCCATTTGGTCAAAAGAACTCAACTGCTTCAAAAGGGTTTGTGGAATAAACAGAACCTGGAACAGAGACCACTAGACAAGACACGCCCAACAGTCCATCCGCCATCTTGAATCCCGATTGGTCGATAAGACTTTTCAGCGTCATCTGGGTTGAATTCCAATGAAAAGTGTCGCGGAGATCAGCTAACCAATTTTTTTTTGCAGGGCACCAACCACATGGGATTTAATCAGCATCAGCTGGACTATTGTCCCCAACACTCTGCCTCTGGACCTCGAGCCACTCATTCAAGACCAGCCACATATCTGGTAAGACCAAGTGTAGACCATGCGAACATCCACAGAAGACACGTATGGGCTTAAATGGGACTCTGAATGCAGTAGAAGCTTCTGGCATCTAGACGCTCACAGCTGTCTGGCTAATTGAGCTAATTGTTTAACACCTCCTGGAAAATAGAGAGTTTTCTGTCTATTTTTCTTGTCTCATCCCTCTGGGGGCTTGATGTCCCTTCAGTTCATGCCCAAATATGTCACGTTCCTCAATCGCAAGCATTCAGGTGTCTCAGCCCACCCGGGCCGCGCTAACAAACATACCACAGACTGGGCGCCTTAAGAAACTGACATTTATTTCTCACCTTCCTGGAGGTTGGGAGTCCGAGATGAGGTCCACTGGGGTCCGGTTCTTGGGGACAGCCTCTTCCTGGTCTGCAGATGGCCGCCATCTTGTCATGTCCTCATGCGATGGAGAGAGAGTGCGGAAGCAAACTTTCTCATGGGTCTTGCATGAGGGCACTAATGTCATCCACGGGGCTCCATCCTCAAGACCTAATCACCCCCAAAGGTCCCCCTTCTCATCACCTTGGGGGTCAAAATTGCAACATATGAATTTGGAGGGACACCAATGTTGGGTTCACAACTCCAAGGATGCAGAAAGGGCTGGGTCCACCTCCAAGCTCGCAGAGTTGCCAGAAGGATCCAGTTCCTCTTGGGCTGTTGGGTTCAGGAATTCCGTTCCTTGCTGGCTGTGGGCCAGACGCCATCCTCAGTTCCTCCTCAGTGGACCCGAAGGACTTCCCAGTTGACCTGAAGACTCTTGAGTGATAATAATTGGTGGGCAAGCCACTGAGTTTTGGGGGACGCTTGTTACACAGCTGTAGCTAACTGATACATTATTACGATTGTGGATTATCTTTCCCTCTTCCCAGCAATGATGCTCCAGAAAGGGCTGGCTCCCCAGTGCACTTCCCCATTGCTCCAAACTCTGACCAAGCCAGGACATGGCACCATGCTCCCTGCTCTGGGAGGCTGGAGGTGGGATCCAGGAATGCAGGGTGCTGTGGAGTCATTGGACTTCTCTGCTCGAATTTTAGAGCCTTAATATGTCAACAGCTTCAGGAAAGCAACACCTTCTGAGACCGGTCCAGTGCTGATAGCCTTATAAGTCACACACGCCCACCGTGGTCTCTCCCTGAGGGGCTGGACGACCTTGAGCTCAGGTCAGATCAAATGTGGGGTGAGAAATAAGAATGGCTTCCCCTATCAGGAACCCTTGGATCCAAGGGCAGCCTGTGCTCTGTCTCCTTCTGAGGGTGCTGAATTATGGAGAAAAACCAAAAGAAAAGAAATTGGAACAAGACAGGAGACCCTCCTGTTTCAGGAGACCCCAATCATCTTCTACCACTTTCTATAATCTTAGGAGAAAACAAGCTTAGTTGGATGTGTTTGCCCACACAGGGACCGTCTATAATCAACCACACAAACATACAAATAATTTTAAAAAATGAAATTATATCCAGCATATGGATTTCACAAGTAGCTGCTTTCTTCACCTCTAACATTTTAACTGTTCTCTAGTTTCTGTACCTAAAACAGAAATGAGGACGGTTTTCCGTCATCAGAGACTTTTAGGAAAAACATTTTAATCCATATAAGATGTTCTTAACATCCTACAAAAAGCATCTCAGGACTTCCGCCGAATCCAGGCTCAAGTCGCTCTGAAGGATGATCCCAACCCTCTAAAAGCAGAAATGGAAAGCTGGAGATGAGGGGTGATGAGAAGACCCTCGACACCTAGACCTTAATGGATTTTCCATCTAGGTAATTATGTCTGAGCAAGTGGAAAAGATCCTGGACCATCATTGTTGGGAAGAGAGAAGGATAATCCATAAACGTGATTTTGTACCAGTTAGCTACAGCCGTGTAAGAAGCATCCCCCAAACTCAGCAGCTTAACAACCAATTATTGTCACTCACGAGTCACCAGGTCAGCTGGGCAGTTGTTCAAGTCCACCAAGAAAGACCCCAAGGACGGTGTCTGGCCAACACCAGCAAGGAATGGAAGCCTTGAACCCAATGGCCCACGAAGAACCGAATCCTGCCCACAACTTTGTGAGTGAGCTTGGAGACGGACCCCCCACTAGTGCACCTTAGAGATGACCACAGCCCCGGCCAACACCCCCATTGCAGTCTGTGACAGACCCCGAGCCAGAGGTCCCCGCGAGGCTGCACCCGGATCCTGACCCCCAGCAACAGTGAGAAAAGACCAGTTGTTACTTCAAGCCACTTTGGGCTAATTTGTCATGCGGTGTAGACAGCTAGGAGAGTGGCTGAGCCGGAATGTCTCAAGTGACCGTAAACTGGTCCTACAGGCACTTCTTTAAAAAAGGAAAAAGTTGCAAAGTGTTTTGAGCCACCTTGGTTGGCCGTGTCAACGTCCCTCGTCCACTACGTTGAAGGGAGATGGGAATGAAGAAGGGGGGTCCCGCTGTCTTTAATGTGACCCCATGTGACACTTGAACTGTCCCATTTAATGCAACGACCCGGGCACTGGAGCAGGACCACGCCCCAATCTACAGACGAGGAAACTGAGTCCAGGAGAGGTCACGACGTGCCTGAGATCTCAGAGGAACTGCAAACCCAGCACTCGGTCCAGATCTCTGGCCTCTTCCCACAGCTCTGGGGCGAGTTCACGCAAGGGGACTGCGCTCATTTAGATGCTCGAGCTCCAAAATGTTCTCTTCAAGCCGCTCCAGTCGAGGTCACAGGATGCCCCCTGTGACACATCCATCCCACAGACACAACTGCCCACAAAGTGTTTAGTTTTCCCACCAAGAAGGAATTTGAAGCTTTGGGGATCAAGTCTAGGAGCCCAAATAGACACAAATTGAACACACATAATGAACTAGCTGGATTTGGCCCGAAACTAACTGTGAATTGTTAAATGAAGAAATCCTTAAGTGTTGGTACTTCAAGATCCCGTTTATCCAGGAGAAGTGACTATACTCCCAGAGCCACGGCAGCTACTATGTGCAGACGAGTGAAAACGCGTTCCCAGGATTTTGCCAGCTGGGAACACAGAGGACTTGCAGAGATGAACCGCGTTGAGAGATGCCTGGGTTTTGGGAAAAAATTATGCATCTGTTTTTGCAAACATTTTGGTCATTACCTCATTCACCTCCATCCTATATAATGCCTCCTGGGCACATCAGAGGGGAAAGACACAGAACAACACACCTGCCCTGTGCCCTCTCCTCAGGGACATTGTTCATAAAGATGGAGACACAGCCGGAGTAGCATGAAAACAGAGCACATAGCACTGGCACAAAGTGCTCACGTGTGCAAACAGGAGGTCACGCGGCCACCGGCTCCTGCGCCTTGTGATTGCCACGTCTCTCTGTGGGCGTGGACCAAGCTCTTGACCAGACCCTGTAGGGGGCTCAGGGGAGGGACGGGGAGACAAGGGGGAGACCTGGCTGAAGACGCATGGTTCTCAGAGGGTGGAAGCGGGCGAGGACCCTCCAGCAGCTTTTCTGGCTATTTACAGAGAAATGAAAGCCTGAAAGACAAGGATCCATTTAGAGCAAAATAGAGCCGAGTCTCTGACCAGAGGGAGCACTTGGTCCATCCAGGGAGGAGGCAGGAGCCCTCGGTCCATCCAAGGAGGAGGGGAGGAGCCCCAGGTCCATCCAGGGAGGAGGGAGGAGCTCCTGGTCCATCCAGGGAGGAGGGAGGAGCTCC
>JABWHU010000930.1:124447213-124473133 GCA_014189135.1 Dicerorhinus sumatrensis harrissoni
TATCTATCTATCATCTATCTACTATGCATTTCCTGGAAACCCGACTGCTCCCAGCACTGGAGATGGGCCGTAGATCTACCACCAACAAACAATGCACCCATATGTGTGACGACATAATCACCATCAGTGTCAAGCTTTGGCAGGAGACCAGGTGGAAGTCACTGGCTGAGACGAGGATCTGCGAATTCCACGTACCCCTGTCGTCCACTTCAACCATCAGGAAACTCCAACACAGAAAAATCACTGAGCAACCTGAATTCTTTTTCCGGGTCATGTCTATATAGAAGTGTCACCTTTTTTTAATTCCATGAAATTACCTACTTGTGCCAGAGACAGACACAATTTAATATCTGTGTGGAAATTTTGTAGCACGTTTTTAAATACAAGGACTCAAATTATCACTCATAGAAAGGGTCAGTCCCCAGGACCCCCTGTTATAAAAGCAAATGATAAAATGAGCTGTAGGAAAGATATTCGATTCAGGCCCCTTATGTGCCGGATCGTCACCCCTAGTTGCAGAGGATGCCCTGCGTGGAGCCGCCAGTACATATTCCATCATAAATCAATTAATCCACGTCTGCTCGGAGACGCTCCCCTCATCCCAGCTTACACACGTGCCTGGTGCATTCATAAGCCCCATAAGTGGTCCCCTGGGCCCCCGTCATGTGTAAACAGCATAAAAAATGATCCTTTATTCCTGCAGGCGTGACTTGCTCCCTTCGTTTAATAAATGGGACTGTGATGGCGCGGCTGGCTCTCTCCGAGTCATTAACGACGCCCCTACATTGCTGCTCACTGCTCATTGAAGACCCAGCCTGGAACAGCTCTATTTTATTAAATGCACTTCCTTTCTAAATGCCAGGAATCTACACATTTTTGCTCCCCCCACCCGGGCCTCCAGAAGGAATATAAATTAATTTTTAAGGCATCGCTTCCTATGTGTTCAGCCATGCAGAAACGTGAGGGGTGTGCCCCAAATTTAAGAAGTCTTTACCTTTAAAAAATCCTCCATTCTGATCATAGAACTTTTTTCTCAGGACCCGGTTTTGCGAATGTGTGGCATGTGACCCAGGCTTGCTCCTCCTAGAAAGAAGAGGAATGATGAAAACAGAACATGCCCCCAAAGCAGTCCCTAAATCTCTGTTAGAATGAGCCCACACCCTCCACCCTGGCCCTCTGACCCCAGCCACCTCCACCATGCCCGTACACCAAGCCGGCCCCTCCAGGTCCTTCCTGCCCCAGGTCCTTTGCACCTGCTTCTCCTCAGGATGCTCTCCCTACAGATCCGGCTGTCTTTGCCTCCTTCAGTCTCAACCCAAATGTGCTCCCTTGAGCACACCCTACCTGACGGCCTGATCACTTCTGTTTGATCCCCTTCACCACCCTTCCCATTGTGTCCTCATGTTGGGGAAGGGTGTCTCATAAGGACACTAATCCCATCATGAGGGCTCCACCCTCACGACCTCATCTAACCCTAATCCCATCCCAAAGGTCCCACCTCCTAAACCCATCCCACGTGGGATCAGGCTTCCACCTATGAATTTGGGGGACACACACTTTCAGTCCACAAAGTCACCTGTGTGTTGCCAAGATATGAACATAAGCAACGCAATAGGGTCTGGAGGGGCTTTTACTGAAGCCCCCTTGGGCTGTGTCTGTCCCTTCTGGTGTCATGGGGAGCATTGGATGGGTTTGTACAGGCAGCTCTCTGAGGGCATCTGGGTACCAGGCACAGCTATTTAGGGTGACACCTTAATTGTCACTCGTATTTGCCACCTATCCAATGGCCATGATGGAGAACCCCGTCTCCTACCAGGGCACCAAAATCAGCCGGCACAGGTTACCCGAATGAATGGGATTAGTGTCCTTATAAAAGAGACCCCAGAGAGCCCCCTCGTCCCTTCTGCCACGTGGGCACGCAGTGAGAAGATGATCATCTGGGAACCAGAAAGAGGGTCCTCACCAGACACGGCATCCTCCCGCACCTGGATCTCAGATTCCAGCCTCCAGAACTGGGAGAAACAAATGTCCCCTGTGCATAAGCCCCCAGACTGTGGCATTCTGTGACAGCTCCCCAAAGTGACCAAGACATTCCCCCAAAAGCGTTTCTCTGATTAATGTTTACTGAACCAGAGAAAATCGCGCCAATCAAAAGCATCCATGCAGAGCATGCTGGTCAGCAGTGGTACCCGATCTCCGCTTCCTTCTGACTTCCTGGAAGACTTCTCCCTCGTGGTGTTATACTTAAAGCCAATTAAAATTAATTTCATTTCTCACATTTCCCAGAAATCTCAAGCCCAGTTTGAGTTTATCGGAAGAACACAGAGGTAAAGTGGAAAGTGAGAAATCCTTGGTGTAGGACAAACTTCACATAGTTCTCAGGGTTGCTCCAAAGGGACACACCAGAATGACATGGATGTTTCGCCTGTCTTGGCCGAAAAATTTTTAAAGGAGATGTCATAAATAGGTTTTGCACCAAAAATGCATAGCATGAAACACAGCTGTAAGATCGAGAACATTTTTGGTAACATCCCGTGATGAATAGGATCGCTGGTTTTAGGACAAGCAGCCTGAGGCTGGCCAGAGGACTTACTTATGAAAACTGGATTCTCCTCGAGTCTGTATTTTTTTAAGTCTGCCCATGTCATCACCACCTGTCGTTTTGAGCTGTAGTTTAATCTACCCATTTGTTCAAAGGAAATCTCTTCTTGTGCTGGAGAGTTCTGGTTTGGGGATTTTTTTAACAGGATTTTCTCTGCCGGCGACAGTAAAAGGTCCTTCTAATCTGTGGGATTAGCTCCCGATTTCAATCTCTCTGTTTCTAATCGTGAGTTTCTCCGGGAATAAAGACGACGTCTCGGAGCTCGGCATTGGCAACCCATCTGCCTCCTCGTCGGGCATTTGGAAGGCTTCTTTGGTGGGGCTTCTCCTTAAAACACACTGCTTTTCTCTTCAGCAAGAAGAGGAAATAACGACTTGACGGAATAAAGACTCCATGAAATTCCCAGAGGCAGTGAAAGAGGCTGCATGTAAGACAAGCGTCCATCGGAAAACCCTCCAGCGGCTGCCTCCTCCATGCACGTCCGTCCAAGGACTGGCTCCTTGTCATCCTTCAAGGTCATTTTTCATGACATTGGACCCACCATTTCTTGGGAGCAGGGTGTGAACAGGTTGGTGACCAGAGTTAGGAAGGGTGACCACAGCCCCTGAGTCTTCAGGATGGACAACCTGTGTTCCTTTCTTGGGAATTAGCTGGTGACGCATGACCCACCATCTGACACGTGTGGTTTGCATTATTTTCCCCAAAAGCGTTCTCTTCATCCTGGGTCCCTCCAGAATCTGCTTTCCATACGCCTCCACAAACCCCTCTGCAGTCAGCTCCCGTGGAGACAATCTGGACCAGACTCGGTGCCCCTGGACCCCAGGGAGGCGAGCGATCGGCAACCTGAGTGTTGTCCCCAGACCCCCCTCAATTCTGGGCAGGTGGTCTTAGCATCCACGGTCTGTTCCAGAAAGCACGCACTCTCCCTCCACATCCTCTGCTCCACGCCCTCCCAAGTCGCTGAGCATGTCCGTCTTGCCCACTGCAGCCCCCCAGACAGAGAGGATGGCCCCCAGTTCTTCAGATACCCAGCACACAGTCGGTGCTCAGCAAGCGTCCACTCTCCGCTCTTGGTCCGGGAAGCACCATCCCGGGCAGGTGAGATGTCGGGGCTGCTGACACGGGGACTTGGAGACCCGCTCCAGGGCCGCCTCTGCTTCTCAGTGTGGTGACTGGGAGACATCTGTCCTTCCCAAGCCACCCCGTCGCCGATTCACTGGAAATCCATGGAAAGGCGGGGTTCCTGGAGGAAGCAGCTGCCCAAGGGGCCAAAGACGGTGGAGGAAACTCTGCCTCCCCCTCATGATCCCTCCAGTGCCCATCATCTTCTGAGATTTCCTTTCCAGGAAGGGAGGAAGGAAGGAAGGGCCAGTGAGCTCGTCCAGCGTGGGCATGGCCTCCGGCGTCAGGGGCCATAGGGACGCCTAGTTACCACATCCTCAGAGCACAAGACGGATTTTGCAAATGCTTTATGGAAATGAGTCCTTGGCCCACAAGACATGAATCTTCACATTACAATGATTTACCCGAACTCTCCGACGATTAACGCTCTGTAAATTAGGGCCATAAATGCCATTTGTGCCGCCATTAGCTGAAGATAAGCGGGCGGGCGCCCTTCTGCACACACGGGCTGGCAGCCCCGTCCTCGCCGTTGCCTCTGCTCCCTGCCCTGCATTATCCACCGACCTCAGGGTGAGGCCTGCACTGGGCGCCCACCCCCGGACCGCACCTGCCCAGCCTCGTCCAAACCCTCATGCCTCAAGATCTCGGGGAAAAAAATTCATTATTTATGAGTGCAAACAAAACTCTATCATTGTCGCTCAATTGGAAACACATGTTCCATAGAATCTCCAGCCACTTGCTGAATACCATCAGTCAAAGCGCACAATGCTGTGCAAACAAACTCTGATTTCCAGCATCTTCCACCCACCTGAATTTACATCTTAAGAGTAGAAGGGACCAGTGAGCCCGACAAGAGGGAGAAACAGAGACGGAAAATGAAGTCTCAGTTTCGACACGGGCTTCGGAGGCTGGAGAAACCAGCAGGGCTGGGATGGGAACGCTTTGTTTTTTTAATGTTTCCGCGTGTCTCCTCCGAGACACCCCGTGCTGATAATTCAGCAGTCTGCACCCACGTGCAAAGAGGATGTCAGAGATGGGAACGGGGTCCTCGCACCTCACAGAGATGGGGCATTCCTCCGTTCCCAGTGCGCCGACACCCACATGCGTCGGCACCAACGCCGGGAAACCATGCACACCCTGGCCTCCGTATCTCTGCTTTCCGCTCCTTCATCAATGGTTTTGCCTTTGGGTAGGTTCTAGTTTTGGGGTGACAGCCACCATTTCCATCAAACCTCCTGCTCTGGACTGAACGTGTGTGTCCTCCCAAAATGCATGTGTTGAATCCTCACCTCCAATGCAATGGTGCTGGGAGGTGGGGCCTTGGGGGGGTGATTAGGTGATAAGGATGGAGCCCCATGAATGTGATCTGTCGTTAGGGCCATCAAGTGCTTTCCGACTTCTAGCACCCCTGTGGACAGCAGAGCAGACCCTGGGAGACCCCATCTTTTTGCACCACCCTCTCCCCTTCCGGTGCTGTATCAGACGATGCTCTGCTGCAATTCACAGGGTTTTCATGGACAACTTTGTCAGGAGTGGGTGGCCTGGTCTTTCTTCCTGGTCTGTCTTACTCTGGAAGCTCCGCTGAAACCTGCCCATTTGGGTGACCCTCCTGGTATTTGAAATCCCAGTGGCACAGCTTTTAGCATCACAGCCACATGCAGCCTCCACCATGTGACAATGGCAGATGGGGGGTGTGGTTCCCTCATCGCCCATGAACCTTGGTGAGAACACTGGATCTTAACCACTAGACCACCAAGGAATGGGATGAGTGCCCTTACAAAGAGACCCCAGAGAGCACCCTTGTCCCTTCCGCTGGATGAGGACACAGCGAGAAGATGTCCCTTGATCTCAGACGTCCAGCCTCCAGAACTTCGAGATATAAATGTCTGTTATTTAATGCCCCCGATCCACGGTGTTTTGTACAGACTAGGACACCCTCGCTTCTTGGGGGGTCTCCTGAGAGATCTCATGACTCACCCTGATTTCTGAGCTCTCCCACACTGTCTTTCATTTGGGTAACTCCATTTTTTTTTTCCTGATTGACTCAAAGCTTCGACTTCTTTGCAAATCATCATATTTAAACACTTGGTTTGACCCTCTTTGTCCGAGAATCGCTCGTTATCCTCAAAAGTCTTCACCTCCTATTTTCTCTCCTATTAATGCCTTTCCTGGTATTTTAACTCCACACCTTGTCTTGAAAAGATACATAAAGAGGGAAGACGCAGGACTCTTGCTCACGTCTCGCTGGCTCCCGGGGTGACCCGGCCATTTCTCTCGCCATCTTGTGTCCGTGCTTTGTCTGCACTCTTTGTAATTCTCTATTTGTACTTCTCTTCCTTGTTCTCAAATTCTGTTATTTACAAGATTTCCTCTCCTCTGTTACAGTGAGCAGATTCCCACAGACGCTCATCACTGTGCAGAATGGACCCTGAGCCCTTGACGGTGTTTGGAATGCCCATGGGGCCAACGCCATACCGTCTGCTGCCCGTCCTCTTGATCCCCTTCCCCAAATTTTGAGTCTGGGGGCCTTGGAGGATGCGGCCTCACACCGTTCCATGTGCCTAAGCTTTTCCTCCTTCGAAACGACATTTTATCAAAACCCACCAGACCCTGCCCTTCCAAACACCATCCCTCTCTATTTTCCGGGAAAGCCAATTGTCACTTCTCTTGTGCACTTAAGAACATTCCTATTGCCCCGTGTCAAAGACGTGTGGAGGAGTAGATGTCGTTCCCACGATTGCATGCTTCAAAGGGCCTCCTCTAAATTCCCCATCAAGAAGTAGAAACCTGTCTGTTTCTTATGAGCTGCGTGGAGGGTACTGGTTGAATTGGTGACGTCGGCTTCTCCCGGGGCCACCGGCGGCCTCGAGGGCAATGTTCCTGCCCCTCCCTGCATCGACTTCCAACAACTCAGAGCAGCCCGTCTCTCCAAATTGCGTCCTCCATTTTCTCCTTTTAGTTCCTAGGGTGGTTCTTTCATCCGTCATCCTCTGCCCTAGAAGTTGGGGGCTTGGAATCGATGGCGAGGAGAGGAGGCAGGAAGGTCTTATCTTAGAGCATCCTCTCCTCCTATAATTTCAGGTTAGAAATGGTGCCCAAGGGCTCAGACATTCAATGAGCATCGAAACCAGGTAGCACGTGCCAAGGTGCATTTCTGGTTCCTGTAACCGGGCTCCTAGTGCACCCGCAAGACCCCAAAGCGATGGTTCCTCTGTCTTCATTGACATCCCCTCAGCCAGCAGAGCTACTGGAGGAAGCTAGTTAATCGAAGAGAATTGGGACCCTGTATCTCGCCACCTGAATGGGAAACTGCTTTTTAAAAAATTATACAAAATAGGAAATAAAATTAGCAATGATTTTCCGATCAAATGAGCAGCTCCTTTGAGGCAGAGGAGATTTAAGAGAGGATTTAGACGTACATCCCTAAAACCCACACGTGGCTTTGTGGAAATTAATTCTGCCCCTGATTCTGTGAGCTCCAAGATGCCTGTCACCATCTTGACTGACGTGGGACTCGATGGTCTCCAGCAATATGGACACTGCTGTTATGGAGTGAGGCTCTATGGATGAGATTTTTCTTCTTTTATTTGAGGTAAAATTCACACAACAGGAAGTTAACCACTCACCATCTTCAAGTGGACACTCAGTGGCGTGTAGTTCACTCACCATGTTGTGCAACCACCACATGTATCTGGTTCCAAGACATTTTCATTCCCTCAAAAGGAGATCCCATGTCCACACAAAGCAGTTGCTACCTGTTGCACACTTGGGTATAGACACCCCCCCAAATTGAAAAGAGGTCTTCCAGCAGATGTTTGTACACTCACATTCATAGCAGTATTATTCATGATAGCCAAAATGTGAACACAACACAAGTGTCCATTGATGGATGAATGGATAAACAAAATGTGGTCCATGTATACAATGGAATATTACGCAGCCATGAAAAGGAGTGAAGTTCTGACACATGCTGCAATGTGGATCAACCTGGATGAGCTTTCTCTTACAGGTTTTCTTTGCCCTTGGATCTTGATGTGTGTAAGGTATAATCTCTCCTGTTTCACATCCTGGACAAACCCCTGTCCACCTGCTCCCTGTATGGGGAAGCACCAACAGCTTCCTTGGCTGCAGACAGGCAGAAGCACAGGACCTAGAGTTTGAGAACCAGCCAACCTCCTATGGAGTCACCAACAAGCCATTCAAGAGAGATCCGTATTCAAGACCCCCTTCGAATGAGAGATGACTCACTTCCAGCATCCTCATCATTACAAAGGCCCCACCACGTAAAATTTGCACTTGAAGTCCAGCACCTCCAGGACAGTGGTCAAGCTGTCTGCCCCACCTGACGAGTCCATTGTGTGGAACACTCTGTAGGGTGGGCCAGAGGCGCGTGCAGTCCAATCTGTCCTCCGTGAGAGAGCCCACAACCCACCCCATCATCAGGAAGGCACGGATTGGAATCCAATCTCAACCACCGCCTAGCTGTGTGTCTCCACCTGAGACGCACGACCTCTCTGCGCATCTCTCCTCTCTGGAGTAAGATGATGCTGACTCTCTTGAACCAGTCATTTCAGAAATGATAACCACGGCAGCCAACGCTGAGATGGAACCCCCTGCCGTGCCAGGAGCGGGTCTACACATTCTACCTGCATCAACTCCCTTAACCTTGGTAAGGGCTCCATTTTGCTCATGGGGAAACTGAGGCACGCAGAGAAGAGCTGCCCTGCCAAGGCCTCTCCTAGGGTAAATAGCAGAGCTTGCATTTGAACGCAGACATTCTGAGCCATACATGCCCCTCTAAACAGCCACGTGCAGAGACCACCATCGTCCATAAATGACAGAGGGGGGAAGTGAGGCTTGATGAGGTGGAGGGAGAGGAGGTGAGAACGTGGTCAGATGCTGCAGAGCTGGTGAGCGTCACGAGCCAGGACTCGACCCTGCTCCTGGGGGGGATCAGGGTCGGGAGTGGGAGAAACGAGCCTCACACGGCAGGAGATCCACCCTCATGTTCCCTGGACGACGGCCACAGACACGGGGAGGAGGCGCAGACCAAATATCGTCTCTTCTCTTTTTCCTTCTGTTTAAGAGGTGATGAGGATAGGATGGAGGCAGACAGGACGGATTAGTCGGGGTTTTCCAGAGACACAGAACAATAGGGTGTGGATGGATCGATACACAGAGAGAGAAAGAGACAGAGAGAGATTTATCATAAGGAATTGACTCACACGATGGCAGAGGCTGGCAAATCCAAAATTCTGCGGGGTAGACCAGCAGGCTGAGACCCAGGGAAGAGCTGACATCGCACCTCAACTCCGAAGACTGCCCAGAGCCAGAATTCCCTCCCCCAGGGGAGGTCAATCTGTTTTCTCTCAAACCCTTCAACTGATGGGGTGAGGCCCACCCACATTGTGGAGGGCAATCTGCTTTACTCCAAGTCAGCCAACTTGAATGCTAATCTCATCTGACAAATACCTTCACAGCTACATCTAGACAGATGTTTGACCGAATACCCGGGTACCGTGGCCCAGGCAAGTTGACACGTAAAATTAACCACCACACAGGGCAACTCTTATTTTGAAGACAATGGACTCAAAGATAAATTGCTCAGAGCTAGAGAAGAGCTTCTCAAAAGTCTCCTTTTCGTTGTTGGACCCCCATATAGACAAGTGACGGCCAGCAACTCGTGGTGTTTGGCAGCCTCAATGGGGCCTCCCACAGTATTTTCTCAAAGCCCCACATACTGATGGGAAATGTACCATCGTCCCACCATACAGACGGGACTCACGCTGATGCTCTGAGGATCCTTAGCCCGACCTCCAGAGATGCTCAGAAGCGTGTCAGGTGTTCAGACCCCAAGTTCAGACACACTGCACCCAGGATTCAAATAAACACATCCATCCTCTGCTTTTCTGAAGGACTACCGATCAGGAGTGAAGGATGCTCCACTCACGCACGAGAGCTGTTGAGAACAGGGCTATCCATAAATTACCGTTTTTTGCTGCTTTTACAGTTACAAATGAAAACATCAAACGCTCCTAATCGCCTCGTTCATATGAGCATGGCCAGTCCTTATGAGTCATGGGACAGAGGGAGTGGACTCAATGTTTTTCCATCAGCTCCCCCGCCATCCCATTTCAGGGCTCGTTCTCAAAAGCAGTTGTAAACCAAGTTTCTGCCCAGCCCCCCAACACCGGCCATATGCTGATTATGAAACATTTGCGGTTTTACACGATTTATGGTAAATAATCCCTCGTAGAATATTCACAGCCCCATAACTCACGGCCCAGGGGCAAGGAAGTTCCTGAGAAATGACATTATGCCCCAGATCGCTTGTTGGAATTTACCACGGGCTCCCCGTGCCAGGAATGTATGACGCACGGAAAAAGGTCCCAGCACCATTCGTCAAGACCCCCCCCTTTTTTTTTTGCATTTTTCCTTCCTCTCGCTTTGTGGGTTTTGAATAAAGTCGTGTGCTGGCCGCTTGCCTAACATCTCCATGAGCAAACTGAGCACAGAGGGTCAGTGGGCATCGTCGAAATCGCAGACATGGAAAATGGTGCTCCATTCCTGGAAAGATAATAGGGTGCATCCTCCAGATTTGGGGTGGGGAGACGGGGAGCAGCTGGAGGCACAGTCATGTGGGCAGAGAGAGCTAGGACCTCCATCAGAGACGTGTGTGTGTCTGCAATGAGCGTCTCTCGCTCGCTCCACCTCCAGAGCCGGAGAATCCCCCGGCCCCCACCTAAACTGTTGCACTCACAGGGGGTAGAAAGGCTTGAGCTGTGTCCTCCCCAAGAAAACATGTGTTCAAGTCTGAACCCCCGATGTCTCAGAAAACATCCTGACTTGGAAATAGGGTGTACAAACCATGCCTTTCCATTTTCTGATGCCGTGACATCTTGGGGTCTTCTGACACTGGAAGGCCTCCAGGGTTGGCCAATTTTGGGGCATAATGAGCAACTCACCCCTTTCAAATGCAAACCAGCCCATCCAGAGCCCACACCCACCCCTCCTCTACGGGGATTCTGCACTCGAGCCACCATCCACCTGCCAGTCACCCCAGAGAGGGTACCAGACAACTGGGCATAGCCCGTTCACCCCAGAACCCGTAAGCTCCGTCTGTGCAGTTTGCTGCACAGAATCAGTGGTCCATGAACTGTTTTTCTTCTGGAAGCCAAGCCCCTGACTGTTTCCTGCATGAAGAAGGTTCCACAGAGAGACATGGAGGTGGATGGTCCAATTCTTTCATCACAGGTAGAACCACCGTGGTCTCCTGACACCAGAGAAACTCACTGGCAGATGAGAACCCAGCATCCACTCAGCACTGGATCAGCTGCTCCTACAGCCAAGGGAGACGGCTGCATGGGTCACTCATTAATTTATGCATTCATTCTTTCCCTCACTTTTGCAGTCAACACACCATTACTGAGCACCCGATAAGCTGAGACACTATGAGGCCTGAAGGACATTAAATTGACTACGAACTGTGGGACTTTCCAGTCCAAGGAACTTTCTATGTTTCTTCTGAGTGACCGGGTCTCACCCAGAAGGTGATCAGAACTGTTAACATCTCAGAACCACAGCCCATGATTCCATTAAGCTCTGGTTAAAAAACTCCTTTTCCCTACAGAAAAGCCAAGACTCGATCACATTGGCGGATGCAGAAGAAGCCGTCCCTCCACCCCGTCTGCTGAAGGACACGGAGTCAGAAGACCTGGGTTTGCATTCCATCGCAGGAAGAGAGCTTGCAAGAGTCACGGGAATGCTGAGTGACTGTAAAACAGAGACTCAGAAACCACCAGACGCGTATTTCTCTCCATCTCTCTGCAGCCTCGGGGGAGCTGTCCATGGTGGCAGGAGGCTCTGCTCCACACGGGCACTCGGGAGCCCAGGCCGCTGGCTCCACCAGGCTCTCCAATCTCCCTCCTCACGGTCTTCATGATTGCAACTGGATCTCCAAGGATTCCAGCTGGTCCGCAGGGCAGTGCACCTTCAGAAGACGTAGACGGGGCCACCGTCCCTTCCAGGCCTGCTCTATCGCCAGGAACTCAGCCACAGGACCAGAGCCAACACAAAAGGAAGCTACAAACCATCTTGTGCTCAGGAGAAAGGATGGGTTGGGTTTTGATGGTCAACCATTAGCTCTGCTACATGGCTGAAGAATCAGATCCTTAAGAGACCCTTTTCCCCCAAAAAACTTTGATTTTTATTGCACTGCTTCTGCTTGCAAAATTGCAATAAATAGTAAATCCGACTTTATCTTCATCCAGCTCTCTCTCGTGTCTGAGGGCGAGCATGGCTGCCACACGGCACAGACAATTTACCTCTGCCTTCATCAAACCCCGTCCTTTTAAGGGGAACTGGCACTGAGCTGCAAGTGCATCGGGAGATTAATGAGACCTTGACCCTCTGGAAATCGGGGACACATGGTTCGAGGCGGTAACCATCCTCTCACCAGTATTAGCCGTCGTTTTTAATCAACGAGAGCAAGATCCTGGCGGTGTGCGTGTCCACCTGAGGTTCCACCAACTCCTGGAGGGCTGGGAGGCTTCTGGGGAATATTTGTCAAGCCCTAATTGAGGAGCCTTCTCTCCATGCTCATGCATGAGGGCAGGGAGAGCATCCTTGGAGAGAGAGATGTAGCAGTTGGATGTGGCACCTGAAAACACGGGGAAAAAGAGATCTTGGGGGGAAAAACGTCAAATCGTGCATGAAAAACTAGCTTACGTCTGTGACTCCAAATGATGAGTGCAAACTCTCTCAGTCAGAAATGGTGGGTCAGCCAGTGAAAACCGCTGGGTGCAGGGTTCAGGTCAGCAAAGTCCGGGGCTCACGGAGGCCTCATTACTAATCCTGACCCAGCATGTGCTCCGTCCAGGCTCTGAGACCCTGCACTGGACAAACCCACACCTGGGGCTTTCTTGCTTCTCCCCCAGGCCCCCCAACCCACCTGGAGACCCACAGGCATCTATGAGACCTCAGCATCCCTTGGCCATTGCGTCCGCTCATCTCAAGTGATTGGGAAGGAAATCCAGAAAGCAACCCATTGACGTCCCCACTTTACACCAATCGGCTCTGATTTTGGGGACGCCCTGGGACACTTTGTGAACACCCACCTCTACCTGCAAAGGCACGGCGTCCCTCGTGTGCAAAATGTTCGGTTAAATTCATGGTGTGCTGGAGATGGACAGGGGCCCCTTAAATGGTCACAAAGTCTGATTGCATTGAACCCTGGAATCATACGTCCCAAGAGCTGCGAGATTCTGCCCAGACAAGATACCTAGGACGAGACACTCTTACGAGGATCTGGGGTCACCAGATGGAGGGTCGGTTCAGCCTCCCTCATCCTGTCTTCTGCACCATCTGGCAGTTTTATACAGGAAAGAAGGAGAAATGGACCAATGTGTCCACTATGAGATGGTCACTGACATCATTCTATTGAACACGTACCCCCACCTGACGAGGGAGGGATTGTCTTCTCGTTTTTACGGATGACGGAATGAGCTCCCTGTGTCGGACGGTTCACAGAACGATGACCCAGACCCCGACCCGGACAATGGGGCTCTGACGTCCAACAGGAGCTGCCAGTCCCTTCCAGAGAAATTGTGATCAAAGCAAACAGGACCCCGTCTTACCCCCACCCCACCCTCTGGAGACCTGGAGCCAGTCTGCACCCCAAATCCCTGAAAACTGGAGTGCATTCACCCAAAGACAGCCAACCTGACGCCCAATGAAGACCCACCAGTTACAACAGGAGTGTGGCCAGAAGGGTAAGTCGAGTCAGGTAAGCTAAGTCCCCCTGTGCCGATGTCCAGAAGGATGTCCACGCAGGCGACGTTTGCGAGGGTCAATCCCGGAGGAGGGGAGACAAGAGGAAGCAACTCTACTCCCAAAAACAGGTCCCGCTCCTCCACTCTTAAGTGGGGCCCGAGAGAAAGCTTCGTTCCATCATGAAGGGCTGGGCAAAAAATTACCGAGAGAAACGGGAAATGGAGAAAGACGTGGCCGTGGAAATTGATGAGCAGTGCATTCCTGGAAACTGGTGGAAACAGACTGGGGGTCTTTGTCTTTCAGCCGAGGATGAGACCTCAAAGGTCCCTTCTCAGCACCCACCCCCAGATCCCACTCTCCATTCTTATGTAACAGGAAATGGTTTGGTTACGTGATTTGGCAAGTGGGAGGCTTTCTTCTGTTCCCAGAATCAAACCACCTATTACAAGGTAATTAAACATCATGGTAAAGGATAATGAAACAGCGTGTCCATAAATCGCTCAATTGCCGTCTCCAAATGCCCCAACCCCAATGCGAGCCATAAAGGCCATTAGCAGTGCCAGAAGCCAATTATCCCACAAGCCCTTCGCTCTGCAAAATATATGGTGTTGGAGAAGAAAGAAGACACTAGCATACGAGGGTTAGAAACCACTTCTGCAGTTCCATCCGGAGGCAATGCATAAGACCCCAGAATCACTGCTTAATTATGGACTTTCTCTTAGTTCATTAAGTGCTAATTGGCACTGAAGAAGAAAAATAGGTAACATTTATGCAAAACGATGGACCCACCAAATGCAATTAGGCCCTCTCTCCATGCAGGGTTCGGTTTCCTGACCCCTCATCTCAGTAGTTTGTAGGGTTCTGTCTTCTAGCTATGGGTAGAATGGATAAAGACACACAGATATAAACACACACACCTACATTGTTATTCGTTTTTAAATAAGGCATTTTTTTAATCAACTGAATAATTTAAGTGAGCTATAGAAGAGAGTTCCCCAAAAGACCCAAAAAATTATGTTTCATGCGCTCGAATTTCTAACTGTGATGAAGAGGTGGATGTTTAGGGTAGTGGAACTAGTCCATGTGACACTGTCACGGTGGGTACATGTCATCATTGATGTATGCACACGCCTAAAATGTACCACACTAAGATGAACCTCAAGGGAAACTGTGGACCTTAGTCAATAACAATGTATCAATATCGGCTGGTCAGTTATAACAAATGTACCACCTGATATAAGATGTTAACATTGTAACAAGTGTACCACCTGATACAAGATGCTAACATTGTAGCAAATGTACCTCCTGATACAAGATGCTAACATTGGCACAAATGTACCACCTGATACAAGATGCCAACATGATAACAAATATACCACCTGATACAAGATGCTAACATTGTAGCAAGTGTACCACCTGATACAAGATGCTAACATTGTAGCAAATGTACCACCTGATACAAGATGCTAACATTGTAGCAAATGTACCACCTGATACAAGATGCTAACATTGTAGCAAATGTACCACCTGATACAAGACGCTAACATTGGCACAAATGTACCACCTGATACAAGATGCTAATAACAGAGAAAAGTGAGACTTGCAGGAGAAACACTTCATAGGAACTCTACTTTCCACTGATTTTTCCCATAAACCTCAAACCACTCTAAAAAAAAAAAAAAACAGTCTACTAATTATTTTTTAAAGTTAAGGGAAATAATTGCAACTGTAAAACTACCCCACTTGTAGATGGTTCCTGACATAGATTAAATCCCCAATAACTGTTCATTAAGGCAAGGAGTCAGATTTGCTGTTCCAAGCATCACAGAGTTACTAGACCTTCTAAAAAAGCCCAGGGCTCTATTTCTCCCGAAGTCATCACGCGAGGTGGTGGTCTGTGTATGATTTCACAGCTGGAATTCGGCAGGCACTCTCTGATACATTTCCCTTAATTTTTAAGTGGGATGACATGGAAAATGAATATCGAGTACCACATTCCCAGGCATGTTCTTCGAAGGCCTCCAGAAATCCATTTTCTCTGGAGCCCATTGCAGACGCATTGCTGGTGGGGATCTGGAGTTGAAGGAAGAACCCCTTCACACCCCATGGATCTGCCAATGTTTTTCCTACTAAGCCAATTCTCACCTATCTCCTCATGGAAATGCAGACTGGGGCGTTACATGGGGGACCCCGTGAACATCTCTCCATCAGTTATTCCCGACAGCAGAAGCAGGAGTGCCAACTGGTAAAAAACTTGTTTCCCAATCAAATACCTGTGCGGCTCTCAGGACCCTCCCCCTGAGGTCTTCGTAAAGCATTTTCCATGCTTTCTGAAGTCCTGCAGTGAGTCCAGGATGGTAACAATACCCACAAAGCAAAAATCCAGCATATGCTATCCGGAGGTTGGCCACAATTTATAGGCAAACATAACTGGTTTTTGTCCATCTGAGATGAGGACGCAAGGCTACAGAAATGAGCATGAGGCTGGGTCCTGGCCCCAGGGTTGGGTACCCTCCCTAACAGCACATGGTGGGGATGAATGGACGCATCCCCATGGAGGGCAGCCTCCAAGGCCCCCAGGCCATCAACGCGTGAGTAAGCACCTAATGAGCACTGCTTGGATGCTCAGGACCAGCTGAACCCCAGAGGCCACCTCTGGGGTGGGAGGTCCCTGCTGAAGATGCAGAGGGGAGGAAGTCAAAGAGAACCCAAGGTAAGGGTGCTTATCCCCTGGGGGGACGTCCAAGTCACATCCAGGCAGCCCACGTCTGAGCATCGGAAAGGCACTTCTGTTGGGCATCGCCTAGGTGTGTCGCCCGAGAGGGTGCAGGCATGAGCTGCCCTCTGTGATGCCGAGTCACACACGGGTTTCTCTTTCTGAAGCATGACTTACAGTTTTCTGATTGCCAATGCCGTGTACGTTCCCTGCAACAAGAAGATACATTGAAACCTTGGCCCCAAGAGATACATTTAAAAATAAGCAACATTGTTGTGTCCGCCTGCTCCACTGTAACCACGACTTTCACCACCGTGCATTATCGCAAACTCCATGTGATACAAAGTTCCCAGTGAAGCTGCAGCCGGTATCCTCAGGCAAGTACCCGACTGTCTTTTTAACAATAATTTAAAACTGCAAGAATAAAGAGAATGCAGCATTTAAAGTACCCTCTTTATAACTCATCACCATAAATTCACAACGGACGCCTTGTATATATTTGGTGATTTGATAAAGGAAGTGTAAACATTTGTTCATTCTAAAATATAAGAGATCAGAGAAAGCCATCAATCTGTTTTCTCGTAATTGGCCATATTCTCCTGTGAAAGTAAAGCTCCAATTTTGCCCTTTTGTGATTTCCATCTTGAAGAAAAATTATAAATATGCCAAAATGCTTAACTCGGCTGCAATCTGCCATGTTGCCGAATCTCATGTCCCCCAAAAATCGACAGGTTTGCCCAGACGATACTGGCACCATATCCTATTGAATAAGATGTTGATTAAATGGAAGGCTGTTTGTGCAACACTTCCTGGACATGCAATCATAATTTTTTTAAGTTGAAAGGAAGTGCTGTAATTCCACAGAGTTTAAGAAGCATGCAAATTTCCCGGGATTCCAGCTACGGTTCAGCAGGAAAAGCGATATTAGGGGGACCTGTTCCATCTTGGCCTGAGCCTTTGTCCATCCCCGCCCCAGAAACAGCAGCAGCTATATCACACCTCATGAACTATTACAAAATTAAACTTCGTAAGCAATACACAGCCATTGTGTGCAATGCATTCACTAAAGGAATTGTTCCATCTATCTTGTTTTCCACAAACATTCCAAAGCAGAGCCTCTGATAAAACTCATTTCATTAGGGGACCTTGTTATGTGGGGGAGAGAAGATCTGTTCTTGACTAAACACCCCACTCATTGAGCCTTCACAACCTCATCCGGGGTAAACGGCCAGAGAAACTCCATCATGATCCTAAAGGACTTCATTACCAAAGACTCAGAGATGCTGCCACTGCGCCGGCCACCGCCAAGGGCCTCCAGGCATCTGCACCGAGAAAGCGTTACCAATTTTCATCACCAAATCTCCAAAACGCAGCAAGTTCTTATCGCCTATTTCTAGCCTGAACCAAGAGGCCACAGCATCCAAAAAAACCCTAAAGTGTCTTGTACTGAGTCCAGGGGCACGATTTCCACCACAATGCGGAGACGGCGCCCCACACCCTCAAGTGAAAAAAACCCTTCGTGCCCCCAATGCGAGGGCTTTTGCTAAAACCCGTTTTTGAGCAGGAAGGACCCAGCGCTCTTGTTCCAACCACTCCCTTCGGTGTGAATTTACAATTGCTGGAGGAAAGACGTGTACGCACTTTGTAAATCAACTGCCCACCGCCCGCGGGAGAACGCGCTCCCCAACACCTCGGTAATTAATCAACTCCAGAGTGCACCAGAACCAGGGGTGAGAAAAAATTTACAAGCTGTGTCAAAATAATGCAAAAAACTGTCCCAAGGGTCTCTCAGCATCGGGGGTCTGCTTTGCAACAGGAACGCCCGCCATGGGCCATTCTGAACCCGGCCCGGAGAGGAAATGTGCCTGGAGTGTTTTTTCCCCCAAAGCGAACCTCTCTTTTCTGGGGTTGTCACGGGTAAGGGCACCACACAGCTGCTTTTGGAGCGTGTGTGGGTTTTGCCATAAATTGCATACAAAGGACGACATGAAGCCCTTTGCTCCCATCCCACGAGGAGCCTGGAGCGGTGCTCGGCTCGGAACAAAGCTGTCGGCTCTTCATTGCACAGGGATTTTGTCCTAAGAGCTCACACTCACGAACCCGAAGGCACCAAACCTGGCCACCCCATCAGCATCGTATCTGATCTATGCACAGCTCTCGAATCCAGCCGCCTCCCTGCACACCGTGGGTACCGGCTGCTCTGTCTGCTGCAGGGATCTGCCTCTTGCCTCCAGATGCACCATCTTCCCCCATAAACCTGACCCCAAAACCCAACCTCCACGCTGGATCCTGAGCCATTTTCCCAAACATGAGTCTGATCTCATCCAGCCTCTCTCGGCTTCCTGTCGTCCTCGGGACAAAGTCCACCTCCTCACCTGCATCCCGCGTGGCCACGTCGTCTCCACCACCCTCTCCTGCCTCCCCCCGAGGGTTCCTTTCTCAGAACGTCCTGTTGGACCACGTCCACACACCTCCACCTCTCTGATCGCTGGTCCAGCTGTGGTCAGTCTGTCCTTTTCTGACCTGAACCCCTCAGGTGACCCTCTGTCTCCCACCCTCTGACACTGGGGACCATGAGTTCCAAAGAGTGGGACTCTCGTGCACATGGCTCCCTGACCCCGAGCACAACCCTTGGGGCCTCGTACGTTCTCCATAAACACTTGTGATGTGCGTGGATGTGGGGAAAGCATCCATGTCCAGAACTACAGGGCTGCTCTGTCCTGGCCCAGGAGGACGCCGGCAGCCGGTCCTCTTCCCTGAGGCCATTTCCTGCAAAGGACCCCAAATTCCCTGCCCAGAGAAGCCCTTACTACTGAATGCCGCCAAATCTGCCTGACCACATGCGAGATGCTCAGAAAGAGAAAAATTGGTGTAATTATTTTATTGGCTGAAAAGTAAGTCTCCTGTGCAAGACAGCCCTACGTGGCCGTTGGTCCTTGTCTCTGATATTTGGAGTAGAATGGGTTTGCACGGCCGCTTGGGTTTTCTGCTTTTCTCCCTGAACTGAAGGAAACTGGTGACTTAGAAGCAAACCGTCCATTGTACGCACATTGAAGGCACACGCCGTGACCACATGGTGTCCCGTCCATGGTGCTCAGTCTGTTCAGCGTCCTGATCTCTCCGGCACAGTCTGTCCGAGTCCTGAGTCACGAGCTCCCATCGCTTCCAATGTCACAGTGAAGCTGTGGACGATTCTCAGTCCACTTCTGTCCTGGGAATCCCAGAGATTTCGTATGAGTTCCCACTTGCTTCTGAGAGGTTGCTCCAGAGGGAACCGGGGCTGTCTCTCCATCTCTCTCTCCATCTCTCCCTTCATGTCTCTCTCCACCTCTCTCTCTCTCTCCACATTGTCTGTCCTCCAGCTGGACACACCTGTCCCATTTCTCCGTCCCAGCCAGACCCACAAACCGTGTCCACGCATCAACCCTGGTCTGCATGCTCCGTCTCAAACCCCCATTTGGAGACTTTGAAAGCTTGCAAACATATTTTCCCCACACGGACACATCCCACGTCAGACCCCTTTGGCCGTGTCTCCATGCACCGTCCACAGGCCGCCCTGAGCAAATGCACATGGGTGCTCCCGTCTCCGGGGCCCCGGGGACGGCTCGTACCTCCCCACCTTGCAAACTATGGCCGCCATGGTGCTTTGTGGACGCCGAACGCAAGGGCCTGATGCACACGCACACTCACACTCATGCTTTAGAAGGAAGCAGGGAATATTAGCTGGAAACAATGACACCCCTGTTAAGTGGCCATCGGGGAGCTAGAAAACTGCGCGTCAAAGGCCTGGGGCCCCTAATGCAGACTGACAGCTGTGTATTTTTCCCCCTCTGCCGTCGACCCCGCACTCCCCCTGAGGAGACGGGACACGGCTGCTCAGAACAGTTGCACCGAGGGTTTCTCACGTCTGAGGCCAGTCCTGCCGCCAGACGCTCAGTTTACTGTCCTCCCGTGGCCGACGTCTGGCTTGGACAAATGCAGCGGCCTTTCACCTGTGGGAACATGGGCTCAGATCCCGCCTCCCTCTCGGCTGGTGCATGAATCTGATGCTCTCCCAGAGTCTCCTTGTGAGCGTGCAAACATCCCCAGATCCCCCGCCAACACGGTCATCGCCTCCCCTGGAAGAGACTGAGGACACGGCAGAGGAGAGGGGTATGGGCTCGAGGACAGAGAGTGCAAATCCTGAGCATCCTCTGTGTCGGAACCGAGCACGGGGAGGAGTTCTGCATTTTATCATTTCCCTGCTCTCCCTGGTCCCGGGCTGCCCTAGCATCACCCTTCTCGGCCCCCCTCTGCCTGTTTCCCTTGCAGAGCGACCTTGATCCCACCCGCACGGCCGGCCGGCACGCACCCCCCCTCATCGCCTCCCTGGAACAGCCCTGAAGTCCAGCCTGGCCCTGGGAAGCCGTGCTTGGCCCCAGCCTCACCCCATCCGTGGCCTCCAGAGGTGGTCCCTGAACACTTCCAAAAACATGCCCCGTGGCTTAGCACCAACCCCCAGTGTGTGGCTCCCTTTCTGTCCTCCTCCCCTGATGGAGGCTAAGCCCAGCTTCGCACGGGAAGGGCTGGCTTTCGGGGGCGCTCTGGGTAGGCACCGGGGGGTGTCCGTGCCAGCTGTGCGGATGGGCATCGAGGGAGCCCACCATGTCCCCGATGTGTCCCACACATGAACCACACCGGATGGTGTGGGACTATCTGCATGGGTTTCCTTCTGTTGTGCAACGAACTACCACAAATTGGTGGCTTGAGGTCACAGCCACGTACCGTCTCCCTGCGGCTGTGGGTCAGTGCGGCTCAATGGGTTCCTTTTAGGGCCTCCCGAGGTCGGCTCATCTGGACACTCCCGGGAAGACTCTGCCTGCACGCTCTGTCTGGTTGTTGGCAGAATTCAGTTCCTGGGGGTTGGAGACTGAGGTCCCCCGTCCTTGCTTGGTGCATCCTGGGAACATCATCTTTCTAGCTGATGAGTGTGTTCAGCTTTCCTTGTTTAATTGGGGCGTAAAGAACTTCAGAGAGTGAGAGACAGTGGACCATCCACGGTGCAGAAGTGACAGGGAGGGGTCCTGGGGACGTTCTCTGAACAGGTAAATAATGTGCCTAGGGGACCATTGTCGGGCCGACTTTCCTCCTCTCCCCGGGCGTCCACGGCTGTCCAGAGGTGATGGAGATTGAGAAGAGCCTCCTGGGTGCAGTGCATCTTTCCAGTGCATTCTGGTCCAGATGTGAGAAGGTCCCTCCTGGTGACATTTGTCCAGAGGGTCTGGCTGGACCAGCAGTGAGGCTGCCCTGGGACTCACTGTCCCCCCTGGAAAGGCACCAGGTTCTGGTCAGTGCAGAACCACGGTCCTTCCCACCGAGCCCCTGGCCATGTGTGTCCTGAGCTGCCCCAGACCCGTCAGCCCAGTTCCCCGTGGGGACCCTTGTTCCAGGACACCCCTCGCACATTCTCCTCTCTACCTCAGCCACCCTCCACCTCTCTCTGCCTGGAAAATATTCGTCACCTCTCTTGACCCTCAGTCCATTCACCGTCCCCACAAAGAGGCCGTTCCATGACTCCCTGAGCGTGAGAGTCCAGCCTGAAGACAGGCATCCTCTTGTGTCACTGGCCACGTGTTTTCAGCTTTTACGTCCTGCTCTTAAAATGCCTCTCGGTCCAGTTTCTTTTTCCAGTCTCTCAGCCAGTAACCCCGCACTGGCCCCAGAGTGGCTGCCATCACACCGTAGGGGCGTCGGGTGTCACCAGATCAAATTCCCCAGGCTTCCCAGATCTGCTCATTGGGGACCTCATTCAGGACACTGGACAACCCATCGAGGGGTGGATGGAGTTTGCCCATAGTGGACACGCTGTCTGAAAGGGGCAAACAGCAGCCAGATGCCAGGGAGGGCTGCTCACCCACTCTCCTCCTCCAAAACAAAGCGTGCCTGTGAGGTTTCTCACCACAGCTCCATTTTCCTCATAAATGCACCCTGGAAAGGCATCATTTGGCCATATTTTAGCTGCCTCAACCATAAGAAACGGCCGTCCCCAGTTACGGAGCCCACGGCCGGCATAGAGGAACCGAGCTCTCCGGTCATGATGCAGGTGAGTTCCCCACGTGCCCCACGGGCTCACAGGGGACCGGGCTTCCCCAGGAGGGTTGCCGGGGACCACGGCCCGGCACAAACCTGGGGCGTTGACCGGGGACAGCCCTGTGTGGGTAACCCAACCTGAGTGTGATGGAGACCACACAGAAATGACCCCAGAGGGACGTGTAAGAGCAGGAGCTCCCCAAGTAGGTGACTGAATTTCTCGGGACCCTACAGCAGCCGCCTCACCCTGTCGCCTCCCTGGAGCATCTTCCCCGGCGCCATGACCTGTTGAAGAACCCTTTCCTGCCTGCAACCTGAACGCTCGCTCCTTCCTCTGTCTTTTTGAGTTTAATTCCTTCACAACTTGCCTTCCCCAAAACCACAGAAGGCTTACAACACAGACACGTAAAACAGAATTATTTAATGAATAGGAACGGAGGTGACGCTCGAGGTCCATATGTTCACGTGATCACTTTCACGATTTGTTGTCTCTCGGTTTCCTGGCAGCCAGGGCAAAAAGGGAAAGACAGCCACCTGTGACAGATAGGGGCAGATGTCTGTTCCTGGCAGAGACACGCTTTCTCCCGGTGCTTCCTTCTAAGAGCTGGTAACGGGGAGACCTGTGTCCCCCCATACTCAAGTGCTGAGCCTCGGGATCAGGGAGTGGGACCTTATTTGGAAATAGGGTCTTTGCAGATGTAATTAGTTCAGAGGAGGTGGTAGCCGAGTGGGGTGCGGGCCCTGAATCCAATGACCGGCATCCTCATTAGAAGAGAGACATTTGGACACAGACAGACACACGGTGAGAAGGTAAGAAGAAGACGAAATCCAAGACGTGGGCGATGCATTAGGAGCCGAGGACCGCCTGGAGCCTCCTAAAGCTGGAAGAGGCCCCCGTGACAGAAACCACACCCGGGGCGGTTGGACCACAATCTGTTCCCCCAGTTCTGGAGACTAGGAGCCCGAGATCATGGTGCCCAAGGTGGGTTTCGTTGTGAGGTCTGCTCTCTTCGTCCCGGGCCCCCTCTCACCCTCTCCTCTGTGTGCACGGACAGAAGACAGCTCTGCTCTCTCTTCCCCTCCTTGAAAGAACCCTGAATCCGTCCGAGCAGAGACCCACTCTTACGCCCTCACTCAACCTCGATGACGTCCAGAAACGCCCGTCTGTAGACACCCCCCACCCCCCACTGGGGCCAGGACGTCGACACGTGAATTGGGAGGGGACACAACGCAGTTCAGAGCAGAAGGGCCTCCAGGTCGTTTTCAGGCGCCTGGTCTGTGTCCCTTTGCTACGGCCGCCCCGGGAGGCTGATAGGGAGCCCTGCTCACGGGGAGGTTTACCTGGAGGGTGCTGGCCCTGGACTCACCTGTGCGCAGGACGTGCAGGAGCAAGTCTGCGCTTCTCGCTTCCAGGATTTGGGTGGAAGCTAAAGGCACATGGGAACCACAAATCGGGGGTGCACAGCGGGGGTCGTTAATACGCCGTGTCCTCACGTGGTGGACGGGGCCAGGGGGCCGTCTGGGGTCTCTGTTACAAGGGCACTAATCCCATCCATGGGGGCACCACCCTCATGACCTCATCATGTCCCAAGGGCTCCACCTCCTAACACCCTCCCGTTGCACATTAGGAGTCAACCTATGAATTTGGGGGGACACAGACATTCAGGCCAGAGCAACAACTCCCTACAGCTGGACGACCCTCCCTCTGGGTCACGTTAGAAAGGGAAACACATGGTCCAGTTCCCAGGATTCCAGGCACCCAGACCCCTCCCTCGAGGTGGTTCCTGGAAATAGATGAAATTGAAGATTGCATCCAGGAGCCAGGACTCATTTCCAGTTAAAAAAATCTGTTCTTTGTCACCGGCTCGGCTGGCTTCTGCCTCTGAATTCCTTGCCCCTCATGATGTCGGCTGCCCCCAGGTCACCAGCTCCTGGGTCACACTTCACCGTCAGCCACGTCCACCGTGCCCCCCAGGGGACCCGGCCTTTTCCTGCTGGCTTCCTGAACACCCTCCCCCAAGGCCCTCCTCAACTGCTCACGTACCCCAGAGACCTGGAAAATGTCACCTTGTGGTACCTGCCTGTGAGTTCTGCCACCGTGGTGGTCAATTCTATGTGTCACCCCTACTGGCTATGAGGTGGCTGGATTAAACATTATTTGCTGGTGGGCCCCTGAGGGTGTTTCTGGGTGAGATTAGCATGTGGATCACTGGACTGAGTAAAGCAGATTGCCCTCCCTGGTGTGGGTGGGCCTCGTCTAATCAGCTGAGGCCTTGAGGAAAGCAGGCTGCCCTCCCAACTGGGGGTGGGCCTCGACTAATCAATTGAAGACCTGGGTAAAGCAGATTGCTCTCCCTAATGTAGGAGGGCCTTGTCTACTCAGTTGAAGGCCTGGGTAAAGCAGATTGCCCTCCCTAGTGTAGGAGGGCCTCACCTAATCAGTTGAAGGCCTGAGTAAAGCTGATTGCCCTCCCCAATGTGTGTGGGCCTTGTCTAATCAGTTGAAGGCCTGGGTAAAGCAGATGGCCCTCCCTAGTGTTGGAGGGCCTCGTCTACTCAGTTGAAGGCCTGAGTAAAGCAGATTGCCCTCCCCAGTGTAGGAGGGCCTTGTCTAATCAGTTGAAGACCAGAATAGCACAAAGGCTGAGGAAGGAGGAATTCACCTGTTTTTTTCTACGTCACGTCTTGAGCTGGGACATCTCATCTCATCTTCTCCTGCCCTTGGATTGGAACTGACCCCATCAGCTCCCCTGCTTCTCAGCCCTTTGGAGCCAGACCAAATCACACCACTGGCTCTCCCAGGTCTCCAGCTTGCAGACAATGATCGTGGGACTCCTGAGCCTCCACAGCAGCATGACCAGTTCATCATAATAAACCTCCGTATCGGTCTCCTACTGGCTCTGTTTCTCTGGATCCCTGGTCAACCCGGCCACCCATCCCTGCATCCGATGCCAGCAGACCCTTGGCAATTACACGGCCTTCCTTCTAATTGCCTCCCGTTGGCCCCTACGGCTCCCGGGAACAGCCAGTCTCCTTCTGGACCTAAACAGATGACTGACCTACTGCTCAGCTGCAAAGCTTCATCTGATGAGAACGTGCATCTGCAACTCCCCAGGGACCTCACTCCATCATTTATGCTCGAGCTGTCTACATCTCCCAGGCTTCCCCCGACCCTGTCACCTCTTTCCTCTGCCCACAGCTGCTGTTGGAAGGTGGAGGGGAGGGGATGGAGGGGACGGAGAGGGAAGACGGTCCAGCCTCCCGGTCCAGTGCACTGAAACCGAACAACCTCACAAAGCCTTTAGCCAGAGGCCACGTGACAGCAGGAGGGCGTCACCCCATATAGGGTGCACGGTGCCAACCTGCAGGTGCCCCCAGAATGCCGATTTCTCTTCCTGTGTCCATCACATCCCCTCAAATGAATCACTTCACCTCCCGTGTCCCAGGCTCTGCCTCTTTCAAACGCCTCTCTCTATCCACCAACAATTTGCTATTAGGATGAATTGCAGAATTACACAAGTGCAAGACGTCTGCAGATACCTACACACATGCATAGACGCTATAGATGTCTACACACATGCAGATCACCTAGAGATGTCTACACACGTGCAGGGCATCTAGAGACGTCTACACACGTGCA
>JABWHU010000930.1:124473791-124506784 GCA_014189135.1 Dicerorhinus sumatrensis harrissoni
TGCAGGGCATCTAGAGATGTCTACACACGTGCAGGGCATCTAGAGATGTCTACACACGTGCAGGGCATCTAGAGGTGTCTATACACTTGCAGATCATCTAGAGACGTCTACACACGTGCAGGGCATCTACACACGTCTACACACGTGCAGAGCATCTAGAGATGTCCACGCACACACAGAGCATTTTAGGGACAGGGCACTGCAATTGGCTGAAGGCATCAGCGTCTCTCATGAAGGGGTGTGCAAACTCCACCTGCCCGCTGTCAGCTCGCTTAGGTGTGGGAGTTTGGGGACCAGGTGCATCATAAGAGAGCTCCCCGTTCTGTATCCCCGGGAGGTGACTCATCTGTGCAGCTGTGTGAACTCGGCTGGCAGTAACCCTCACATTCAGCCTGTCCCGGGTGAGTGACGATCCCATTAGCCACCCTGCACTCGGACCCCTGTTCCGAGGAACACCCTCCAAGACAGATGGCCCTCGTGCCTCCGACACTATTAACACGATTCATTTTGCTGCTGGTTGTCAAGTTTAGTAAAGTGCCCATAATTGGCCATCAAGGGAGGAAAACAAGAGGGCAGCACAGGGCCCTGTTATTACGGTATTGATTTTTCAGGGTCCCTGCTCCTCTGGAACTTGTCGTGGGCAGAAGGGCAGAGATTGCTAACATGCTCGTGCACCGCTGGGGGCCGGGGCCGGAAGTTCATACACGGGGTCTGCTTGGATCAAGTCGGAGATGTGAGTTATGTTGTCAGGAACCCACAGAGGTTTTTTATATGATCACACAGCTATAAATACAGGGAACCCTGGACCGCGAGCCCAGACCACAGACAAGCTAATGTGCATTTGGGACATGTCCACGGCGCACCCATCGTGCGTAAGGCGTAAGGCGAGGTCTTGGAAGAGAAAGAAAGAAATGATCGGGGTCCCTGCTGTCACAAAGACTGCCATCCATAACTACTGGTGACCCCACTTCTGAATACCCACATCGCGTCCACCCCTCTGCCCTGGGAACCCCACGGTCCCTCATCCCCCACCCAAAGGCAACCACACTCTCTGGGTGTCTGCGATCAAGACCCATCCCCGACAGGACCTCTTGGCTGCCTGTTCCCCACGAGTGGTCTCCGGGCTCCACACCACATCCGAGCCTGGGGGGGAGGCAGCGGGCACCCAGCTCTAGCCTCTGGGAGCATCTGTGCCCCTGGACACTCGGGGGTCACTTGGGAAGCTCACTTCCGTGGCCAGTCCCATGGGAGTCTGCGCAGAAAGGCTTCGGGGGCAAATGGACATCTCCGCTTTGCCCCTGTGGAGCCCCCCATACAGGTGACACAGAAGGATGCTCCATTTTATCAGGACCCCTGTGAGATCACCTGTGCACACCTGTGCAGACCCTGGGTCTTCACTCCCGCTGGTCACCTGCTGTCTTGACCTCTTCCTCCACCATCATGGGGCAGGGTGAGGACCACGGATGATTTTTATTTAGTTAGTCCATTTTCATACACAGATACATAACTGTCCCCTAAACGCTACCTTTCCACTGTATTTCAGACAAAAGTTTTCAACAACTTGAAGCTTCAGGTGCCACAGAAACAGATTTCCAAGCACACAGGTACCAGGTCTCCTTCGGGAGTGATGAAGACGCTCTGGAACCAGACAGAGGCGCAGCCTGCACAGCTTTGTGTATGCACCACACGCCCCCGAGTCGTTCACTTCAAAAGGCTGACTCTTAGGTGCTGTGCATTTCGCCCGCATAAAAATTGTAAAAATATGTACGTGCAAACACCTCATGCATGCCCACAAAAACACATTTAGAGCTCAGCTAACGAACTCCTGGAGATCTGAGTGCTGCGGCTACATTTCTCTCTCTCTCGTCCTCCATCCACAGCCTCCTTCTAAACCCACCCCGGGCTGGTGTCGGAAGCCGCCCTTTCTCCAAGCAACGAGCTGCTTGGGTTTCTGCGCTCCTCACTTCTTGCTCGGCAGATGTCGCATGACCGGCCGGGAAGCCGAGAAAGGGGCACGCTGACCCGTCCCCGGAGAGGTCCACCCTAAAACTCCAGGAGGTCTGTGATCTTCCCGAACGATGCCCTTGTGTTCCTCAAAACATGCATGAAGCATAAAGACGCTGCTTTAAACGTTTAAGTGTGGATGGCGTCGGGCGAGGAAGGGGCTGCGTTTCCATAAACGGATGAAAGTCATCCGCACAGCCAGTCCACACAAGGCGCCCGGCCCAGCAACACCGGGATTGCCTCTTTTGCCCTCCTGGGTTCCCACCTGCAGGGTCGCAGGTAAGCTTTTCACGCACCATTACCTGCTTCTGCAAAAGGCTTGTTTTTTCTTTCCCCCGGGGTGGGGGGACGGGTCCAGGCACAGCCGACGTTTGCTTTGCACGCAGAGTGGAAAGTTCAGAGAAGCCCCCTGGACAGCGTGTTTTCCTTCCCCCCCGCACTTCATCCCTTATAACTGTTATTTAATGAATCTTTATTACAAAAGAATGGTGATGCTTATGAAATCCTTGTCCCTCTGAAGCCGGGAGGAGCGTGTGTTTTCCCTGGCATTAGCCGCTGTGTTTTTAATATCAGGTTTGCACGGAGGTTGGCTCCGGGTGCAGCCTGGAATCCAAAGCCGACAACAAAGGCACGGACGGGAAAGAAAACTCTGGAGAGGGGAGCCCGCTTTGAAGCGACAGCAGGAAACAGGCACACGTCCCCCGCCAGCCCCCTCGACACCTCCCGTCTCCCCGTCTCCCCGTCCCGCCCGGTCCTGCATCAGGACCTCAGCATCCTGGCTGAAATATGAGACAGAGTTTCCACTTTGCCCACAGTTTGCACACTGTGGAGTGTTCATGCCGCCCCGAATGACACTGATTCCCAGATCCCAAAAAGCTCGTTTATCTGTGTGTGCCTTTGTCCATTGAGCACCACCCTGCCTTTGGTAGAAAATCGATTTTCATGCACTCCCAAAGCAGGCTATTGCATCGTGCTTTGTCCCAACAAGAGCGTCGACGACTCCACCCCCTCTGATTATGTCTGACCCACCCGCACAGCGCCCCGTTCTTCCCCACCTGTCCCACTGCACGCTCACTATGCTTGTTCACATCCCGTCTTCCCAGGGGGCTGTGCACACCTGGAGGGCAGGTGATCTCCACCCCTGTACCTGGATCCCACCTGGAACAGAGCGGTCACTCCACACATGGCAGACGAATGGAACAAGGAAGCCATGAACGAGCCAAGACATCCCTTGTTCTAGCACTCGAAGCTTCCAGACGCTATATCACGACAATGTCCTTAGAAAAACGAAGATGCTAAAGGAACCTCAGTTGGAGCTGGTGGCTCTGATGGTCCAGTGGATCTTTTTTTTTTTTTTTTTTTTTGTGAGGAGATCAGCCCTGTGCTAACATCTGCCAATCCTCCTCTTTTTTCACTGAGGAAGACTGGCCCTGGGCTAACATCCGTGCCCATCTTCCTCTACTTTATATGGGACGCCACCACAGCATGGCTTGGCAAGCGGTGCATCGGTGCACGCCCGGGATCCGAACCGGCGAACCCCGGGCCGCTGCAGCGGAACGCGTGCACTTAACCGCTTGCGCCACCAGGGCGGCCCCATGTCCAGTGGATCTTTTGAAGTCGTAGTTTCCGCCTTCAAACAGCACCAGATGAGGCTGAAATCGGAGGAATCCTACATGCAGGTTTATTCGGATGCAGAATCGCCACTGGTTCAGAGCGCCCCGTGGAAAATAAAACAGCCAACTGCAGGATGCAGAAATCCGTGGAGCTGCCATCCGAGTTTCGATCAATTTGCACCGGGTCCGTCAGCAATATGTTTTCCTAAACTGGTCAGCAAATTTGTGTAAATGAAACTCGGAGGAGAAAGAAAAGTCCTATTCTGTCCCATCAGGACGAGTAAAAATAAGGGGCCAGCATTTTGTCTTGGCATATTTGACAGGATTCATAAAATGGGATATACTAAAAAAAAAAGTGAAGAAATAACTTTATGCTTGTATATAAATGCCTCATTATTGCTGCTCGCACAATGACTGTGTCTGTTAGGTCAAATATGAAACATGTAGCCCTGGAAATCTCAAAATGTATACAGAAATTAGGAAATCAGAAATTTTCAAGATAGAAATTTCAACAATATCAATATAGAAATTAGAAAACTAGAATTATAAAATTCAGATTAGAAAAGTCAAATTAAAATAAATTCGTAATAATTTATTTGTTAATCTAGAAAAGCCACTGACATCTAAAATCTATAAAATTATAGACACTAGAAGTAATATGTGTCCCAAATATTTAGATGTAACGTAAGATTTTCTCAGCCGAGTCTTGCTTATCTAATCACGCACATTTTGTTTATTTTTACAAAGTACCCCATTTTCAGACTGGTTGGGAAAACTACCAGGAGGGTGACCCACCGTTCCGGGGTGCCCAGGACTATGAGATTCCAGGAGGCAGGACTTTCCCTGATAAACCCAGGAGAATTCTGGGAAAACCAGGACAGCGTGAAGAGACCCCAGCATATGGAGTGCCCTCTGCCCCCTCGTCTCCCACAGCATCTCCTTTCCTTTTTTCAAGGACGGGGGGTCAGCCCCAGAGGACCCGGAGGTCCCCACAACAAAAATGCAAACGCCCCTCAGCGGCTGGGCTGGCAGCTCATCAACGTTGCAGTGGACGCTCTGAACGCCTGTCCTCCGAATGCAGCCCATGCTTCCCAGTCTCCTAAAAATACCTTCCCTTCCCGTAGATGGTTGGATACCACACCCACGTTCTGAATGTACCTGGAGGGAATCGTGCTTTCAAGAGATCTTCTCTAACTCTGACGTTCTTTCCAAGGTGTACACCCACCTCAATTCTTGCAAATCCAATCAGAGAAAGCCCACCAGCTGCAGGAACACCCACCTGGTCCATCCACAGCCTTGGCCGCCAGCCTGGATTGGGACTCATCCAACTTTTCCTGTGTTCAGAATCAACTGCCAAATGTCCAGGGACAAAACACAGAAAATATATATAGATAAAGTCAATATATCTCGAAGGACAAAACGTGGAAAAAAATATATGTATATAAAGTCACCCTAAAATACTAGGACTAGTTGCACAGGGAGAAAAAAACACCTTGTGAGCACACGTCTCTTAAAAGCCACATCAACCCAGTCAGGGGAAAAAAGAAAGCTATTCAGGGCAGAGAAGAGGAAAAATTATGACGATGGCAGTCATAATTCAAGGAGTAGGAATATCTAGTTTTGCCTCAGTGATCAGTTCCCCGAAGCACAAGTGTGGGTACAATTGGGAAACGTTAACATTCTTCATGGTTTGGCCAGAATAGAGCTAACGAAACATTTTAAATGCAAGATTTTTCCCCGTAACAATATTATCAATACTAATACTATTTATCCTTTATTTACATTATTATTGTACTATATAAGATGTGTCATATAGCAATTATAGTAGTATGTATAGTATGTAATCATATAGTAATATGTCTCGTATAGTCATTATGTACGTGTATAAGTCTGCTCAGGAGGCAGTAGCAAAGGAGCCCAGACTGGGGACTTAATCAACATTGATGGTCTCATACACCTGGAGGCTGGAATCTGAGAGCCAGGTGTCACAGGGCTGGTTCCTCCTGAGGCCTCTCTCCTTGGTGTGTAGACGCCGTCTTCTCCCCGTGTCCTCACATGGTCGTCCCTCTGTGCGTGTCTGTGTCCTCATCTCCTCTTCTCATAAGGACACCAGTCCTATTGGATCAGGACCCACCCTAGTGACCTCATTTTACCTTCATCACCTCTTTAAAGACCCATCTCCACAAACAGACGAGTGGTGGTTCCCCACTTGGCAGGTGGAAGGTGTCTATGATTCCCATCTCTTGGGCCTCAAGAATGGGAAGCCCACCCCAGAGGCTTCCAGACCTGCTCAAGGTGAGTGAGGGAGGCTCCGGTCCCCACCGGCCTGGCCAGCAAATGCACGCCCTCCCTGCCTTGTCCACACCTGCTCCCCATCTCTCTGCCTGGGGGCTGAGATCTGCCCAGCTTTAAGCAGTGGACCCCAAGCTGCCACAGTGCTCAGTGCTAGGTGCTTAGTGCTGGGTCCTAAATGCTGGGTTCTCAGTGCTGGGTGCTCAGTACTAAGCTTAATCCTGGTTCTCCATGCTGGATGATAAATGCTGGGTGCTCAGTGCTGGGTGCTGAATGCTGGGTGCTGAATGCTGGGTGCTCGATGCTGGGTGCTCAATGCTGTGTGTTGAATGGTGGGTGCTCAGTGTGGGCCCTCAGCCTCTCTGAGGTCCAGCATCACCCATGCCTGTCCCGAACCCCAGACCCATTGTCCAGGCCTTGTTGATGGCTCCCCAGGGTACCCTCTGGTGAGACCCCACCCAGCCCAGTGTGTCACATCTCAGGGGAGGAGGCGGGACAAGTGACCCACGGGGAGTTAGTGTGAGGCCCGGACTGGACCCCAGAACCCCGACCTCTGCTCATCTCCCCCACGGCCACTCCCTGGCCTTGAAGGACGCCATGAGCAGACAATTCCTTCAAGACGGGGCGACGTAAGGAGAACAGGGGCTTCATTGTGCAAGAGGTGGGCAGGTTCCCACGGGTTGATACCCGGGTCCAGGCACCCTGGGGGGTCCCGACCAAACCCCGGAGAACGAGAACGTTGCTCCCCGCACCTTTCAGAACGTCACACATGCAGCGGAGCAGACAGGAGAACCGGGGCTGGTGAAGAACAGTCCTCGAGACGTGCAGACAGCGGCCACGTCCCAGGGCTGCAGGGTGCTCGGTGGTGTTTCCTGCAGGGGCTCGGGTGTCATTGTCACTTGCTGCTGCAGGCAGAGGGAAGGTGCCAGATCCCCCATTCAGATGTCCCCCATGGGACAGTGCTGGGTGGATGTCACAGACGGGGGGGTCATCCCACTGCCAAGGGGGCCCCCAGACCAAAGTCTCCTGTGGTTTTAGGGACCCAGATCTGGGGAGGAGGGAAGGGCTTGGATGGAAATGTGCTGGGTGCTCAGTCACTGGAGGAGGGTCTTCAGGGACCCCTGTTCCCCCATAAGGAGGTCTCAGCAGGGGAGCTGGGGGAAGGCCTGGGCCGAGGACCCCTGTAAAGAGGCCTCCGAATGGGGCACCTGGGCAGGGATGCAGGGGTGCAGAGCAGCATGGCCAGGGACCTGGGTCCCTGACTGTAACCCCCCGAGACTGTGGTCCACGGTCTGGGCACTGGGCTGGGGTGGAGGGCAGCCCCCCGGGGCCACCACGTCCACCTGTATGATGGCCGGTGGTCGGCACTGAACGACCACGCATAGGATGATCATGCATCCTTCCGTCATTCATTCAACAAACGTTTACGGAGCACGGACGGCATGCCCAGGACCACGGCCCAGCTCCTGGGAACTCCAGGTTGGAGGCAGGGAGACAGGTAACAGATGAAAACCAATAAGTGACACAGTCTGTTAAAATTCCCCGATGCCGTGGGGAAATTGAAGGCGGGTGAGGGATTGGGAATGTGCAGGACGGGGTGCACTCTGGACCCAAGGATCGTAGGATCCCTCGCTGTGAAGGTGACACTGGGGCAGACTTGAAGGAAGGGGGCAACGAGGACATCCTCAGGAAGGGCATCGAGGACAGAGGGAACAGCCAGCACAGAATCCCTGAGGGTGAACCCCCCCCCGAGTAGCCGGTGCCTTAAAAAGGACTTAAAAGGGGAGAAAATGATGGGAGACGAGGTCAAGAAAGTGAGACCGGGCACAACTGGAGACGGACCCATGCACCTTCCGGAGACCCGTGCCCACTGCGTATGCAGAAAAGACAGTGTCGAGCGGGCGTGGAGTATTTCTGAGTCCTAGCTCTTACCGTGGTGGCACACAGCATCTTATCCATCCTGTACTTTGCTTTATTCAAATAAAACACGACGATGCCACGGAATACTTGCTCTATTGTAAAAGAAAATAGCAGGTTTATGGGCACCAGCAGGAGATCTGTGATGTGACGGCGTCATCTGTCATCCTTTAAAAAAGACAGCACGTGCTTGCCATCGGGAGAGGATGTGAGGGGAAAAGGAGTTCGGGGGGGATTCTATCTGAATCCCACGGAGTAAGAGGCCAGCAGCGTGGCAGCCCCATTCAGCCATCGGTCATCACTCTGTAACCCCGAGGATGGACAGACCCACACGGTGACAACCGAGCCCCCAGGGAGCACCCAGGCTGGAGGGAACGGCATCTGTGTGGACCGGGAGGGGATCTGCCATGAGAAATAGAATTATCACATCTAATCTGGGTGCATAAGACAAGTGGACCTGCACCCTGCGAGTTTTATCGTCTTTAGCTTTGCCAAGGGCAAGCACTCTGCCCACCATCGCTCGCCAAGAGACCCATGGAGCCACATGAGGGATCGAGGTGGCTCTGAGGGACCCCAGGGGGCATCTGAGATGTGCAGCCTGTGGGGAGAATCAGGACGGTCTGCATGATGGGGACGGGACCTCCTTGTTGGGGGGAATGCAAATGTTTTGGAACGTGTGTTTGCACAACATTGGAAATGTATTAAATGCCCCTGATTTGCTCACTTTAAGATGCTGCACGGTAAATTTCATGTCATGTGAATTTCACTCGATTAAAATAAATTTTAAAGGATGTGCAGCTGAAACACACAATGACTAGAGCAGAAAACCAGATTTGAGCCCCACGGGTGCCTCACTGGGGGGATGTGGGTGGATCTGGATGATGTTGAGCTTAAGGACGGATACACAAGGATGCCCTGCATCTTCCTGTTGGTCCTGCAGCCCCCAACCGGGAGCCGTGCCCTGGTGCCTCCTAGGGAAGAAGGCTGGGGGCCAGGGGTGGTGGACGCAACGGTGTAGGGGCCGAGTCGGGTCCTCTCTCAAAGGAGGCTCTGGGCCTCTGTGCCGGTCGCTGCTTCGGAATTAGTGTTGGGGGAGAAAGAAGCCCCTCGAGAGTGTGGGGTCTGGTGGATTCTCCTGGACACCCGCCATCATGGCACAAACAACACGTTGTGCTCATGTGGGGTGGGTCTTCTTGCTTGGCATCTCCAATCAACATCAGTAACTACAGACTCGTGTTGACATCTTGGCCAAGAGTGCCATTTTGGAATTGAATGTGGACCCCATTGGCCATGAAGGGGAAGTTATAATAATAGATCCCGAGCAGTAAAGGATTAACTTTGCCCAAAGAGAAGGCTGGGCATGTCCCTCAGCTCCTGGGCGTCACCTCTGAGCCCTCGGGCTGTCCTGCGTGACAAGAGTGACTTTGTATCCCCGGAGGCCACGCCAGAGAGTCTGTGCCGACAATGTGACTTAGGGCGGAGACCTTGAGTTCCGGAGAGGTTGGAGGCTAAGGTCAGCCAGGTGGACCTTCTACATGACCTGGACCCCGAGGCTCACGGCACCAAGTCACCCGAAGTCACTCAAACCCAAGACAGAACCATGGCTCTCTAGGATCATTGCTGCATTTTCACAGACGCTTGAGAAATTTCATGGTTAGAAAGGACTTTTTCTTGAAGGTTACTGGATTAGTCCAGAGAGACAGAACCAACAGGATATACAGAGATATACACAAGGGGAGATGTATTCTAGGAACTGGCTCATGGGGACATGGAGGCTGACAAGTCCACCATCTGCCGTCCACAAGCTGGAGACCCTGGGGAGCCGGTGGCGTATTTGGTCTGAGCCCAAAGCCCAAGAGCTCCGACGTCCGAGGGCAGCCGGTAGGGACGGTGGTGCTGCTGATGGGTGATGGGTGTGGCTATAAAGTGTCCATTTGAGGGATCCTCGTGCTGATGGAAACGCCTGCTATCTCGATTGTGGTGGGTCCACAGATCTACACGGTTTTAAAATTGCATCGAACTCAACACACACACACACCAGTGCCAGCATCCCGGTGGCGACATTACACTATTGTTTTGCATGATGGTACCGCCCGGTGAAACCGAGTGATGGGCACCCGGGGTCTCTTTGTGCAACTGCTTATGACAGCAGGCGAATCCACAACTATCTCCAATTTTAAAATGTAATTAATTTAAAAGATGCCAAAAAAGCGTTTTTAGCAAATGGTGAAAGAAAGAGAAAAGGAAGGAAGGAAAAGAGAGAGGGAAGAAAGTTAGGAAAAGAACAGAGAAGGCACAAATCGGAGGGAGAGATGTAACCAGGTCACGGGAGGCCCTTGGCGATTTCGGGATGGACCTGCAGAATTGTTTGCACCCTTCTGTTGCATTCTCGAGCACGAGGCTCCTTGATGGTGGATTTGCAGAGCACCGTGGTCCCGTGCCAGCCCCAGGCTCTGCAACGCCCTCTCCGAAACCCGGATAGCGCACCCCCCAGTGAGACGGCAGCCTCCCCGACATTTTCATAAACGCTCTGAGCATCCACAGCGCGTCCCTTCCTTTTGCAAGAGCACAGCCTTCTGTGGCTCTTCCCCGAGTCCACGTCCGTGGACACTGGAGGAGATCCACATGTGGTCATGATAATTCTCCGCACACCCTCTGATCTGCAGCCTCTGCAGCCGAGCCCGCAGCCTTTGCAGAAATAATAATAGATAGAATCCCGGGCCAAGTGAATATTAGGCAGAACAGTGTCAACTCCTCCACGGCCACGGAAGAACGCTTACTGTTCGTAATTACATTAGTGTGTTAGATCTTTCTGCTGGGGAAAAAGGAACGGGCCACCGTTTTACTGTTCCACCAAACGCTAGCAATAGCAGGGTGCATGCATCGAAGCCTTAACGTGAATAAATCAATATAAATACCTAGGAAAGATTTATTAGCGCAAAGCCCATGCATTGCACAGGGCAGCACGTCACGGCGAAATTTATCTTAAATTCTGCATTTTTACCATCTCCCACCTCTTCCTAGATACGACTTCTAAATCTACCACTGGATACACATACAGCACAGGAATCTGCTTCCCGTAAGTACCCAACAAATCACAGGAGTTATTAATTATTACTCTTCAGTCTTGCAAAAAAAAAAATAGCACCAAAAGGAAATTTCAGCTGTGCCCATTTTAAACCACTTGGAGGTGGAAGATGTTAAAAGCAGAATGAAGAACAAGACAGAACTGTGTTTGCAAACTGCGCACAGGACCTCACGCTGTTATGCTCTGCCACCATCATCCTGAAATTTCTAATAAGTTTTGAAGACAGTGGTGGGAAGGCCCTCGAGTTTTCATTTTGCACCAGGTCCTGCAACTTCTGTAGCCATGTCTGAGAACCAGTTATGAATATGACTCAGCGCTTATTTGGAGAACACTAAAAGCAAGAGCCGGCTGGCTGAGTTCTGTCTGGGAGACAGGGGTGGGAAGGATGGGACCAGCTTCCACCCTCTTGTACCTGGAGAACACCGTGCAGTACGCACCCACTACCTAGTAAAATACGTGTCTGTCTGTCTTCTGAGCTGCTTCCCCAGTGCAGATCCCGAACAAGGATGCACGGCCAGGAAGTTACAGCAGGACACTGAGAAATGAGATGGGGATGCAAGGATGAGAAAACAAGAACCCCAGAGTGTTTAACCTCCAACCTCTCTCCTTATGCAGAGGCCGCCGATGGGGGTGTAAGTGTCCTGGGGCGGCCGTGCCAAATGACCACACACTGGGGGCTTCAAGCAACAGGAATCCGTCCTCCCCCTTCCTGGAGACCAGACGTCTGAGATGAAGGGGTCTCAGGGCCGCGCTCCCTCCTGAGGCTCCAGGGGAGGGTCCTTCCTGCCTCTGCCAGCTTCTGGGGCTCCAGGCGTCCCTGGGCTGGTGGCCGCCTCCCTCCATCTCTGCCTCCGTCTCCACGTGGCTTCTCCTCTGTGTCTGTGTCTCCTCTTCTGTCTCTGATGAGGACACTGTCACTGGATTTAGGGCCACCCTCCTCCAGGACGCCCTCATCTCCATCCTTCACTTAATACATCTGCAAAGACCCTGTTTCCTAATAAGGTCCATTCACAGGCCCTGAGGATCAGCACTTGAATCTATCTTTTTGGGGGACACAATCCTCCCCACTACACATGGTCCCTGCCCCACAGTAGAGGCTCAGACACGTGAGCTCCCGCCCCTTCTGTCCATCCTGCGGGGAAGCGGCCAGTGGCAGGATCTCCCAGAAAGGGGCTGCCCCGAGAGGAGGATGCCCGTCCCCTGTGTGGCTGAACCGAGGCCAGTGAAGGCACATGGTCACTATGGGGAACGGGGAGAAGACTCAGAAGATTCCTCTCAGGGAACTCCAAATTCCAGGGCCAGCTCCGCCCAGCACAAGCTCTGTTCCTGCCAAGGACGGCCTCTGGCCTCCTTTGAACCTCAGCAACACGGACAGACCCCGACCTGCACTGCACACCTGAGCACCTTGCACAGGCCGAGGACACAGCGACGGAGATGAAGGCTCATGCCCAGTGCATTATGACGGTCTGGGCATTCCACTAGATGCTTCCCAGATGCCACCCCGGCGAATCTTCCCCACAGTCCTGCACAGAATGTGTGGCTGAGCCCACACAGGGCTCAGCGGTTTCCCCCTGAGCCGCGGAAGACAAGCCTTGAGCCCTGGCTGGGTCCACCCCCAGAGGAGGTGACGTCAGAATTCACACCTGCTCCGGCTGCAGCCAAACTCGACACAGGGCTGCCCCCAGATACGGATGAACCCGGCCCTGTGGGAATCTGATGCTGTGTCTCTCCTCCCTGTTGTACTCTTTGCTGGAAAACCCATGTGCCTCCTGGTCCCTGTTATCTGATCTCCAGAACCACCCGGCTCCTTAACTCCATGCCCGAAGGTGCGACACCAAGGAGATGATCTGGGGGCGGCACTCCCTGTCTGAGATGTAGGATCCTGGCATGCAGGGGCCTTCGTGTCCTGGAGCAACACATATGGAAGATGCATTTGGAGAGTCTCAGTGCTGGAAGACCTCCTTGCTGTCCACCTGAGGGCTCCAGTCCACAGAAACACCAACTCGTTGCTTGGCCCAAGTTTGGCCACCCAGCACCCACGATGCTCTTCTCTTCCTTAGCATGCTTTTGCTCCCTTTCTCTTTCTGCAGCCCCATTTCTTGAATCCCGAAAGCTCTGGAACCATCACACCAGCCAGGAACGTCTTTAGCTGAGAGAGTATTAGTAAGATGCACCGTGCGCATCATGGCCGCCATTGCCCTCCAGTATTGGCCTGTGGGATGTGGCCCAATTCCACAGCATGGTGCACAGGCACCTGCCCACCACTCGGGCTCCCCTCCCGCCACCCCTTCACGCAGACCCTTGGTGTCAGCCACATCCATACACCTTCAGCTCCGTGATGATTAATTTGTGTCAACGTGGCAGGGCGAATCCCCAGTTATTCAACCAAACACTCCTTCAGCGGCTGCTGTGAAGGTATTTCATGTGTGTGTGGCTAACGCCTACAAGCAGGTGACTTTAAGGGAAGCAGTGGACGCACCCATGGTGTGGGTGGGCCTCGTCTAATCAGGTGAAGACCTTAAGAGCTAAAGAGCGGTTTCCCAGAGAAGAAGGAATTCTGCCACAAGGCTGCAGCATTAGCCAGCCTGCCCACCTGCCTTGCAAATTTGTGACGGCCCCACGATCACGTGAGCCAGTTGGTTCTCTTTCTTGCAAATTTGTGACGGCCCCACGATCACGTGAGCCAGTTGGTTCTCTTTCTTGCAAATTTGGGACAGCTCCGCAATCCCATGAGCGTATTGTTCTGTTTCTCCAGAGAACTCTGACAAGAGCTCCAACCCCTTGCCCATTTCCCAGGCTGGTTCCTCTTTCTAGAATCCCCTCCATGGCCTTTGTCTTCTGGAAAGTTCCAGTTCATCCTTGCATCTTCTCATTCTCACACCTCTGTGGAGCCTTCGTGGCTACGGCGCCTCCTTCCTTTTCCTCTCCTCCCCACTCCCCATCACCACCGTCAGCCCCTCCCAGCATGCCCAGCACGTGGTGCCCCCCCAGCAGCAGGGTTCTTGATGTTGCAATGGTCCATGTGTGTTCCCCTCAGTGCCAGTGAGGCATCTGCTCATCAACACACAGGAGAGAATCCAGCCGAGAGAGGGTCACTCTGCTCAGACAAGGCAAGACTTCCTTGCACTCACATCTCCAGGTCTCTGCAGGCAGACGGTCTGGGGCCCCCACGGCTGCTGACAGATGCCACTCAGAGTCCAGGTTCCTGCCATCCTCGTGCTCCGCCATCCACGGCAGGTGGACCATCAGCCTCAGACACACTGCCTCAACGTGGCCAAATATGGTTACTGCATCTCCAGCTCCCAGCAATGTTACCAGCAGGGGACAGCCTGGTGGAGGGGGCCAGCCGGCTCAGCCCTTTTGAAAGCCTTTCTAGAAGCCGTGTCTAGAGACACCGCCTACATCTCATTGGGCAGAACTGGGTCATATGGCGACCCACTGCACCCTCCGAGCTCAGGGGACCAAGTCGTCAACCTCGGAGACCGTGTAAGGGAAATAACACCCAGCAGAAAGGCTCAGAGGGCAAGAACCCATTCCACTGTTACCCGCCCGCTGCAGTGCTCCATTGTCAAAGGGGTCTTCATCCGCCCAGGCAGCCAGAACAGAAGTACCCCAGACTGGGCAGCTTAAACAACAAACATATGGCAGAGACAGCTCTGGTCTCACTCTCTCTGCTTATAAGGACACTAGTCCCATCATGGTGGCCCCACCCTCATGACCTCACTTACCCCAATCACCTCCCAAAGACCCCACCTCCTAAGACCATTCCGTTAGCAGCCAGGGCTTCCACATACAAATTTGGGGGTACTCACACATTCAGCGCATAACTAAAGCATTCACCACACCACCAAGCGGGTCACTGGGGACATTCCCAACCCTGCACCCAATGGCCAACCATCTGGACCCCCACAGAGCTGGCCCACCAAGCTGCCCACATCCATTCCAATGTTTGCTCTTCATGGGGAGCATCCTGAATTTCCCAGATTTAAGCCCAACCTCCAATGTTGCCTAAACACTCCTGTTGAAATTGAATTGCTTCATGACTATGTCAGCAAAGAGAGGATGTGAACGTCCACATTTGAACGGGAAATGTAGCAGCACAGGGAGTAAAATCTATTCCATGGGGTCCAGATTCATTGTTGCCCGAGGATGGGATAGAATATGCAGCCAAGTGTAGAATTCACGCATCCACACGTCATGGGTTTTGAGTTGCGAATTTTGGTCATATTGTTTTGGTTTTCAATTCTATTAGCTCTGGGCAAAATACGACCTCCTGGTTTTCAGGAAAACAAGCTGAGGCCACATTTAAATCCACCGAGAAATGTGGGCTCTGACTTTGCACCTCGAAATTCTTTGGGAGGTTCTGGCTCTGCTGGCTGCTCCTGGCCAAGAGTCTCTTTCAAAGACGCCCCCAATTTCTTGACCATCAGATGCCTCCTGTAGAGTGTCTTTGGGAGGGACCAATACCAAGGTCTTGAAACTGTGAGGATTAAGTTTCCACCTTAAATTCATATGATTTCAAAAATTAAGACAGAAAAATGCTTGGGGGAAATAATGAGCTTGGAATTCTTTTCAACCAAAAACCTTTGAAAACAGTAAGGGGCCAGAGATGTACCCAGAGTGCGGCCAGCCCATCGTTCCGTCTGCTGCGTGAAGAGAATTTTCCACTGTTCCGCCCTCAACTGCTATCCTCTTTCAGAATAAAAATGCACCAACAGCAGGCCTGTTCCTCAGGAAGAGAGCCACAATGCAATGTTTTCCTTGATTGCTGCGTCTTCTGGCTGCAGCTCTCCGAGACCTCCCACCAGTTCTCCGTCATTTCCCTCCCAAGAGTGTCAGCCACAGAGAAGCTGGGATGGCCACAGGATCCCCAGCCAGAAAAGCAGCCGTTCTGATTTTCCAAACCCCAGACGTCAGTGTCGGGGTGTCCTGGGGTGCAGAATGGGGGCTGAAGACAGCAGATATTTCTCCCAGTCCTGGAGACTAGACGTCTGAGATGAAGGGGTCTCAGGGCAGCGCTCCCCCAGGAGGCTCCAGGGGAGGGTCCTTCCTGCCTCTCCCAGCTTCTGGGGCTCCAGGCGTCCCTGGGCTGCTGGCCGCCTCCCTCCATCTCTGCCTCTGTCTCCACGTGGCTTCTCCTGTGTGTCTGTGTCTCCTCTTCTGTCTCTGATGAGGACACTGTCATTGGACTTAGGGCCACCCTCCTCCGGGACGACCTCATCTCCATCCTTCACTTGCTCACATCTTCAAAGAGCTTTTTGCCAAAGGTGGTCCCATTCCCAGGTACCAGGGGTCAGGACGTGGACATATCTTTTGGAGGGACACCACTCAACCCACAAGAGTGGGGCACCTCATCGTCTTCATCGTGTTCCTCCTGTAGAATTTGGCCAAGTGTTTTCCATGTAGCACAACCCATACTTATGGCAACGAACAGATGCATTTGACATGGACACGTGTGCATGGAAAGAACCAGGAGCATTCAGCCACACTTTTGATGGAATGAACACCAGCCTGGGCCTACAGACTATGGAGGCATGGGCAGGCTACGAGCATGGATGATCTTACAAGACCCTACGACACGTCATGAGGCTGGACGCTCCGTGGGAGAGTGGAACGCGCCTTTCAGAAGGAGCCCGCATCCCTGAAGTTAAGAGTCAAAATACGACGTGTTTCTCTCCATGCAGAGAGCATTGGCAAAGACCATTGCAACTGGTTGCAACGATTTCTGTCCAAATTCACCCTAAATTTCCACTCGTCCAGAAGATGTCAATCAGTTGTAAAATAATAATAATCATTCTTTCCTGTGGCTATTCCAGAGTCCACACCACGAATCGCCACGACCCGCCCTCCCCTCCACCTGGGTGGGAAGCCACTTAACACGATTTTCCACTGGCATTAAGCACTCTTCTGAAATTGACTTTTTTTCACCCAGTAGACTTTCCTTGTGAAAGACGTCGTGTTTTCGTTGGCCAGTGCCGGGAGTCGTGTCAATCTGGCAGCCACATTTTTTAATATAAATTAACACGCCCTCCCTCACGCTTATGGGCTATGTGGGAAAAGAAAAGTGCAAAATGGCATAAAGTATTATTGTAACTATGTAAAAATGATGCTCAAAGCCGGGAAAAATATGGAAATATTGAAACAGATGGTTCCCTGGAAGGGCGAGGTTCAGGGTGGTTATATTTCCATCTCTCTCTCTCTCTCCATCTCTGTCTCAATCTCTCTGTCTCCGTCTCTCTCTGTCTCCGTCTCTGTCTGCACCTCTCCATCTCTCTCTCTCCACGTCTCTCTCCATCTCTCCTTCTCCTCGTGTCTCTCCACATTCTCAGCTTCACCCCATCCACTCCTCACCACCCTTACCACAACACCAGGCATTCCTTCAGCGGCTCATGGACCCCCCATCACCCGGAGGAAGACAGCATTCCCTGGAGACGACCCATCTTTCTAAACATGTGACCCTAACACACACCCTGCAGAGTGAACACGTGGGCGCAGACTCGGCAAACGTGGTCGCTTCAAATGCAATCTCAAAAACACTCGGCTGGTCCACAGCAGCCTGTGCACTTCTGTTATTTCACTTTAATCCACACAACACTGGCCCGTAAATCCCTTATAATTTCATCTACCTCCCTGTTCCTTCCATTTTGTTTTTTTAATATTTCAATCTCATGAAATCTGTGGGTGGGTCAGATTTAAAGACCAACACGCCGATGCATTTTATGACTGAAACTCATAGGAGAATGTAGGGGACCCAGAATACCCGACAATCTTGAAAAAGAAGAACAGGGTTGGAGGACTCACACTCCCTGATTTCAGAACTTAATGCAAAGCTATAGTAATCGAGGCTGTGGTTTGGGCACACAATGCAGAGAGACCAATGGGACAGAATTGCGAGTCCAAATCTAAGCCCTCTAAGCCCGTATATTTATGACCAACTGATTTTCGACAACGGGGCCATGACAATTCAGCGGTGCTGGGACGACTGTATACCCCCATGGAAAAGAATAACATTGGACCCTACCTCACGTGACATACAAAAGTGAACTCAAAATGGATCAAAGACCAAAAGGTACGACTTAAAGCTAACACACTTAGAGGAAAACACAGGTGTACATCTTCACGACCTCACATTACGCAAGGGTGTTTTAGCTCTGACACCAAAAGCACAGGCAATCAGAGAAAAAATAGATCAGTTTGGATTTCATCCAAACCAAAACTTTTATGCTTCAGAGGAAATTACCAAGAAAGTGAAAACACAACCCACAGAGTGCATATTTGCTCAACATACAGTTAGCATATACCCAGCAATTCCAGTGCTAGCTGTATACCCAAGAAAATTGAAAACATATGTCGACACACAAAAGAATTGTACATAGAATTACTCCTAATAGCTAAAAAGTGAAGACTACACAAATGCCCGTGAACTGATGAATAGATAAACAGAACCTGGTCTATCCACACAAGGGAATAGTATCCAGCCATGAAAAAGGTATGAAGTACTGATGCACGTCCCACAATACCGATGAAGCCTGAGAACACAACGCTCAATGAACCAAGCTGGATACAAAAGGCCTCAGTACATATGATTCCATTTTTATTAAATGCGCAGAATAGGGAAATCTACGGAGATAGAAAGTAGATTTGTGGTTGACGGGAGATAAGGACAGTGGAAGGCTTGGGAATGACTGCTACTGGGTACACGGTTTTCCTTTTTGGGGGATAAAAATCTCCTGGAATTTGATAGCAGTAAAAGGAAATACACTGCTGAATTATCCAGTTTAAAAGATGAATTTTAGGGTAGGTGAATTATGCTAATTTAAGGGAATTTTAGGGTATGTGAAATATGTTCAAATATATTATGCATTATATTTAAAAAAATAAATTTAAAAAAACTTTTAAAAGATTATGCAGGCCTTTCTGCCCGAGAGCATAATTAATTAGGTCTTTAGTACACATTAGCGCTGGGTTCTCGAATAACCCAGAAAACAGCTCTCAGGTTTCTCCATCCATATCCAGAAACAGGATCCGCCATAAAGCGAAAGCAGAGTGGTGCCATTTGAGGACAGACGAAGTTTAAATGCCCAGACAGACCCAACCCTTGTGTCAGCACCACAAGTCAGGAAGCTCTTACAACCGGGACCCGCATGTCAGAGGGTCGGCCCCAGGCCGTGTCCCTCTCAGGTTCTGCCCGCCTGGACACTGAAAATAAATATCCAGCATCTGCCTTTTCCCCCCGTGGACACGCATTTGGAAAAAATCTATATTTAGGAGCCCCAGACACAAAAAGTGCCATGCCCTCTGAGCAAATGTGTTTTTTGAAATTTGTTCTCCAAGGAAGTAATGTATTTGGGACACAGCTTGTCTTTCTACGGCTTTTTCTGAATTATCTATTAAGCAGATACACGCCCCTGCCTCGTAAGCCGAGATGTGTAACTCTCAGTGGGGACCAAATGGTGATTCTGTCCATCCCTGGTCTTGGATGAGCAATGAGAATCCTAGCAGGATTTCCCTACATCAAACCCTCTCCCGGTAAACGTATCTCTCGGCCTCGTCTCCCACGTTTCTCAGTCCCAACAGATAAAAGCTCCCAGGTGATGTGCCTCCTCCGTTCTTTCCCCTCAACTTCTTCGATGCTCAGCCCAGATCAGAATGAAGGGGCCCCTGAGGGATAAACACAACCTGCGTGGCCCAGGATCATCCACACACACCAGAGACAGGAGGCGGCCGTGCACGCCTGAATCACAGTCCTCACAGATACCCGGGTTCTAATGCCTGGAACCTGTAAGCATGACATTATTTGGAAACAGGGTCGTTGCAGATGTGATTGAGTGAAGGATGGAGATGAGGGCATCCTGGAGGAGGGTGGCCCTACATCCACTGACAGTGTCCTCATCAGAGACAGAAGAGGAGACACAGACACAGAGGAGAAGCCACGTGGAGACGGAGGCAGAGATGGACGGAGGCGGCCACCAGCCCAGGGACGCCTGGAGCCCCAGACGCTGGAAGAGGCAGGAAGGACCCTCCCCTGGGGCCTGTGGAGGGAGCGCTGCCCTGAGACCCCTTCATCTCAGACCTCTGGGCTCCAGGACTGGGGGGAGGGTGAATTCCCGGGGTTTTAAGGCACCAAGCTTTAATTCCATGGCAGCCCCAGGAAACTCATCCAATGTCCCAGTGGAAGGCAGGCCTGGTCCTACAGCCACAGCGCACAACCTCAGACTCATTTCAGACACATTCTGCTCGTATCAACGTCAGAAGACAAGGAGGAATCGCAACCACAATGGCTGGGCGTAAATGCAGCCATTGGTGTTGCTCATACGGCTCGACCAATGTAACATCCCAACTCTGAGTATAATTGTCTTGTTCCCAGCGGTTTTATAAGGCTCAAGCAATAAACATCTACTTGATTACTGGTTTAACACTCAGTATCAGACGATGCCTGTCAAGAGCATCTAGAAAAGCTTGGAGATCTACCCTACATCAGAATTAATTATTTAGATACCCTGTTTGCAGCACCACGAACCTACCCGGAGGAGCCACTGTGAGCTGCAGAAAATGAATGACGCACATATATGCTGGCGACCGTGTCACATGCAGACGAGACTTGCTGGACCAAGAAGAGGCATCCTTTTCTGCAGTCCTACCTGCCCCACTCCAGGGAGGGAGCCAGGGCTTCTGCCTTCCTGACCTCTCTCTGCTGTGCTCCTCCGTGGAATTGTTCCCTTCTCCTCCATCAGGGTGCAGAAACTCCCCACTATCCCCTTCTCCTAAGAAATGACCCTAACTATCAGATATTCTCTATAAAAGACAGAAAAGAATGCACAAGTCCACCCAACCAGGGCATGCTTAGATGCTTTTGTATTTCTAGTTGCACAAGGAGATCTCATCATTTCAGACACTGGCTGAGCAAGAAATTACAATAATGGCTTTTCCTTGCCTCTAAAATCATGGCGTGCTTGGGAGATGGTTGGACGTCGGAAAGCTTCTCCCACCATCTTCCTCCCAGTGGTCAGAGGGGATGGAACGAGCCATCGTGACCAGTGCTGCTATGAATACGTGTGTACGGTCTTGTACCACGTAATGATGTTTCAGTCGATGATGTACCATATAGATGACAGTGGTCCCAGAAGATTGGCACCATAGAGCCTAGGTGTGTCGTGGGCTATGCCATCTAGGTTTCTGTAAGTCACTCTATAACGTTCACACAAAGAAGAAATTGCCTAAGGACCCATTTCTCAGAACGTGTCCTTGTCATTAAGCAACTCATGACTGTACACGGAATCAAGGAAAACAGTTCACGTTTCAGGCAAACCTACACACTCATTCAAACAATACAATTACACAAAATAAGAGAAAATCGTTTAATTACAAATTAGACAGAGGATTTATTTAAAGGATTTAATTAAAAAATCAAATTAAAATTAAATCCTTTAATTACAAAAAAAAAAGGAGGAGAATCCTTTATGTAGACAGCTCACGAAAATCCTTACCCTGTAACAAAGAACGCTAACCATCCCTCATAGCATTATATGCATTCAACTGGCTTCTTCTCATTGTTCTTTGATTAGAACATCTTGACGTCTACGTGTAACCTCAATCTTCAGAGTTTAGGGCTCTGCTCTGGTTCCCCCTAAGGAGACCCCCTGGACGAGCCGGAACTTTCCAAGACATTGGTGTGGTCGGTACGTGGACGGACTTTCAAAAGCATTTCCATTTACCAAATTTAGTAGTTAAGTCAATGGACCAGAACATGTGGTCACCCTCCATTTAACTTCCTGAATATACAACATAATGTGCATGGGTTGAATTTCTCTACTCGTGTGTGTGTGTGTGTGTGTGTGTGTGTGTGTGTGTGTGCATGATATTGTATTTCTTCCAACAACGGTTAAACCCTTTTCACATCCGTAGATTATCTTTTTGGATGGGTTGCTGGTCACTGGGGAAAGAGGGTGTTTGGGGCATCATTTGCCTGCAGCATCTCAGTGTAGGATCTGTGACCAGTACATACGCCACAAATAATTGTGAGATAAAACACACTCTATCTTTTCAATCTACCTGGAAAACACACTCTTCCCTGAAGGAACCAGCTCCTGTGATGCATCACACGTGGCCCTCCTGGTCTTGTGAGATGGGGACCATTTGCCCATCTCAGCGGCAGGTCCCCATAACAGCGCGGCCTGGTCCTACAGATGAGTCCTCACCCCGAGAATGTGGGACGAGAGTCAGAGCCGGTGCTGGGTCTGGAGGCCCCATCTCGACAGATCAGGGCACAAATCTGCCCCAGAATTACAGGTACCAGGCTCAGAAGCATGCTCCCGCCACCAGGAGAAAACGCACTAGCTGTCTTAACGGGTCTGCAGGGTGGAAACATTTACCCTGCTCTCTACCTGAATGGCTGTCTCACGTCTAAATGCAGATTTCTCATCCTCACTCTCTGCACGCCTTTCTGTGCTGCATTTTTATGAAATACTGCAAACACATCTTGGCTATTTAAACAGCGACAGATTTAATCCTTGGTCTTTTCATTTTATAGGAAGAACGCAGACGGATTGCTCAACCCGGCTTCCTTTGGTCTCTTTGTCACTTGATAACCCCGATACCTCAAAGAAAAAATACCTGTTAATAGATGAGCTGGTCCAGGAGCAACATTACATCACGTGTCTAACGTATCCGTGTTTCGTCCCAAGTCTCTGCAAAAAGAACTCCAGATTTAATCCCAAAACTCTCACGGAAGTAGGTGAAGTTAGAACATTTTAGAATTTTAAGCTAATTCTCTGTGATTAAAGGAACTGACATACACAAAGATATTGACAAAGCCTCATGACTTCTCCAGCAACTGCAAAAAAAAAAAAAAAAAACTTTGCCTGTTTACATACAAAATAACAAGATTTGGCAAGGTACATCTGAATTTCTTTTTATTCTAAGAATCTCCACTTTTAAACAAAAGATATCAAGTCATTTTTGGAAACTCTGTAGAACTGCGACGTGACAACGCGACATCGGCTACGTGGACAGACAACACCATTTTCCTTGGCCCTGTCTCATTTTGAATATAGACACACTTGTGAACTTTAAAACAACTTTATTTTCTCCAATAACCGCCCGGGGAACAATCATTTTGGAGAGTTGGTCTCTGCATGTGGGTGAGGAAGGCGTGTGCCGGCCAGTTCTTGGTTTTGCTTTCTCTGCATTTCTCCCTCAACCTCTATACTTCCTTTTTAATAAATATGAAACTCAGACACCCCAGCAGAGGCCTCAGAAACCTGGACACAGAAAACACGTCCGCAGGTGGCAAAGTCAACGTGCTTTCCGGTTCCATTTAGGGTTTGGAGAACCAGTGTACGAAATGGTTCTCTGAAAACTCCCAGCCCAGTTCTTCCCAAATGTATGTAAGTTAAATAATTTTAAAAAAAAAAAAAAAAAAAAAAGCTGTGCTCTAGTCCAAGGAAAGTCCACAGCATAAGCCACAGAAAAGTCAGAAAGAAATTGAGGTCTGAGACTTGAACGTCTTTAAGAGAGAGCCAATGGGGCCCTGGTCTTTTTGCAAAGGATGAGTTACAATTGGCAACAAAGTCAGGGATTGTTTCGAAGGGGAAGGATCTTTTAAACAATGTTAAATAGTATGAACAGACTTACTGAACAAAGCTGGACATTTATGGTTACCTTAACCATAAAACAACTGTGCCGGTTACACTTTCATGGAGGCCACAAAGAGAGTCCATGAGCACCAAAGTGGCCTGCATCTGCCCCAGAGGGACAGAGCTCTCTGGAGGCCAGGGACTGAGATGGCAGAGGTAACTCTGTCCTTGGAGGACAGGCCCTTGTATCAACGACTCTGGTCCCCTGATTGCACATCTGGCAAATGCCTTGGTGGAGGGAGCTCCCAGCATGGACCACATTTGTGGCACGAGAATTTCCAAAGAAAAAAGAAATCTCACACTGGATGCTCAGCAGCAAAGAGTCATGTCCTCAAACTCCTTCCCTGAAATTTGAAGGATTCAAAGACTAAGAGAGCATCGAGAAGAGAGGACACCATAGGAACACATCAACGCGTCCTCGCACACCTGGCAATGTCAGAAACGCCCACCTGTCACGGGCTCGCCCCCCATGAATGAAGGGCCCCCAGCCCCTCAACTGCACAGCCCCCCCCCAGTGGCTCCCTCCATCCCGCATCCTTTTTCCCCCACATGTGGTTTCCATCAAAGTGGGGAAGCCATCAGAGCAGCCCCATCGGCTCATTAACTTTCCTTTCCCTAAGGAGATACAGACCCCATTCCAAAAAAAGTCCTTGTTTTTTAAAAGTCGATTATTTTTCCATTTATTCCATTTTTTCGTTCCAAAATGACTCAACCATCACGGCAACACCATTGTGGAGAATCCATACACTGTCCAAAAAAAAGAAATGGAATGAAAATTTAAAACCAGAAACCAAACAGCTTGGTGACAAACGCCCGAGCTTTATCCCAAAATGGTGACCGGATGCAAAATGGGGATGTTTCTCGTCCTGTCCCCACCTTCTGGGAGAATGTGGTCCGAGATCGGCGAAGAGACAGAAGATGCACTGCGATGACGGGACAGTCCTAGGAGAGAAGTCAGAGGCCCTGAGAACCCATGGGGACACGCACACCCCTCGGTGTCTGCAGAAAACCCTCTATTTTCAGCCACGGCGGCCGGCTGGCGCCCCTTCCAATCGGTCTCCTCCGGGGCGGAGAGGAGGGGACGGGGAGAGAATTTTTTTTAACACTTGACTACAAATATTTATAAGTTTATTTATATCTCCGTTTTACAAGATGTACATTCATACTATACGGTTTGACAAAATACACTTTGTAAGGAGATCCGAACAGAAGGGCGTTTCGTGTGGGGAGCCCCCCGGCACGGCCAGAAAAACCTCCAGCGTGTTTCTCTCCCCACAATAGCGGATGGGGGGACAAAGGTGGAGCCCGCGGGTTTGGGGAAAGTTGTGTGATTTCTTTTCATGTGAGCAATCCCTGAAAACGTCTGTGGGTCCAGACACGCCTTGTACGCACAGCCCAAACACTGTCGCCGTGTCATAAATCATGCCGGCTGCTCGTAAATTGGGAGAGGAAGGAGGGGAAAGGAAAAAAAAAAAGCAACAGACTTAAAAAATATAAAAATAAATGCCGAGCAATGTCAAATTTACACTCCACATAATTAAAATAGGACATATTTACGAACTTTCAACCAAAAAGAAAAATAAAATAAATAACACATCCACATACATCCACGATCGAGAAGCAGAGAAGCTCGCCTCTCCCTGACGGCATCTCTGCATACAACGGGGCCGCGTCTGTGAAACCATCACCTCGCAATAAATAGCGCGTCTCACGGCGTCGAAACTCAATATTTTTCTACATGGCTTAGACTGGCTTCTCGTTAAATAGCAGATTTCAATAAAACATTTATAAATTGCATCAAGTCTTCACATGGATTGAAACATCAGCATCTTCCTAAGCTAGTTTTTTTTTTTTTTAATAAATTAGGCACCAGTTTTTTTTTTTTTTTTAAATGTCGAACTTATCAACCAAAAAGCCCTCCCCGGCCCCAAACTCCCAAACTTGGCGGAAGAGGGAGCAAAGTGCCTCAACAAATATCCGTCATCGTCATCAGCCTATATCGTGCCCTCTGTGCCTCGGTGGAAGTGCCAAACAGAAGGGGCTGGGGTTCCCCCTCGAACTTCGGGAAATGTTAAAAGGTCAGAATGAGAGTCAGCAGTGAGGACAGAGAAGGCTGGGGTTTTCCTTCCCTCTTAACCAGGGGTGGCCACGAGCTCACACTGAAAACCTACAGCTTCCTACGTAAGCATCCACGTGTCCCCATAACGCACGGACCACAGACGTCCGTGGCTGAGGACACAGACAAGCCCACGGCTGAAACTCAGGCTCCCAGGAGACGAGGCAGCCGGGGTGCCCAGCTGTCCAATGGGAAGAGGACAGACAGGTCACCTCCACCGGGGGGGGCATTGGAGGCCGGGAAGGCTCCTTCCCTCATGGGGGACGCCAATCCAGTTAGAGGATGCTCTTTGCAACTGTGAAAACACGCATGCTTCGTTTTCGTCTAAATCATCCAGGAACCGTGCGTCACCCACCTCATGGTTCCATCCCAGTGAAGAAAGCCACCGTGCGGGGCATCCTATCAAAACAATCAAAGGCCCTCCCTGTCCCCTCCAGAAGGCGCCTTCTTCTGAATCTTAGCAAATCTGAGTGTCAGAGCATCTCAAAGTGTGCAAAAGCCGGACGCTTAATCTAACAGTCGATTCAATTATAAGAGCTGGACCTCCAACAACTTTCCCAAGGAGATGATCTGCTGCTGTTTCACAGCCACACGACAGAAGGAAGAAACAGATGCATCCATAAGAAAGTGAATTAAGAACAGGATTTTGCTAAACCAGGCCATTCCCATCCTAACTGTCCTCTTTGGCCAAGGTTGCGGAAAAAGGAAAAGCACTCTGTGGCTCGACGCGTCTTGGCAGCTGGCTTCGTAGACAAGCAAACCAACCCTCGGCTCAGCCGGCGTGTCCGAATGCACAGGCCAACCCTCACGTGACACGGCCACACACCAAAACGCCAAGTCCCATGGCGTTAAAATGAAATCTGTGCAATTTTCTTTCTAGGTGGTATCTGTCACTTGTCCAGCCCACTCGCCAAAAGGCTATTTGGAAGCCACACGGATGACTCTGAAAAGGATCTTGTTTTGGGCAGGGCGCACCCACAGTGGCCAATCTCCGTCCGCCCCGTAAATTTAATTTCTGATGGCCTGTGGGAAAATGTGCCATTCCCACAGCTGACGTGCGTGCAAAGGCGAAGGCAATGCCCCAGCCCAAGAATCGCTCCCCGGGAAGCCAAGACCAGCACACAACACACTCAGAGCATCCTCCACACCCAACGCCCTCCCAACAGCCTGAAAGGTCATGGAGCAGAGAGCTGGGATGGACAGAGCTGGCCACAACTCGGGCTGCAGCTCTCAATTGCATCTATACTGGAATTTCCGGGAGAAAGAGGAGGCTGGGAGATGCACTCCATGCTCAAGGCCCTGCAGAGTGTCACCCCCAACTTTGCACCACGGGGAGAAGCCAGGCCAGCCTGTCTCCACAGCCCTGCCACTCACACAATGCACTGGGTTTGTTCTGTTCTGGGGGTCCCATCCATGAGGGTTACACCTAGCTCACTTTTCACATGAAATGCAACAAAAACAAGGATGAGGGGTCCCCCATCAAGCAGGCCTTGCCCCCACCGGCCTCCCAGCCTAGCTGACAGCAAGCGGCTCTATTTTTAAATTCCAGCTTCTTCCAGGACCAAACATCAGGCCTTTCCACTCACGCGGAGCTGGCTTTCTGTGGGGGAAGGGGTGGCAACACAGGGCTACGTTTAGATAAAAATTACTATAAACCTTTTTGAGAAAAATCGAGATTTACACATTTGACCTCCAACTTTTTCTGAGAGTTAAATTTCAGGGTGAATGCAGCTAGTTCTAAAGGATTCAAAATGCATTTTTCCTTGCACTGAAAGCAAAGTTGCAGCTGATTCAATTGCAGGACCTTCTTTTTTTATTCATGGCTGTTTAAAAGCCAAATTTCACATACGAAACCAACTCTATAATGCCATTAACGTCTGGGGAACAAACGCTGCAAGGGATTTAAAAACACTGAGTTGATCTCTCCATCCTCTCGGAGCCCTACTAAAATTTCAAAATTAAAAAAAAAAAGTGGAAGGGGGCTTTTGATTGGAATAAAGTGTTTCAGATGAGACCAACAAGACATGTCCGAATGTACCCACGTTTCAGCTTAGTAAAGAGGCAGACAGTGTTCCCTTACAGGAAGGAAAATTACTTTCTTGGAGAAATGTACCGAAATCAGGGATAAGGGGAAAAAAATCGTCAATGCCAAATCTGGAACGATCAAAATCTCTTTTGGAAACAGAGTGAACAGTTGAACTTGAGTAAATGCCAGCAAGATGGCCTGTTAGGAACTGACAGAGGATGCAGAAGAGAGACGGCTTCCATCTAGGCAGCCCCGGGTGACTGAAGCAGAAATGCAGGCATATCTTCCATGTGCACAAGCCAGGCACAGCTTTGTGCCCCCCAAATCCCATCCTGCACACACCAAGCTCATCCCCTAAAACTCAGGTGCACATTGTAGGACCCTCAACGCTTTGGTTACACCATTTCCAGCAACCTTTCCACTCCATGCCAGCTGCTGAGACAAGTTGCTATTTGATGTTGACACAATTGGAGGCACCAACAGGAAAGGAAAAAACAAAAAAAAGGAAGAAAGAAAAGTTGGAACTGCCTACCCAGACAAAACATTATCTGAAAACTCGCTGCCCCCGGGGAATTCCCCCAGGCTCTCCCCTTCCTGGAAACAGCTCAGCCACCGACCTCACATCCTGGCACCCCGTCCCGCTCTGCCACATGCCACACACCTGACTTCCACCCCATTCAGAGCACTCTCCACCCCGGTCGTTTTGGCGATGGGCCTCAGCCGGCCAGGCCCCGCAGCATGCAAGAGGAGGTAATGCCCTTAGAAGTCCGAAGCTGACCGGTCAAGAGTGCACGGCTAATTTTTCTTTTTTTAAATCTATAATAATATATACAGTATTGCACTTTACTGCACTTAATTGCTTTTCACTAGAGTTAATGCTGCATCAGTATTTACCTTAAAACCACGCACGCACGCGCCCCCTGTGTCTCTATGCAAGTCATTTGCGTCTGAATTCTGCAAAACAGCAAAAAATGTCAACTCGGGAATCAAATCCTGGAAAAGTTATAAAGTCGCCCGTTCTATGGCACAAGGTGCTGCCTTGGGGCCAACCATGCGCATGAAGACCGCGCCCATAAGTCAGGTCCCCAGAACGGTCACAATGTGGGACATTCAGGTTCCCCCTCCCCCCCACCACCACCACCACCTTGGCGAAGTCGTCAGACGCGTTTCCTTATTGCTGCCTTTGCAGGCGGGGGCAGGCGAGGAGAACACGGCCCCTGCCTGGGAGGCGAGAAAGTCCACGCCGAAATCCACACGGGTCCTGCAGCTCCTCGGACGAAAGCAAGTTCATGGCAGTGAATAAAACCGTTGGCAATCAAGAATCTGCATCTTCAGCGGAGACCAGCCCCAGAGCTTTTCTTTAATAGACTCTCTGATCTTGGAAAGATGTGTAGGAGGCCGCATGCACAGGGGAGAGACGCCCGCAGCGGAAGAAGATGCGGGGCGCGCGCGCGTGCGCGCGGGGCTCCGCGTGGCGCGGGGTCCCAGGACGCACGGACACTGTGGCGGAGGGCTGGGGTGGGTAGTCAGCCCGTCGCCTGCTCTCTCTTCCGTACAGTCTCTGCAGGCGTCTGGCGGGGTCGTGCGGTCCCGGGAGGTCCCCTCCCTAGGCCTGCTGTGGGACCCCCGGGGAGGCCGCTGCGCCGGGACCTGCGCCCTCGCTCCGGGGCGCCTGTGCGGCCGTGGGGGCGCGGAGGGCTGGAGAGCAGGACGCAGCGCGCGCGGGGTGGCGGGGCGGGGCGCGGGACCGGGCGGCGGGTCAGAGCCCCAGGGCCTCGGCGTGCTTGCGCGCCTTCAGCCGCAGGTCGGCGATGCTAGAGTTTTTGCTGTTGCTCTTGGCGGCCGCGGCCACGACGGCGGCGGCCGAGGCTGACTCCGCCAGCGACGCGATCGGCAGCCCGAAGGGCGGCGGCGGGAACATCAGGTAGGGCGCGTGCGCCGCCAGGTGCGGGTGCAGGTGCGGGTGTGCGTGGGCCACGCCTTCCAGCTGCAGCTGCGCCTGGACCTGCGGAGGCAGAGCCGGCACGGTTAGGACGCCGCGCAGACGGGGCTTTGCCGCCCCGACGGACCCCAAGGGCGTCTCCTGCTCCGTGGAGACAGGACCCCTACCCCAGCCCCCCGGGGAGCACCACCCCTCTGTCCTCGCGCCCAGGGACTTGGAGCTGTGTCCACGCCCACCCCCCCAGCGACGCCCACCCCCGTGTGCTCGCGAATACCGAGGTGTCCACAGCAAACACCCCGTTCTCACCAGAGCCCCAGGTTCTCTAACCCTCTGACACGCCCCCAACTCAGGGTCCGGACTTTCGCTGGGGTCTCCCCACACACGTCCTCCCAGGGACGCCGAGTCCCCGAATCCGCGCGGGGCACGACCAAATCTTCGGGCTCCCACAGCCCAATTTCAGCGGGGTCTAATGGCTCACCCCCCTCCCACGTCGTGGCAGCAGATCCTGTGATGTGGACGGGCCGCCCTGCCCTGGGGAAGATGTTGCAAGGAGTGGAATGTCCCAGGCGCAGGGCGGGTGTGGGATCGAAGCGAGGGGGTTACAGACCCCTCCCCCGCGCACCGGCCGCCCTGGACGCCCTTCCCGCCTTGGGCACCTGAGTCTGATAGCACTCGTCTCGAGCCCCAGCTGAGCCCCCAGCTGTCTATTTGTGCCCCACGCCCCACACCCTAGCTGAGCCGCGAGGCCGGGGCCACATCGACCCGACCTCCCGCCCTTCAGCAAACACCCCTTCAAACAGAAACCCGGGTCTACGCCTTGGAGCAAAACTGTGTGGTGTCCACACTTCCACTCTGCCCAGGGCACCCCTGCCCTGCCAACTTATGTGCTCCCACCCCCCACACTGGGGGCCTTTCTGGCGCTTCGGCGAAACAGGGCGCACGTGGGCCCTGCGCTCTCGCCCTGGGGGGGCCTGGGCCTCCAGCCACGCAGCTCCCGCCATCTCTCCCACGCTGGTCCTGTTGGGACACTTGAACCTCGCGGCTGTTTTCTGACTCAACGTCCACACGGGGCACCCCGCGCGCTGGGCCCTCGCGACTCTGCTCGGAGCTGGGCCAGATGCCCCCAACTCTGAGTGCGGGCGAGGCCCAGACCCAGGCGGGGCGCAGGCACCCCTAGCCCTCGGCACAGCAGGGGCAGGGGTTGGAGGCGCTAGCATCCCCCCCCCCACACACACACACACAACCAGGCTCCAGGCGGCGAGCGGGTGGGTGGTTCGTGGGTGGGTGGGATATTTTTTCCCTAGGAATTTGTAAAATCGTGCTTGGGTTTCTGTCCTGGCCCTCCCAAAGGTGAGTCGGGGTTTTACAGCGTGAATTTAATACGTGCCAGCGGGTCTATAAATGCGCCCTTGTAAAAGCGGCTTCTTTTCTTCCGCGGGGGCGGGAGAAGCCGCGGAGGCGGGGGAGGCGGCGGCCCCGCGCGGTTCAGAAGGAAGAAAAACGAGCTACCTGTTGGAAAGGCATCCGCAGGGCGCCCATGTTCACGTACGGCGCCACCCTACACGCGTCCAGGTGGCTGGCCGTGCCCAGGATCACGCCTGCAAGGAGAGACAGGAGCCATGAACGCGGCCCCTCGGGGGCCTCGGCCTGCGCCCCCCCCAGGCCCCCGCACCCACCTTTATGCATCTGGTTCTCTTGTTTGCGGCATTTCGCTCTCCGGTTCTGGAACCAAACCTGGGGATGGAGCAGAGAGACGCGCAGCCTGGTGAGCCACAGGGCGAGGGCTCCCTCCGCACCCTCTCCACGCTCGATGGTGCACTCCTGCCCCAGGCGCCTGGGGCGCAGCCTCGGGAGGGACCCCGGCCCCCTAGAGCTCCTTCCTGCCCGCTGTCTCGCTTTCATCCCCTCCCCCACACACCCCAGCCCCGCGTAACTGGCCACCAGGAGCTGGGACCTGTCACTCACTCCTCGGCCCTTCCCGGCCCCCGAGGTGACACAGGACCCTCAACATCCACATATTTAAAGTGAAGAACTAGGTGCTGCGATGGCGGAGTTGGCCTCCAGAACTTTCCATCACTCCGTGTGTGGGCCTGCCCCCCTCCACCCTGCCAGCCCCTGGGAGAACCTGACCTCCCACTTTAGGACTTTCTCGGCCAAGGAAGCCGAGGCGCACGTTTGGATAAAGAGCTCTGAATCCGGCCTCCTTCCCAATGAAGCTGGGTGCGCCCTAAGTCCAGAAACTTCCATGTCCTCCGCGCACTCCTTGGAAGCCTGGAGGGTCTCAGTTAATATTACAGAGTCGTGAGCGTCCTGGATCCATGAACACCGGGCGCACCCCAATAACGCAGGGTTTGCACTGTGGGCGCTCGGCCTCTCTAAGGACCTCCAATTTGGAGGCGCAGTGTCAAGAGGTTGGGCGAGAAAGGGCGCTGGGATTCAGGCCCAACCCTGCTAGCTTCACAGGACTGACACCAAGATTTGGGCGCAAAATTGCCCCTCCCAAAGCCCCCCACCTCGATCCCCAGGATCACACCCCACCCTGCCGGACAGCCCCGGTCCTTGAACACCAGGGATGAAGAAATGTGGAGCCCTCCTCTCTCCATGTTCTCGGTCACTTAATTTTCCCTAACTGGCTTCTCGGGCGCGTCTCCTTCCAGGCTCCCGGGCCCTACAGCCGCGATGACCGTCACCAACCAGGAGGAATAATCCTCCCCAAGAAAGCCTTCCCTCAGCCATGCTGCGCGGGGAGCTCGGCGACACCGTGTGCTCAGGGGGCGCCGCTCCAAGCGCAGGGCCTGAGGGCGCCCGGGACCCCCACCCCCGCGGAGAAATCTCAGTAAACCCGGGGAGGTTGGCAGCAGCCGGGACTCTAAGAAACCTGAACATTTAAGAGGCAGCTTTCAACCCACGAGCTGAGCCGTCCGCGGGCCTGTCGCAATTGGCTTTCCAGAACATTCTAAAGCTCATCCCGCCAGGCAGCAGGGAGCCTGGAAAAAGTTTAATCCTGTTCCCCTGAAAAGTAATTCCAAAACCGTTAACTCGCCTTGCCACCGCCTCCAAGCTGGAATTCGCAAATCTTTCTTCCATTTCCAAAGCTTGCCTCACATTCCTCCTCCTCCCGAACCCCCTCTGTCCGACCCCCCCATCGTGGGTGGGACTGGACCCCTTTAGGATCCGTCCTGAGCGCCCCCGTCTCCTTGGGGTCCGGTCCCCAGTCCTCTGGAGAGCAGAGCCTGACGCCCGCGCGCCCGCGCGCGAGCCAACTCTGCCCCCTGGAAGGGCATTTTTCAAACCCAGAATCCTATTTACATCTGGAAAGCCGAGCTCACTTTCCCTTCTGCGCGGGGGGGGGGGGGGGGG
>JABWHU010000930.1:124506794-124525357 GCA_014189135.1 Dicerorhinus sumatrensis harrissoni
AAAAAAAATAAGATTATGAAGAATAAAAGTGATGAATTAGCCGGCGCGTTAAGCGATCGTAAATCAGTCTTGGGGTGATTTGCGGTCAGTTTCAATTAGTCCCGAATATGCTAACTAAAGCGCAGTACACTGGTTTAGACAGTCATTTCTTCATTAAGGACCAGGCACCGATTTCTTTCACAAACGCCGTAATCTGATTTCCTTCTGATTTCCATTACAGACAGTGAATAATGACATTTAATTTAGCTCTGCGCCATAAACCCAAAGATATTTGTTGTAATTAAATTACGGCCTGCTCCTCACCGTGGTCACATAACTTTCGATTATAACCCTGACAGCTGGGTGGTATGAGCTTCCAGGACGATACTAAAAATAAAAGGTTAATAAGGACCAGCTTCCATAGGATCCTCAATTTATTTACAGCAAATTTCCACACTCAACTGAAACTCTATCCTCTAACAACACGGGACGGGCTGTCCTGAAATGGATTGCCAAACAATTTGGAGACAGGATTAAAATCTAGTTCATTCTGGCCCCCTGTTTCTCCCTCCACCAGCCCTGGTGACACCGCAGGACCACGGACATGTTACCACTAATTGATTTTTATGAGCGCTTTCTGCCCTCTGCTCTCTGTCAGGCGACTCCTTGCCCTGTGGCCGGTGGAAAATTATTTCTGCGCTTCTCTTCTCATGTTTATTTGTATTATTATTTACAGTCGTTAAATTTTAATTCGCCTCCGGATCGATAGCCGCCGGCTTCTCCCCCCTTTTTATTTTAGGGCCCTCGCAAGATGGGCAGACACCCGGGAACCAATCTTCTGCCAACCCCAGTTCCTCCTGCAAAGGTGCTCTTCAGTAATAGACTAGTGAAAGAAATAGTGTGGAATTAAATTACAAGTAATTTATTTTTATAGAAACAGTACATCAAGGCCTGGGAGATATTACAGATCCCGGGCAGAAAGACACTGCGTGGTGACATAAAAGTTGATGTCCCCTTCAGCGAAAGTTCAATCTTTTCATTAATTTATATGGCGCAGCCCAATCCATCTTCCCAGAGAAGGGAAGCCAGCGGGAAAGCCACCCTCGGAGGCCGGCCTCCTCGCCTCGCTGCTGCGGCCACAGATGCCCAGAGGGACTCGCCCGCCCGGGGAGAGGGTCCCAGACCCTGTTCCCCGCTCCTCTGCGGGGCGGAGAAGAGCTGGAAATACCCCAGGACTGTTGCATTTTATCCCAAGTCAGCCTTGTGACTGCAGAGACACGGAAAGACGGAACGGGCTTAGGAGCAAAAATAGATATTTTGTTTCAAGTTAAAAATTTTTGTAAAACACACGTGTATTTTCGTTTCATCAATAAAATCCGGGGAGAGCCGTGTCTGAATACGTGGACCCTACAACCAATGAGAAACCGGCCTCTTCGTAGCCCTCGTCCTTCACGGCCCCCTCTCCGGTTGGCAATATTAATTCCATTTATTTAAAACCAGTCCCCAGAGCCCGGGGATTCTGGGCTCTTTCTAGTCTCCGACGCCCTGCTGTCCTGCTCAGAACCGTGAGAACCGAGCTTCCAGGCCCGACCTCCCAGGCGGCGGGGTCTGCGGGACCCCAAGGAAGCGACTCGGGAGCGACTCTCCGCCAGCCTGCCCCATAAATAAATTAATACGTTGAACTTAACGGTTGCAATGCGAGAGAAAGGCCTGTCGGAGCGTCCCCTCCGCGCACGTGCTGCGCACGCCCAGGGTCCCCGCAGAGGGCGGCTCGCCAGATGGGGCATCACCAATTCATGCGCCCGCGCCCCCCCCCCCCCCCCGAGCCCCCCGCGCCCGGGCTAATCCGGCCCCTCGCGAGCAGCAGCCGCGCTCATCAAGATGCCCAGAGTGCGAGGCTCCCCCTGCCCCCGCCCCTCGCGTCCCCACCCTGGACTGGAGGGAGGGGGCTAGCTAGGAGGGGGGAAATTGAGGAGGGGTGTGGGGATGAGAAGCGAAACCTTGAAAGAAAAGGAAAAGAGTGATCCAAATTCATGACAGCTTGGAGGTGGAAGGTGAGCCGGCCACGCTGGGCACGTGCCCTTCGTGCGAACCGTGCGCCCAAACACTCGAGGCCCCCGGGCATCTCCAAAAGGCCTGATTCCAGCGCGCCCCCCAGTCTCCCCCAGCGCTCCTAGAAGGGCTCGGCGGCCCGGGGGGCCCAGGTGGCGCGCTCCGGCTGCGCCCTGGGCCCTGTGGCGGGGACGGGCACGCGTCCTACCTGCACGCGCGCCTCCGAGAGCCCCAAGCGCTGGCTGAGCTCCTCGCGCATGAAGGCGTCCGGGTAGTGCGTCTCGTCGAAGAGTCGCTCCAGCTCGTTCAGCTGCTCCAGTGTGAAGTTGGTGCGGCTGCGTCGCTGCTTCAGCTTGGTCTGCCCGTCCTCGTCCTCCGACTTCACGTCCTCGCGCTTGTCCTTGCAGTCGTAAATACCTGCGGGGGTGGGGGCCGAGGGCACAGCGCTGAGACGCCGAGTCGCCGCCCGGGGCTCCCCGAGTCCCTCCGCCAGCTCCCGCCTCCCCAGGGCCCGCGGGGCCTGCGCCCGAGCAAGGCGGCCCGCGTGGGCGCTTTTGCGCGGGGACGTGGTGCAAACCCAAGTGTGTGCATGAGGTGGAAGGGGGCCTCCGCCACCAATGCGCCCTGACGCAAAGCCTGCGTCGAGTCGATGTAACTAACTCCAGGGGAAGACACGCTCTTTGGTAACAACTCAGGCATAGGTGGTGCGGTGTTTCTTGGCCTAATCTTGGAACAGAACAGTTTGCTCAATTTTCCACTTCGTGTCTGTTGACATATTGACATAGCCTAACCTGTTTTTTTGAAAGGGAGTGGGGTGTTAAATATTATTTTTAAGTCAAAGAAGCTTAGGTAGAATCGTCCAAGTGTCGGGTCCCCGGCGGGGCGGGCCCAGGCCAGGCTGGGGTCCAGGCCCGGGAGAGCTGCTGCCCTGAGCTGCAGCGCAGCAGGACCGGGCCGCGCCAGCCGGGCCGGAGCCTCCCTCCGGACGCCGTGAGCTGGGCGCGCGACCCCGCGCTGGTCCCTTTCTGACCACGACAGCAAAGCCGTATCTTAACGCGCACCAGGGCGCCCGGTTTCCCCGTTTGTCGCGCTCTTTCACACATTCACTCGCGTTCGGGCACGCGCCCCCCCAGGGCGCCAAGAAAGGCACTTTCTTCCACCCAAACATTATGAGCGGGTCTGTGTTTGCTGGGGGAGGAGGACCGGGCTGAGCATCGGGCAGTATAAGATCACCATTTAGGAGATTCTAACCCGGAAACCGCTCCTTCCCACCTCCAGAAAATGCAGCCTGTCACCAAGCTCAGAGATTTAAAATAAAAGGAATCCAGACCCCGTGGCTGGTAAGAACTGGACCTCCACGAATTCTGTTATCCTGTGCTTTTTCTTCCCATCGTGGGGCCCGCTGGGCACAGGCAAAGAGCACCTTTCTGCCCCAATTAGCTGTCCCCTCAGTGTCAAGACCAGGCTGGAGACTCGTTCCCAGTTCCTGGGGTCCCACCACTTTCAAAACAGTCAGAAAGCAGCTGTGAAAGCCTCTTAGTAGTAAACTCAGAAACTTGCAAAGGAGGAAGACCTAAAACATCTGAGGGGCAGGAGAAAATCCTGATAGCCTGGCCCCCACCACCATGGTCTCTGAGCTGGACACCAGTAGCCAAATCCTAAGTCTGACCCAAAGTCCCCCCTCGAGGCCCCTGGGCTCTGGGCACTTATCCCCAACTTACATTTTAAATCCTCTTTTGCTCCTTGAAAAGAATGTATCTCCAGGAACACCCTATTTCTTCCCAACAGTAAATCCTTTGCCAGAGGCGGCCCCCTCTTCCTTCCTCCTCCCCATGTCTCAAGTCTGAACCCCAGGGACTGTCCCCAGCTGCAAAGCTGGCCTTCAAAATCCTTAAGAACCCGCGGCAGGCTTTGCGAGATCCGCAGGCTCCCAGGCTCGGCTCAGCGGGACAGGCTGCCCGGCGCCCACGACCTCCGGGTTTCAACCGGAGCCCGAGGGTCTCCCACACCTCCAGTTTGCTCCCGTCCTGCAAATGCCGGCCTGGGGCTCAGCCCTCCCCAGGGGTTCTGCACACCCAGCCGAGGGGGAAGGCGCAGCTGTGGATACAACTCCCCTCCTTTCTCCTTTGCTTCTGGGCTTGTCTGCCTCTAGCTTTCTAAAGGCCTCGACTGTACGTCACTCTCCTCTGGGGTTCAACCACCTTGGGTGTCCAGGGTGAGAGGGGCAGGAGGAAGGAGAGGGCTCAGCCCCTAGGAAACGGTCAAGTGCCCTGGAGGTCAGCTGCTGGACGCTGCAAACCTCTGCAATTGAACATAGGCCTGAAGTAGCACCGGCCAACGGCCACAGCTCCATCAAAGCAAACTCTCTTTGTACAAATTATAGAGCCAGGTGCGTGAGGCCCCGCCAAGGGTCAAACGCTGAGGTAAGGCAGGCGCGCCTGGGCTGCCCGCTCTGCCAGTGGTCAGGGGCTTATGTCTAAGCCTCTGCCAGCTTTCGGCTTCCACGAGGTCAAGGCCTCAAAAGGATGGTTGGGTCCTCCGTATGGCTTCAAGGCCGTTTCAGCCAAAACTCTGGCACCAAAGTGTAGGGTCCAGAAGAGCCAGGCTCGTGGGCTTCCCTGGACAAAACCATCTTTTGAGGAGGCGGCCTAACCTCTCTCCACGCTGACAATCATTGCAACAGAACCCTTGGAGAGAGATGGCCAGCCTTTCGCTTTCCTCTCTTTGTAATGAAAAATAGACATCACAGCCGTTTCAAAGGGTGCCCCCTGAGAAATCTAGCCAATTTTATCCGTCTGATTTATTGCTGTCAGTTGCCCTGTTTGTACAGAGAGCCCCCGCTTGGGACCACCCCTGCCTAGCTGGGGGAGCCCTTCCAAACCTGCCTTTTTCCCCCGTTTCCAAAACAGGGCGAACCTCCGCGGAGGTTGCAGGAAAGAGGCCCCGGGACGCGGTCTCCCCGGAGCGGGGCCGGCTGCACTCTGAGCAGCCTTGGGTATGGCGGCAGGGTGCGCGTGGGCACCAACTTCCCCGGGCCTTCTCGCCGCGTCCAGACCCTGGCCACCTGCGGGCACGGGAGTGGTTTTAATTTACAGGCCCGCGTCAGCCAAGATCAAGTCTCAAGGTTCAAGGGGGAAAGTTTTCCCTGAGAGGAAACAGCTTGGAGAGGTTCGGAGGCGGAAGAGGCCCCTGCGCGCGTCACCTCCCGGACCACCGGCCAGCGCGTCCTCAGCGCGGCCCATTTCTAGCTGGGGAAGCCGGCAGGGCGGTGGGCGCTGGGAGAGGCATGTGGTTCTCTCCTCGGCGCGCGTGGGAAGAGGTATAAGACAGACTGGAAGGGAGACCCGCGCGCACCCAGCAGCTCTCCAGCCGACCCGGGGTTCCAGGCACATCCCCACCGATCGAGCCCAACCCGAGAGAGTTCCCGCCGCTGCGCCCGGTGCCAACGGCCCGGGAAGCGAGTCCGCGGCCGCGCGCGGCCGCAGCCCCTGTGCATCCTCGGCTCCCCTGCCTTCCTCCCTCCCCGTCTCCTCGCTTCTCCTCTTCCTCGGTTTCCTACGAAAAGACTGGCAATGCATTCCCGGGGCCTTTCCATCCGGGCCGTGGCTGGAAGTTCAGAGTTCGGGGTCGTATTGAGAGCGATCGTCGGCTCCCGGGGCCTCTGCGCGCGCGGAGCGAGGGGCAGGCAGCGCGCAGGCTCCGGGGCCAGGACACGCCGACCCCAGGAGGGGCCCGCAGCCTGTGCCCCGAGAGCTTACCTTCCGAGGCCCTCCCGGTGCCGAACTCCTTCAGTTTGTCCTTCTCGTTGTCCACGTGGTCCTTAAACAAATGTACCGGACAGTGGCCGCTGCCCTCCGTGATGTCCTGAAGGCTGGATTCCGAGCTCCCCAGCTCCCGGGAGCGCGCCAGTCCGCTCTCCAAAACTTCCCTGTACGTGATCGAATCCTTCTTGCCGCCGCCGCCGCCGCCGCCGCCGCCGCCGCTCTCCTTGTTTTTCTGGTCAAAAGATTTGGATACAAAAGCCGTGAGCTCCTCCATGGCTGCCCGGGGCTGCTGGGGTCCGCGGGGCTCAGGCGGCACTGGCTGGGAGCCGGGCTGCGGTCCGCACGCCTCCCCGCGCGGAGAGGACGGTCCGTGTGAGGGTAGGTCCCTCCTGCTGTTATTTATGCCTTCAATTTGAGATCTCACTATTTATACACGGCTACCTCGGCCCAACCCCCAGCGCTCGCTGTCTGCAGCAATTACGGCTCCCGGCTCGGCGGCGGGCGCACGCAGAGACGCTATCTCTCCCCCACCTCCAGTCCGGCAATTGGCTTTCTTTTCATTTCATCACTGTTGGGCCTCTGTGCACCTCGGTGTGGAGAGGTAAAGATCAGGTTTGGGAAGGGAGAGGGAGAGCGCGCGCGCGCGCGCGGGCGGGCGCAGGCGCCAGCGCCCCAAACAGGTATCCGCATTCTCTCAATGGCTGGCGGAAAGGAAACTCGAGGAGGAGTTTAGGGATCGTAAGGAGGTCCCTGCCGGCGGGCTCCGGGAGGAGCACCGCCCCGCGCCTGGAATGGATCTTGGCAGGACGCGTCCAGGGCTCGCCAGTGCGCAGAGACCGAGGGGACCCGGGCTGCGGGGACACGCCATTGCGGAGGAAAACTGACTCCAACTTGGAGATACGGTTGGATCGCCGGCTGGACCCGCGGAGCGAGCGGGCACAGCGGGTGAGCGCGGCCTGTTTGGCACACAGCAGGAGGTCCCCCACAGTAAGAGGAAAGCGCCCAGAACGTGGGCGCCCGAGACTCGGCAGCGGCAGCGGGGAGAGGCGGCTCGCAGAGCTCGGAGCGCCGGCGCCCCAGAGGCCGGGATCGGGGATGCTGCCGGGCCACGAGCATCCGGAGCGCGCGGGGGTCCAGCCGCGCAGAAACCCGCGGGCCACTGGGAGAACTGGTTGGTAAACAGCGGCCCTTAGGGCACGCGTCAGATCCCGCTCGGCCGGACCCGTGCGGCCTTCTTTACAGCCATGCTGTCAACCTGGTGGCTGGGATATTTATTTGGGGGAAAACATATATAAATTTTTTGGCTGTGCCACGGTTTTCCTGACTAGCTCCTTCCCACTGTCCCCTCTCCAGTGTGCTCATGAGGAGCCGCCTTTCTCCATTACGACGCGAAATGCATGTTACAATCCGGAAGCCAAACGTATCATCTTGTCTGCAACACTCCGCCAGCAAATAAAGTTGACCTTTCTCCTTCCCTCCTGTTGTTTCTGCGCTCTCTCCGCGTCTCCCCCTCCCCCCGCTGGAGTGGGGACCAGGCTTTTGGGGGAGTGGGGTAGGGGGTGTTGTGGGTTGTGAAGGAGTTGGTTTTGCGTTTTCTCAAGTCTGAAGCGCTCGTGAGTGGAACTCGGGGATGGGGGCCGCCCTCGGCGGTACCCAGCGTTCGGTCCAGCGCGGGCGCCGGCGGGGCGGAGACGGACGGCTCTCTCCTTCAGCCGGCAGGAAAGTGGACGATTTCTCCAGAATCCGCGGGGCCGGGTGGGGTTCAGGCGGGGGTGCCTCGACCTGCAGGGAGGGGGTGTCAGCCCGAGAGGCAGGGGGGAGGGGAGGAGGGCACCAGAGTTGAAACAGCCCAGTTCTCTCCCTCCGCTCTACTCCCCTCTGCTCTCTCCCTCCCTCCCTCCGTCTTTCTTTCCCTCCACCCCTCCCTCTCTCACCCCCCCCGCCCCCGCATTTCTCCTCCTCTCCTCTCCGCTCTCCACCCTTCCTCCTCCGGGAGTTTCTCCGCGCCATCCCAGGCAGCTCTGCCCCGCGTGCGGCGCTGGGGGATTTGGGGGTCGCCAGCTTCCCCCGGACTTCAAAAGCGAAAGGCGAAGAAGCAATGCAACTTGACAAACAGGTCTTTGTCACGGCGGCCCTCTAATCAAAGCGGAGGCTCGCAGATATCACACAGAATTACAAATAGCCCCTCATGCATTATGCACGCGGCGGCCTCGCGGGTCGGCGGGGGAGACGCCGGGGGCGCGCGCCCCGAGCCAGCCGGGTGCGCAGGGTGTGCGGGGTGCGGGTGCGTGGCGGCCCCGGAGTTGACGGTCCTGGCCCGGGCCGAGCCTCATCCCCACCCCCGACACCCCACGGGGCACATCTTTCGCCCCAATTTGGTTTGGGGACCCCCGCCGGCAGGTGAACGCACTCCTTGCAGGAGACAGCAGAATGATAGACGGACAGGAGCGAGGGGGAGAGAGAGAGAGAGAGAGAGAGCGCAGGTCTGCGGGGGAGGGGGCTCTGGGCCTGAGCAACAGTCCTGGGTCCCCAGAGATGGGGTAACTTTTCCTCTCCTCACTTCCTCTCCAACTCGCTGCTCCTACAGCCTCTGGTGGTGAGGGCATGTCCCCAGGTTCACTCCCAAGCTGCTGCCCTCCCACCCCTCCTGACACCTTCCGGGTGTTCCCTACAACCCCAGGAACCCGGGTGTTCCCTACCACCCCAGGAACCCGGCCTTCCCTGGGGGTCATCTAGGGCCTGCTAGGCCTGAGGTTCCTTCCCAGGCTCCCAGCCCAGACCCCCATGCAGGGCTGCCCTCCACCTCAGACCTTGGACCCCACGCCCTGCCCAAGAGGGAACACTGCCCACTGCCCAGAGCAGACTCTGGCCGCCTCCAGGAACCTCCCAACTGGCACCAGACAGGAACTCTCAATATCCAAGACCCTTAAGCCTGAGAGAGAATGAAGGCCTCCCCTTCTACTGTGGCCCCCAATTTTGACGGCCGAAGTAGATGAATGGTTTCGAAATAACCCACATCCTAAAAGAGACAGAGTGCACCCACCAGCATCTTTCCTCCACCTCCAGACCCTCATCTTTTCTAAGAGTTGCTGGCTAAGGAAGTGGATCCCGTTTTTACAAAATCAAACTTTCTTTTGGCAATGAACAAAAAGTGACTTTTGGGAACCAGGAGTGTGTGTCCCTTGGACGCCCTCCCCTCCCTGGCAGGGGGTGCACAAGACTTCTTAACTCCCCTTTCAAGACAGAGACGCCAAATGCCTGCTATTACAGCAGTTTGCTTAGGCAAGGACTTTTTCTACCACTTGGTTCTGCTAATTCAAGACCTGAGAGGTGGGGACACTTTATGAAATGTTACGTTGACATTTCCCACAAGGGGGGGGTGGCAGGGACCCTCCCAGGCTGGCGGGGGGGGGACCTCCCAATAAGGGGCGCTTGTTCCAGCTCCTGCAGCCGTGTCCCCCAGTGAGAATGGGGGGGACAGCGTTTTAAAATCTGGACACGTCTTGTTAGAACGCGGATGCCTTCCTGCCTCCAATGCATTTTGCCAACTCTTAAAGAGAAAATGGATTTGGGGAAAGTTTGTGGATAGAAATGAAAGCATAGCTCCCTCCTAAAAATGCCGGCTGGGGAGGGGGTGTGGGGGAGAGAGCACAAGAGGGGATCTAGTTTCTGGAGGAAAAGGGACGTTCCAACTTTGATAGGTCACCAAACGCTGGGCACACACCCAGGAGCTCACGATGGTCCTGGATTCACATCTGGGCATCACCGAGGGCCCCGCTGTCCAGAAACCCCAGGCGGACACCGGCTGCCCAAGACCTGGAGACCTGACCAGCTCCCCCCAATTTATGGTCCAACTGGGAATGGACACAGAGACAAATGCAATTAAACCGAATAAAAATACCAAGAGAGCTCGTACTCGGGACAAAGAAAGGGTCCCGAGCTGGGGAGGAGGCTGGAGGGTCTTTTTAACACAACCATTGGCTGCTGGAGCTTGGGGGCACACTGATGTCTGTGTTGCCCAAGTGGCCCCATCGCTGGCCTGTGCACACCAGTCCTCCAGCTCTGGGGAAAATTGAGCATCCTCACCACCAGGGAGACCAGATCTGCAGGCTATGCCCCGCCACCCCAAGTCTACCCCAGCTGGAGTCCTTCGGGCCAGCCCGGCAGGCTCCCAGCCGGCCTCTCCGGACCCAGGCTGAGCTCTGGGACACACCGATCAGGAGCAGCAGAAACAGCACCGCCCCACTCCCACCACGTCCTGCTGGCTGGAGACCTCAGAGCGGGCAAGGCCGTGTGGTGCTGGCGGTAATGGGGTTTCTCCTCTCCTCTGTGCTTTCCCCAGATGCAGAAAAGAAATGCACCAGAAGACTTCATGGCTGTTGTCTGCACTCCGGGACCTCCGTCTGGAAGGCACACTTGTTAAATTTGGATGTCCAGGCTCTCCGGTCCAGCCCGAGTGCCCAGGAAACCTAGTAAGAGAGGCCGTGGACACGGTGGACGCTGGCAACCACCAGTCCCATGACCCAACTAGCCTTTTCTGGGGCATGCCGGGTGGGAGACAGACCCCAGGGGCCGACTTAGGATGGCCTGAGGAAATGCACATTGATGTTTTTTATTTTATAAAATAATCTGACTTTCTGTAGGTGCATTAGGTAAATTTTAATGAACGGACTCTGCTGCTAATGGCTTCCTCTCTCTCTGTCTCTCTTCAAAGCCAAGGGAAAGGAAGCAATGAATATTCAAATATTTAATATTTGGCTTATTTAATTCCTAAAAGGTAGGGCTCAGAATTCTCACTTTTAGCCCAGTGCAAACCAGGCTCCTCCTGATCCAAATGTATTTACTTTAAATCAAATTTCATGCCCCCAGCTCTTAATTGCAGAGTACCGTTTGTAGCCGTCTGGTGGAAGCCGCTGGCCCAGAGCTCGTCCCCACCACCTGTCAACTCAGGCCCCCAAGGGTCGTGCTGGGTCCCCAAGTAACGGAGGAAGCATCTTTCCAGGAATGCCCCTTCAGGCTGGGCCCACGTCCTCAGCACGTAATTCAAAAGACAATTTCTATTAATAAGAAGAATGGAGGGGGTGTTAATGGTTTTCGCCCAAGAGCAAGCCTTTTTAACAACAACCAACCCCTCCCCGTCCATTAAATATTTATCAGTATCGATCCAGAGTTGCAGGGTTTTACAGAAGTCTTAACGCATGTCATAGACGGGCTCCTTTTTTTTCTTTTCTTTCTCCCCCTTTTAAATTTAGAAACCTGCATTTTCATTCCCTCCTATGCTGTTTATTGATTGACCCAAACATCCATGTTTCAAATGCCAGGCTAATAGATTTTCATTACAGCGGGCTCTCCTAATCCAGCCCGTGAATGGACCACATTGATCCCGCCGACAAATTTGACATCTATAATACTCATAAAGGGCAAGATGGGGCAGGGTCTGCTCCCCCTCCTGTCTAGAAGGTGGGCTGCCTCTGCTTTCAAAGGCCTGCCCAGAAAATGTGGGTGTGTTTTTTTATTATTATTATTATTTCGTCTCACTTTGCCTACAAACCCCAGGATTTATGTGGAGGGCTTTCTAAAATAGCCCTCGATGCAAAAATGCATTTTTAACAATACATTTCATAGGAGGGAATGCTGTTTGCCTTCTGTGGAATTTTCTCTCTTTTTTTTTTTTCCTGGCACTACGTACTTTGCAACATATGGTGGACATTAAAACTCTTTCCTTTCAGATTTAATCACGAGACATTTATGTTTTATTGAAGAAAAACATTATTTTTTCAGGGAGCAAAGCACTTTACCACGAAGAACATCCAAAGAGGGTCGTTTTCCGGAGACCACCTTAAGCAAACAATGGGCGGCTCTCCTTCGCCGCGAATACATTAAGCGCTCGCAGGGGCCGTTTCTGCGTAATTAATGTTCCGAGGAATAAATCCGAGGAGTGTATTTTGATCTTCACTCTCGTTTCTGGCACAGGGCCTCAGCAGAGGGCAGGGGCAGAGAGAGTCCTGTCTTCTTCCCTCCCGCGCCCCCCACCCTGGAGTGGCCTCCCCATTTTACGCATGAGTCACCGAGGCCTTTGGACGCAGCTCGCTCCAAAACCGGCTCAAAATCTCTTGCCTCTTCTCTCCAATTTCAAAATGCAGACGAAAGGAACGAATCTCTCTGACGCCCACAGCCAGGGAGCAGACCTTTCTTTGGGAGACAGCGGCCCCTGGGCCGGAAGCTGCGGCAGAAAGTGACTCGCACCCGCTGGGCGTAGTGAGAACCGTTGTCCCAGGCCTCCCGGGGCGCAAGCGGCGCGCACAGGGCGCTGTCCCCGCGGGCCGTACTGGACCCGGGCCCGCGTCCTGCCTCCCTTCGGCTCCGGCCAGCGTCCCCGGACGCCTGGGGACATGACGCATCTGTCTGCGTGCTCAGCGCCCGCGCACAAGTCTCCCGCCGGCTCCCGGACCACGTCCACCTGACCAAAGTTTGCAGCGGATTGTTTCAACAAACTTAGATTGCCCCCCACTCCAAGGACGGCTAACTGTTAGGCGGCTGGAACCGGGACTCGGGGCAGCCTCTGCGCTCCTGTGGAGTGTTCCCCATTCGCCTTTGACTTCCACATACGAGGCCTCTAGAACAATATACCAGGAAAGGAACTTCCACCCTGTAGGAGGCAGACATTAATTAATTGGCCAATTTGTGCAGAAGAAACCTCCCCCCCCCAACCCCCGCAATTCTCCACTTCCAGAGGCTGCCCTGGAACCGAACTTCCCCTCGGGAAGCAGGCCCGTGTTTATGTGCCAACGGCACATTCCAGAAAGACAGCCCGTCCGGACGCATGAGCGTCGGGGCGCTGGGGCCCCCCCAAGACTTTGCTTGGAGCCCAACATACCCAGCCCGGAAGCCCCCGCTCCCCAGGCGTCTCTGAGCGGCCTCCCGGGCACGCCAGGACTGGAGCCCCTGGGGGTCAAGGCCTGTTCTTCCCACACACACACTGGCCCCCCCCCAGTTCACTGTCAGACATCTGGACCCGCTTTCCCAGTCCGCGGGCCACCACCCACGGGTCGCCCATCCCCGGACGGGTGCTGCTTATCACTCATTCTGGCCTTGGTGGGGAGGGTCGTGCGCTGCCTCTCTCCAGGGCCCACTCACCCCAGCTCGCTAATGAGGCGCCTGCGCAGACCGCCCAGGGTTGCGTGTGGGGGGCCAAGGGTGTGCCCCCTCCTCCGCCACGCCCTGCTCTGCGCGGCCGGGTCCCATCGCCGCGAAGCGGGGGGAGGGTGTCTCGAGGCCAGAGCGGGAGGGGCAGAGATGTAGGGGGCTGGAGGGTCTGGCCCCGGCTTGGCTAATTGGGGAGCGGAGGCGCAGGCCCGGCCAGACCGCGGAGGAGGGGCCCTGGGGCGAGGGGGGAGGGACGCGCCCGGCTAGAGCTGCGGCCTTTCCACCCGCAGCTCAGCCTCCTGGCCTGAGGCGAAGCTTCGGGCGAGAGGGCTGAGCTCGACCCGCTGGACACCCGCCAGGAGCCCACCTCGGCGCTCAGCACCACCCCCACTCCTGCCTCCAGCGCCTGCGCGCACGGGGAAGAGGGGGCCGCGTACCTGGGCGGCGGGCGCGCACAGGGGCAGGGGGGCGCGCACCGGGGAGGAAGGAGGGAGCGCGGCCTCCCCACCAGGCTCAGCGCGGGCAGGCGGGAGGGGGCCAGAGGGGAGGGGTCGCTGTCCTGTCCAGGATCAGGGCAGACACAGGACCTCGCCCCTTGGGCAGAGGAAGCCACCGGGCCGTTTGGACACGCGCAGGCCTGGGCTCCAGTCCAGCTGTGTCGCACGGGCTGGGTGACCTGGGGCCTGAGTGAATGGGCAGCTGGATCCATAACTGACCGTGGCGACTCCGCCCAGCCAGGAAGGCCGCCGGTGTCTGAGGAGCCGGGCCTTCCCTCCTTGGCAGGAAAGGGCAATGCTCTGGATTCACTTCATTCATTCATTCGCCCACCTCTGTGTGGGGTCCCTGGCCCCCAAGGCGGGACCCTGCACAGCTGACTTCCCGTGACATCTCTTGAGGCCAGCTCCTGCCTACCTGGGCTTCCTCCTCCTCCTTAAGCTGTCGTCTGAGGGTGGGAGGGAGGAGATTTCAGATGAGGCAAAGAGATTCAGAGGCTGGAGGGACGTGGGGAGAAAAAGCCCCCACGCCAGTTCTGAAATGCCCTATGCTTCCCGGGAGCTCTGGGGTGTGTGAGAGGATTAAAAAGGAAGTGAGGAAGGGCCCCCAAGGGCGGGGGCCCAGGGGTGACTTGGGGCACCTGTCTAGACCCCAGGTCTCCGTGGCTTCAGGGCTCAGCCAGGCTGGATGCCGTCACCTGAGGTCTCTCCTGTTGGCGAGATTCCGGGACTCTGTCTTCCTGGCATCAGAGAGGCCGTTCTGTGTGGATACAGGTCGGGAGAGGAGGTGGGGCTGTTAGGGCCCCCCCACCAGGTGCCACAAGAACAGCCCATGAAAGAAAGACCCGGGCTCCGAGGCCAGGGCTGTCTCCCCCCTCAGGACAAGCTCAAGGGACACCCACATGGGCCCACGGCCACCCCTTAGCTCTTTGCAGGAGACAACCTGGGGATGGAGGGAGAGTCAGTTACCCGGACACCATGCTAGTTTCCATTGTGCTTTCTCTACCATGGCACCAATAAGACCCTTCCTCTCCCACTGGGCTTACATGGATTAGAATGATCCCATCTCCCGGAGCAGGGGAGAAATCCGTCTGGAGAGGGCAGGCTGCAGCTTCCAACTGACCACTACCCCTGGCTGCTTCAGGGCTGCCCGCTGGACCAAGCCTTCGATGAAATGACCCTTTTCATAGATTCCTTGAGTTGTCCCAGGTACTTATCAGTCACTGTGGTAGGCAGAGGTGTCCACACCTTCATCCCTGGCCCCTGTGAGTGTGTCTCCATAAGGCAGAAGGGACTTTGCACACAAGGTGTCCAACCTTGAAGTTGGGAGATGATCCTGGATTATGAAGGTGGACCCAATCTAATTTTAATACCTCAAAAGCAGAGAACATTCTCTGGCTGGAGTCAGAGTGATAAGGCAGAAAGAGAAGTCAGAGAGATTCCAGGCGTGAGAGGGATGCACCCGACTAGCCATTGCTGGAAAGGGCCCATGTGAGACATGACAAGCAATGTGGGTGCACCCTGAAGAGAAGAGACCTGCCCTGGCCAGCAGCCAGCCAGGAAACGAGACTTCAGTTCCAGAACCCAAAGGAACTGAATTTAGCCAACAACCTGAATGAGCTTGGAAACAGATTCTTGGGCTCCTTCATTTTGGCCTTGGGAGGCCCTGAGCAGAGGACACAGATGACCCACCCACGTTTGCCTGGACTTCTGACCCAACACAACCATGAGATAATAAATGGGTGCTGCGTGAAGCCATGACATGGGTGATCATTTGTGACAGCCCCAGAGAAAATGAATAGATGCATTTATCTGAGCATCGAACATGGCCAATGAGGTCGATTAGATGCATTCCCCTTTCTCCTGCAGCTCACGAATTGTGCGAGAACACAGACAATAAACAGATACGGGAGTTTAGAAACTGGATATAATTTCACGTGCAGAGAAGTACCGAAAGCTGGGAATCAGAGACGGATAAGGCTGGAGGAGCTATTTAGAGAGAGGGGTCAGGGAAGGTGACATTTGGAGCAGAAACTTGAAGACGTGAGGGAGCAGGTGATGAGACAATGTGGGGAAGGGTCATTCCAGCAGAGGAAAAAAGGACAGAGACAGGAGGCTGTGACATAAATCTGTCACATTGAGAACGACCAGGAATGGCTGAGCAGAATGGACAAGGAGAGAATGCCAGGCCGGAGAGCCAGCTGCAAAGGGTCTTACAAGGCGTGGGCTTTGGACTTGACTGAGCATGAGGAGAGCCGTGGAAGACTTGGGGTGGGAGCTCTGAGTTGTGTTTCAACCACCCCCATCTGGTTGCTGCACGGAGAGTAGATGTGAGGGGAGACGGGACGGAGGAAGGGCGACCACCAGCCAGGATGTGACTGCTGATGTCCCTGGTGAGACATGATGGTGGCACAGAGACGTCGGGATCAGGTGAGGTGGTGGGACTCAGATGAGTTTGGAATGCGTTCTGGAGGTAGAACTAAGCGGACTCACTTATACCTTGTAGGGGAGCCACGGAAGAAAGAGAAGAATGGACATCATTTTCCAAAATGGCGGGAATGGCGAGGGAAGTTTTGGGGGCAGGTCTGCTGTTGCCTATTTGGGGTTTGTGTCATTTGTAATATCTGCTGGACCTCTGAGATGTTGCGTGGTCAGTTGGATTGATGAGTCTGGGCGCAGGAAGAGACCACAGCTAGACATAGTCCATTCATTTGGGAATTGCTTGGGGGAAGCCATTGGGCTGGAGCCATAGATGGGGGTAGAGACGAGGAGATGTCCATCGACCAACCCTGGGTCACTCTATCCATAGGATGAGAGAAAAGTCAGGATGTAGCAGAGCAAAGGAAGCCAAGAGGGAATGGTCTGCAAGGTCAGAGAGAAACCAAGAGAGGAAGGTTCTGAAAGAAAGCAATTTAGGAAGGAGGAAAGTTCTAGATCCACATTCAAACAATATCGAGGGAATATTATCAACAACTTTACGCTAATGAACTCAACAACTAAGATGAAACACATTCCTTGAAAGACATAAATTACCAAAGCTAATGCAACAAAAAATGGAAAACATGAGGAGTCCTATATACACTAAAGAAATTGGGGTTGTAATTAACAGCCTGACCACCAAGAAATCTCCAGACTGCATGGGGGATTCCAGCACATGTCTGAGGAAAAATGACCGATCCTTCACAAACTCTTTCAGCAATAATGATGGAGGGAGCACTTCTCAAGTCATTCTATGAGGCTCACATTATCTGATACCAAAACCAAAGATATAAATAGAGAAAATTAGAGACCAGTACCGGCCACGAACACAGATGTAGAAATCATTCACAAAATATTAGCAAACTGAACCCCAAATACATCTATATTAAAAGGACAACATAGTATCACCAAGAGGAGTTTATCCCAGAAATGCAAGGTTGGGTCAACATTCGAAAGTCAACAGTGAAATCCACATATTAATAAAGGCCAAAACTCTATGAATATCTTAATAGAAGCAGGAAAACAAGGGGATTTCCTGAATCAAACCCTTCTAACATGCCTGGGATTCCTTCTGTGAGCTCTAGGGAAGTTTGTGCAAAAGGATGGGAAAAAATGGGTTTCAGCCATACATTTTTTTCCAATTATTTTTGCCCCTCTCATATCCAACATTCTGAAGACCTTTTACCAGCCTCACATTATCTCTTCTCGTGTTCCCAACACCAGCAGACCATCTTGCAAATCCTCTTCTGACACCTGTTATGATCTCATCCACCCCAGAGGCCTCAGCTCAAAAGCATCCCCTTTCCATGCAAATTAAACACCAAGTATTCCAAGAGGAAAAGTGTGCAGGTTGCATAAACTTTAGACAAGAGAGGCAGGAATGATTTTTTTCTCTTTTGGAGGAAAAGGGAAGACTGGTCCTGAAGCCATATGCGACCTTGAGGGGAGCAGACGCCCCCATCTACACACACGGGAGGCGAGAGTCAGCGATCCTGATGGACACCCTCTATGACTCGGTGACATTTCAGGTTATAATATGTGGAAATGGATGCAATTCTGGGGGTCTGGATGAGAAAGAATGCACTTTGAGAATAACTCTTTATTTACAAAAGGATAATTACTATCCTTTCTCCTACTGGTCCACACAACCACCCTGATTTTGCCCCTTGATTGTAACCAAGCCAAAAACAGCTCATGCTACAAGCAACAGGTGCTTTGGACACACAGGGTTGGCCCCGAGCCTTTTCCTATTTTTAAACCCACAAGAAAACCACCCTGAAGGTCATCATCTGTGGCCAGCAGAGCGGCTGAGCAGCTGAGGGACACTAGGGAGCCATTTGAGGTGGTCTGCTGGACTGGAAGCATCTGAGAACTTGTGAGTTTCCATGAACTCTCAACTTACCCTGTTCGCAGAACCATCCCTCAAATCAAATCTCACCACGTTCTGGGAGAAAGAGCCCCGTGGGTTTTTCCACCACCGTTTCCAGGTTCCTTGAAATTGCTTTGTTTTCTAGCTGAGTTGAAAAGTTTGGGATCTTCAGTAAGCCCTGTCGCAGGGACCAGATGGACCACCTCGGCGATGCCAACAACTACATTTTATTGATGGAGGGAGATTCCGTCTAAAGTTCTTTCTTCTGCACCACCAGCTCTTCCGTTCCATCTAGACGCCCTTTCCTGACAGAGGGAACAAAGAACCACAACACGCTAGAGGTTCTACTTACGTTCTCAGTGTGTCTACTTAAGTCACCTCTAGGCTACCCCGGGTTTCTCGAGCTCGGCACTGTTGACTTTCGGAGCCAGATCGTTCTGTGGCTTGGGGCCGTTCTGTGCATTGTGGAATGTTTGCAGCATCCCTGGTCTCCACCCGCTAGAAGCCAGGAGCACCCACTCCCTGCCCACCAATTGTGGCAACCAAGAATGTCTCCACACATTGCCACTTACCCCTGGGGAAGGGCAAATTCATCCCCGGTTTTGAACCACTTTGAGAAATAGGGAGAGATTGAGAGAGACAGATGATGGATGGACAGGTCGATGGATGTTTGGGCAGGCAGATGGATCTATGAAGAGATAGGTGATAGATAGATAGATAGATAGATAGATAGATAGATAGATAGATAGATAGATAGATAGATAGATAGATAGATAATAG
>JABWHU010000930.1:124525558-124571878 GCA_014189135.1 Dicerorhinus sumatrensis harrissoni
GATAGACTGATAAATAGATAATATGTAGATAGATACATAGATAGACAGATAGATAGATAGATAGATAGATAGATAGATAGATAGATGATAGATAGAGATAATAGATAGATAGGTAGATAGATAGATAGAAAGAGAGATAGATAGACAAAGCGATAGATAGATAATACGTAGATAGATGATAGATAGATGATGGACAGATGGATAGATAGACAGACAGATAGATAGATGATACATAGAGAGATAGAAAGATGCTAGATGAATAGATAGATATGATCGAGTCTCTCATGCAAAGGCATTATTCACATCCAGCCTGGAGCAATGGCAGGCCGTCCCGTGCACTGTAGGATGTCAGGCAGCATGCCTGGTCTCCACTTCAGGTGGAGTAGCCCCCTCCCCAATGGTGACAGCAACAGTCTCCAGCCAGCACCAAATGTCCCCTGAGGAGGCCCCAACCTCCTCCACAGAGCCTCATCTTTGCACACAGGCTACCCAGCAACATAGTGCATGCTTCTTCGTATAACCAGAAGTCACAGTACTCATAGCTTCTCGAACATATCCTCGGTCTCGGGCACACTCCTCGGAGCTTTATATACATTACCTCAATTCCTCAGAACAACCCCAAAGGGTCCGTATAATTATCCTCACTTTACAGAAGAGAAAAAGGAAGCTCTTGCCAGTTAAGTACTTCGAGCCAGAGAGACGCACCCTGGAGAGATGGAACAAGTCTGGAATGCAGATCCGCCTTCTCTTCCCTGGCTTCCAGGGGTGCACAGTGCCAGCCTCCTGGGTGGGCTAGAGGGGATGAGAGCAGGCTACGGGAATAAGAAAGATCCTCTGGGATGCCCACATCAGGACAGGCAGCAGCGAAGACCAGAGATGCGTCTGTCTGCCCACAGTATGACCTCCTACTCCTTAGAAAACAGCCCTGCGTTTCCCAGAAGCTCTTAGAGCCCAGGAACATCCCGGGCTAGCTCTCTGCAAAACCACGGTTTTCCATGAATAGACTGCATTGGAGAATTCTGGAAGAAAAGCGACTAGACTCTGAAGCAGAGAAAGTCAAAACCCTGTGTCTTCTCCACCCCCTTATTTGTAAACCTCGTTTCTCCTGCCTCCCACACACAAAACCTCCACAACAATCATTTTTAAGAGGAATCTATTTTTGTTTGCATATGAAATTCTGTTTAAAAAAATGCCACAGGCAGAAAACTCGGGCTCTGAATTATGTACCTCATGAATGACAACACAAGGGCTGCGGGCTCGTTAGGACGGATAATTGCTCTAATTTTTCCCCTTCATTTCGTGACTCTGGCAGACGTTGTGTGGTCCCGACGTATTTCCCATGCAGCTTGGCAACACGCAGGGTGACAGCTATGGATGGAGAAACCAGTGGCACTTTCGTGACATAAATGCTCCCCGTTCATCGCATGATGCACGGGGGCGATAAGGTGCTTCTCAATTGTGCAGGATGCTGTCGGCTGTCCTCAGCCATAAATCAAGCTTGTCTGGATCAACAGCAGTTTCTTGACTTTCAGAGACCTGCAAACGGGGACAGACTCGGAGAAAGGAGTCGCTAGAAAGAAAGGAACTTCCTAAAGCCGGTTGTGGGGTGTTTCCCCCAAGGCTCAGAAAGTGGAGATGCAAGCAGGCTCTTGGCTTCCAAAACAGCAGCCTTCTTGGGACCCAGGAAAAACTGCAGAGAGAGCATCATATAATTCAGCCCCGAGGATGATTATCTTTGGGCATCCTGACGACTAAGGAGTTTCTACAAATATTTCACTTGAGCGTTGCAGGACCATTTCCCCAAGCTCTGAGCTGTTCACACGCCATCAGGTGGGTTGCCTTATCAGAGGCTGAATCGAGGGTGTATTTTAGAAGTCTTTCTAATTCCACTCGAGCCTCCACGTATAAAAGAAAAATTGTCCAACCGTCGTCTATGAAACATGCCAATGACTAGTTAGTGTAAGTTTGTGCACGAAGACGCACACACTTCATTACACAGTGTGTACGCCCGTCACATCGCACCCTGGAATCTTCTGCACATTTCCCTTTAAGAGAAAACATTAAAACTCATCATCAGTGAAATGAAAAAGGATTGAGACATGTTAAGTGCATATTTGAAAATTCTCTTTAAGGGGACACATCCTTGGGTCCCTGGGGACGTGGGGAACAGCCCCAGATTTCATGAACACAGACCCCTTTGCATGTAATTCCTCCAGACGGACAGCGGCTGTCTGCCTCCTGGAAAAGCCAAGGATGCATCAGAACAAGAACATTGGGTCTTTATTGGGGGCTTTTAAAAGTACATGGGAACTAAAACGAAAGAAATTTCCATCAAGGGAGGTGCCTGAGGGTGTGCACATTTTAAAAATTGCTTGCAAACTTGCTTTTTAAACATTTGTAGACAAAAATGTGTGCAAATACATAGAGACCTGACTTCCTCTATGAATTTGAACATCTGCCCTCAGATAAGCACCCGGGCTCGTGCCTGTACGATTCAAGGTTTTATCTAGAAACGGCTTTTGGGGGCCTCTCCCAGCTGCTGTGCACGTCCCCTCCCCAGTGTCAGCTCATCTGTTGGGCCTCCCAGCAAGTGCCCAGGACCCTGGCATCCTGTGCTCTGGCTTCTTTGTAAGGGTGAATTGCTCTTCTAACTTCATGCTATTAATTAGGCGATTATCAGCTCCCTGGGATTGGTGGTTGGACCGTGGAGGGAACTTCCAGGTCCTGGATGTGAGTGTGGCTCAGACAACGCTATTTTATTCATTAAGAAGGGGCGGGATTCTTAGGACAGGGCCCTGCATGGCAGCCCCTGTGCAGGCTGACCTTCTGGATGGGTCCAGCTGACCAGCTGTTTGCACAGAATACCCCAGCATTCAGGACCGAGGTCCCCCCAAAACATGCAAAGAATCAGCATCCAGTCCCAGCAGAAGAAACTGCATCGACCCTGTTATCAGTCTCTAAAAGATGCAGAGCTGGGCGCTCGCAGGAATGAGCAGCGAAGCCCAGTGCCTGCAGACACGGCTGCCTTAAAACTGGTTAAATCTAACCAGCCTACAACCTCTGGGGAAAAATATTGTAAATGAGATGAAAATAGAGAGGATTTTTAATTTGTCATTTTTTTTTCCCCTCTCGGTTATATGCCCTGGTTCCTTCCAGTGCTGGAAACATCTGTAAAGTTTAAAATCCATTTGCGTGAGATTAAGTTCAGAGCCTCCCTGGGCTGACACCCCAAACATTTCTGGGGTGATGGACGGGCAAGAAAGAGACACAGCTTCAAGCAGGGCACCAATGGCTCTTGTTGTCTTGGGTTTTTGAACCATTCGACCTGACAGTCGAAGAATTTAATGATGCCAGGGAGATCAGGTGAAACGTTATTTAAATAACGGAAACATCTATGCTGACCCTCAGCCAATACCCATTTACCCAAATTAAAGGAAATCAGAGATCAGAGGCTGTAGGTGACAGGATGGGTTGACAGTCTAGAAACTCACCTGTAATCTCTCCTGGAAAGGTGGGACTTGAACAAAGAGAGGAGCGGGGTCTGAAGGGCCTCCTCTTGGGTATTTTGGGGGGTTCTCATGAGGACCCAGGAAAATGTTTGCCACTAAGGCCAAAGGGTGGGCTTCCTTTCCTAACAACGTGAGCCACCTTTCCGTAATGTTCTTCCTTGCCTTGCTGTAGGAAGGAAGATGTTGTGGGGCCGACAACATTACAAGAGCTTTGCAGGACACCAGGGGTCTGTGTGGCCACACGGGCAGAATTGGAAAAGCAAGACAGGGCTCCCTTCCAAGTGGTGGGATGCTTGCTGCCCAAAGGCACAGAAGATTGGGCTCAAAACCACAACTTCTGGGCAAGTGCATAGACGGGAGTTTTCAAAAACAAAGACGGTGTCTGTGCTTTTACGGATGGTGCCCCAAGGGAGCAGGCCACCAATCTCAAGGTCATGGTAATGTGTCTATAAGCCAAGGAACGCCACGGATGGCCAGCAAATGCCAAAATCCAGGAGAAAGGCGTGGAACAGACGCTCCCTCAGAGCCTCCCGAAGGGACCAACCCTGCCCACACCTTGATCTGGGACTTCTGGTCTCCAGAACCGTGAGACGATACATTGCCATTGGTGTCATCCGTGGGTGTCCCAGCAAACTAACACAGGTTTTAGCACTCGCCCAGCCTGAGCCCTTGTCTTGGTCAACTTGGGTTACCGTAACAAAAGACCCAAGAGTATGTGGTTTATAAACAACAGAAACGTATTTGTCACAGTTCTGCAGGCTGGGCGTCCCAGATCACGGTGCCGGCTGATTCACCGCCTGGTGAGGACTCTCTTCCCGGCTTGCAGATGGCCAACTCCTTGGTGTGTCTTCACACAGTGGAAAGAGAGAAAGAGAGCACTGGTCTCCTCCTCTTCTTATAAGGACAATGATCCCATCATGGGGCTCCACCCTCACGACCACATCTAATCGCAATCCCCTCCCAAAGGTCCCACCTCCTCATACCATCCCATTGGTTGGTAGGGCTTCCACATATGAATTTTGGGGGACACACAATTCAGTGCAAAACAGCCCTTGAGGCAACAACACCCAGGCTGAGGAGGTTCTGGAGATGATCCCCAAAGGAGAACCATCAACAAGCCGTGCACTGAGGTGCTGGTCCAGCGTAAGAGGTATTGTTAGGGTCTACAGCACAAATCCACTGGTCTAGACCAAGAAGACCATCAACAGTGTAGATTAGGGAGGCAGAGGAGAAGTCCCGAATACTTGTGGCTGCTGGCCGTGCAGCGGCCAAGACAGGGCAGGAGGTTCGGGTGACCAACACCCTACAGCACGTGAGCAATGCTCGAAGAACAATTTGTGCAGTGATGGTGGTGATGGAGATAGAAACCAGCTTCCAAAAGAACCGTATTCATCCCCTCTTATTATGTAAGAAGTGACCCCAAAACTTACTGTCTTACACACAGATTTCTTGTCTCACACTTTCTATGGGGCTGGAATTCAGGCATGGCTTCGCTGGGTGCCTCTGGCTCAGGATCTCTCATAGGTTGAAACCACAGTATCAGCAGGGGCCACGGTCCTATGTGAAGGTTCAACAGGGGAAGGGTACACTTTCAAAGTCACTCACATGACATTGGACAGAGGTATCAGCTCCTTGCCACGTGGGCTTCTCCATGGGACAGCTTATAACATGGCAACTTGCTTTCCCAAGAGCAAGGGAAGAAGGAGAGAAAGAGAGAGAGAGAGAGAGAGAGAGAGAGAGAGAGGTGGAATGAGAGATGGGGGTCTCCTTTAACCTTGTCTCAGAAGTGACAACCCAACTCCTATGAAACCCATCGGGAGCGAGGTTGGGATCCAGCTGGAGCTCACAGAAGCAGCCACTCGCTAAACTCCGTAAGACCATGTGGATGGATGTGTTGAGAACATCTGTGTGGACCTTCACTGTGGTCCAGCAAACTCTCACCTGTACTTGTGGCTTTGATGCCCTTGGAAGCAGCACACTTAACCTGATACTGGAGACTCAAAGATGAGTTTCACCCCCAAGGAGGCTTCTCTCACCTCTGTGTCACCAACGGAACCAAGATCTATCAAAATCTTCTAGTCTAATCAAGAGGCACAGACTGCTCCATAAAGACCTGAGTCTGCACAATGGCTTTATCATCACCATTGTAATTTGGAACAATGTGTCTTTTATCCGGCACCTGTCATGACCCGGTGATATGCCAACCTCTTCTCTGCAGTATTCCATTTAATCCTCATTGTCACCTTATGAAGTTGGTGCCATTATCATCTCCATTTTACAGAGGAGGTAACCGAGACTCAGCTTGGAGACACCAGGTCCTTGGTCACCCACAGGTGAGTGGAAAGTGTGGGAGTTGAACCCAGCATGCTAACCGTCCATCCTCTTCACCTCCAGACGGAAGATGAGTCTGGTGACAACACAGGAGCAGGTTGGGGTGCTGGAGTGACGCTGTCTGCTGGCACTGAGATTCTGTCTCCACCTCTTCCATAATTTCCTCTTGTGCAGGATCAGGAAAGCTCAGACTCACGTGAAGCCAGGGTCCGGGACCAAACTCACCTGGGGATTGGCAGGGATGGAGCCAGGAGTGGGTTGAATGGTGGTTTCTCAAATATGTGTCCATCTGTAGCCTGCATTTCTCAACTTATTTAGAAAAAGAGTCTTTGCAGATGTGATTAACTGAAGGATGGAGATGAGGGCGTCCTGGAGGAGGGTGGCCCTACATCCAATGACAGTGTCCTCATCAGAGACAGAAGAGGAGACACAGACACAGAGGAGAAGCCACGTGGAGATGGAGGCAGAGATGGAGGGAGGCGGCCACCAGCCCAGGGACGCCTGGAGCCCCAGAAGCTGGAAGAGGCAGGAAGGACCCTCCCCTGGAGCCTGTGGAGGGAGCGCAGCCCTGAGACCCCTTCATCTCAGACGTCTGGTCTCCAGAATCGAGAGAGAATAAATTTCATCTGTTTTAAGCCAGACAGTTTGTGTTACTTTGCTACAGCCACCGCAGGACACTAATAGAGAACCTGAGGACTATTTTCTCTCTGTGGTGGTGAGGGTGGACCCTAGATCTGAGTTCCACCATCCAGGCTTCAGATTTGTGGGTCTGGGACTGTTGTGATAAAGACACCAATTTCCTGAACTCTCTGGGCCCATCACACTCACTGGGACCCCTGACTTTGCTCTTGCAACCTTCCTGACAATCTGTGAGCACCTCTTCATGCTGTTAAATGTCATTTTCCTGAAGGAAGATCATCTGTATCCTATTGGATGGATAGAGGTCATCTTTGAGACTTTCTAGTTTTTCTGCTTCTAACTTCACATTCACGAGCAACTTCCAGCTGATCTGGTCTTTGCACCAGCCTGAAGCATCGCACAAGCTGAGACAGATTGAAACTTTCAGGATAAATTGATAGACGGCTGTCATCTTTTTAATCAATCACTTGAGAGTGTTTCAATTAATCACTTGAGAGTTCTCAAGTGTTGAGAGTGGATCTTGATTAATTTTTTTTTTTTGGCTGAGGAAGATTGGCCCTGAGCTAACATCTGTTGCCAATCTTTCTCTTTTTGCTTGAGGGGGATTGTTGCTGAGCTAACATCTGTGCCCATCTTCCTCTATTTTGTATGAGGGTCACTGCCACAGCATGGCTTGATGTGCGGTGTGTAGGTCTGCACCTGGATCTGAACCCGTCAACCCCAGCCCACTGAAGTGGAGCACGCAAACCTAACCACTATGCCACTGGGCCAGCCTCTGATTAGTTTTTTAAATGAAAGACCCAATCAATTTTTTTACCCCTACTATTTTGAAATGGTGATTATTACTGTTTAATACTTGTCGTTTTTACTGTTTTCCTTATTTTATTGTTTTTTCTTATGGTTTTATTATTGGTTATTGGTTTTCTGGCCAGCTTGTCAGCCTCCTGTAGCCTTGTGAATGCTTCTCCAGGACACCATGTCACTGCCTTCCTTCTGAGCAATAACGTTTCCACGTTCTTCGTCCCAATTAGATGATAAAGTCACTATAGATCAGGGAGTGAGGTCTCCCACCACAGAACCAATCCTCACTTTATAAAAGAAAACTGGAAGAAAATGTCAAAATATTCATAGTCTCATAGTGACCTTCCAATCAACCTTGGGGGTACTGTATTAATATCCTAGGGCTGCCATAATAAAGTAACTCAGACTGCGTGGCTTAAACAACTGACATTAATGGTCTCCCTGTCCTGGAGGCTGGACTCTGAGAGCCAGGTGTCACAGGGCTGGTTCCTCCTGAGGCCTCTCTCCTTGACGTGTAGACGCCCTCTTCTCCCCGTGTCCTCACGTGGTCGTCCCTCTGTGCGTGTCTGTGTCCTCATCCCCTCTTCTCATATGGACACCAGTCCTATTGGATCAGGACCCACCCTAGTGACCTCATGTTACCTTCATCACCTCTTTAGAGACATCTCCAAATATAGTCACATCGTGAGGTCCGGGGAGGTCAGGGCTCCAACATATGAATCTGGGGACACAATTCAGCCCAGAACCGATGGTGAGATTATTGTTGTTTTATATTCATACTTACTATTATATCTTCAGACTCTTCTCAATATTTGCAAATTGTATGTCTTCTACCCGATGCTGCCACCAACATTTCCATGCCAGCCTCAGCATCCTTCCCAGGCTATGAAGCCGTGTTTGGGAATGAACTTCGAAAACAGCACCTAAAGATGTCAACTGTGGAATCAAGCATCTCCCTTCCGTCTTTGCAACAAGCATTTCAGATAAGTTGCCACAGGAATCTCCGGTCCACTCATTCCTTCCATCGTTGAGTGTTCTTTTAAGAGGGTTAGGGGTTTTCAATCCTAATCCCCCTCAGCTGGGACACACCCTTCATTGTCTTTAGACTTATAACCTGGATAGATTTAAAATAAAATGTGAGTGCAAAGACACACTTATTTAAGGATAAAGTCCCAATAAGAATTGATTATCAGGATTGACATAGGCAAGAATTATCAACGACTTGGTAATATTGAAACCCAAGACCAGAATTTTTGAATTCACAGGTAACCAAGAATGTCTTGATCATATTTGTACAAAGGCAGCCAACAACTCCCAATATGGCCCACGTCCGCCCATAAGCCACCAAATAAGTACAAATAATAGAGACATATGGAACCAATGTCAGGAATATGCACTCTTTTCTTCTACTCTACGTAGTTTTCCCTCTATCAAAAGTTCTACTTTCTTCATTTAGTCCCAACAGCAAAATCTCCATTTTTAGGCTATTTCTTGGAAAACACGCTCACCATTCTCCCAGACTCTGGATGTGCTCATCCACCTTGGATGTGCCTTTGAGCGGGTGACTGGGACAAAACAGTTCCATCCAGCTGAAAGTTTAGGGAATTTATTCTAGGAAATCTTTATGACTTTTTCCAATCACAGAACAGCCAAGCCTCTCAGATGGAACTCCATTCTCCATTCTCTCTTTCTCCCTTTCAAAGGCAAATGGCCCTTCCAATGGGTTTCCCCAACAGAAGGAAAGGAGGATGAGAATTTCTCCTCAGCACCTGGCTGTGAGTCCACGGAGACTGGGAGGGAAAGGCTAACAGTCATAATCAGAATTAAAAAAAAAGCCAACCACAACAAAATCTGGATATGCTGTCCACCCATGAGTTACCCTGACAGCAGTAAAATTTCATGCCACGTCGTTAATAAGAAAATGTGAGTGGACGTGGTGTGGGAATGGGGGAAGCACATTTAGAGGAAGATAATAGTTGGAGATCACTCTTGTCGGCAACAGGCATCCTGCAAAATACCCGAAGAGCTTTGAAAACCACTGGGGGCCCACGGCAGCCGCCATATTCCCTTGGTGCGCCCCACACAAAACACAGCACGCTGATGAAAATACTTTAAAAATGATAGAGAGTGAAGACTTCCTGTTTCTTCTTTTACATCTTTGTCCTCATAGTTTTAATATCATCTTTTTAAAAATGGGTAAATTGCTTAGGTTTATTATTTGTATTTCACTCTCTCTCTTTTTAAAACAGGTTTATGGTGGTATCGTTCATGTAGCATACAATTCACCTATTTAAAGGGTACAGTGGTATGGATTTTAGTATATTCACAAGTTGCACAGACCATCATCATGGTTAATTTTAGGAACATTCTCATCACCCCAAAAATAAACCCCTCATCCCTCTTTTCCTGCCCACACCCGCCCAGTCCTAATCGACCCCTGATCCACTTTCTGTCTGTATAGATTTGCCTATTCTGGACACTTCGTACAACAGAATCACCTGCCATGGTGACTTTCCCCTTTTAATTTCAGAGAACACAGAGAAATCCCGGGCATTAAGATAAGCACTCCAGCGAAGAAAATTTGGCCTTATTCTATCATCTCCAACAAAGCTTTACCTATCAATTAAAACAGCAGAATTGCAGAAATATGGCTCACCCTCTGCCCCAGAGGTAATTGAACCAGGGCTCTGTCAGATCCGCAGAAGGTGTCCAGAGTCCGGGAACGGGGCACCCACTGCCTCCGGCGTTTCGAGTTTTAATGGCCCGTGCTGCTCACCTTGCCTCCTTCTTATTGCAGTGTTTAACTCTTTCTGAATATTTTCCCCGGCATGCTTTACAGAATAAAACACCCGCCAAAAGGCTATCTCGTGTCAGGGAATCCTCGGAAACCCATTGCTCAGAGCTTGTACCATGGAGAAACGACAACAGAGTTTTTCTGTAATTCGTGTCTTTTTCTTGACCTGTGCTCTCCAGGGAGGTGCAGATCCGGCCGGCTAGATGAGTTTACAATTCCAATGAAATCTCAGTGAGCTGTGATTCCCAGGAAGCATCGTGTCCACTGAGGGTGATTAACTAGTTTCCACTCAGGCATGTGGGTCACTGGAGAAACTTAAGACGGGCTTCGAGGTTCAGGTTGGTGAGGGAGAGACCCGTGTTCGATTGGGAGCCCCTTTCCCCGAAAAGCTCGCACGTTTTAGATTTGAGAGCATCTGGGGTAGTTCTCTCAGAAGAAAATGAAGCAACTTAATCTTAGCCTTGTGGGACCACGGTTCTGAGAGGAGGCAGAAGAGCCCTTGCATCTTTCAGGAAAATCATCAGTATTGCTCCTTCCACGGAAAAGTGCATCTCCAGCCTTCCTAGAAATAGTCCACCGGTTTCTCCATCTGTAGAGAACAATTGTGGGCAACTTTTCTAAGTGCAAGAGGAGAGAAATGCTCCCTGTTTCGTGGTTTATCAGCCCAGAAAAGGGACTGAAACTAGGAAGATCCAGAATACAAACAGAATTCAAAGGATGAAATAATTCAAATCTTACAGCAAAAGCCAGGATCCTTCGACCAACACACGTCCAGGCAAAAAAATGGCAGAACCCCAAAATTCACCCCCAAGAATTAATTTACATTCCAAGAACTCTTATCTTTGTGTATAATCCCAGGGTATTTTTAAAAATTTTTTGTTATCTTTGTAGTTTGGACACAAAATAGCTTTGTATGGAGTTTTCACTGTTATCCTCATGTCCACCTAAAGCGCCCGTCTCCACGGCCCATGCACAGCTCCTATGTGAACTGGCAAAAAAGAGGAGGTTCAGTTTTATAATATTTATTTCACCATATTCTGCATTTGGTAATTGGCTTTTGCAAAAGGCATCTTTAAACTAAAGTGCAGGAGCAATCTGAGAGCTAGATGGAATCCTAGAGAAACACAGTCCTTTGTACTTGGCGGAGGAAACTGAGTCCCAGATATTTCCGAGGTTCCGAATCTAGTTAAAAAGCATCATCCTATTTGCAATGGATGGGTCACTGAATTTATCAGTGTGGACAATCCTCCCAGGGTTGATGGCAGCACTGGTGTCGGGAAGAAATTATAACATGGACTTTTCTCGGGCCAATACTGGAGAACGGGATGGACGGCACTGCACACATGACCGTAAATGAAATGATGCTGCACAGAAGGGCTTTTAACCACCAGAAAGAGTTTACAGAATGTTCTCTGCCAAAAAATGAAAAATATAGCAGTGCATTTTGTCTTCAGAGCTGAGGCTGTGGTATCTACCTCTGATGACACAGATATTATAGTGACTGCATGCATTTTTGCTGAAAAGCAGATATAAAGAGGAGAAAACAAGAGCTTATTCTGACACACAGTAAACCACATGCAGGTGGCAATGTCTCGGGCGAGCTTACGATCTCGTAGATGATCACGTTCTCGGCTTCCCCAACTTCGCCGTTTAGCAGCGTCAGAGCATGCAAGTCCCCCTACCGGTGCCAGCCCAGGATTTTGGAATCCTTCTACATTTTGCCAACGTTAAAGGCAAAATGCATTTCTTTCTTGTTTGGTGGTGCGTTTCCTCCCTGGTAACAGTTCAAACTTCCCTGACTTTGCTCTGCTCCCTCTGTTTCTCATTGTACAGCAAGAGGCTCCAACATCCTGCTATTACACAAGTTACTTATTTATTTTTTATGGAGACTCCATGCTGGTGGCGATATTTGTCTATTTTGTCCATATTGTGACCCACAGGACATGGTAGATGCTCAAAAAATATTTGTGGAATAAATGAATGACATCCTTTGCCTACTTGTCCATCAAGTTGTTTGGCTTTTTCTTATTGCTTTGTGGATGCTCTTTATATATTATGGTTATTAAGCTATTATCTTTTAGGCGATGCTAATGTTTTCTCTCCGTGTTGCTGTCTTTTTAATTTTATCTACACTGTGGTTTGTTCTGATTTCTTTAACTTATTTTCTGTAGTCAAATCTGGTACTCTTCTTGGTCACTAAGACAGGGTTTTTCCCTGTAAAATTATGAAAACATTCTCCAATATGCTCTTCAAGGAGCTATGTGGGTTTGTCCACATTAAGATTTATCTTCCACTGGGGAATTTTTGTGTGTGATTTGAAGGAGCGATCTGTCTTAATTGAATCCCGCCTCCCTGTATACACAAATAAGTGGATAATCAAGCCGACACCATTTATCAGTCTTCACTTTCCTCCACCAATTAGCAATGCTGTGCTCGCTTAACAGAGAATAAATTCCCAAATGGGTCTTTTCCTGGACTCTCTGTTCTGTGCCTTAGATTTTTCTTTAGGACAGAGTCATACATACGAAATTTCTGTGTCAAATCCAGAACTTTTTAAGAGTGCCGATTGATTCTGCCAAAAGACTTGCCCAAATTTGTACAAATTCACTTTCTTATCAACGGCAGTTCAGCCGGTGTCTCCGCTTCACTTACCAGCGTTGAATGGAACTATTTAAATATTCTGCAAACACACAATAGTCAGTGTTTTTAAGGATACCCACGGGGATGGGCAGGGGTGGGGGCACATTATTTCTTTGGCAGAAAGAAAGTCATTGTCTCTTTGAGGAATCCGTGCACCCCCAGATGAAGGACACAGGAACTGGGGTGGCCAGTCAGAGGACACACTCCCAACGGCCCTCCCAGCCCCCAGATCCACAGAGTCCGTCAGGACCCGGGAGTCTTCTCCCCCTCAGCCCCAATTTCAGAGGCGCCCAGCGCTTTTCGAACAAGTGATCATTTTCAAAATATCTGCAGCCAGGTACAAATGTGGAGGCTCCGCCAGGACCCTAGTCAGAGGGGTTGGGAGAAAAAAATCAAGCCTCAAAATTACCTGTCACCACTGCCGCTGTTACAGGTGAACAGCATCGCTAATGAATTTCACACTCGTGTCAGACAGGGATTTTCTCCCCCCAGCGAGCAGACTCTTCAGGAAAGAGAGAGGCCATGAAGGATCGTATGGGGCTGTCTCTGGTTCCCTAACACAGACCCGGATGCGTCTTTGTCCCATTTCTACAGCATCGTGGAAAGGCAGGGAGGGGGCAGGGGGCTGGGGACCCCTTGGCATGAGGCACCCTTAGAGACCCCTAAATCCAGTGGGGAAATAGGAGGAAGATGTCTGGGAGGATGTTGCCTTCGGGGTGCAAACACACCTTCCCTTTTCAACCTACACCCTCATCCTGCTCGGACTCTTCTGTTAAAAGGACCACATCCCTCTTTTTCCCAATCCCGGCTTCATGCTCAACCCGTGAAGCATTTCCAGACAGCATTTTCAGGTTCATACATATGTGTGTTTGTCTCTCTATATATGTATGCAAAGATAGATTCCGTTTACAGATGAGTCCACGAAAAGTCCACACCATACAGTTCGGAAACAAAAAGGCCAAAAAACAAAAAAAAGAAGAAGAAAGAGAAACTTCATTGAAATAATCATAAAACTATTTTTCCTCCTCTAACTACAGCTGAGGGGCACGTTGCCATGGAAACCGCTTTCCTGGCGTGCTTCTCTCCAGCCAGAGGTCTCCGATGGACCGTCTGCCGGCTCATCGCCCGCGTGCAGCCGGCCGCGCGTACATAATGCCTCGCACATCAGCCGCATCTCTTGAAATGTGTCAGGAAACATTATCGGGAGAGGAAGGCCGGGTGCTGCAGATCCCCATAAATTTATAGATAATCAGGTCCTTAGCGGCTGCCAAAGGGTGGGACGGGCGGGGGGGCTCTGATTAGAGGTAAGCGACCCACGATGGGGGAGAGCAGGCTGAGGATGCAGGGGCCACCCGGACTGTCTGAGCTCCTCGGCTTTGAGCCATCGACACCCTATTTGAACATAGGCACTGTATCCCGTTTCCCTTCTGCCAAATTTGTTACATTGTATCGGTTACATAGATGGTTGCACATTTTGTTACAGTAGCTAAAAATATTGCAGCCTGTGTAACCCATTTGTTACAATCTTTCTCTCTCTGCCAGCGGACCCAGGATGCATAAGAATTTAGGAAAGCTTAGACGACTAAATTAATATTTCCAATCTGCAGACGGAGATGCATTGTTCCGTAAGGGGTGTGGCTAGACATTGAGGAAAAGCAAAAAAAAAAAAAAAAGAGAGAGAGAGAATTCCTTTTAAATGATCTTCCTCCACATAAATGATGTGATAAAATAACGGGAAAAGACAGATACATTCAGGTTTCAAATGAAAGTCTCTCCCCATGTTCATTTTCACTCATTCCCGTTGAGTATATCCGTTTTGTTATTAAAACAAAAAACCACAAGTGTAATTAAACATTATTTGTAAAGTGTTTTCAGGTGTGCTGGTTTTTCGTCACACCAGAACAAGGCAATGCCCAGGAAATGTTTTAAACAGACTTCGCTGTGTGTAACACGAATACTCCTAAACCAAAAGTGTCCATCCGGGGTCTTTTGGGTCCTAAAAGAAAGAAGCCGCCAATGCGAATAAGATTTAGAGAACGCTGTTTTTTTCTACCTTTCAACAATTGTCCAACTTGAGAGCTTGTGGTATGACGGACACAAGGCTTGAAAATCGAGGATGCTTTGGGGGGTCTTTGTGGATGACTTTTATTTTCACAAGATCCCTAAAGAAATGCCAGCTGATTTTTCCATTTATCGAGGCCACTTTGCGCGTGCATCCTATGCGGTTTTAGGCTTTGTAGACCTGACCGTTTGGAGGCTGATTCGCCCTGTTACCAACTGTAAACTTACAAGGAGGCTCAAGAGACGGGAATTCCAAGTGCCAGGGTGCGTTCCAAGAACATTGGCGTCCTATGTCCAAAATGCAAGTCTGGAGTGAACATACAAAGGTTGTAGTTTCAAGTTTTGTGATTTCTTGGTGTGGTGCAAACCTGTGGCTCTTGGCCTGGGGAGAGGATGGGAAGGTGGGAACCTGTGCATGTAACAGGACCCACCTGGGGCTTTTACACACAGACACACCTGTGCCCACCTGAGCTGTCTTGCTCTGCAGATTCAAGGCCGGCCCAGACATTCCTACTTTACAGATGCAAGAAATGGAGAGATGGATTGATGCGTTGAGAGCAAGATGCACAGAAAGCAAGTTGCAGTGAAAGAGAAAGACCTCTCTCAGTCCCAGAAAAAAAGATGATATGTAGTTTCCCTAAAATAATTGATAAACTCAATACCCCCAGTAAAATTAATTTTTGAGGCATAAAAAACTATTTCTAAAGGTCTTTGAGAAATCAAGCATGCAAGCATAGCCAGCACACTTCTGACAAAAGAAGAAAAATAACATGATGGACCCATCTATTAGTAAGATAGGACATAAAGGTGCCCTAGTCTGTTAATGAAAGATATGGGATATGGCTGCAAAAACAGAGAAAAGATGTATAAGAATTTAGTTTAAGAATATGCATAAAAATTTAGTATGTATACATAGGTATACATAATGTATAAGAATTTGGTAGTTTTTGTTGTCATAAATAACACAAATCTGTATAAGAATTTACATATGTAAATATGTACCATAATTTAGTAATTTTTATATCATAAATGATACAAATCTGTATAGGAATTTACATATGTAAATATGTATACGAATTTAGTAATTTTGTATCATTAAATGAATAGTTCAAGGCTTTCTCAAGATGTCACAGAACCCAGCAGCTGTATGGGAAAATATCGGTACGTTTTGCTTCATAAAAATTCAATACTTCTGTATAAAAAATCCTCCATAACAAAATAAAAGGGCTATTGGTCATGTGGGAAAAGGATTTGCAAGACATACAAAGAAAGGGTTAATTTTCTTAATATGCAAAGAACTCCTACATTTTCAGGGAGAAAAAATCAGCTCAAAAAAAGCAACAAAAGATAAGAGCTGTTTTAAAAAAAATGAGCCACACCTGTTTGTTAAAACCATGAAAGAGAAGCTCAAAGTCAGAAAAATACAATTTAAACAATAGCATCAAGTTGAGAGACCACTTTTCGCTTTTCGGACCAGCAGAGACGGTGCAGGTTGATCACGGGTGATGCCCGAGGAATCTGGGGAACTTGACCTCTACCACGGTGTTGACACGGGCGTACATCGGCACAGCCTCCCCGGAGGACAAACATGTCAAGAGTTACAGCGCCTGGGCTGTGTGATCCCGCCATCTGCTTGCTCCTCTTTCGCACATGCTTGTCCACAGGGACAAATCACCTGATGGAGCAGGATGTCGACGGCGCCCTGGTGGCCATGATGAAAAATTGGAAGTAGCTTCGTGTCCACCCAGAGAGGATTGAGCTAAACTTTGTGATTTGTTTGTGATGTGGAATACTACGCAGCCAAGAATAAGGATCTGGTAGACCAGAAGCAGTGGGACGGAAATATGTCCAGGGAGACTACTTCAGCGGCAAAAGTAGTTTGAATGACTGTGTGTTTAGTGTGATTCCTTTTCAGGGAAAATGCACACACATACGCAGACACTTGTCTACACATAAAAACTCTTTCTCTTTCCTCACCTCCTTCTTCTCGTCTTCTGAACTGAGTCAGCAATCAGCCCTCACTCTGGTGGGATGTTTGGCTCATTCTCCTCCACGTCCCAATGCAGACCCTTCAGTCTCTGTCTGAACAGAAGGCCAGACCCCTGAGGCTCCAGCATCTGCTGAGCTGTCGCCGTGCTCATCCTGCTCCTCCGTGGTTTTTTGCAGGAGGAGTCTGGAAGCACGATGGAGACCCCCAGCCCCGAAACAGGGGACTTGGAACTCCTAAAACAGTGACAACAGACATGGCTGGCAAACAAGGGGCCCAACAGAGTGAAATCACTTCTTCAAAACCACACAGATGTTCTGTTACTTTGTGCCTCTTGGCTTCAGATTGGGGACAGGAACAAACTTTCTGTGATTCCCTAATTGTACAAGAATGCAATTTCAGTGATAAAGGGGAATTTGTGATTGGTCTGTGTGCACCTGGATGAGGGTCCTGGGGCAGCCATGACAATGACGCCAAACATGGGGGGCTTAAACCACAAGAATCCACCCTCCCCCAGTCCTGGAGACCAGACGTCTGAGATGAAGGGGTCACAGGGCCGCGCTCCCTCCACAGGCTCCAGGGGAGGGTCCTTCCTGCCTCTCCCAGCTTCTGGGGCTCCAGGCGGCCCTGGGCTGGTGGCCGCCTCCGTCCATCTCTGCCTCCGTCTCCACGTGGCTTCTCCTCTGTGTCTGTGTCTCCTCTTCTGTCTCTGATGAGGACACTGTCATTGGACTTAGGGCCACCCTCCTCCAGGACGCCCTCATCTCCATCCTTCACTCAATCACATCTGCAAAGACCCTGTTTCCTAATAAGATCCCGTTCCCAGATTCTGGGGGTCAGGTTGCCAGCATATCTTTTTGGGGGACACAATTCAGTCCATTAATGGACCTTCTTTCCTCATTCTTGTGTTGACTTCCACACTTACTGGGCCATAAGAAATGCCTTTGACCTCCAAGATGTCCATTCAGACCATTCATGATGCCCAGACTCAGCAAAAACGCATTCCTGAAGACAACTCCATTTTCCTTAGACAAAAAAAAAAAAAAAAAAAAAACAGAGAAAATAATGCAAATGTTGTTCCTCCAAATGACATCTCCCAACCCACCTGCCAATTCATTAATTTTCCACTCGAAACAGCCCCATGGAGTCTCATCTGCACGTGTCCTCTGTCATTCTGTTTTACACGTCTGTATACATTGCTTTCATAAAACAATTTTAGACTTTCCCTCAAAGTTCTCATTTCTGAAATTATACATTTGAACCAGGAGCTCAGGAGCCATGAACTCATCCATGAATGAAGGGCCACCATCTTTATGTGGCTTCTTGTAGCTTCTCTGCCTGTGGACATTCCTCCCGAGGAAGGGCTTCCCTCCCCAGCTGGACATGGCCTGGATGCTTCTCAAGGGTCTTGAGGGCGGGGACACTCCCACACCATTCATGACAGCTTCTCCCCTCCGTGCCACGGAGCGGACAACGCACCGTCCATAGTGGATGCATGCCAGCCTCGAGCACGGAAGTGCACGTGGGCTCACTTTCTGTCCCGTCAGGTCTACACTGCATACTTTTCCTCGCTTGCAGAATAACGTTTCCTAACTACAACCATGAGGGCGATGCCAGAGCTTCCGGAATCTGCAGAAATGGAGGCCTCGACTGGCCGTCCTATCTCTGAGCCTCATTAGGACACGGGTTACCCTAAACCCCAGCCACAGAACTGGAAGGACGCCAGCCGTGGCGTGTCAGGTTTCAGACCTCTGCCTCGACCAGCCCGAAAGGAGAGGCCTGTCCCTCCGAGTCAGGAGGTGCGACGGGCAGTGGGCAGGAAGCGATGGGGAGGGGATGCCTCACCAGGACGTCCACGCCGATAGCTGCTCATGGGGAAGGTGGTGGGCCTGAGGAATGGAAGTGTCTGTGCAAAAAACACACATGAGCCCCAAAAATGGCCTGAAGGAGGGTCTCCCTGGACTTATTCTTGCCACAGAGGAGGCAAGCCCATCCATTCCTGATAAGTCTGTTCTGTGCACACAAATGCAACAGAAGACACCTCGTGGGCATCTCAGGTGTTGGGACGAACGGTCCTTCAGTTGGGGTGGCTTCATCTCCACGAAAGACGACTTTCTCCCCCCTTCCCGGCAGCTCTCAGCGTCCAGCAGGGAAGCAAGGTGCCTCCGTGCGGGGAGCGAAGATGACAAACTGAAATTCCACCCCACAGCCAGGAGGGACCTAGAGGACGTCTTGGGACTTATGGTTCAGACAATGTGCATTTTGCAATTCCCAGGGTTGGAGGAAGACATCGCAACAGAAACGCAGAGACCTTGAGTGGAATCATTCAACACACTTCCGTTTAAAACAAATCCACTTTTTAGCCTATTTGTGTCCAATCTCCTTGCATCAAGTCTCTGAGGCTGCATTTAAAAAATGGATTACATATCCAAGGAACAATTTGAAAAGCGAACATTGGAATCCATAGGAAGTAGTTGGCGAGTAGACTCACCTCAAATCCTGCGGGCAACTCCTAATGACACATTTCTAAACTGATTTTTGAGTGACAGGGGGCTGGTAGACCCTTTACACTCTGACTTTTTTTGAAGATTTTTTGTTTCTTTTGGAGGGAGGGGCGGAATTTGACGTTCAAAAGCATAGAGTTCTGTCTTCATCGTCTTGGAAAACTACCATCAAAAAGAGAAATTCTGCTGAGGACAAAACTCTGGGGGAGAAAGCGGCCAGAACAGAAACGACTTTCTCTTTTTCTGCCCCATAACCTCCTCCGATGCCCGAGGGAAACACAAAGCCCATGGCCAGGTGGACACCTGCCTCTACATCTGAAGAAAGACGGCAAAATATACAGGTTTATACTTCTGTTCTATGTCTCTTGGCCAATTTACACTAAATTGATGAAAATCTCTCTTAAATTTAGACCAGGGTCTGGGCTCAGAGAACTTGCTTCTCGCCGCTCTGGATTGACAATTAAAAACCACTATTTGGTTAATTATTGTTGACCATTGTTTACAGACTGCCTACGAATAACAACCAAAGGCATCGGCTTCCTCTGTCGAATCTGTTTCCATATCCAGCCGGTCGTGCATAGATTCTCCCGGGTGTTTGCAAAGGATGAGCTTTCATTTGCTAAAGCAGGAAAAAAAAATCAAGTCTGATCACACTTCTACTGGGATTAGAGGGGCAGGAGCAAGTTATGATAGGTATGTGAGAACAGTTCTCAAAAACATAAGGAATGCAATGAAGCAGCACCGTCTGCACGCTTGCTGCCAGCTCCCGGGTGCGTCCGTCATGCAGCCAGGATGGGCACCCAGGTCTGTTCCAGTGCCCGGGCTCGTTCTGCCTGCATTGGTGCCCAGCTCTGATCGGCCTTTCCAAGATGGCCCATTAACATTCCTCTCTCTCCTAGGAGGCCCTTCCTCAGGTCAATGAGTGGTGGAAATTCCCTCACCCTCGGGGACCCCCAACCGCCATGCTGTCCTGGGCTTCAGAACCCAACAAGAGCCGAGAGTCCTGTTGGTGTTTGCATCTGAACACAGTGTGGAGACGGACACAGTCCCTCTCTCTGAGTCTGCAGCATTGTCAGGGCACAAATTCATGGTGAAAACACTTTGGGAACCCAGAATGGACAAATGCATCCAGCCAGAAAGCAGATTTATGGTGCCAGGGCTGGAGGAGGGGGATGGGGCGTGCCTGCTCGAGGGTTTAAGGTTTCCGTAGGGGACGATGAGAATGTTCTGGAACTAGACAGAGGTGCTGGTTGCACAGCGCTGTGAATGTGCAAAATGCACAGTGTACACTTTAAAATGGTGAATTCTATGGCGTGTAAATTTCCCATCAGTTAAAAAAATACAGGATTCTCAAAAAATAAAAATAAAAAACTTCGGGACACAGTAGAAAGATCCGTGGTTGCCAGAGGTTAGGGGAGAAGGAGGGATATACAGGTGGAGCACAGCGGATTTTTAGGGCAGTCGAACTACTCCGTATGGCACCATAATGGTGGATACGTGACATTATACATCTGTCTAAACCCATAAAATGTACAACACCAAGATGAACCCTCATGCAAACTGTGGATTTTACTTAACAACAATGTATCCATATCAGCTCATCATTGCAACAATGTATCACATCCACCCACGATGTTAATACCAGGGGACAATTTCTGCAGGGGGGCGGTTGAGAGGGTACGTGGGAACTTCCTATACTTTTCCCTCAGTGTTTTCATAAACCTCAAACAGCTCAAAAAAAAAAGAGTCTATTTTAAAAAACACAAAAACCAAAGAAAGAAAACAAAGCTGTTTGAGAAATGCAGATGTGGCCAGGGTTTCACACGCCACATGCCCCCGGGATCCGCCATCCTCTGACACTTAGGGTGACCTGGGACTCCCCACTGTGGGGTCTGGAAGTTCTGTCCCCCAGGAGACCCCTCAGACCCGGGCAGACGGGGACGTCGGTCTCCCTCCGGGTAGCGTCCTTCTTAAATTTCTTACCCACCAAGGGCAAATAATAACAACATGCGTGAGGTAGAAAAAGTGCCAGCTAAATGTCACATAATTTTTGGCAATTTGACTGCAAACTGCAAAGGTATTTGCCACATTCTGCCCTGCTTTTGGCTTGTTCCAATATAGGTGTTCGTTCATCTAAAAGGCATGGATTTTATTAAGCACACTAAAAAAAAAAAGTATTTGGTTCTCAACGTATTCTTAATGTCAGAGAAAATTGTATCTGGGGCAGACTCGCCTGCAAAAATCCAAAAATCAGCATTCCCAAAGAGGGTCACGTCCTGCGTTGGAGGAGGAAGAGAAATCAGACCCGACAGTGTCCACCTCTGCTGCGCGAGGCCGCCCTCCCCAATTAGAGGCCCCGGAGAGCCGGTCCCTCGGCACGAGAAGCAGTAATAACAGGAGACAGGGGTCCCGGGGATGAAGCCAGGTGTCTGCTCTCCAGTTAGGGGGACCCGGTTGGATTGGAGGCAACCCTACGGATGGAGGGTTCCGCCTCCACGGAATGCATGGCCCCCCTATTATCACAGAGACACGACCCCCGAATGAGGACGCAGGTGACCTGGTGCCGGGACTCTGCAGCCGACTCCAGTTCCACCCCACTGGGCAGGGGTGGGGGTGGAGGGAGCAGGCTGGGCCCCCCGGGAGGACGGATGGGGACGTGGGAAGGTCTCGGGGTGTGACTGCAGCTCATTAGGGCTGAGCATCCCCGAGGGGGGCCAGGGATCACCTGGGTGGGACGAAAGATGCACCGGACACATCTGGCTGGCCGTGGGCTGTGGTTGCACACAGATGCTCCTGGAGAGCGTCTTTGGGGGAAGGAGAAACATATTTTCCTATTTTCTCCGTGGAGAAAGCCATGATGTCCTAATTACCATGAATCGGGGGAACAAGACCTGGTCTCCATCCTCCTGCCCCCTTCCCCCCACTTCCTCCTGCTCCTTTAAAATTGTGACTCGGACACGGAAACAACGTGTTTCTCCTTTTTCTCTTTCTCCTTCGTGCACATGTGGACACGGAAGCCATGTCTGTACTACATCCATGCACACGCATTTCACGTGACACCCACATCTCGCTGATAAATAGGACACAAGACACCACACAAGTGCAGACGAGAAGCCTCGCCCCACACAACACCACAATTTCTGTGCACGAACCACACAACAGCGAGTTCTTCAAGGCAACATCGTTGGGTGGAAAAAGTCCAAGCTCCGCGAGAAGGTCTGTAGAAATAATGTCCTGGAGGATTAAAAGTACTTTCTCCCTAAAAGACATGAAAACATCATATTTCTTTCCATCATTAGTTTCTGCTCGGAAAATAAAAAAATAGCAAAAAGAAAGAAAACCCACTTGCACGTCTTCCTGGGGACTGTGTCTGTTTCATACTCAAAGTTGGTTGAATTTCGGCAGTTTCGAGTGTGAACGTCAGTCACGTGGATCTTTCCCTCATTAGTGGTCATCTCGATGGTATTTATTTTGGATCCAATTCATGGAGAGCGTGGGGTTTTTCTGGATTCCAAAGGCCTGAAAAGAAAAAGTGGTCGTCCCGATAGCACACAAATTGCATTTAAAATGACATGCACGATTCTTTATATCCATCATCGGAGATACTCAACACGACATCCGGCAGATAATACAGTGAATTTCCAATCATTTGCTGAGAATTTCCACCATCTTCCTTCTAAACCTCTCTCCCTCCCTGTCGTCCAAACTAACTTTAAAAGTAACCTACGAGTCAGCACCAATTCCTGTTAGAATGGATGACCCCCCAATTTCCTGTTGCACCAATTTAGGTCACTGTGTGGCTTAAACCACAGACATTGATAGTCTCCCCATCGTGGAGGCTGGAATCTGAGACCCAGGTGTCACAGGGCTGGTTCCTCCTGAGGCCTCTCTCCTGGACGTGTAGACGCCGTCTTCTCCCCGTGTCCCCACGTGGTCGTCCCTCTGTGCGTGTCTGTCTCCTCATCTCCTCTTCTCATAAGGACACCAGTCCTATTGGATCAGGACCCACTCTAATGACCTCAACTAACCCCAATCACCCCCAAAGGCCCACCTCCTAACACCACCCCACCCATTGAGGGTCATAGCATCAACATAAGAATTTGGGGGTGAACACCATTCAGTCCATACCAATGGGTCACGATTCATTGAAATCCACACTTTGCTTTCCTTGAACCATTGTAATGACATTAAGCAAGGTGCCTTTGAGTAAAAGACAGACAGGTGAAAATTCAAGGATTTGCTAAGTCCTTGTGGACTAAGTCCCCCGACACCGAGGAAGGGAACCAGCCCGTGACAAGGGGACGGATCATTTTGCAGGCCAGCTCACTGTGAATTCTTGGCTTCTCATTGCATGGGAGGAGGGGCTGACTGTGCCATCATCTGACAGAGCATGCAGACGGTTAATGACGATAGTTCGCTGCCGGACTTTTAAAGGAAAACTTTTGGTCATAAAATAGTTTCCGACCTACAGAGAAATTGCAGAGAGGGTGCAGAGTCCCTGTACGCCCCACCCCATTTGCATGATGGACAACCTCGTTCGTGAGTGTGGAGCGTTTGTCACAATTGATAAACCAAGACGGATACATTATCATGCACTAAAGTCCCTGTTTTACTTAGGTGTCCACATTTGTTCACAAATGTGCCTTTTCTGTTCCACTCAAGATATCATCACATCTCTGTAGGATCAGCTTGGCTATGACAGTTTCTCAGACTTTCCTTGTCTTTGGTGACTTTGAGAGTTTTAAAGGAATTTTGTAGGATGCTCCTCTATTGGCCTGATGCTTTTCTCCTGGTTACAGTGGGGTGAGGGGTTTTGGGGAAAACCACAGAGGTAAATGCCGGGAGGTCTTTTAAACGTGGGATGTCATCCCTCCCTGGTGACACCCCCCCACAGCTGTGCACAGACAGACTCCTGGGCTCTGCCTGGTCCGGCAGCTGCTGACCGCTGTGGCCTCATCTGGCACGTGGACCCCCCTGCTCTGGGCACACCTGCCAAGCTGTCCCCCGAATCTGCCTCCGGTCTTGGGACACACCCATCTGGAAGGCTACCCTCCACTCAGGTCACAGTTTGTCATCCATGTGTGACTCCAGGTACCCAGGCCAACGATGCTCCTAATTCCCCGACTCGTCCTGCAGTGTGTCCACCACGGCCGAGTGAACCATCACCAGGGCAATCAAGATTCAGAGCATCTCTCGGCCTCGGCGCCGTGGACATTCGGGGCTGGACCACTCTCTGATGTGGGGCATTCTGAGCATCGTAGTGTTGAGCTGCAACCCTGGTCTCCACCTACCAGAGGCTAGTAGCATCCTGTGCCCACGTGACAACCAAAAGTGACTCCAGACCTTGCTGGCTGTCTCCTGGGGGCCGAGTCGCACATTCGAGACCCGTGGCGTATGGATTCACGGCAGGAACCCCCCGTCTTGGGGATGTCCTCCCTGACTCCTGGGGCTCCGCGGGCCACTTCGGCACTTGTGGTACCCGAAGGAGCCTTGAACAAGGGATGACGTGGGGGGCTCCATTCAGGACGCCCCAAAGGCTGCGTCACCAGATTTCTCTTTGGGGGCAGAATCAGGAATTCCTCTGCATCCCCAGAGCCTCAGGTCCGTTTACTTTATGAGCACGGAGAAGCCATCAGCTCAATGGTCCCTGCATTTCGTGATGTCCCTGGAGGAGCTCTCGACACCTTGTAGGGACAGCAGCCCCCCGAGGGGCAGAACAACGTCCCCTCGATCCTCTGTTTTCCAGTCGTCTGACCAATTCGCAAACAGGCAGAGGACGTTAAATGGCTGAAGCCCAGTCTGCTCAATGCTGTGTTTCAGAGCTTCCCCGGCGCCTGCTCAGAATAGAAGATTTCCAAAGACGTGCAAGTGAATAAGTGAATGAATGAATGAGTCCTTTGTCTGATCAAATCTTCATAGAAGCCCAGAATGTAAAACTATTCCAGGGGGGCCATCTGGGGAGCCCTTTCCTCTGCACTCGCCCCTGACCTCTTGTCTCTGAGGATTACCCTGGACACTCCCAAGACACCAGGTCTCCCCACTGACTGGGAAAATGGATGGACGTGCTCTGCTCCAGCTGGTCACCTGGGCAATGAGGCCTCCAGAGAGGTGTTTGCTGAGAACTGGACAGAACAGAGCAGCGAGGATCTCGAATACAAGTATTTGTTGTTTTGGGGTGTGATGGTTGAAGAGTGTCCCCCAAAAACACACGTCCACATCACAACCCCCAGGACCTCAGAATGGGACCATATTTGGAAACAGCTTGTTTGCAGACGTGATTAAGTGAAGGATGGAGATGAGGGCGTCCTGGAGGAGGGTGGCCCTAAATCCAATGACAGTGTCCTCATCAGAGACAGAAGAGGAGACACAGACACAGAGGAGAAGCCACGTGGAGACTGAGGCAGAGATGGAGGGAGGCGGCCACCAGCCCAGGGACGCCTGGAGCCCCAGAAGCTGGAAGAGGCAGGAAGGACCCTCCCCTGGAGCCTGTGGAGGGAGCGTGGCCCTGCAACCCCTTCATCTCAGACGTCTGGTCTCCAGGACTGGGGGAGGGTGAATTCCTGGGGTTTAAACCCCTGGTTTGTGATCATCTGTGTGGTGGCCCCAGGACGCACACACAGCAGGTAAGAAGGCTCTGCCAATGTACTGAGTCAACAGCTGGGTCAATTCTCTCCTTTGAAATGGCCAAAGACAGACCGCCGACCTCTCCCAGCAGGGAGACTCGGGTCCCACAGAGCACAGTCTCGAGTTATCCTAGGACGAGAAGAAGACACTTCGGTTCCAGATCCACACGGGCAAGGCGGCCGTCCCCATGAGGGAAAAATGCAGAAAAGCTGATGTCGGCCGTACTTGTGAATGAGGCCGAAGCTCCTCTTAGAAGAGAACAGCAATGTCATCCTGAATGCCATCTTCCACAGTCCATCTCTGCCCTCGTGTAGCTTTGGGAAATGACTCACCCCAGGGATGTGACCTGGAGCCGTTCCCGGGGACGTGTGGTCAGCTCTCCCGCCCCCTTCCCCCCGATGGCTCATCCTCAGGGTGAGTCAGCCTGGGATGGCTCGGCCCCTCACACTCGCTCCAAGAGGGGGACATCCGGGCTCCAATATTCAACCAACATTTGTCCAGCACCTACGATGACCCAGGGACCAGTCAGGCAATTAGACACGTCTGAGCAAAAAGACCCAGGTCTCTGCCCATGAAGAGGTCACTTTCTGGCGAGGGAGTGGAGATGGAGATTGAGCAACAAATGCCCCAATTATGGAGTACATCAGGGAGAAAAGAAGTAAGTGGCTCAGCTGCGGAAAACAGTATGGAGATTTCTCAAAAAATTTAAAATAGAAATGCCATATGATCCAGCTACCCCACAACTGGGAATTTATCCAAAGAACTTGAAATCAACAATCCAAAGAGACTTATGCACCCCTATGATCACTGCAGCATTATTCACAATAGCCAAGACGTGGAAGCAACACAAGTGCCCATCAACTGATGAATGGAAAAAGAAGATGTGGGATATATATATACAGTGGAATACTACTCAGCCAGAAAAAAGACAAAATCGTCCCATTTGCAACAAAATGGATGGACCCTGAGGGTATGATGTTAAGTGAAATAAGCCAGACAGAGAAAGACAAACACCATATGATTTCACTCATATGTGGAAGATAAACTAACACATGGACAGAGAGAACAGACTAGTGGTTACCAGGCGGAAAGGGTTGGGGGGAAGATGACAGGGGTAAGGTTCACATGTGTATGGTGAGGGATAAAAACTAGACTATTGGTGGTGAACACAATGCAATCTATATAGAAGCTTAAATATAATAATGTACACCTGAATTTACACAATGTTATACACCAGTATGACCTCAATAAAATAATGATTAAAAAAAAAAGTGGTGCAGAGTCAGGAGGACCAGGCGTGCTTGCTGGTGGGTGGGCGAAGTCCTGATCAAAAGTGGCAGTCATGAGGAGAGAGGTTAACCAGCCATATAACCAGGCAAAGGGCTTCCAGGTAGGAGCACAGCCCGTGCAAAGGTCCTGAGGCATGAAGGGGCATGGCTTGTGCAACGATGAGCAAAGAGGCTGCCATGGCTGGGATTGGATGGGCGAGTGGGAGGATGAGAGGAGCTGAGGGAAGGAGGTGATGGGGCAGCCGGGTCACCCAGGGTCGTGGACACTGAGACCCAACTTAGGTGTCAGTTCTATTAGTCCAATGCTTAGGACTTAGGCAATGAGTTGCCAAAAGGATTCATTTACTCTTGTCTCTTCTAGGGGGTTCACTCTCCAATGCCAAAGTCCATTGGGGTCCCTCCCCATCTCATGTGTCTGTGGTCACTGGGGCAGAGCCTACAAATCCCTGGGAGGCTGCATGCCAAGCCTCCATCCCTCTCCTCCTCGTCCACACTCTTCTCACCTGTAAGGGGTATTGACGTTCACATAGGAGTCCGCACACCCTCTCTGCTGTTTCAGAGATGCAGAGTCTCCGAGAGGTGAAAAAACCCATCACTGACCCACATCAAGCCCAGGGTCGCTTTCCACTGGGGCTTCTCCCACCCACCACCTCACCTAATGCCCCCCAACCTGGTACCCGGAGCCTCACTCCTGCAGCCAGGTGGGTTCCATCTCAAGGTGTCTTCAGGAGATGCCCAGTCCTTCTCTCCAGGGAGGTGGGGGAAACAGAGTCACAGAGACGGAGGGTCTTGGAGCAAGAAGCAGCTCCCCCTTCCAGAAAGGACCCCAAATGGGTTAGTCTGCTTCCTCATATGCAGACGGGACAACCACTGTCAGGTCCACGGGGGCCCCGGTTGTGCAAAAAGAAGGAGCTTCGCAAACCGGAGCAAAGTCTTGTTCCAGCGGACGCTGTCGATGCCTCCAGCTTCCTTGCAAATCGCCAGATGATGCCCTTCGTCAGACAGCCTCCCTCCCTCGGCGTGGTCCAAAAACCCGTCTCCTGGAAAACGGGGTCGACGTTAAAATTAAATGATCGTGTTCAAACGTGATGTGCGTGAAAATCGATGCCTGAATTCCAAACATGCAGAAAATGACCTCTGAGGTCGAGCATTAGTCACCAGCTTTCAAGCCTGCGGTGTGACCTCATCTGCTGGGCGAGTCTTTCCCTCCGCTGTTGAATGAGTCGACGTCTATTTCCCTCCTCCCTCCCTTCCTCTCTTACGTACACACACACACACACACACACACACACACGGGGTATTTTTTCTATTCTTGGTCCTGCAAAAATGTTTTACACGTGTTTTTTTCTTCTGCTATTTAATGAATCAAAATATTTCTCTTTCCCTTTCTTCCTTCATCCATCTATATCCATCTATCTATCTATCGTATCTATCTAATCTTTCACCTGTCATTTATCTCTCTATCTACCTAGCTATCATCTGTCTATCCATCCTGTGTATCTATTTATCTACCTATTTTTTGTCATCTCTCTTTCATCCATGTACATTTAATCCACACATTTATCCATCTTTCCATCCATATCTATCTATCATTTACAGGTCTATTTACCTATGTATCTATCACCTATCTATCTACCCCCTACCTATCTATCTATCTATCTCTGTCCACTATCTATCTATCTGTTATCTGTCTATCATCTGTCATCTATCTCTATCTGTTATCTATCTACCTATTTATTATCCATCTATTATGTATCTATCTATTATCTGTCTACCCATCTGACATCTACCTACCTATCTCTCTATTTCTATTATCTGTCTACCTATGTATCTATCATCTATGTACCATCTATAACTATCTATCTATCATTATCTGTCTATCAACTATCCATCTATCATCTATCTACCTATCCATCTATCACCTATCTCCATCTATCATCTATCTACCTATCCATCTATCACCTATCTCCATCTATCATCTATCTACCTATCCATCTATCATCTATCTACCTTCATCTATCATCTATCTACCTATCTATCTATCTGCCTATCATCTATCTATCCATAATTTATATCTATCTATCTGTCATTTATATCTATCTATCCATCTATCATCTATCTAGCTATCTATGATCTATCCATCTATCCATCTCTCATCTATCTGTCTGTCTATCTATGTATACATCTATCTATCTAATAACCTACCCACCTATCTCTCTCTCCATCCCCGACACAGTAAAACTCAACTCTTTGCTCACACAAGTGCAACCTAAATTCACAAAAGTTGGTGGAAATGTTCACCTCACTCACAAAGGAAGCAAGAGGGAGAGTCTCTTGTCTGACTTTCGGGACCCGACACTCACCACTGACACCACCCTCAACCCCAGGACATCTTTGGGTGGAGAGGGTCTCCCATTCACACACTTCTCCTCGTGCTTGTCCTGCAGATCCAATACGAGCCCTCCGCCCCCCCCCCCGCCGTGCCCCCGCCCTGCGTCCCTCCGCAGGAGCACCTGTTCAGTGTCGAGCCGATGCCCGGCCCCTCTGCTAATGAGCAGTGAGTCATCTCAGCCCGTCCAGCCAGCTCCAAACACTGAACAGGTGCCCTGATGAGTTCCATCGACAGGACCCTCCTAACCTTTTTCTGGGAGGAGAAGAGGGTGATTCAAACCACATTTACCTCCAAACACATGTTTTATGTCAGGACCTATGAAACCGAGGTGAAAACTTGACAATACCCTTGGAAACTCAGCATCACCGGCACTAGCACCAAGCACCAGAGAAGACAAGGATCTCAGACATGGCCCACGGTGAGTCTGAGGGGAGACCGAGGTCACGAGGAGGAGGAGCCTGCCCCCTCACCTCCCCATCCTGGGACATCAACTCAACCTCAGAGCCCTTCCTCAGCACCTATTTGTATTCTGTAAGTAGACCCAGTTGTCATCTTCCAGTTGGCTAGGCCGCCATCTTGCCAGCACTCCTTGACACTGCTGTTGGGGTGATGGGTTTGGAGCCAGCCCATCTCCACGCATCACTGGTGGCCCGGCTTTGGCCACATCACTGGCCACTCCCCAGCCTCAGTGAATTCAGCTGTGATGTGGAGAGAAGACCTATCTTGGAGCGCCATTAGGTGGCTGGCTGCCCACGGGTCATCAGCGAAGGCTCTCCCGCTTCTGGACCATTCTCCTCCCCTCCACATAGGGAAGAGAAGGCGCATTGGACACATTCCATCAAGGATTATCGCCGAGGCTCCATTGCTCACACCTTGATCTCAGACTTCCAGCCCCCAGGACTGTGAGAAACCAGTTTACGTTGGCTATTTAGGTCACCCAGGCTACAGCCCTTTGTAATGGCGGCCCTCCAAGTTAATCCAATGCCCAAAGTCACAGGGCTGACACGGAGACAGATGCAAACCTGAGAGAGCTCTGAAGATGCAGGTGTGAGCCAGGAACCTGCTGCAGAACCAGGAGGAGAGGGCTGGGGATTAATGGTCTAGGGCATCTCTTTGCATGTAATCATGTGGGACTGGGATGGCCAGGCTGTGGGGAGCTCACCAGAGAAGTGGTCCATGCTTTGTACACCTGGTGTCCAAGGCACCCAGCCCCGGTCACCCCATTGACTCACTGCCTCTCTGATCCGGCTGGATGCTCTCACATCCTTCCAGACCACCCACCCATCCGCCTCCAGGAGGTTCCCCAAGGCCACCTTTGGTTTCCAAGCCTGGCCATTGGGGATTCCGGAGAATTCAAACGAGGCGTTGCCCGAAGGCAGGCACCCATCCTCATTCCGATTCTGCAGCAGTTTTCTGCCGACATGGCGAGACCCAACACATCAAGTCTTCCTTTTGGGAAAGGATTTCCCAGACGTTTTGTTTCCCCTTTAGACCAAAGGGAAGCCACTTGGCTCTCGCAGAGCCCCATTATGCAGCAGGAGCTGTGGCGTTTGGTGGAATCTTCCAGAGCTGTCATGGAAGTGACATACACATCTCGATCACTTTGGCACCTGTGTGTCACTCATCCAGGCTGTGACTTGACATGGTGGATCATCAATTAAGTGCGCGTGTTGCTAGCAGACTCTTAAAGACACCAGGATTTATCCTCCCGCTGGTGAGCATGCATAATTCCCATTCATGTCAGTGAGACCCACAGGTGCACTCCGCTCCGCGCAGGTGAACCTCACACATCCCATTCCGAAGATCCCCGGCAAACCAGCACATCCCTGACAGCCCCAAATTGGTCCTCGTCTTGCTCAAAACACCAACGAGAAAGTCAAGAGAATGCCCCAAGCAGGAAGACTCACGACGAGACCTAGAAATCGTTTTGAGGCGAAAAAAAAAAATCTATTAATAAAAATCCCACTCACTAAAAAAAAAAAAAGCTCACTCCGACTCGTAAAGTATTCACTCTCTGACATCCGTTTTCTTGTCATGTTAAAAATGTTTCATGCTAACTTTCAGCACTTGTGTAAAAAAAAAACACACAAGTCAAATATGAGCTTTGAAATTCTGAGAGCTGTCAGATCTTTCCACCTTAATAAATTATTTTTTCCCCTCGGCTCAACCAAACAGCAAGAGTCGTCCATCCTCTGCAGAACATGTGGGGAATATGGGACGATGGCAGGAAAGTGGAAGGGAGGGATGCGGGCGTTTTCTGACAAGTAGAGCCTCCGCTAATGGAACTGTCTGCCCCCAGAGGAGCACAGGGCCTCACTGACATGTCTTGAGATGACAGTGGACAAGGGTCCCAAGAAGACGAGGCTCAAGTCAAGCCTGAGTTGCCAGATTCTGTCAGCTTGGACATCTGCACATCCACTGCCCTGTGACTCACCATCTAAAGTTTGGCATTTCTGCTCAAATTCAAATACTTTTCCTTCCATCGTTTTACTGCATGTGCTTCTGGCGCCAAACATTTTTTTAGCATCATTTTCATCCTTTTCCTCCTCCTCGATTGTGGCTTGGCAGTTTTGCAGTGAAAGTTCTGGTAGGACGTGCTCCTTGGTTTGGAGGGGGCACCCAAAGAAAGGAGCAGAATGGGTATCTCTGCAGTTTCTTAGGAGAACTCAAGGATTGATTTAATTTTCTCCCTACTTTTCATCCTGGTGTCTCTCCCTGTCCATGTTGGACATTGACCATTTTGCAATGTCTCCTTCTGGACAAGTTTGCTCCTGAGCACGTCCAGAGGGGCTGGAGAGATGTCCCCCACCCTCCCTGAGTATCACTACGTCAGGAGGCTTGTGGACAGGGTCCAGCTCAGACACGCATTTCCTGATGGACGCGGGGCTCCAACAGGATGTAGGATAAACCTCCGAATTTATACTTTGACTTCTTGATTCCTCCAGATGTCAGATGTCATGCATGCGGCCAAGAGATTGCCCACTGTCACCAAAATGTCTCGATGGAGTAGGATGGGTTGCAATTGCGTCAACTTTACTGAAATGAAACAAAAGATGACTGTAGCCCAGGTACTCATGTCATCCAGCCAAATGGGTATCATTCATGGAAGCCCAATTCAGTTCCCGCTGGTAGACTTAAAGACACCCAGAACTGGATGTTCTAACAGTTGACTCTATGTGTTCCCAAACACACTCATGACAGAAGACGAACAATCCTAGTGTGAACCATTCTTCTCTATGTTCTGTCATCCAGAAATCAGGTTTTCTTAGTTCTAGGATAACTAGCAATGGGCATGACTACTAACTGCAAAACAAGAAAGGGCAGAGAATGCCTTTTGTTAACCACCAGATCGGTGTTATCACTATTTTTAGTTCTGCAAGGAGTTTCCATCTGTGAACACCCGCTCTTGGGCAAACACAAGAGAACAAGGCAGAGAAAGACGCTAGTGGATGTCAATGTGGCTCCATGAAGACAGAGTCATTGCAACACTATAGCTAGGGAGTCTTGTAGGCAGTAGAGACATGATTGTTATGGCTGGTGGTGCTCCCAGCACTCTGCAAGTTCCCTGTAAGTTTTTTCCTAAGGATTACGGTAACACATTCTACTATTTGGAATCACGCCTTAGAGGGCACGTTAGCTGTGTCGATGACAGACAAATGCCCATTTCCCAGTGATCAGGCAGTTCCACATCTAGGTGTCTCTGCTGGCGAAACTATCGCAGCTGGGCACCAGAAGGCACGACTAAGGATGCTTGTTGCAGCTTTGTGTTTGATGACAGAGATGCGGACAGAACTAATTGTCCACTCAATGGGGAATTGATGGATCCATGCTGTCAAATCCACAGCAGATAAAATGCATGAGGTGGGTTTCTGTGTGCTGCGGGGGAATTTAGTGAAAAAAGCAACTTTGGAAACTTACATACAACCATACAATGGGATACCATCTATGTTTTAACAAATCACACACACACTGCAACAGGCCCAAATGTGTCTAAATGTACACAGTTCTGGAAGACCATACAGAGAGTGACAATGGTACTTACCTCCGGGGAGGGGATGAGACATGAGCGAAGTTCTTAATGAGGCCTCTGACTTTATTTAGAATGCATCTATTCTGTTTACAAAGAGAATGTCTTATTAAAGTAATTTCTTGAGTATGTGAAAATAGATATGTTATCATTGAAGGCAACAAGAGGACAAAGAGAAGACAAGAGTGCATAAAGTAAAAATCATGTTTATTAAAGAATGTTTGTGTATATTTATCTATCCATCCGCCCACTTGCCTACTTATGCATGCATGCGTTCAGTCATCCATCCATCTATCCACCTAGCCATCCATCTATCCACCTAGCCATCCATCCATCCATCCGTCTGTCCATCCATCCATCCACCCACCCATCCATCCCTCCACCTATCCATTCATCCTTACATCCATCCATCCATCTATCCATCCATCCATCCATCCATCCATCTATCCATCCATCCATCCATCCATCCATCCATCCATCCATGCATCCATCCACCCATCCAACCATCCATCCATCCATCCATCCATCTATCCATCCATCCATCCATCCATCCATCCACCCATCTATCCATCATCCATATATCCATCCACCCATCCATCCGTCATCCATCCATCCACCCACCCATCCACCCATCCATCCACCCAACCATCCATCCACCGATCCAGCCAGCCAGCCATCGTCCATCGATCCATCCAACCATCCATCCATCCATCCACCCATCCACCCATCCACCCATCTGGGAGACAGCCCAGCAGCTGTGCAGCCTTAGAGACCTACTTGGGTGCTACAAGTTACCTCCCTTGTGGAATCCCAAGGGGACACACTTTGAGGACACACAAGTGTGGGACAAGTGGCTTTCTCAAACGTCTTTGGTGAGAATCTGTCCTTGGAATCAGAAGGCATGTGACTGATGCTGTTGGAATGCCCTTGGACTATGGGAGCCAATGGTGGCAGCCATCCTTGCAGCAACAAGAGAAGATCTTGGAGGCCAAGTCTTCGTTGGCGGCAGTGGCACCATGTTGAATTGGCAGACCTTGGGATCCAGTGAGGGTCCCCAGGCAGGGCTGTTGGAGGCTGCTTGTGGTCTCACAGAGCCAGAGAACCAGGGAATGCTAGGGGGAAGAGAGTGTCTGGACTGGAACTCAAAGGCAAGGAGGGTCTGATGACCCTCACTCCATGACCCTTCTGGAGAACAAATGGCTCCTGCTTGGGTTTTTGCAAATGGAAGAGCTGGAAGGGTAAATGCAATAATGTAAGTGGGTGCACTTCCCGCAGTTGAGAGCACAGAGAAATGCAAGACGCTCACTGTGGCATTCATGTTTGCTCAGGATGGGAAGGGGAGAAGCCCTCATGGTGGCACAGTCTTCAGACTTTCCACAAAGCCTGCAGCTGCCTGAGCTGTGGTCCCGAAACTGCAGCAGGACTTTGACCACAGCAGAGGTAGAGTGTCCCTCCCGAACACCTCTCGTCTTTCTTGGCTGTGCAGAGAGGAAACCGTCACAGCGATAGAAAGCTTCTGTTGTAACAGAGTCAACCATGGGCACAAGATGTGGGCCACAGGATGATATGTGGATTAGAGTTTAAAATACATTGATAGTCCCCAGCTGCAAGGGGCATAATGCAAGTTACCTTGACAGGGAGCCTGTCCATGATGACAGCTTCAAAAATGGAAGCAAAAGGGATCTTTGTAAATCGGACTTCCCAAATAACTTACATTTAGTGATATGTGGCTCTGTCTATAAGACGTCAGGCGTGAAGACAAAAGCTGGTGCCATATGCATGCTGTGTCTATTGAGCGCCCCTAAACCCGCACGTCTTAGAGTGGTGGTTCTCAACCAGGGGCGATTTTGTCCCCCAGGGGGCACTTGGAGACATTTTTGATCATCAGGACTGGGAGTGAGGTGGGTACTACTGGCATCTTGTGGGTGGAGACCAGGGTCGCCACTCAACACCCTACAGTGCAGAGGATGCCCCACCACAGAGAATGGTCCAGCCCCAAATATTCACAGTGCCAAGGTTGAGAGATCTGCCTTAGCATGAGAGACTTCATCTGCCTAGCTCTCTAGTTATCTCCCTATCATCTATCATCCATCATTCATCTATTTATCTATCTATCGATTGATTGATCGGCTCAGTCTATCATCTATTTATATCTGTTATCTATCAATCTGTCTACTATCTATTTATCAATCTATATCTATCACTTTATATCTATGTCTAGTATCTATTACCTATCTGTATCGATTTTTCTCTATGTATCTATCATCTATCTAAGTCTATTTGTATCTATATCTATTTCTATCTATACATACATCTATCTATGTATCAATCTATCTATATCTATTTCTACCCACTTATCTATACCTATATCTATCATCTATCTACCATCTATCTATTATCTCTATTATCTATCTCTTTATCTATCTATCTACGTATCTATCTATATTTCTACTTAGCTATCTATAGCTATATATATCTATCTATCTATCATCCGTCTATCATCTAGCTAGCTAGCTATCTTTCTACCCACCACAGTGGTTCACAACTGGGGGCAATTCTGCCCCCTAGGGGACACACAGCAATATCTCAAGACATTTCTGGTTGTTACAGCTGGAGGGGCTGCTCCTGGTACCTGCTGAGTGGAGCCCAGGGATGCTGCTCCACAGTGCACAGGACGCCCCCACAACAAAGAGTTACCCGTTCCCAAATGTCAATAGTGCTGCAGTTGAGAAACCCTTATTTAAGGTCCCAGAGTAATTGAGAGCAATGTTTCTCTTCCCCAGGTCCTCGCACGGTGCAGACACAGAGTCTCTGTCACTCTGCTCTGCTCCGACATCCATTCTTCTGTCTCCTCGCCTGACCTTTTTCCTCCCTCTCCTTTCAATTTCTCCTGCACACCTCCCACCTCCAAAGGAAATGCCCGAAGAAATGCTCGGAGGCGTGGATTTATAGGAGCTTTGTAAAACTAAGCAAGGATCTGGACCGCCGTGATACACAATGGTTTATTTATTCGACTTGAAACAAGTTCTTTTCGTGAGAACACTGCCGCACGGCAAAACCTCGGAAGAATCGCTTTTGATCAAATTCCACAGGGCAGAGAAGCAAGGACAGAGAGAGGAGAGTTCAGAAGTTGATTCAGAAAGTTAAATTTTGCATCTTCCTCTAGAGATGGGGAGAATGGATGTAAGTGAAGGAATTCAATAAATAAGACTTTGTAGAAGTGCATCCTCTGACGAGTGCAGAATGAGGTGTGTTTACATCCTTGGGATGTTTATCCAACTTGTGGGATGCTGTTTAGAATAAAGATTCTCTGGCCTCATCTCCACAGATTGAGTTTCAGTGGGCTTGGTGTAGGGCTTGGGAATCTGCATGTTTTTACTTAAAAATTGCATTGTATATTATCATAAAGTAAAATTGACTTTGTGCGTGTGTTGTGCGGTTCTGTGAATTTTACCACCTGTTTAGATACATGTAAACATTGTCACGTTCAGGATAGAGAATAGTTCCATCACCCCCCACCCCAAATTTCCCTCATGCCATCCCTTTATAGGCACACACCCCGACCCTAACCCTTGGGAAATCTACATTTTAATTAAGTACACTTAAATAATTCCTATGCAGGGAAACCAATGGTGTAGTGAAAAGAGGTTTAGGCTCAGAAAGCCTCAAGACTGAACCAGGCTGAAGGGTTTGTCAGCTAATGTGACTCCAGACAAGCCTTTTATTATGTCTGAGCATCATTCCTTTCATTGCAAAACAGAGGAAATGTTTATCTTGCAAAGTGGTCGTGAAGAATGAGCAATGATGTAAGCAAAATCCTGGCAGAGGGTAGATATTAATTAAATAATATCTACTATAAAATGTTGGTTTTTTGTTAGAAGAGTTTTTAAATACTTCAAAGATAAATTTAAAACAAACAAACAAACAAAAAGATGCAGGCTTCTGCTTCTGACCAAGATGGAATGACAGGCACCAGATTTATTCTCCCTCCTGAAGCAACCAAAAAAGTGGACACAATGCATGAAGCAATGGTTTTTAAAGACACTGGACATGGGGCAATGAAAGACAGTGACCCTTGAGAAATGGGAAATGAGGGAGGTGAGCCCATGACTGCCCCAGCTTACAGTCTTGAGAGACTCGCCAGGCAACGCGCAAGGGAGGGAACACCAGGGGTACCTGGTAGGTTCCCCGAGCTGAGGAGAACTGCACACACACAGACCCCAAAAATTTTTGTTCCCACCTCCCAGATTGGAAAACCCAACAGTTCATGGGGCATTGGGTGGGATAGTGAGAACGATGTTGCCTCAATAGGTTGGACAATTTAGCCCCTAAGTTAAATCCTGCTCTGTTCCAACCCAACAAAACATAAAGGCAGGTGTGAGAGGATCAAGCTATGTCCAAGGGACTCAATGGCATACTCAATGGGACTCAAAAGCTCAAAAATACTTACAGGAACACAAAATTATCCAGCACCCAACAGGGTAAAACTAAAAATGTCTGGTGTCTAATCCAAAATTACCAGGCACGAAAAGCAGAAAAAAAGTATGACCCATCATAAGGAGAAGAATCAACTCATTCATACCAACCCAGGATTGACAAAGAACTTAGATTTAGAAAACAAGGAAATTAAAACAGTTCTTATAATCACATTCAATTTGTTCCAAAAGCTAGAGGAAAGACTTAACATGTTAAGTACAGACATGGAAGATACAAAAAAGGCTCGAATCAAACTTCTCCACAGGAAAACTACAATGGCTGAGAAGAAAAAACATTGGGTGAGATTGAGGACCGATCAGACGTTACAGAAGAAAGGATTAGTTAATCTGAAAACAATGAAATAGACGCTATTGAAAATGAAACACAGAGAGAAAAACGACTTAAGAAGTAAAAAGGGCATTTGTGAACTGTGGGCAAATATGTGTGCAATTGGACTCCCCATAGAAGAAGCAGGTTTCAAAGTCCATCTCGTTTAATTTTTCACAACAACCTTACAAATTAGGTCTTCTGATTCCCATTTTACAGATAAATATGGTTACCAGATAAAATACAAGAGACAGGCAATATTTGGGACATATTTGTACTGAAAAATTACTTGTAACTTACCTGAAATTCAAATTTAACTGGGAATGTTTTCTTTCTCTGTTAAATCTGACAGCTGTATAAACGGGGTGATGGAGTCACATCTATTAGATAATTAATTCTGCCAACGTCAAGTCACAAGAAGAGATGGGAAGACTAAACTAGGTCTGTGTGAACCCAATGCTAATGCTCTGATGTTCTAAACTCCCCTCTTCCAGGGGTTCAGCACCTCCCCTCTACTCAAGACCAAGGTTTTGCTCTATTTGTGTCTATGCCCAAGTCCCAAATTAGATTATAAATTCATCTGAAGGCAAGGCAAGACTGCACTCTTGTTGACATTCCAAAAGACTGGCAAGGTGTTGGATGAAACAGGTACTGGTGGATGGGTGGATGGATGATGGATGGATGGATGGATGGATGGATGGATGGATGGATGGATTATGGGTAGATGGATGAGTGGATGGATAGATGGATGGATGGATGATGGATGATGGATGGATGGAAGGATGGATGGATAGATGGATAAGGGATGGATGGATGGATTAGTAGATGGATGGATAATGGATGGATGGATGGATGGATAGATGGATGGATGGATGGATAATGGATGGGTAGATGGATGGATAACTGATGCATACATGGATAGATGATGGGTGGAGGATAGGTGGATGGATGATGGATGGATGGATGGATGGATGGATGGATGGATGGATGCATGGATGGATGATAGATGGATGGATGGATGGATGGATGGATGGATTATGAGTAGATGGATGAGTGGATGGATAGATGGCTGGATGGATGATGGATGATGGATGATGGATGGATGGATGGGCAGGTGGGTAGCTGGATGGATGGGTTGATGGAGGGATGAATGGATGGAAGGGTGGATGGATGGATGGATAATGGATGGATGGATGGATGGATGGGTAGATGCATGGATGGATGGATGGATGGATGGATGGATAATGGATGGGTAGATGGATGGATAATGGATGCATACATGGATAGATGATGGGTGGAGGATAGGTGGATGGATGCATGGATGGATGGACAGAAGGAAAGAAAGAAGGAAGAATGGATATGAGTGGTAGCAGATATGCCACCCCAAGATATTCCACTATGGCATAAGGATTATTTTGAGCTGAAGGCAATTGAGAAGAAGCAGATACTAAGAAAAGCTCCCTGCTCTCCCCTATTTGCCTAAAAACAGGACATACCTTCTCAAGGTATCCCTCCTCCCCTCTCTATCAGGAAGGACAAAGGTAATCATCAGAGGCAGCGTTAGACCCTATCAGCCTGGAGATGGCCCCAGAGGAGTCTACATGACAAATTTTACTAAGTAGGCTTTGTCTACCATCAGTTTACCTTCCACTGTTTGCCAACCTGGGAAGCCTTTGCTGTGCTTTGTCCTGCCATTTCTCCACAAATGTATTGTTCTTTGTGGGAGACGCTGGAGCTCTAAGCCACCACTCTGATTACTCATTTTTCCCTGGACATCTCCCGTGTATACACGAGGAATACACGTTACTAAACGTCCATTTGTTTTTCTTGTTTCAATTTCTCTTTCATTGCACAGATCCCACCCAAGAACTCAGAAGGGTAGAGGAAAAAATATTTTTTCTCCACTACAGATGGGTGGATGGACGATGGGTATATAGACGGATGGATGGATGGATGGACCCCGTGATAATAAGGAAGTGACACTATTTTAAAATCTTTATTTTTGAGCTTATTTCTATAAGTTCATCCTGTGTGTTGTTGCCACAACCTGTCTTCTTGCTTTATGCCATTTTTCAATCCAATGAATTAAAAGCTGAAAGCCCAAAGAAAGCCAGGAGCCAAGCCATTAACGGGGTAAGTGTTGTCTTCTTCCATTAGCCGGTCTATAGAGGAGGGCTGGTGGAGGGAGAGCCTGGGGTCATCATCTGAAAACTCTGCCTTCTCCTCTGGGAGGGGATGCGGCCCGAGGAGACCTCCTGTGGTTCTGCCCCGGGGGACGAAATCAGGAGCAGCACCAGCCCTATTTATTCTCTTTAAAAATAGATGCGGTCCTTGAGACGCAGGGGCTCAATGCCTCAAATCATGCCAGGATGATTTCATTTCTGCCCCCTTCACGACTCTGTCGTGTGTGTGTGTTTCGCTTTTGTTTTGTTTGATAGAAATAAATTAAACTTTGCTTTGTTTGGACTGTTGGGCTACTGAGATTATTGATGACGATGACATTAAAATTACATCGGGAACAAGATGTCTCTTCAATAAAACCTCATTAATTAGGATCTCATAAATTCAGAATTTGAGCTGAAATTTATCTTAGTGTTAGCTATTAAGAAAAGACTCTGAGTAAATTAAAAGCATAAAGATTTCAGAGGAGAAGTCAGAATTACTAAGAAAGCAAGACTTTCAGTAGTTTAGAAGCACTTTTTTTACATCTAAAAATATGGCACTAATTATAATTGTCTATCAAATGAGCAGATTACCTATCCAAACACTATTCATCAAAATTTGGAAATGTTTAATATTCTATGCATTGAAAGTAAGCATATTTTTACAATATTCTATAATACCTGCTGTTCAATCATTAAGACTGGCATTATTCCTATTTAATAAAATGAGCAAAAAATTTATTATAGTGAATTTTAGCAAAGTGCGGTGAATTACTTTATAAAATTCCATTTTATCAATCCTGCATTTCCCTATCTGAAACTACTTTGTCTTTTAGCTGATACATACGGTAGAATGCCTATTATGGGTCTGGATTCTAGTTCTGACTTATGTGAAGTCCGGGTTTCTGACTTGAGTAGATAATCTTCTTGTAGGTATTTTTTTACCTGTAACACTAAAGACCAGGTAGACTACAAAATTTCCCAAGCGGCTTCAGGTATTAAATTCCATAATCCTATAGTTAAATTAATAACATTTATACTTTAGTTCTTAATCGTTTTTTACCTGGCAAATACAGACATGTAGAAGGGCGTACATGCACGGGAGATTGCCTGTGTCCCCTGTGGATCTATTTCTTAAAAGTAATGCTATGGCATGAAATTGAATGGTATGAAATTGTTATTTTCAAAGGTTGGAAATGGTCAACTGTTAGCAATTCCATGTGGCTCAGTCTTATTAATTTATATGCATATCTTAGTTCTCCTACTGATTTAAAATTCCATGAGGGTAGCATTAGAGTTTTATGTATTTGCATTCAGCCGAGTCATGTAGCACAGAGCCTTCCAAACTAGCTTGTAGCAGTCAGCTCATGCTCTGTAACAAAATGTCCCTTATCAGAGGCATAAAAGAACGATCCTTTATTCTTGCTTACTCTACTTTGCTTGGCTGATTGCAGCTGGGCATGGCTATGCAGCTATGCTTCTTGATCGAGTTGGACTCAGCGCAGCACCACATCAGTTCATCCTGGGTCCTGGGCTGAGGAGGTGGCAGCTGTTCAGGAACACTCTTCTCACAGTGATGGCAGAGTTGCAAGAGGGCAGCCCAATGGTGCAAACTCATTTCAAGCAGAAACGTGTACTCCACCCAGAGAGATAGCTGTGGGGAGGGAGGGAATAAACATTCTTGAACAATAATGTACTGCTCAATACCTATGTTGTGAGTGAAGGAATTCATTCTTCTTAATTTTTTGCAGCATTGTCTCCCTAAGAATGTAAAAAAGAAAATGCCCATAACAAACTTGACAGTCTTGTGTCCAGGAAAAGCACTGAGCACAATGTTAAACCTTCATTGGCCAATGGAAAGTTGATAATTTCAACTGGTAATTTACTTTACCAGTTGTCTTACTATGAGCGTTACTAAATAATTTCCCAGAATGATGCTCAGGAATTAGCAACTCTGGGTTAGATGGACGTGACTGGTAGATAGACATGGAGTGGAGGAAGATGGACGGAAGATCTCACCACCCCAACTGCCCTTCTGCCTTCTCTCCCGGGCCCACTCCTTGGAATCTCACCATCATTTCTCATTCAGCTTGTCTGGGTCCAAACCATTCATCTCCCCTAGCAACCAGCAGCTCCGCCCGACACCCACCAAGAGGTTCAAAGTCCTGTCTTTCCAAGGTGAAGCATCTTGTCCATCTGAATAGTGGGTGTGGCCATGGGTTAACAATTCTTAATCAAACTCCAGCTGAATGCAAGACCAGGAACCAGCTAAATCCTCCAGTGACCCCACAGGGAGATACGATCCTTGTTTCCCAGACAAGAAAGGAGGTATTTACCCATGGTCACTCAGCCCTCAAGTGGCTGGGTCATCCCCACTTGTGTCTGCCCAGCCCCAGAAACTTTATGGACGATTCCAAACTGTCTTTAACCCTCAGCCCAAGTGTCTCTTCTTCAATGTAGAGAGGATGCCGCCATCTTGGATTTGGCTTCCATAAAATAAACATAAATTCTGTAGGATTTATCTAACAGATATTATTTTTATCTACCAGATAAAATAGGAGTTATTTCTGCTGGGAGGATGGCCCCTGTAAAAGAGTTCAAGATACAATTTCTTACAATGGACAAACTTATAAAATATTTGGAATTTGTGCACCCGTGTTCATAGCAGCATTGTTCACAATTGCCAAAAGGCAAAAGCAACTCGAGTGCCCATCAGTGGATGAATGGATAAACAGAATGTGGTCCATCCATGCAATGGAATATTATTCAGCCTTGAAAACGAAGGGCATTCTGACACATGTTCCAACATGGATGAACCTTGAGGACATGATGTTCAGTGAAATAATCCAGTCACAAAAGGACAAATCCTATATGATTCCACTCATATGAGGTCCCTAGAGGAGTGAAGTTCATAGAGACAGAAAGTAGAGGGTGGTGCCAGGGGCTGGGGGAGGGGATGGGGAGTTGGTGTTTAATGCGGACAGAATTCCAATTTGCAAAGATGAAGAGTTCTGGAGATGGATGGTGATGATGGTTGCACAATAATGTGAGTGTACTTAATACACTGAACTGTGCACTTAAAAATGCTTAAGATGGTAGAAACAAACAAAGAACAAATAAATAAACAGCACTTTTATTCAAGCAAAAAAATTTGGAACAGTGGGTCTTCTAATGCATTCTGCCTGCACCTCTCTGGGCATTGAGGGGCTCTGTGCTGCATTCTTTGGCAGGAAGATGGGGCACACAAGCTTCTATCCTTTGGGGCAGAGACGGTGCAGACAGCGTCTTGCTGCTTCATTGTGGTCGCAGTGCCTGGGCCCTGAGGGCCAGCTGTGTGCCTGGTGCCTGTGTTCCCGAATTCGTGTCATCCTTACCACATACCTGCAAGGCAGCAGTGTGATTCTCCTTTCTCAGGTGGGGCCACAGGTGCAGAGAGGCAAAGGTTGTAGGTTGAGTGGTGGCCCCTCAAAAGATATGCCCACCTGGAAGCTGTGAGTGGGACCTTACTTGGAAGTGGGGTCTTTGCAGATGTGATTAAGTGAAGGATGGAGAGGAGGGCATCCTGGAGGAGGGTGGCCCTAAATCCAATGACAGTGTCCTCATCAGAGACAGAAGAGGAGAGACACAGACACAGAGGAGACGCCACGTGGAGATGGAGACAGAGACGGGAGTGAGGCGGCCACCAGCCCAGGGACGCCTGGAGCCCCAGAAGCTGCAAGAGGCAGGAAGGACCCTCCCCTGGAGCCTCTGGAGGGAGCGCGGCCCTGCCACCCCTTCATCTCAGACGTCTGGTCTCCAGGACTGGGGATAGTGAATTCCTGTGGTTTAAACTCCCATTTGGTGGTAACGTACAGCTGTCCCAGGAGACCCCTACAGCCAGGACCTGGCCAAGGTGGCAGGCTCATCTGTGTGGTCTCCACAGGCTACAGGCCCAGGGGCTCCAGCTGGAGGAACCCGCATCCTAGGGGCGGGGGCAGGAGGGTTCCAGGTGAGGAGAGGCCTGGGGGCAGACACTGGTCATCTTTGGCAGAGCTATGAGCACTGGAGGGGTACATGAGTTTCTAGTGTTTCCATAATGAAGTTGGCGGCTTAAACAACAGACATTGATGGTCTCCAAGTCCTGGAGGCTGGAATCCGAGATCCAGGTGTCACAGGGCTTGTTCCTCCTGAGGCCTCTCTCCTTGACGTGTAGACGCCGTCTTCTCCCCGTGTCCTCACATGGTCTTCCCTCTGTGCGTGTCTGTGCCCTCATCTCCTCTTCTCATAAGGATCCCAGTCCTATTGGATCAGTACCCACCCTAACGACCTCACTCTACCTTCATCACCTTTGTAAAGACCCATCTCCACATACACCCATGTTCTGCGGTCCTGGGGGTCAGGGCTCCAATGTGCGAATTTAGGGGGACACAGTTCAGCCCAGAACAGGAGGCAATGGTCACATTAAGCTAGACTGGACCTGAGAGACTCAAAATTTAACCCTTTCCATCAACAGCATCATCTGTCCCTGCCAAAAGCCCCGGGACTGACACTCCCTGCAAAGCACAAGATAACAAAAAGCCGTCTTTACACCAGAGACCCTGCTGCATCCAGGGTCCTCCCCAAAACTCAGCCTTCCCTCTGCCATAAGCCACAGAAGTCATTTAAAAACACCCTTGCATCTTAGCTGAGGTCTAACCAGCTTCTCAGCAGCCGGTTTCCCACTAATGCATCTGAATGTCGGAGGAAGAGATGGCAGCATCCGAAATGCCGATTCCAGCCAGACACCTTGCCGACCTCTTCGAAACATCAGCAAATAGATACGTGCAGTCAAGCTTACAGCTGTTCCCTCCGCCGGCTGCAACACACAGTCATAATAATCACGTTTGATGGGGACGGGGGAACAAACCATCCAGGGACTGTTTCCATAAGGGAAGGGTATCGGCTTTATGAGACCCATAAAAGAATTTTTTAAATGAAGGCACAGAGAAGGATGCAGCCCCCTGCAGCCCGGACGACGTCGCCGCTCTCTGTGCGTTAAATGCATCGTGATTAAATATGGTGAGGCCCCCGGGGAAAGAGAATTTCTGATTTGAAGGTTAAGCCAATATTAGCAAGAAAAATAAAATAAAGTGAGTCGAATGGCCCACAGCAACACGGCTGCGGTCGATTCCAAGGATGTTTAGCTGCAAAATGAGCGAGCGGCTAATTGTGTAAATGGCGCTAATTACGCGCTCAGAGCCTCGAACCGGGGCTGCTCCCTGTAACTAATAAGAAATCAATTAGTTAATGAAGTGGCCATTACATGCAATGCTAAGCTCCGCTGGGGTCTTTTTAATGTTCCTCTTTCTTCCCCCTTCTGATCCCTCCTTAATTGCCACGGCCATACGGAACGCACAGCTTTCAGCATGTCTAATGAAACATCATTATACGGGAGCCCCACGCTTGGAAGAGCCAAGCGAAACCTGCTTCCCAATTATTTTTAATTGCCAGACGCTCTCACAACTGGGTCTTCTGCGGCGCGCTTCAGAGCCCTGCGCTGTCACGTCGCACGCACACAGATGGTGTCGTCTCTCTGTGCTCTCGGAAGGCTGCTGTGGTCTTGGTCATGGCGGAGAACGTACCCTAAACAGGGTGCCAGGAGTGAATGCTTCCCCCTGCCTTTGATGGAGCCCAGGGAAGCCCATCCTCCCTCCAGCCTCCATTCATCCCTCTACCCATCTTCCATCCATTGTTCCATCCATCCTCCAACCATCCATCTCTCCATCCACCTCGCCATAC